>JAESUZ010000350.1:0-592305 GCA_017311185.1 Proteles cristata cristata
TGCCATTGATTCTAAGACAGTTGCCAAGTTCAGAGATGCTAAAATGTAAAAAAGGGTACATTTTAGAATCAACAAAACTTGTTATCCCTACAGTTGATAACTTGGGTTATACTGTTTTTCACATCTTTTCGCTTAGTCTGCTCAGACAAGGGGCAGAACTTTGACAGAGCTTGTACTATCCATTTTGAATGATGGCAAAGGAGAGTCAAGATGTGTCACTGAACAGAATAATGTCTCCCCAGCATACACTCCTGCATTTGCTGCCTGATGGTAAATACTCCCCTTGTTATTCACTGGCCTGTAGGCTGGAATGGGGTGGGAGAGGATGCTCCTGGTCAATCTGTCAGGTGCGCCCAACGTGGTACCTTAACTAATCGGACCCCCAATTCCTTCTGGGCTTATGGTATACTGTGGTGGGATCTCCCTGAGAAAATCAGAACCAGTCTTTTTTTTTTTTTAATTTCTGAGAGAGAGAGACAGTGTGAGCAGGGGTGGGTCAGAGAGAGGAGATACAGAATCTGAAACAGGCTCCAGGCTCTGAGCTGGCAGTCAGCACAGAGCCTGACATGGGGCTCAAACCCACAAACTGTGAGATCATGACCTGAGCTGAAGTCGGACACTTAACCGACTGAGCCACCCAGATGCCCCAAAAAATCAGAACCAGTCTTAACAAGAATTAGCCCTTCTTTCTTCCACCAAACACTGCCAGCCTATGTGCCTCTGTAGCCATAGACTCTGCCTTCCTTGGCTAATGATCTGACACCATGCTGACCCACAGGCAAGCTCTCCATCTGTGATCTCCCGCTTGCCCACTCAGGATCTTTGTTCCTGTGATTATGTGTTCATTCTTCTGCACCATGAACCTGCCCCTCTGCTAGGTCATTCCCACCAGCATATAAACACTGTATATTATATCTCATCTTAAAAGCCTTAAAGGCCACGTTCCCTTTCAGCTTTATAGCAAAACTCGTCAAACTGTTCATCCTTAGTTCCTGACGTACATCTACGATGAGACGGTGCATTCTTAAATGTCAACATTTATTCCTGGAGACATAGGATCTCTTCTGACGTATCCTGATTTTTTAAAAATTTTTTTTATTTATTTCTGAGAGAGAGAGAGAGAGAGAGAGGAGGGAGGGTCAGAGAGAGAGAGGGAGACACAGAATGTGAAACAGGCTCCAGGCTCTGAGCTAGCTGTCAGCACAGAGCCCGACACGGGGCTCAAACCCACCAACCGTGAGATCATGACCTGAGCCGAAGTTGGACGCTTAACCAACTGAGCCACCCAGGCGCCCCTAGGGATTGTAAAGTATGATTTAATTTTGAAAAGCTGTGACTCTGATTGGTATATGTTTATCAATTTGTTGCTCAAATAACGATATTTCAATTGACATCTGTTTTCTGAAAGAAATAAATACAACACTTGTGAGATTTCTTGTAAAGCCAGAAGAATTTCAGAATTTTTTCTTCCCATTGTGTCTAAGAATATTATAAACCCCATGACCCAGTTAGATTCCTTATTTAAATAAGTACTTGAAAGTCATACTCTGTCTTACTTGAATTAATATTCTCTTTGCTTACTCTCTAGTAACCTTCTTCCCCCTCAAGGTTTGAAAGAAATATCATCCACAAACTGCTAATTCCCATGTTTATATCTCTGGTCCCAATCTCAACCCGGCCTTCAGACATGTAACCCTTTGGCATTTCCTCTTGGATTTCTTATTGGTACCTCAGACTTAGCGTGGCCCAAACAGAGCGCCGGATTCCCCCATTCCTCCCTCAGTCTTCCCCATCTTGATAATATGATATTACTATCCACCCAGTTATTCAAATAAAAAAAATCTAGGACCATCTTTTTGTTTTAAATGAAGAAATGTGGAATTTGTGAAAGAAAATGTAAACCATTTACACGTAAGCGCAAAATATTTAAGGTAACATTAATGTAAAGTTTAAAAGATTATTAAAAATTTGGAATGAATGCCCAACTTACATAAAGCAGCAAAATTAGAAACAGTTCAAAGAATATCCATTACTGATTTCCCAGATTTGTTCAGTGATAATTTTTTATTCCATTTGCGTTATCATTTGCATTGTTTCTGAATACGTGTATGTGTGGAGTATGTACAATGTTCTCTAACTAAACCTTTCAAGAGATATACATTATTGCTCTTTACCCCTAAATGCTTCAATGTTCATTTCCTGAAAGCAGTGATTTTTCTCTTATGTAATCACAACACAGTTATCAAATTAATAAGTTCAATGTGATGTGCCCCTAAATCTACTATTTATATTCTAGTTGAAAACTGACATAATAATGTCCTTTATAGCATTTCCTCTTCCACAATAGGGTAGAAGGGTCAGGTATTGGATTGAATAGTATCTCTTAATCTGGAACATTCAGGGTCATCCTAAATTCCTTTCTTTCTTTCACATCTCCTACCCTTCCATCACCAACTCCTGTCATCCCTATCTCCTAAATATCAACACAATCCGACCACTCTCAATCATGAGGAAGGGTATGAAGCATTCCCAGAGGCAAAATATATCACTAACTGTTGGAAGAAACTAGAGAAATCAGGAAAACAGAGTAACACAAGAACCAATCCTCTGTGTGTAAAGCCACTGAGAGATCATGAAATAATAGCCACCACTTACTGGGCTCTCACTATATACCAGGCAGAGCATACTGCATTCACTAGCTCATTTATTCCCCCAAGAAACACACATTACTATCCCATTGTAATAAGGTAAATGGACTCAAAGAGGCCATGTAACTCCCCAGAGGTTACACAGTTGTAGTGGCGGACTTACAGATTCCAGTCCTCATCACTCCAAAGCCAATGCTCTTAGATTGCACAGAAAATTGCCTAAAGGACGTTACTAGCAGTTCTCTTTGGAGGGGAGTTTTGGAGCAGAACTCTTTGTGGAGTTCTCTTTTGCTTTTCTGCCTTATATACTTTCATGGGATTTTGTCTTAGCCACAACCATGTACTACTTTTAAAATTTTAACAAAATAACACCCAGATATTTCTATGGAGAACTGAGACTGTAACAAATGCTTTCCAAACATTGGTAGTGGCACCTTCCAAAGAATAACTGTCCACTTCTCTGTCTCTCTCTCACATACACAATAAAAACTTCGCTAAATTAAGAAAGACCAACATCTGTAGTAACACTGTATAAACCATAGTCAGTATTTTGGTATAAACAAACACTTTGTGAAAGTGTAAAATACACACCTGATTCTGAAAACTCAGTACCAAAAAGGTATGCAAAATTTCTTAATAACTGTTAAGAATTACATGTTGTAATTATAACATGTAAAGAACATATAGAATTCACTTTTTAAAAAAACTTTTAAAATGCGGCTACGAGAAAATTTTAAATTACAGTACAACTGTGGCTCCCATTACATTTTTATTGGACGGCTCTAATTTTACAGATCTGAAATGAGAAAATTTGACCTCACCTGGATATGTCATTTTCCTCTTTGTATGCAAAAAATGTTTTTCTTTTTAACATATGTTCCTTGAGTTTCTGTCTTCTTTGTTCTAAAGAACGAAAAGGCGACAAGCCAACACTTGTTACAACGGTAACATCAAATAAATATTCACCAAATGCACATCTTCAAAAAATGTTCCACTAGAGATCATATCTTGAACACAACAGAAAATTTCTCCATTCAGTATTGCCTTTGAGAAATAATCCCATTTTTAAGAAACTGTTACCGTAAAGGTGCCCACAACCGCTGCACAAGAATTACATTTTCTGCCGTCTGAAAGTGAAAAATCTGGACCATATCATTTTCAATACAGGGTTACTGAAACCCACGCTTTAAGAAACTAGCAGAGACGAGACCCCAGACCCTAAGTTGTAATTTACCAGAACTGGGTTGGGTGAGAGTTTCTTTCCTCTGCTTTCCCATGTGGAGGACAAAGAACTAACATCATTTCTGAAGATCCAGCCAACCCTGGATTTACACGAAGCTGAGAGTCTTAAATTTGAAGGATCAGAGGAGGCAGCCCCGCCTCTCCAAACACTCGCGCCCCGGCGGCGGGAGCGCCCTGCGCATGCGCCCTGGGCTCGGGGCCCGAGCGCGGCCCCGCCCCCGCGGGTCCCGAGCCCCGAACGCAGAAGCCGCGCGGAGTGTCGCGCACCCTCCCTCGCCAAACGGACTCCTTCACTGCAGGCCGGTCCTTGTCGCCAGTGGCTCACGCCCGGCCGGTAACGCCCGCACGGGAGGCGCTCAACCCGCACACTAACACCACGGCCCGGGCACCGCCCTGGTTGTCCATTCCGCGAATGCCAAGGATGAGGCTGCGAGGGGCCGAGCGATCTGGACAGGCTTCTGTCGCAACTGAAGTTGGCGGGTCCGAGGCCCCGGCCGCTGAGTGCGAGCTACCCCTCCCCCACGGCCGTCCGCGTCCCCATCCTCTCAGGCAAACGAGGCGCCTGCGGGTCGCGCCGCTCCCGCCACCGCGGCCCTCACCTCTGAACTCGGGCTGGGCCCTCTGGCTTGGGGGCAGCTGTAGCTCCGGGGGCACTGCTGGGGTGCTCATGGCTGCTACGGGTGGAGGACGCGTCTCGGCCCCGACGGTCCCCGACTCCTAAAGCCAAGGCTGCTGCAAACTGAACACGCTGCCGGCCCCGCTGCAGGAGGTGCGGCGTGAATTAAATGAGCCAATGGGCGCAGAGGGGCGGGGCCTGGGCGCGGCTGCCGGGGCGGGGCTTACCCCAGCAGGCTGCGGTGAGAACTGCTCAGCTGAGTCCCCAGGCTGGCAAGCCTGATCAGCTGTTTCCGCGTTGGACGTGCGACCCGGGACGGAGGGGGGAGGGGGGTCTGCAAAGTCCTTGCTGTGTGGCAGATAGGACTTGCCTTTGGACGCTCATAGTGCGTGGAGGGAGGCAGGCTAGAGAATTGTCGTTTGGCAGCGCTTGTTAAAACCGGGGCGTGCTTGCTGAGGAGGCTGTAAGCCCCCACTGCTGTACAAGGGCATGTGCCTTTCCCTTTCACAAACATTACTTCGTTGCCACATGACAACTCCGACGTGGGACTCGAGGACTGCGGACAACATGGACCCCCCTCTCTGGCGATCCATCCTGTTTACGCTCCTGCAATGACTTCCCTCCGGATCCGTGTTCCAGGACCCCTGAAGGTTATCAGGAAGGTTTGTTCTGATCCTCACTGAAGGGGCGCACGGAAGGAGCCACTTTGGCTAACGGGTCCACAGAAGGTGCCACTCTACGTTAACCGTTCCAGCCGGGTTTTAAGCAGGGAGACAGAGACCGGAGGATACAATTTTTTGTATCCCCTGCGCGGATATCTGTGGGATACTCCAGAGCTGGCTCTCAAACGCCAGTTCTTGCCGTCTTTCTCTGCTTGTTTTTCTGAAAGCATCGTATGGTATAGCATCTTGCTAATGAAGTCTAGGATATTCCGTTGTTGCTTTTTCTTGATGAAATGTCAAGTGTAATTTTGCGTAACTTTGCCTGCACTAGACGCCAATTCTGGGAGAGCTAACAGCCAAATAGCACCCCTCGTCATCCCTAAGAGATTACAGCTCTTTGCATATTACTTTTTTAATATTGTCAGTTATGTACTAAAGTTCCCAGGGGACTGGCTGGGTAACCAGGGATTAAGTGACCGAGAACAGTTTAACAAAATAGTTTAAGAGTTTAACAGTAAAAAGAGTGACTCAAGAACCTCCCAACCATTATGCTAAGTGAAAGCCAGCCACAAAAGGTCACATATACGGTATGATTCCATATGAAATATCCATCATAGATAACTCCATAGAGAAATGACACAGATTGGTGGTTGCCAGGGGTTAGGGGCAGGGGGTATAGGGAGAGACCACTGAGCTGTTCACTTTAAAATGGTAATTTTATGTTATGTAAACTTCAGTATTTTTTTAAGGGGCATGGTTAAAAATAGTGACCCAGAGAAAACCCTGGAGAGCTCAAGAGGCTGAGATGGAGGGTTGGAAATCCCACAAAACTGCTAGGTTTTCCAGGGGCGCCTGGGTGGCTTAGTCGGTTAAGCGTCCGACTTTCACTTAGGTCATGATCTCGCGGTTGTGGGTTCGAGCCCCGCGTCGGGCTCTGTGCTGACTGCCAGCTCAGAGCCTGGAGCCTGTTTCAGTCTGTGACTCCCTCTCTCTCTGACCCTCCCCTGCTCACGCTGTCTCTCTCTCTCTCTCTCTCTCCTAGAAATAAATAAAACATTAAAAAAAAAAACTGCTAGGTTTTCCAACGTGGCACTTTCCCCCCACAGTCTCCAGACTTGCCCACTCCAAGAATGGTATCTCTTTAAAGACACTTTTCTAAAACTGTCATCATCACACAATTGTTGGAGGGAAGGCAGACCATTCTCTAAAAGATCCAGGAGAAGAATTCCTTTCAGAAGAGTCCTTCCCCAACACAGATGACCACTGAACTGCAGCCAGCTGGAGTATCTCTGACCCCCTTCCTGTGAAACAGAGCACCTACGGGAGAACAGGATAGGACCATCCAAAGAATAGAAGGAAGACAAAGGCAGGTCGAGGACACAAAGTCCAAGGAGGAAAGTACCTGAAGAAAGAGGTAATAGTCCTGTGTTGGGCACTGAAGAGGACTTGTAGGAGTGAGACTGAAAGGAACCATTGGATTCAGAAGCTAGGAAGGTCTGGCAAAAACATTCTGTGGACAAGTACAAACTATGTGATGGAGATTGCATTCAATCTGTATGCTGCTTTGGGTAATATGGATATTCTTTTTTTTTTTATAACTTAAATTCATGTTAACATATAGTGTAATACTGGTTTCCGGAGTAGAATTTGATGATTCATCACTTGCATATAACATCCAATGCTCATCCCAACCAGTGCCCTCTTTAATGCCCATCACCCATTTAGCCCATCCCCCACCCACCGCCTCTCCAGCAACCCTGTTTTTTTTCTCTATATTTAAGAGTCTCTTATGGTTTGTCTCCTTGTTTATATATATATATACCACATCTTCTTGATCCATTCATCAGTCGATGGACATTTGGGCTCTTTCTATAATTTGGCTATTGTTGACAGAGCTGCTATAAGCATTGGGGTATACGTGCCTCTTCGAATCAGCACTTTTGTATCCTCTGGATAAATACCTAGTAGTGCAATTGCTGGGTTGTAGGGTAGCTCTACTTTTAATTTTTTGAGGAACCTCCATACTGTTTTCCAGAGTGGCTGTACCAGTTTGCATTCCCACCAACAGTGTAAGAGGGTTCCCCTTTCTCTACGTCCTCGCCAAAATTACTGTTTCTTGAGTTGTTAATTTTAGCTGTTCTCATTGTGGTTTTGATTTGTGTCTCCCTGATGATGAGTGCTGTTGAGCATCTTTTCATGTGTCTATTTGCTATCTGGATGTTTCTTTGGAAAAGTGTCTATTCATGTCTCCTCCCCATTTCTTAATTGGAGTATTTGTTTTTTGGGTGTTGAGTTTGATAATTTCTTTATAGATTTTGGATACTAACCCTTTATCAGATATATCATATACAAACATCTTCTCCCATTCCACTGCTTGCCTTTTAGTTTTGTTGATTGTTTCCTTCACTGTGCAGAAGCTTTATATCTTGACAAGGTCCCAATTGTTCATTTTTGCTTTTGTTTCCCCTGGCTTCAAAGACATGTTTAGTAGAAAGTTGCTGCGGCCAAGTTCAAAATGATTGCTGCCACTAGGATTTTGATGGTTTCATGTCTTACATTTAGGTCTTTCATTCATTTTGAACTTATTTGTCTGCATAGTATAAGAAAGTGATCCAGTTTCATTCTTTTGCACGTTGCTGTCCAGTTTTCCCAGCACCATTTGTTGAAGAGACTGTCTTTTTTCCATTGGATATTCTTTCCTGCTTTGTCAACAGTTAGTTGTGCATTTGTGGGTCCATTTCTGGGTTCTCTATTCTGCTCCATTGATCTATTTGTCTGCTTTTGTACCAGTACCATACTGTCTTGATGATTACAGCTTGTAATATACCTTGAAGTCCGGAACTGTGATGCCTCTAGCTTCGGTTTTCTTTTTTAACATTACTTTGGCTATCCGGGGTCTTTTCTGATTCCACGCAAATTTTAGAATTGTTTGTTCTACCTCTGTGAATAATGGAATAATGGTGGTGCTATTTTGATAGGGATTGCCACTGAATGTGTAGATTGCTTTGGGTAGTGGTAATATGGATCTTCTAATGAGATTTTTCCAATCCATGAGCATGGAATGTCTTTCCATTTGGTTGTGTTGTCCTCAATTTCTCTCGTCAATATTTTGTCATTTTCAGAGTATAGGTTTTTCACCTCCCTGGTTAAGTTTATTCCTAGGTATTGTATTCTTTTTGGTGCAATTATAAATGGAATTGTTTTTAAATTTCTGTTTATGCTACTTCATTATAAGTGTATAGAAATGCAGCCAATTGCTGTGTATTAATTTTGTAATCTGCAACTTTACTGAATTCACTTATTCTAATAGCTTTTGGTTGGAGTCTTTAGGACTTTCTGCATATAGTATCATGTCATCTGTAAATTGTTAATCCCCCAAACTACTCAAATACAACTTTTACCTGAGACTTTGTTCCATTAGTCTCACTTTATAGCTACCAAGATGAGCAATTTCTATTGTCATTTGTCATGATATCTTCTCTTAGAAAAAAAGAATTAGTGATGTTGAGACTGCCCACCCCCTTTTTTTAAAAAGTAGACTCCACGCCCAATGTGGGGCTTGAACTAATGACTCTGATATCAAGACCTGAGATCAAGAGTTAGACGCTCTACTAACGGAGCCACCTAAGTGCCCTGAGGCTCCTTTCTTTATGCGTGAGAATGGCAATGGTCTCTGGAGGCAAAAACACATAGTGCATCATTATTTATTAGGGAAATGCAAATCGAAACTACAATAAGATGTCACGCCACACTGCTTAGGCTGGCTATCATTGAAAAAAAAAACAAAAAACAACTATTGGCAAGGATGTGGAGGAAAGGGAACCCTTGTACACTGTTGGTGGGAATGTAAATTGGTTCAGAAATCTGTTATCAAAACGTTAAGAAGAGTACTACCATATGACCAGCTATTCCACTTCTGGGTATTTATCCAAAGAGTATGAAAACACCAATTCAAAAAGACATATCACCCCTATGTTTATTGCAGCATTATTTACGATAGTCAAGATACAGAAACAACCTAAGTGTCCACCAATGGACGAACAGATAAAGAGGTGGCAGTGAGCACACACACACACACACACATTGACAATGGAATATTAGTCATAAAAAGAATTGCAATCTTGCTATTTGCAACAATATGGATGGACTTGAGAGTGTTATGAATGAATCAGAAGAATAAAGACAAAAAACACTTCATTCATATGTGGAATCTAAAAAGAAAGGAAAAGAAAAGAAATGAGCAAACAATAGAAAACACAGACACAAAGAGCTGATTGGTAGTTACTAGGGGGTAGGGGTGGATCAAATGGATGAAGGGGGTCAAATGTATGGTGATGGATGATAGCTAGACTTTCAGAGGTGATCACTTTGTAATGAATACAGATGTCAAATTATATAATGTTGGACACCTAAACTTATGTATTACATGCCAATTTTACCTCAATTAAAAAACAAACACATCATGGGGTGCCTGGGTGGCTCACTCAGTTAAGTGTCTGACTTCAGATCAGGTCATGATCTCGCCGTCTGGGAGTCTGAGCCTCGTATCAGGCTCTGTGCTGACAGCTCAGAGCCTGGAGTGTACTTCAGATTCTCTGTCTGTCTCTCTCTCTGCCCCTCACACTCTGTCTCTGTCTCTTAAAAATGAATAAATGTTAAAAACAAACACATCATGCTTTTAGTTATTTGGAACTAGAGTTCCAAATAATATGCCAACTATGATGATTTATATAGCTTTTTTTAAAAAAATATTTATTTTTGAGAGACAGAGAGAGAGACAGACAGACAGACAGACAGGGGTAGGGGCAGAAAGAGAGGGAGAGAGAATCCCAAGCAGGCTCCACACTGCCAGTGCAGAGCAGGGACCAGACTCACAAACCATGAGATCATGACCTGAACCAAAGTCAGATGCTTAACCTATTGAGCCACCCAGGTGCCCCAATGATGATCTTTATAGTCTTATAGCAGCAAAAATCTTCCCATTACATACTTTAGGAAAGTCATAATGTGGAATAATTTTAAGTAGTGATGGTAGCAATACATGTACCAGTTGTTTTAAACACATTACCATTATTACTGAGGAATAGCATAATTAAAAAATATTTTAGAAAGGGAATATAATGTCCACAGAAAAACAAAACTCAAAAGCTAAGATTTTCTTCTACTATCTCTAGCTTTCTTCTCATATTTTTGATTTGGTTTTGGTCTCAAGTTTTATGACTCCGATATATAAGATACTTAAAATATGGATAACCTGTGGTGTGTGTGTGTGTGTGTGTGTAGCTTTGCATTCTAGGGCTTTCTCTCCCACAGCTCACAGGACACAGGGGTCCCGTACCATTTTCCATACATGGAGTGGAAACCTCCAATCACAGACCCCAACTGTGTATGTACACTTTTATTTTTAAAAAAAATTTTTTTTAATGTTTTTTATTTATTTCTAGGAGAAAGAGAGAGAGACAGCGTGAGCAGGGGAGGGTCAGAGAGAGAGGGAGTCACAGACTGAAACAGGCTCCAGGCTCTGAGCTGGCAGTCAGCACAGAGCCCGACGCGGGGCTCGAACCCACGAGATCGAAGCCGCGAGATCATGACCTGAGCGAAAGTCGGACGCTTAACCGACTAAGCCACCCGGGCGCCCCTGTACACTTTTATTATCTCTCTTTTTTTTAGTTAGCTGACTGTGCTGATTGTCTTAATCTTGGTTGTCGCAGCCTGAGGAAAGAGGGTCTTTTTCCTCTCCCTGCTGGCTTCTCAGCTTTCCTTCCCCCCGGTTCTCACCTTTGGGCGCTTCTCCCAAGCCAGCCCTGGGAACCCTGACCGCCTTGTCCATTGGATTTCAACATCTTTCTGCTTTCAGTTAGGATGCGATGATGGTTAATTTTATATCAACTTGGCTGGGCCACAAGGTGCCCAGATATTTGGTCTGATATTATTCTGAGTGTTTATGTAAGGGTGTTTCTGGGTGAGATTGACAGTTGAATCAGCAGACTCTGAGGGAAGCAGGTTGCCCTTCATGATGTGAGTGGGGCTCATCTAATCAGCTGAAGGCCTGGACACAACAAAAGGCTGACTCTCCCCATTCCCAGCAAGAAAAATTCTGCAACAGACGGCTTTCAGACTCAAACTGGAACATCTGCTCTGAGTTCTTGATGATTGATGATTGATGGCCACGATGGCCCTTGGACTTCAACTGTAGCGTTGGCTCTCCCGGGTCTCCAGCCTGCCTGCCAACCCTGTAGATTTTGGATGTGCCAGTGTTCATTCCATCTCTTTCTCTGGAGATCTCGGACTCATACAGATGCCCCGTTCTCCTTCTTGGATGAATTACTTACCAGGCAGGTACTCTGGCCTACTCCATTCTCATCTCTTAACATGTCTGAGACACATGACATATCTCCTTGCTGCAGCCTAGAAAGAGAAAACCCTGTACAGATGTCTATCCCAGCAGCTCTCATGTGTCAGGCACATTTGTTTACTGTGAAGCATATGCCCCTTAAGGGTAGAAAGCATATCTTGTTTTCATGTCCACACTACCCAGCATTTTGACCATTGCAAAGTCCAAAAAAAAAAAAAACAACCAAGACTTAGCTTATGTGATGTTACTTTTAATAGGAGAAAAGGCAAAACATAAATAATCTAATGGCAAAAAATCAGGAAATGACAGTAAATGGTCACAGGTAACAATGGCATATTACCATGATTAAAATGTCAAATAGGGGTGCCTGGGTGGCTCAGTCATGTGAGCGTCCAGCTCTTGATTTTGGCTGAGGTCATGATGCCAGGGTTGCTCCACACTCAGCATGGATCCTTTCTCTCTCCCTCTGCCCTCTCCTTGGCTCATGTGCTATCTCTCTCTCTCTCTCTCTCAAATAAAAATAAAAAATAAAATGTCAAATAATGGTTAGTGCTTTGGGATAGTCATGATATAAAATGAAAAGTATGAAGATACAGAAAAGAAGGGTCATAAATAGACCAGAATCTACACAGGATTTTAGAACATGATAAAGACGGTGATTTAATTCAGCAGAGAAAAGATGGTTTCTGCACACTGGAGTCTGACCTTTCTTTTCTTTTTTTTTAAATTTTTTCTTAAATGTTTTTATTTCTGAGAGACAGGCAGGCAGACAATGTGAGCAGGGGAGAGTCAGAGAGAGGGGGCGATACAGAATCTGAAGCAGGCTCCAGGCTCTGACCTAGCTGTCAGCACAGAACCTGACGCAGGGCTCAAACCCACAAACCATGAGATCATGACCTGAGCCAAAGTCAGATGCTTAACTGACTGAGCCACCCAGGCGCCCCTAGAGTCTTACCTTTCTTATAGAAATTCTGCTCCAGAGCAGTGACTCCATGATGAGGGGAGATGCAGAGCCATGAACAGAGAGGGAGTCATCCCTCCACCCTTCTGCCACATGGGCTGGCATGCGGCTTTGGGACTTGAAGAATGGACGAGGGGAAGGCAAGTGCCCTCACATGCATGGCTTGACTTCAGACTTCAGTCAAGACTCAGTCAAGACTTGAGTCCCAGCCCTGCCCAGCTTGGGAGAAACCAGTGGCTTCTCTGGCCAGCAACACTGGAGAGCAATTCAACGGCGCCTAACACGTAGCAGGTCTTTAACGAGTATTTTCTGAGTTCTTGTTTAATGAGTAGGCTGAGGACAGAGAAGCCTGTCTTGAAATGACTCCAAAGAGATGTTCTCAACTTACTGACCTACTTGCCTATGGTCTCCTGGGAAAAACCACCTGTCAGTCCTTGCCAGCTGAGATCCCAGTAGGCTGCCTTGCACAGGCACTAGGAGAGCTCACCGATCCAGAAAAGCAAAAGTGATTATGAGACACTTAAGGAAACAGAAGCTTAAAGAAGGAACAAGATGAATTAGAATAGGAAGCTACTGTGGAGTGTGAACTCAGGGACGTCACAGAAGAAAACTTTATTGAAAATGCAGTGAGAATTCTGTGTAGATATGATCGGAACATTCTAGTGTTTCAGGAACTAAAAATTCTGGAACTAAAAAAAAAAGTCCCAGGGGTGCCTGGGTGGCTTAGTAGGTTAAGCATCCGACTTTCCGACTTTCACTTAGGTCATGATCACGCGGTTCGTGGGTTCGAGCCCCGCGTCGGGCTCTGTGCTGACTCTCAGCTCGGAGCCTGGAGCCTGTTTCAGTCTGTGACTCCCTCTCTCTCTGACCCTCCCCTGCTCACGCTGTCTCTCCTAGAAATAAATAAAACATTAAAAAAAAAAGTCCTAATTAAAAAAATTCAACAGAAGAATTGGAAAAATGAGTGGTCACTGTTAACACAAATGTAGCCCCAAAAGATATAGAAATGAACATGATGAGGGTTAAGGCAGGGCTCATGGGAAACAGTTCCAATAGGTCTAAAATACACAAATAACCAAAGGTCCTAGAGGGGCAAAAAAAAAAAAAAAAAGAACACATAGACCAGAAGTAATCAAAGATATAATAGAGGAACACTTTCCAGAAGGGGACAGGAACTTGAGTCTTCAAATTGAAAAGGACCATCATCTCACAGGCAGGAGGGATACAGACCCATAATCTTTGACCTGGTGAAATTTCTGGACCTCAGGGAGAATGAGAAACTCTTTTTTTCTTTTAATTTTTTACAAATAGTTTATTGTCAAGTTGGTTTCCATATAACACCCAGGGCTCATCCCCACAAGTGCCCTCCTCCATGCCCATCACCCACCTTCCCCCCACATCCATCAGTCCTCAGTTTGTTCTCAGCATTCAAGAGTCTCTCGTGGTTTGCCTCTCTCCCTTTCCCCCACTAATTCCCCGCTTCTTCTCCCCCACAGCCCTGTGTTAAGTTCCTCCTAATCCTCCTATACATGCAAACATATGGTATCTGTCCTTCTCTGCCTGACTTATTTCGCTCAGCAGAACACCCTCAAGGTCCATCCATGTTGCTACACATGACCAGATTTCATTCTTTCTCATTGCCATGTAGTATTCCATGGTATAGATAAACCACATCTTCTTGATCCGAGAATGAGAAACTCTTACAGCTTCCAGACAGCACAGCTCTCTTACATAGAACGAGGTAGTCTAGTCCTGGGCTTGCTTATCCTTCGGTGCCTCTTTCAATCCACGGTGTGGCAAAACCACATGCCGAATCAAATCCGTGTCTTTCCTACTCTCCCATTAGGTTTTGCCCCCGAGTGGGGCTGCAGTATTGCTCCTCTGGCTTCACTTTAATCGCATGTTAGGAAACTTCAAGCAGGCCAGGCAATCGTAGTATCCTTAGGTGTGTGCTCGTAGCTCCTCGCACCTCAACCACCCCTTCAGTCTTCCTTCCTCCTCCGAGAAAACTGAACCAGCCCGGAGAATTTTTTCAGACTCCCACCACGAAATCTCTCGGCTCACATACCCCGCTCCCCTCTGATAATAGAAACGTCTCTGACCCTCTCCTGTGCATTGTCTCTCATCTCCTCCGGGACATCACTCAAGCACATCCCTCTGTCTTGCGTCTTACCCAATGCTTTGCCTCAGTCACTGCTATCAGCATTCAGATGCACTATTGTATTTTTCTACCTGGAACACAAACAAACAATCCAAATTTCTAAACCTCACTCTGCCTTCCTATTACCGACCCATTTCTTCGCTCTCCTTTGCAGCAAAGTCCTCAAGGGAGTTGTCTCTATTCCCTATCTACAGTTCCTCTCCTCTTTTTCTCCTTGAAGACCGCTCCATTAGGGCTTGCTCTGCAGCCCTCCATTGCCCTCACTCTCGTCAAGGTCACCAACAACTCCACATGGTAAAAGCAGCGAGCCATCTTCACTCCCATGGTCTTGACCCGCGAGCAGAATTGTACACCTGCTCTTTCCTTCTCCCTGATATGCTATCTTGACTTGGCTCCCAGGGCACCACCTTCTCCTGTCTGAATTCCTATCTCACTCTCACTAGCAGCTCCTTCTCCATCTCCTCCTCTGTGCCCCTTCTTCTCCCGACCAGCTTAATTTGGTCTAAATTAACAATCCTATCCTCTTAAGTGGAGGCTGTCCAACTTCAGATGGTGTTAGCCATTCTTCAGGACAAGGATTTTCTTTTGATTAAAAGGTTTTTTTTTTTAAAAAAGGTATTGAGAAATAGCCTCATCAGTAAATAAAAAGAATAAAATCACTGTCAAGTAGCAAATAAACCAAAAATGATAACGTCTAGTGTACACAGAGCTACTTGGCCTGAGAAAAAGACCAATTTGCTGGTGGCACTGTATCCTGGTTAAATAAGTCCCCAATACTACCCAACTTTTTAAACCAAGAATTCTATTTTGGGAAGACACACTAAGAAAATAATCCCAAAAGCCAAAAAATATATCCGTTGTAGCAGTACAAATATAGGTGCTCCATTTTTATATTTGCAGGAGGGAGCAGTGACAGTTTGTACAAATATAGTACAAATATAGGTGCAAATTTTATATTTGCAGGTGGGAGCAGTGGCAGTTTGTGGGGAGCCGGAAGATGTACATATTAAAATATTGTCTGGAGTAAATTCATGATATTGAAAATGTTTAAATGAAAATGATCTTTTTTTTTTTTTTAAAGTAGACTCTGCTCTGATGTGGGGCGTGAACTCACCACCCTGAGATCCAGAGTCACATGCTTTATCAACGGAGCCAGTCAGGCACCCCTAAATGAAAACGGTTTTAATGGGAAGGATTGGGGGGCCCAATATAGTACTTCCATACTGACTGCCGCTGTGTAGAAAAGAGTTCAGGCCACAAATCTTCATTTGGAAAGAAAAGTTCCAGTGTTGTTATTTACAGCCTTTGATGAACGCGGCAACACGTTGGGCAGCGACAAGAAAACGGCACAAATACGCAGGAATAATGCACAATAAGGAAGTCCAAGCTGCGTCCTGGCCTTCCTCAAAACCCCTTGCAAGCTGCGGGTTCGGGTTCGTACCCAGGCTGGACAGGGTGGGGACGACCCCGCCGGGCCGTCGGCTGACCGACCGCCAGGGGGCGCTCCACGCACGCCCCCAGGTTCCCGGGACACCCTCCCTCCCTGCCCGCCTCCGCCCCGCCCGCCGCCAGGGGGCGCGGCAGGCGACCCAGCGCGCGGCGCGCGGCCCCGGAGCGCCGGCGCGGGCGAGCGGCGGAGGCCGGCCTGGCGGCGGCCATGGACCGCTTCGTGTGGACCAGCGGCCTCCTGGAGATCAACGAGACGCTGGTGATCCAGCAGCGCGGCGTGCGCATCTACGACGGCGAGGAGAAGGTAGAGGCGGCCTCGGGGACGGACGCGCGGTCTGGCCGGCCTGAGGGGCCCCGGCCCGGGTGCCGGGTCCGCGTGCCGCGGCGCTCGGGCGGCCGCGCTCCGGCAGCGACGGGGACGGCCGACGGCTGGCCGGGTGCCTGTCCCTCGGGCCCGGGTCGCGCCGGGCTGCCGCGGCCTTTGTCGGGCTCGCCGGCCGGGGTGCCTCCCCGAGCCGGGGTGCGGCCGGCGGGCGTGCGGGCGGCCCGGCGAGCGGCAAGGAGGGCGCTGCAGGGCTTTCTGAGAAGCGTGTCCGCGTCTCGCTGGTCGCCTTTCCCCTCCCCCCCCGTTTCCTGGAGTGACTTAAGGAAGGGTCCAGAGCGTGTGTTTTGTAAGGCGACGTGGTAGGCCATGCCGTGTCCCCCGGGCGTAAACCTCCGGAGAGGCGCGTGCCGACCGCGAGGAGTGTGACCAGCCCGGCGTGAGCGCCCAGGGGGGACTTGCGTCCGACTGCTTCCGCCCGAGGAAGGGGCTCCGGCGCGGCCCGCGCTGCGCCCGCGGGCACAGCCGCACTCGGGAGACGCGCGCCCGGGGCCGGGGGAGGCTGCTTTCCTCGGGAGGCGGGCGGCCCGGGAAGACGGTGGACAGACGTCCCGAAGACTGTCCTTCCTGTCGGGGCAGAGCCGGAAGGATTTAAAGGGGAAGGCTGGGGGGAGGGGGCGCTCCGTGCAGGGGAAGCAGGTGCCCTGGCGGTTAGTCCGGGGTGGACGTGACCCTGAACATCAGACTTGCCGGCATCAGCCGCAGCTGTTCGCCAGTGCAGTCAGGCCTTATCTTCTGGGGGGACTGCCCCTTCACTCCCCTGCTCCAGGGGTCCGCAGGTCTCAAGGGAAGTGGGTTGGTTCCGCCACACACCAGGGGACTTTGGTCAGCAAGCAAAGACTGAAGGCTTGAGACCGGTTAGGGGGCGGGGTTGGCTGTTACCAAACTACTAACCTGTTCTTGGATGAATTGTATAAGCTGGAATCAGAACATATTAAAAAACTCGCTTATTCACCAGGATTTTTAGTTTCCAGAAGTTTTCACTTGCCATCTTTACTTCTTCGTGGTTTTATTAATGAAACTTCCTTCTGTCCTTTTGCGTTTTGTTCCTTGACTCATAGCGTTTCCTGGTCGGGGCTTGCAGAAGCCTGAGGCTTCTTCCTTCCTTCCAGGTCATTGAGGGCAGGGGTTACCCAGCTGTCTACAGGCACAGCTGACATAGGTGCTCTGCCTCCCTGAGGGCATTTTCCACGTACAGAACCGCTTCCCTTTTCAAGTCAGGGCCTCTTTCTTAAATAACTTGATTGGTTTTACTCCATTTCCTGCCTCAGCACTGTTGTTAATTTGATCTCAATTGGGTTTGCATTTCTTGGTTGGAGTGACGAGCTAAATGTTTTGAACGAAGGTTACACCCTTGGACCTGTTTTAAATAGGAAGCCTAATCAAATCCCCTCCCACAGCTGGTTCATGCCTCCCTCTCAGACCTGAATGCTGACAGTGATAGATTGGTCTTCAGAAACTCCGCGAAAGACAGTCCATGCTGGAAGTCACACTTTTGCAGAGCACCGCACTCTGTTGTTCTGTGTAATTCCAGTGTGCAAATTAGGAACATCTTGCCTGGCACATGATAACAAGCATGTCTATTTAAGACAATAAAAAGTCAACACCATTAGTACCCGTGTATGAAAAACCATTGCTCAATCAATGAATTCTAGGGTTTCCGTTAAGTTTTTTGCCTATTTTAAGGGACAAGTAGATATAGTTATCAGAGGATTCATAAAAAAAGTATTGGGAAAAATTTAGTTAAGATCCTTTGATCTCCCCAAGAATTCTTAGCTGTTGTAAAAGCTGGGGGGATGAGGGAAGGATGTGGGTGTCCTGAAATTGACGCGGAGCTCTAAGACAAGCTTGGTCACCACTGTGGTCCCCGAGTTGCATCTAATGATCACTTGCTGAGGTGTCCCCAGTGTGACTGAGGGCCACACTGATTCCAAGGGGAAAGCCCCATGTCCTGGCTTCCTCCGTCTGCTGGAAGGCTTCCAGACCTCCTGGAGTCTGAAGACTCTAGGAAGCTCCATATCACCCTCCAGATCTGGTCAAGTTCCCTTTCAGTATCTTTCACTGGCCGTCTGGGTCTAGGGCATCCCAGACCAGACTACTTGGCCTTCATAGCTTTGCGTTCCAATGCATTTCTCAGGCAGGCATGCCATCTTGCAGACCTGGCCATCTTACAGACCCGGTGGACGCTCCTGGAGGGCAGAGAGTGTGCCTTACTCGTCCTTGTACCTTTTGGCTCATTGTAGGCGTGAAATACGTGGGGAGAAAAAAAAAAAAAGACCTGAATAATTGGAGTGCCTACTATGTGCCAGGAGCTTCATGTACAATCTCATTTACTCCTATTACTGGGATATGAGGGGAACATTTTATGGATGAGAAAATAAGTCTCAGAAAGTGACTTGCCCACTCTCTCTATTGATCAGACTCCCAGAGGCTCTGCCTCGTCCACTGTGCTACGCTTCACAAATAGAGCAGTCACCAGTGCCAGACTCTTTCTGTAATGTTTTGTAGAGTGACTCCTCCCAAAGATGAGGACACTCAGTTGGCAATTAAGAAAACTGTGACCCCGCTGAGGTGACACACCTAGAGTAGACTGCCCTTCCCACCGCCCAAGCGTCTCCTGTGAATAAATGAGCGCCTGCCTGTTTCTACAGGCACAGTTTTCATGGGCCCATTATGACCACATAGTGTGTTTTCTTAAGCAGCGTAGACAGGTCATTTGTTTAAATTCACAGAAGCTTCTGTAGCCTCAGCGAATTTAAAAATGAAAGCAGGTTCAGTAGTATTTAAAGTGGCAAGTTGGCAGCCTATACTGGGAGACTTAGAAAACGTTTATTTTCTTTCAGCTAGCTGTTTGACTTTTAGGGATTTACCCTTGGGAAGTAATCAGAGATGCAGAAAAATAATAATGAATGAGGATACTCATCTCAGCATTATTTTGTATATTATATATTATTACGTAGAGGGAAAATTGGAAGCAATCTGAGTGACCACTGTAGGGTTTTGTGAATTGAATAGGACATGGCTTAATCGGCATGAGAATTGCTAATGAGAGGCTACTAACTGAGAAAAGCTAGTTATACAACTACAAATATAATGGTTTAAGATTATTCACACATGCACACACATACACATACACTCTGGCTGTTATGATTAGAGTGATTTCATTTTCTTTTTCAGACTTACATTTATTTTTCCAGGTTTTCTACACTGTATTACTTTTATAACAGAAAAATGTCAGAGCAAAGCAAAACAACACGGGGTAAGAGCTTATCTGGCAAATGCCTAAGTTAGATCAACTTGGAAGTAGTTAAAAATTGTTCTAGCTCTGAGGGGCAGGAGCAGACCAGCCTAAACTTGCCTGTCAGGTTTAGCTCATAATCCCTTGGAATCTCTGAAGGGAACTCTTACACAGTTTCTCCACTTGGAACATCAGCATTTTACATTTGCACATTGTTAATCGACATAGTAATGGAATATATTTCTGCCTTCAGCTTTAAATTTGCATCCTTTATGCAGAATTTCAGTGAGAGAAAAGTGCATTTGCTTCATCAGAACTATTATGCTGTAAGGTAGCACCATGTACTCTCAAGTTGATAAAGTACTTGCTTTGGGGAAAGGGAAATCTTACTCATTGACAAAAAAGAGGTTTTAAAATTTCCTTTTTTCACGTTTATTTTTGAGGGAGAGAGAAGAAAGGGAGGAGAGGTAGAGAGAGGAGGACAGAGTGTTCCAAGTGGGCACTGCCCTAACAGCAGCAAGCCCCATGTGGGGCTCGAACTCACTAACTGTGAGCTCATGACCTGAGACAACATCATGAGTCAGATGCTTAACTGACTGAGCCACTTGGGCGCCCCTGTGTTACAGTTTTTCAAAACATTTTTTATATTATAGTTTGAGTAGAGGATATAATCCCATGACAAAAATTCAAAAACCACAAAACATATAAAGTTAAAAGTCTCCCTTTCACCTTGTTTCTTTGCTACTCAGTTCCCCCTCAGAGGCCACCAGTGCATCGTGCTAAAGAGCTGCGAATGTGTGTCACGCACAGGTATTTGTATAAAGTAAATTGTTTCCTTTTTTAAGATGTAAATTTGTAATATGCATACAGAGTTCTGAATCTTGCTGTTTTCACTTAATCTATGTGGACAATCTACCATATTTCATCTATTCTAAATGTCCACCCCCCCACACACACATTTTAACAACCAGAATCAGGATGCATTTTGTAATCAGTAGCATCTTAGATTTCATCAAATACATTATGAAGATAGAGTCTCCTGATTTCTTTTTAATGACTGGGTAGTAATTCATTGTGTAGATGTACATTTCTCTGTTGATGGTCATTTAACTTATTTCCTATATTTTACTTTTCACAAACAGCAGTGGATAGCCTAGTAGTGTATGATTATGCACATGTATGGATTCATCTGTAGGATAAATTGGATCAAAGGATATGTGTATTTGTATTTCTGATAGATAATAATCTATTGCTCTCCGTAGAGGTTGTCCCTCCAAGAAGGTGTGCAAGTGCTTATTTCCTTAATGCTTCACCTACATGGTGCTATCAAGCTTCTGGACCTCTGCCCATCTCCTGGGTGAAGGAGTGCCCTGATGTTCTCTTAATTGGCATTTTTCCTGTTATCTTTGAAGTGGGGCATCTATTAATGTGTTGAAGAGTCAGTGTAGTGGGGCACCTGGGTGGCTCAGTCAGTTAAGCGTCCGACTTCAGCTCAGGTCATGATCTCACGGTTCGTGGGTTCGAGTCCTGCATCGGGCTCCGTGCTGACTGCCAGCTCAGAGCCTGGATCCTGCTGCAGATTCTGTGTCTCCCTCTCTCTCTGACCCTCCCCTGCTTACGCTGTCTCTCTTTCTCTCTCTCTCTCTCAGAAATAAATAAAACATTTAAAACAATTTTTTTTAAAGAGTCAATGTAGTTCCTTTTATGTGAGCTTTCTGTTAATAGTCTTTGCCCATTTCTCTAATGGATTACAGGCTATTTTTAAAAAGTGATTTGTGAGAGCGCTTTGTATGTTAAGGAAATTAGCCCTTTGTCTCTGATGTGAGTTATAGTTATTTTCCCCAGTCTGCCATCTTGCCCTTGGTGTTTTTTGCCACGAGGAATTTGTGTGCATGTGTGTGTGGAGTTTTTTTTTTAACGATAATATTTGATCTAGACTTTAGTTTGGTAAAGTGTATTAGGTATAAGTCCAACATTACCATCATCATCATCATTATTTTTCTCCTGGGGAACCCGGTTGTCCCAGTGCCACTGATTGCCTCTCCAGCCACATTAATTTTGTATGTTTGTGTCTATTTTCTTATTATTTAAAAATCATTTTAAAAATTATATAAGTGTTATATACAAATCCAATCTCATGGTAAAAAATTCAGTAATGAATTGACTAGTTTTAAAAAGGAGGTCTTGTTTTCTCTTCTTCCCATTTCCCCACTCTTTCAAGATAATCGTTGTTAACGGACCACAGTGTATTTCATTTATATCTTTTTTTTTTTTTACTACCTGTGCGTGTGTGTGTGCGTGCGTGTGTGTGTATGTGTGTGTGTGTGCATGTGTGTCTATCTCACATGTAGTTTGGGGGATATGGAGGTTATCTCTATTTCTGTCTGATTACATTGTATGTAATATGCTATAAATGTCTTTCTTTCCCCACTAACTCTGTCCTACAATTCTGTGATAGTCCATACAGCTATACTTCATTCTTTGTAACCTCTGCTTGGACCCCACAGTATGAATGTATCATACTTGATTTAACTACTACCCTCTTGTTGCTCATTTGGTTGTTTGCAATTTTTTCCTAATTTTATCAGGGCTGTATATATATAGCTTATGAAGTGTGTAGCATTGCTTCTCCTTAATTTGTGGTAAGCCTAATTCTCAAGTGTTTATTTATATGATTGATGTACTTTTGTGTAATTCACGAGGAAAAAGACCTGGAATGAATTGAGTGATATATCATTAATATTTTGTGATCTTGTCTTTCTAGATAAAATTTGATGCTGGGACCCTCCTTCTTAGTACACATCGACTGATTTGGAGAGATCAGAAAAATCATGTAAGATAATGGTATTTTTGGTTTTTTTAATCTGTTCTAGGTTTTAAATCCCTGAATTCTCTCTGTCTCTCTGTCTCTCTCTCTCTTTCTTTTTTTCTGTCAAAGCTAAATAGATGCAATACATTTCCATTTTCACGAAGCACCTGGGTGGCTCAGTCAGTTAAGCATCTGACTTTTGCTCAGGTCATGATCTCACAGCCCGTGAGTTGTGGCTCCAAGTTGGGCTCTATGCTGACAGCTCAGAGCCTGGAGCCTCCTTCTCTCTCTCTGCCCCTCCCTGCTTGTACACTCTCTCTCGCGCTCTCTCTTTCTCTCTAAAATAAATAGTAAAACATGAAAAAAAGTTTTTTTAATTTCTATTTTCATAATGTCCAAAGCGTGTGTCTCATATGACCTCTCTGAATGGAGTGCAGATAGAGGAGTTAGGGGTTGTCCCTCATTCAACTCCGAAAAATCTGTAGTTGCTAAATAGAGAGAGACTCAGGGTCACTCTGTTTTTAAACCAGTCAGAACCTACTGTATACCTGAATGTTCTGTGTGTAATGGCAGTATTTCTCCCACCTGTTGTCAAGGGTCCTCAAAACAACCTTCCTGACTGTGAATCCGGAGGATGGGTCTGCTGGGAAGTACATGCTTTTACCTAGATACTGAGAAGAATGGCCTCAAGGTCATTCAGCAAGAGGAGAAACCTCCCTGTGTTTTCATTTCCAGGGAGAACAAGTTATGTGTATAAAGCTATTTTTATTCTAAAGAGCTTTAATTGAAAGTGCGTGTGTGTGTGTCTGTGTGTGTGTCTGTGTGTGTAAATTTCACTGTTGTCAGTAAAATAAGCAGTCTGTGTTATTCTCATACTTGCTGCCCTCTCTACCATGACATTTTAATTTTATAGGCAAACTATATACTGTACTGAGGTTCTTTAAAGGCCTCTAACGATTGCAAAATCTGACTCTTTTTAGCCCCCAAGAATCCGTTTTTGCTCCCTTTGTGGGGATATTGACCTTGTTGGAAAGGCACACCCTAGAACTGTTAATGTGGCCTAATTCTTTTAAAAGAAGTGTACATTTAGGAAAGAAACCTTTGTTGGAAGGGTAGATGTCCTGAAAACATATATTTGTAAATTAATCTTAGTTTAGTTTTTTGATTGTCAAATAAAGAGGCTAATTTAGAAACCCTCAGACCGATTAAATGCCAGTCATTTATAATAACTTAAAACTAAATGTACTAATGAAGGGAAGCTACATCAGTATTTTCTAGAAGAAATGGAGAGTGAAGTATAGAATATTAGGGAAAAAAATCACCCATACAGCACACTCCTTCAGATTATTTTGATTTACTTGTTCTGCTTTTTTTGTCTTCCATTTAAGAATATATTATATATAAAACGTTTTCATACAAATATTGCTTTTAAAAAGATATACCTACTGTAAAAAACAAAGGTAGTTACAGTTTCTTTCCAACCTCTAGTGTTCTTCCATGCAGCAAAATGCCACCACAGTATTGTTTCCATTCAGTTTTTCCTTCACTTTACTAAGGAATAAAGTCATGATTTTTAAAATTGTTTTTTTTAAGCACCTTAAAGGTATGTAATGCTGTATTAAATAGTATAAAACAAGGATTTCTGTTGAGTCTTTTTTTTAAATGTTTATTTTTAAGAGAGAGAGAGAGAGAGAGACAGTGAGAGAGAGAGAGACAGTGAGACAGGATGTGAGTGGGGGAGGGGCAGAGAGAGAAGGAAGAATCCAAAGCAGGCTCCAGGCTCTGAGCTGTCAGCACAGAGCCAGATGCGGGGCTCAAACTCATGAACCTGAGAGACCTGAGCTGAAGTAAGGCGCTCAACCGACTGAACCACCCAGGTGCCCCTCTGATGAGTCTTAAGAGTCATATTTTCTGTTGATTTCCTCCTAGGAGTGCTGCATGGCCATTCCTCTTTCCCACATTGTGTTCATTGAAGAACAGGCAGCTGGAATTGGGAAAAGGTGAGGTGTATATACTGCAGTCTTTCTTCGCAAACTCCTTCCGGTCAAGCTGATATTATTAACCTGGTAGATATATTGCTGTGCCATGACTGCCCATGTGGGAGTGACTCTAATGATTGTGTTTTGGGGCTTTATAAGTAGTAGTCATTGGTCAGGAGCTCCCCTAAGATGATGTTATCCTACATTAAACTCATGGATAAATGGAAGTCATTCTTAAAGCACAAATCAAGTACTGAGGTTTGCTATATAATGTCCTTGAGTCAAAATAAATAAATGTCAGCCAGCTGTGATTGCATGTATTTCCACAAACATTTGCTTTTGCATGTCTGTGTATGTAGTACTTAAAGTCAGAAAGGACTCATCTGAGAAAAATGACTGACTTTACTCCCATTTCTTTTTTCTTTCAATTTTTTTAATGTTTATTTATTTTTGAGAGAGAAAAAGGACATGAGTAGGGGAGGAGTAGAGAGAGACTAAGAGAGAGAGGGAGACACAGAATCCCAGCAGGCTCCAGACTCTGAGCTGTCAGCACAGAGCCCACCTGGGGCTCAAACTCAGGAGTGGCGAGATCATGATCAAGGTGGAAGTTGGACGCTTAACCGACTGAACTAACCAGGTGCCCCTTACTCCGATTTCTAGATGATCATTAAGTTTCTCTACTTTGACTTTTTCAGATATCAGTGTTAAATGAAAGTATCATAATAGTTATTGTCCAAATTGGGACATTTATAAAAGTAATAGGGGTGCTGTTTATAATTGGACCAAGGAAGCATAAAATGGGGACTGTTTTGGGCAAACCAGGACATGTGATCACTCTGAGTTAAAGCCACATGTTAAAATGTTTCTGTTTAATCAAGTACATCAAAAATTCTGGGTATATATTTTCAGTACATGTGATTGAGGGCAGCTTATGAGCAAATATTGCTGATAATTTTTTTTACCCCATGGGGGCCCATCTTGAGCGTTAGTATAGTTAACTTCAGTAGAGCTTAAGTGGATGTTGACCTTCACTGGAAATGCAATGTGTGCTTTAATTATAATGTAGCTAGCATGAAAGATTGCTTATTTGACATAAAAGAAACTGACCAACATTTCAAAAAGATTAATAAAGAGAGATTTTTAGAGTAGGCCATTTCTCTAATTTCTATTTTTCCCCTTGTCATTTTTCTCCATCTCTTTAAGTGCTTCTTTTTCAAATGGAGGTATAATTACATACAACATTGTATGACTTTCAGGTGTACAACACAACGATCCAATATTTGTATATATTACTTAAGTTCTACAAAGTAAAACTTTAAGATGTTCCAGATCATTTGAATTTTCTTCTGCTGTCTACCAAGGGAATCTAAACTGTAACAAAAATATTTAAAATATTTACTTGCCCTTTAGTGTCTTATTTTTAAGTATGTCCAATGAAGAAGAACTTAATAATATGCCAGATTAACTTTTCTCAAATATTCTCTCTAGTTCTCAGCTCCTCCCCACCAAGCAATTACCATATTTCATTTATTCAAAGATGTATATATATAGTTTCACATTTTGATATCTCATAAACTGGGCGCCTGGATGGCTCAGTCAGTCGAGCATCTGATTCTTGATTTCGACTCAGGTCAGGATCCCAGGGTGGTGGGATTGAGCCTTGTGTCAGGCTCTGTGCTGAGCATGGAGCCTGCTTAAGATTCTCTCTCCCTCTCTCTCTCTCTCTCTCCCTCCCTCCCTCCCTCTCCCCCTCCTCTCGCCTCTCCCCTCTCTCCTCTTTCTTCTTTCTCTCCCTCTGCCCCTCTCAGACGCATGTGCTCTCTATCTCTTAAAAAAATTTTTTTTAAAAACCCCAAACATCTCATAACCCAAGATGCTTCTTTGTTTTGGTGGTTTTCAACTTGAAATATGATAATTGAATGACCTGTGAAATGAATATACGTAAAAACTGGCCTGATTTTTATGCTGACTTTGGGATTTTTAAACTTCATTTTCTATCATAGTCTTTAACTCTTCATTGGGTTTCCTTTGACAAAAAGCTAAATATCCGAGATATTTTGACTGAGTGCTTTGGTTTTGCTAATTTGTGGAAGAAGATTGTTTATTGAGCAGGTTGGGGAAAAAGAGGATAAAAGGCTTATAAAACTGAACAAACATAGTGGTGATTTTAATAGCATAGAAGATACTGGTGGTCATAAAGATATGGTAGTTTGTGTTTCTGGAGCAGCAGCATTTGAGAATTACTTTTGATGTTGGATTATTTTCTGGGTCATGCTGTTGATTGAGTGACATTTTCCAAATATTATATACCGTAGAATGTTAGTTTTGGATGGAGTTTTAACAAAATGTCAGCTGGCTGGTTTTATACAGATAAGTTTTCACCTTTTGTTTTCAAATGAGCAAGGTAGTATGCTTTGGCAGAAATTATAGGCCCCCCGGTAATCTCTGGGGATGACTCTGCATGGAAAACCCTAATCATAAACCAAAGTAATGAACTATCCCAAATTTTGCAAACTTGTTTTGAACTTTTTTTTTTAAACCACCTTTTTAATTCGTCTGTGGAACTAGTCACTTGAACTTTTTGGTTCATAGCTTGTACATTGTAAGTAGAGGTCTTTTTGAAAGGTTCATTAATACTGAAGTGATAAAAAATTTAAAGGAATTCCTTACAACATGTTCTACATGAATTTTAAAAGTGAACTGAAATATATTGAAAGTTATGAAAATAGAATTAGTGATTCTTAAAAGGTGATGAAATTCATTACACTTATTCCTTAGTGCCAAAATAGTGGTTCATCTTCACCCAGCGCCACCTAACAAAGAACCTGGTCCCTTCCAGAGTAGTAAGAACTCCTACATCAAACTCTCCTTCAAAGAACACGGCCAGATTGAGGTGAGCTTTTGTATGCATAAAGTTGGACTAGAAACATGTACTTGTGTGTATTTTTGTTGTTCATTAATATGATGGAAATCCATATTGTACAACATACCAGGTTTCACCATATTTTTACAACAAATTTTTTCTAATAGATTAAGCATTATCAGTAGAAAAATGAAGTTTAGGTTCCAGTGGGAACAGGAAGCAGCAGGAGGGTGTAGTCACAAGGAAAAAGCAGAAGCTGGCAATATGCTAAGTCAGGCCATTCGGCCGCTAGTAAACTTTACAGCGGTTTGGTTAAGGAGGTGGTTTGGTATAATGCAGTGAAATGGTAAACTATCTTGGTATCCGATAGCTCATCAGCCTTAAATCAGGCAGTCTTCATGGACTCTGCTGACTTCACAGATCTAATCACTTACCTACTTACTGCATGATACGATACTTAACAGGTTCTGATTAGTAAGTGACTATACAAGTATTCCTCAGACATTTACAAGGGTATGTTTATTGCACCCATCGATATCCTAAATTATTTATAGGTGTTTTTTTTTCCTATAGCACCTCACTCAGTGCTCCTCACACAGTAGGCACTAAGCAAATATAGTGACTAAATATAGTCATGTTCACTGTAGTTAAAAAATATAGTTGATTTTCTGTGACTGTAGGGATATTTTGGCTCTCATTTCTGGCTTCACATTTTAACTAGACAAATTATTTTCTGCTTCCTTCACGGGTAATGGTTGTATATTTTTCTTGGCACTCTATCTGTTTCGCTATAGATTGAAAACAATCCACATATGCAGGATTGTTTAAAGTAAGTCTATTTATTCATTGTCAGTCATATCTTTGTTGAGAATAGCTCACTCTATATAGAAGGTCAGTTTCTTTCTTCTTTTTTTTCCTTTGTGCTTTCTGAAGCTGATCCAAGAAAAGAACTTCCTTTGGTTTCTTTTGATGTCTCTGAGAATTCTAGGCTTGTTGCAGATGACTGAACAGACCTTTCAACTAAAAAAATGTTAAGTAATAATTTGTACAAGGATACTTTAACCTGACTGACTCATTTAAAGTGTATGTATGTGTGCAACAGTTTTACAGGCGTTTATCTGAGGAAATGACACAGAGAAGATGGGAGAATATGCCAGTTTCCCAGGCTTTACAAACAAATAGAGGACCCCAGGTATTGTTGAAACTGTTTTTTAACCCAGTGTTTTCAGTTCTGAACTTGTATCTTCATTAAGGGAAAAGATTTCTATGATTATAGAACTTGCAAGAAACAAAATCATGATACCCTGGTTAAACATTTATTTTCACAAAACTTAATTTAGTGCTCTGCACACAGTAGATACTTAGAAAAATAAATGACTACTTACCAGAGTAATTCTTGAGGTGGTAGAAGTTAGATTCCATTCACTACCTTCTGTTCTTCCTAATCAGTATGGCACAGAGAACAGATAGTGCCTCTGGGTGATGTTTTTCAGACCAGTCTAAATTCACCACCAACTGTGGACACTCAAACAAATGTGTGAAAGTACTTTGTATAATAACTGTCAAATACCAGAATTTTAACCGTAATTTCTTGAACATTTGAGACCCTATTAAATATGATACCTATATAATAGTTTACCGAAGAACAAAAATGAGTTTATTTCTATCTAAAATACACAGTATATTATGCCACTTATTATTGTATATACAGTTTTTTTTAATGTTGATATGAAGATCACTGTGTATGACAAGGAACTGACAAATGTTTTGAAAGGAAACTAGATGTAATTGTACGCTGTTTTTCTTTGGTTCTTTGTGGGTCCTTTCCCGCCATTGAAAACACATTGTGGTGGGTTGCAAAAGACTGTGTCCTTCCTATTTTGTATGTTTTATTTTCCACTTTTGTTTCACAGCCAGGAAGAATAAGGGCTGTAGGAATTGTAGGCATTGAAAGGAAATTGGAAGAAAAAAGGAAAGAAACTGACAAAAACATTTCTGAGGTAACTCTTAACATAAGTTCCGGTCAGCTGTCTTTCAGCTATTTGTGTTTATTCTTTTCGATGTGCCCGTGACTAATTCCAGTCTGTATATTGGAATATATTTAGCTTGCCTGAAGCCACAGTCTCTTATTCCAGGTCTTCTTCTGGTTGGCATAAGTTAGCCAAAACATGTTTTAAAAACCTTTTCCAAAAAGAAATAAAAACAAAGTACAAATTTGTTTTCTCTGATGTTAGAAACCATGGTGGGTTGTCGTGAATAAATTTTAAAGTCTAGATGGAATTGAGTGGAGAATACTGCTAATGAATTCAGGGTCCTCTGTAGGATTATTTCGGATGCTTGGTTAACTTGTTGAGGGGAAAATGCTGTTCTGTGGCTGTTCACCTGGCTCGATACCACACAGTTTGATGCTGATGGCCACTCGAGGACCAGACGCAGAGATAGTGAGAATGGCTTGAACCAGCGCATTATGTCCGTTGGGAGAACAACCCTGAGCATGTGCCTCACGTTTCTGAACCTTCATCTTATATGAGGAAGTTCAAGTGCAAGGGAAAGAACTCTAATTAAGAAAAACAGTTATGCATATTAGATTCTGCAGTTAGTTAATACATCTGAGCATATCATTTGTTTTCCTGTGTTTATAGAAAGATGGTCTTGGATTTTTATGAAATTACTCAATGAAGTAATTCTTTAGTTTATAATAATAGTTTATAAGTTAAATCCCATTGACTAGTGCTGTTCATAGAATTTCAAAGATGTATGTCAGTCGCTTAAAGTCTAAACTGCAGTTATTGAATACCTGTATTAATCAAGATTCTCCAGAGAAGCAACCAATAGGAGATATATAGATATCAATATATAGACGTAGATGTCAATATATACCTTTATATTCTTATGTTTTTCTGCACGCGCGCGCACACACACACACACAAAGACATGTAAAATTTTTTTTAACGTTTATTTACTTTTGAGAGAGAGAGAGAGAGAGAGAAACAAGTGAGGGAGGGGCAGAAAGAGAAGGAGACAGAATCCAAAGCAGGCTCCAAGCTGAGCTGTTAGCCTGACACAGGGCTCAAACTCACAGACCGTGAGATGGTGACCTGAGCCAAAGTTGGACACTTAACCAACTGAGCCACCCAGATGCCCCCAAGGACATTTAACATAAGAAATTGCTCATTTGATTGTAGGGATTGAAAAACCCCACAATCTGCCACCTGCAAGCTGGTGACCCAGGAAAGTTAGTGATATAAATTCTAATCTGAGTCTGAAGGCCTGCAAACCAGGAGCACTGATGGTTTAGGTCCAGTCCAAGGGCAGAGTAAGACCGCTCTCTTGGCTTAAGCAGTCAGGCTTAAGTGTGAGTTCTCGTTTCAAACTCCTTCAGGCCCTCAGTGGGTTGGGTGATAGCCGCACACATTGAGGAGGGCAGTTGTGGGCTTCAGTCTACCATTTCAGAACCTCATGCGGAAAAACCCTCACAGACACATCAATCCCAGGTTTGATCCCAGGTTTGATCAAAAACCTGGGAACCTCGTGATCTGATCAAGTCAACACCTAAAATGAACCATCATAGTACCAATTCTGGGACCACTAAGTTGAAAATAGAGATTATCATTGAGAAACCAAGGTCATTTGGCCTATTAAGTGCCCATGGTCTAGGTTTGCTGAGCTCACATTTATGGTAACGTTGTATATGTTCCTCGGCTCTGTATTTCCCGAGAATTGGCAGCTGGATCAGAAGCTTGATCAGACTTCTGTTTGATCCCTTTGGTGAAACTAGCAATCATACTGTATTCTTCCCTCAGGAGGCACATCATGTCTCTGTTGATGATGTCGGCAGCTGTTCGTGTGCGGTGCATTGATCTTTCGGTTCATTGGTGGTGACAAATGGCAGTGTTCTAGGATTTATTTTTTATTTTTTAGTTGGAATACTTTTTGAAGAGATGCTTCCCTTCATCTATCTGACTACTCAGTGTTACAGTTTGTAAGGCAAGATAAGTGACTTTTTCTTTATCATCAGCATAATAAATTAGTTCCTCATCTTCCAATGGCAACTCATTAAAATTTTTTATGTATTATTGTGAATTCACAAATTGTAACATATTTGATGGGTTTCAATCAATTGCAATTATTATCACGTTTAAAGCCCACATTATCCCATTTTTGGCCAGTGGGAGCCTCTTCGAGTTGGCTCCTGAGTATTTCTGATGTGACTGGTGGACCCTAATAGCTTCCCTACTGTTCGACATGACAAAGTTCCAGACCATCTTGTATGTTTCCTGCCCAAGATCTGTAGTCAGTCATTACCCGAGAAGCTCTGTTTGTTTTGTTTTAGTGGTAAATTGTATTTTAAAACCGCAGTCTGCCTGCTAGGACTCTATGTCTGCTGCGCTGATCTTTATTTATTTGTAGGCCTTTATAGTCTAAAGAGCTAGTTTTCTTGTTTGTTTGTTTGGATGGGGTTTGTTTTGAGTACAAGTGCCTCATGAGGTCATACTGATACTTCCTACCAAATAATGACTAAAACAGTTAAAAAGATTGTGTGTGTGTGTGTGTGTGTGTGTGTGTGTGTGAACTCCCCATTATTCCCAATTTTAAAAATCGATATGCAGTATCTGAAGTTCGAGCCACTCACTAGGTGTACTCTCTCCCTTCCAGCTCTCAGTGGGCCCTAGTTTTACAGGCAACTGACACCACCAGTTCTGATGTTGGCCTCAGATTTTTCAGAAAGTGCTCATGGAACAGTATTCCCTGAGTTCTGGCATGTTTGTATTCTTCATACATGAAGTTAAAATCCTTGGCTCGCGTGTTCTTTCCTTGAGTGCCTTTATTTAAAAAAAATTTTTTTTTAATGTTTTATTTATTTCTAGGAGAGAGAGACAGTGTGAACAGGGGAGAGTCAGAGAGAGAGGGAGTCACAGACTGAAACAGGCTCCAGGCTCTGAGCTGGCAGTCAGCACAGAGCCCAACGCGGGACTCGAACCCATGAACCGTGAGATCATGACCTGAGCCGAAGTCGGACGTTCAGCCGACTGAGCCACCCAGGCGCCCCATCCTTGAGTGCCTTTAATCAGTTACTTTCAGTTTTGTGTCTGGCATGAAGTGTTGCTGTCAAAGACTGAGGCTAATCTAATTCTTCGTCACCTAAAAGTCAGTATTTATCGTAAATGCCCAAAGTCTCCCCCTGCCCTTTTTTAAATAAAGCCCAGTAATTTTAGCAGAATGTGTTGATGTGTTAGTCATTCTGGTTTGTTAACAGTATGCTTTCAGGATTTGGTTCCAGAAATTGTTTTTTTTAATTTCAGGGTTTTTTTTTTTTCCAGTTTTGTAATTTTTAATAGTTGTTTTGATTTTTTTTCCTCTGAGAGTCCTGTTAGCTCTGTGTCATAGCTACTGCCTAACTTTACTGCTTGCGACTTTCTTTCAAACCCTTATCGCTTTCATTTGTTTCATTTAGAAAATTTTCCTCTTTTTAACCTGTTGTTTCTCTTAAGATACTTGCTATCTGCTGTGTTTATTCACTTTTGCATTCTGTCTGATGTGGTCATTATTTCTGAAATGATTTTTTAAAAATTTTTTCATGAATCCTGTTGCCTCATTTGTGATTTATTTTGTCGACTCCTGGCTTGTGTCATTTTATTAACATCTTCTAGCTCATGTTGAAATAACATCTTCTAGGGGCGCCTGGATGGCTTAGTCGGTTAAGCGTCCGAATTTCACTTAGGTCATGATCTCGTGGTTCGTGGGTTCAAGCCCCGCGTCAGGCTCTGTGCTGACTGCCAGCTCAGAGCCTGGAGCCTGTTTCAGATTCTGTGACTCTCTCTCTCTCTGACCCTCCCCTGCTCACGCTGTCTCTCTCTCTCTCTCCTAGAAATAAATAAAACATTAAAAAAAAAAAAAAGAACATCTTCTAGTTCATGTTGAAATAAAAGGTTAAATTTTGATCTAATCTATGAACATGTACATTCTGGCTTGCTTTTATTGTCTGTAATGTTATTCTCCTTATTTTCTTTTTTCTCATAAAAACTATGTATGGCATTTGGCCTCATTGATGCTTTGCTGTTGCTATTTTTCTTTTTTCATTAAACAGCTTTTTTGTTTTTAAAGCTTATTTATTTATTTAGATAGAGTATGAGCAGGGGAGGGGCAGAGAGAGAAGGAGAGAGAATCCCAAGCAGGCTCTGCACTGTTGGCACAGAGCCTGATGTGGGGCCCGAGTTAGAAACCATGGGATCACAACCTGAGCTGAAGTCAGATGCGTTAACAGACTGAGCCACCCAGGCGCCCCTATCTTGAGGTTTTTATAGCTATTTTGTCATTTAGTTTTTTAGGACAAGCTGACTATAGATTTTAGGTTTTGACCTAAAGGTCAAAGGTTTTGACCTGTCTGTTTTTATGTTGGGATTTGGAGAGATTAAAAAAAACTATGCTGCCATAGCCACCATCTTCCCAGAATCTTTAAATTCATAAAATTCCAGCATTTTGGCACTAAAGGGGTTTTTACTATCCAGAGAAGTAATCGTCTCAGAGTTAGTGACTAGATTCGGAACCAGGGTTATGAGCACTCGGTCTTCTGATTTGCACACCAGCATAGTCTGCTATATCATGGCCACTCTCTCTGTCATTCAGAAGGTGCTATCACTGCCCTCTTTCAGTGACATTTATTGTCATCCTTTTGTGTGATACTTTTAGAGATGGCATGGAGCAGTGAACTAATTTTGAATTAATATTTTTCTGAATGGTGCCATACTAATTTGGTGTTCAAAATAATGTTTTGTTTTGTTTTGTTTTTTTGGAGCACCTGGGTGGCTCAGTCCATTAAGCATCAGACTTCGGTTCAGGTCATGGTCTCACGGTTTCATGAGTTCAAGCCCTGTATCAGGCTCTGTGCTGACAGCGCAGAGCTTGCTTGGGATTCTCTCTCTGTGTCCGTCACCTGTTCATTATGTCTCTCTCTAAATAAATAAACTTAAAAATATTTTTTAACTTAAAAACCCAAAATAATGTTTTTCTTAATTTATGAAACGCTATTGTGATTCAGTCTAATTTTCACGGAGTTGCATAGCTCAAAGGATTCAGTCCCATCATTGTGCTCTCTCATTGCAGGTCACTGATTTATTCAGCAGGTGGTCCTTGCTCTCCACTTTGTGCAAGCCCTGCATCAGATTGAGGTTTTAGATACTGTGATGATGCACCAGACAGGCAAGCAAACAGGCATGCTCTACAGAGGGAGAAATGCTGTGTTAGAGAAAATGGTGGTTGCAGCAGGAACACGTCATATGGCCTCTGACATCTCTGAGGTTCAGGGACGCCGTGTTAGCAGAAGTAACGGAAGCCAAGGCCTGAAAGTTTAGCAGGCACTAACAGAGGACTAGCAGAGATAAGAGGATCCAGGTAGAGGGAACAGAGTATGTGAAGGTGCAAAATCAAGGAAACTGAAACAGAATATTCAAGAATATATTAATAGTCACTAAAGCTAATAACCAGAGTACTGACTGAAAACAAGAAATAATGCTATAAATCAGCATAGGAGGGTACTTTTAAAGCAGATGCCATTTTATTTTTCATTGGAGTGGAAATTTGACTGTGGACTTGGTAGAGGATAGAAAGTTCTATAAACTGATGGATAAAATAACAGAAAGGGCAAATGCATCTGTTTTGCATTTGTACATTGCTTTGATTTTCTTGTAGGTAGTTTTTCTGCCTATTTTTGTTGCTTTAATTTTCTTGTAGGTAGTTTTTCTGCCTATTTTTTGGATAATTGGCTAATTCCTTTAATTTTAAAATAATAATATAGATAGAAGTGAGGAAAATTTCATTTGTGTTTTACGATTACTTAAAATATAGATAATTCTTCTAAGACACTAAAATATTTGTATTTATCTTTTATGGACTGTAAGCAAGAGGGCTAATTTATGTATCCTGTGTGGACTCCCTATTACTTTTAACACATTTTTTCCATGAAAATGTAACCTAGTAAATAAAGTGATTTACCGTATAAAAATTTTTTAAAGATGTTGCCTTATTAGTGTTCCCTCTCCAGCTCTAGGAAATCTATTATTTTGTATATTGAAAGTAAAACTCGAAGTGTGTGAAGTGTTTGTGATGTTTTATTTTTGAAAACTACGTTGGGGTGTGATTTGCCCTCCATTTGAATGTTAGCGTTAACTTAGTTTCAAAGCTGGTGCCCAGAGTTTCCCACAAAAGGTTTCCTGCATCTGCTGGTTGTTGCTGATAAGAATCCAACGTTTAAGCCTTTTGTTTATCTGAGGAAATTCCTGTTAGGTGTGTGCACATTCCCCTTTGTTTTCAGTATTAGCCTTAGCAAGTCTGGCCATAAGAATCTTACACAACACTCTATTCTTTCAGTAAAACCCTTTTTGCAGATGGGGGATGCTTTTCTGCATGTAATTAAGATGGGCGTGGGCTAATCAGAATCTGTTGACCATTATTCTGTATCAACCAAAAGATTCTTCAGTTAATGAGAAGTTGCTTAATTGGCTCAAAAATAACATCTGTGCACATCAGTTGGCAGATGTTCTTTGTTGGAAGTGTATTTTTGGCGATATGAAATAAATTTACTATAAAAATGTCTGATTAAAGTTTGAAGAGGCCTTTGAAGTGGATAGTCATTGTAGTAAATCGGACAATGGATTTTATTTAGGTGTATTTTGGTGGTATTTGGCTGTTTTTCTTTTGTGATACCCACTACATCCAAAGCTACAAGTATAAACTCTTCAGTATTTAGAGGCTGAGTTTCAGTTAAATCACACCTGCTATTAAAGCCAAAATTGTTGTGCCTAAAGAAGTATTCTGGCAGCTGTGCATTGCCATTTTCAACTAGGAAAGCTTTACAATGCCCTTGATTCTGGCCCTCCTGTCAGGAAATGGTTTTGGCAAAAACCAGTGACAAATTCTCTTACTTATGGGAAAGCACAGTAAATAATACTTTCTGAACGATTTAGTACTTATGTCACCTTTTGTGTTTTTAATCAGTAATAACATTTTTCTTTGAAAATTTGAAAGGCTATTTTTTGCAGTTTGTTTTGAAGAATTTACAGTTTCTTAGCTAAACTGAATCCTTAGAATAAGATAGGCTCATTATATAAATATTTCTATAAATTGATATTTGTAAGAAGTTTTCATAAATTTTTGTCAAAGGGAAGAAAATAGAGTGCTCCATTGCTTTAAAACATCTTGATTCTTTATATTCCAACAAAAACTCATTTCTCATTTCAGGCCTTTGAAGACCTCAGCAAGTTAATGGTCAAGGTATATGTAATTTATACCTATTAAATTCTTACCAATTTTGATACAAGTTTTGAAACTGTTTTGTTAGCAGACACTTTGGGGACTTTTTTTTTTTTTTCCAATCTTTTACTGTTCTCTTCACAGGCTAAGGAAATGGTGGAATTATCAAAATCAATTGCTAATAAGATTAAAGACAAGCAAGGTGACATCACAGAAGATGAGGTAAATTGGTTGCTTTTTAAGGCATTAGATACCAGGTTACAGAAATAACACAGTGATGTTTCAGTGGTTTAGCAGTTTCTTTCTTAATATAGTTTTCTTTTAGGACTTGCAAATATATGAAAGTGCTAAAGAAAAAGTCAACCATAAAAACTTTGTTGATTATAGTAGGATTAAAGGATACTTCAGTACTTTCTTTTGGAGTGTGGAAAAGAGAACGATTAAAATGTAGGAGTGGGGTTTTATACATATCCATAAATTTGATGTTTGTTTCAGCAAATTTCAGTACAATCTGGTCACAGCCATTTCCCTTTCTAAGTTTTTGGCTCTATCATTTGGTTGGCATTAAATATAGCATAGTTGTTCCCTAGCCTCTTCTCACACCAAACTTGTGAGTTCAGTGGAGTAGGAGATGTCAAGATGGGAGGAAGAAGAATTCGCTTCACGCAGGGAGCTACTAGAAATCCACTTTCTTAGAATCCACACTATTGAAACACAGTAGAAGAAATTGGTAGATACAGATATAATTGAGTAGGATTGAATTTATGATAGAAAGATTTCAAATGTTGGGATGGGAAGACTAATCTTGCTTATTAGTCTTTTTTTTTTTTTTTTATTAGTCTTTTTATGCATTTTCTCCTCTTACTATAGACCATCAGGTTTAAATCCTACTTGCTGAGCATGGGGATAGCTAACCCGGTCACCAGGGAGACGTGCGGCTCGGGCACACAGTACCACATGCAGCTGGCCAGACAGCTGGCTGGGATACTGCAGGCGCCGCTGGAGGTAACACAAAACCCGAGTGGTCTCTTTCAGTTGTGTTAAATTATATCCATGTGGTCAGAAATTTTTAACCTCTTTCATTGTATGGTTACTATTCCACCAAGATGGTATTTTTTTTGTTGTTCAGAAATATTAAATTAGTGGTTTTTTTGTCAAAATGCAAATTATTTTCAGTTTCCACTTCAGATAATCTGTAACTTCCTAAACCCATTTGATACGAAGTTTTTCTTATCTCTTATTTTCAAAAGGAAACAGGATCTCTGCATGTTTCCATATATTTCTATATATCTAGTCGGAACATACAGTGTACTGTTAATAATTTCATCATGCAGATATATCTTCTAACATGAGTCAGGCAATCCAACTTTTACTTATTAAAGCACTCATATTAAGAAGTATTTCCAACATGACAAAATGAGAATAATATAATGAATCCCTGCATACCCATCATCTATGTTTATCTGTAAACAGTGTCCACTCGAAATTATTTTAAAGCAGGGGCGCCTGGTTGGTTCAGCCAGCTAAGTGTCCTGAGTCTTGATTTCAGCTCAGGTCATGATCTCACAGTTGGGGAGTTCGAGCCCCGTGTAGGGCTCTACACTGACAGTGCAGAGCCTACTTGTGATTGTCTCTCCCTTCTCTGCCCCTCCCTTACTCACGGGCCCATGCACATGTGCTCTCAAATAAACAAATGAACATTTTAAAAATCTTATTTCAAAGAAAATCCCAGACATCACATCATTTTATCTGTGAAGTTTTCAGTATGTAATTACAATGATAAAGATGCCTTTAATATAATTATAATCCCATTTCACAAATTAAGAATTAAAAATTATTTTCAACGTAATCAAATATCTTCTTACTGTTCACATTTTTTCTTATAGTTAGTTTGTTCAAATTAGGATACATTTCAGTTGGTTGATTTGCCTCCCAGGTGGTTTTCTGTTTGTTTGTTTTTTTTTTAATTCCTTGGATTTCCCCTTCTCTTTTTTTCTCTCCCATAAAATATATTTATTGAAGAAATGAATGATTTTTCTCATAGAGTGTCTTAGAGTCTGGATCTGGCTGACTTGTATGTGAACATGCTTCCCCACCTTATATATTCCCTGTAGACTGGTAGTTATATCTAGAAGTTCTTTTTTTTTTTTTTTTTCCTGCTGGATATTTCATAGAGGGTGCTGTGCATTTCCATTAGGAGGTACGGAATCTCTGTTTGTCTTTTTTTCTGTGATGTTAGCAGCCACTAATAGTCACTGTCTAGATCTGTTACTTCATTAAGGATTACAATGGTGATATTCCCATTTAATTCTATAATTTTTTTTAAATTTTTTTTTTTTATGTTTTATTTATTTCTAGGAGAGAGAGAGAGACAGCGTGAGCAGGGGAGGGTCAGAGAGAGAGGGAGTCACAGACTGAAACAGGCTCCAGGCTCTGAGCTGGCAGTCAGCACAGAGCCCGACGCGGGGCTCGAAACCACGAACCGCGAGATCATGACCTAAGCGAAAGTCGGACGCTTAACCGACTGAGCCACCCAGGCGCCCCTAATTCTATAATTTTTTCACTTGTAATAATTCAAAACATTTAAATATACTTTTTGAAACTTGGTGTAGAGGCCCTCTTTTCATTTACGTAAATGTTGAAACACTAATAATGATGCTAAAGTCCAAATACTGAATTTGAAATGGGTCATGGTATCTGACTAGGTTTTCCTGTGTGCGAATTTAGTTTTTAAAACGCCTCTTGGGAAATTTTATGAATCCTGATTTCACTCTGCTTATGATTTCTGTTAAGAAATGCTAACCTGTGTGAATTATAATACTTTTTAAATTTCATATGTTAACAGGAACGAGGGGGAATCATGTCACTTACAGAGGTGTACTGTTTAGTAAACCGAGCTCGTGGAATGGAGGTAAGAATAGAACATGTAGATATTCTTTTAACTAAATATAGACTTTCTTAATATAATACAAGTTCCCCTACAGTGATTACAATTTGAGGAAGGGTTGAGAATATCAAAACCACCTGAGCAGCAGCACAGTGCACTGACGAGTGCTGTCCTGCCCTGGGGATCTAGGAGGTACATGCTTTTCCTGGTTTTGCCAGTGGCATGCTGAGTGACCTTGAGCAGCTTGCTTAACTTCACTGAGACTCGGTTTTCCTACCTCTAAAACAAGGATTTGGACTGATAGACACCTTCTGACTTTAATATTCTGTGTTTGTATTGTGATTAGCAAGGTCATGAATGATGCCTTCTCCCTGTGACAGTCTGGACTAAGCTGGGTGGGTTCAGGTTGCCTGTAGAGAAACAGAGGGAACAGAGGGAAAGCTGCCCTCTGCCTTCGGCCCTGAGTCAGCCGCAGCTGCTCTTCAACTCTCATCGCCCCTTCACGCCCACGGGTGTGGGGTCCGTGTGCTCTTCGTGCCCTTCAGTCAAACGGTTTTGTGGTGTCAGCAGTCACCTCTGTGCGGAGAACTCCTACATCTCTCAGGCACCCACCCCCGGCAATCCCAGGTCCACGAGGGAAGCCTCTGCTCTGTTTTAATTTGGCTACCCAAGCACTCTGCACACATTACCTCATTTATCGTCCCAGGACCTCAGTGAGGCAGCGTCTTTACTGTCCCCATCTTGGGGATAATATGAGGATGAGGAGCTTGAGGCTTCCAGAAATTAAATGATTTGACCAAGGCTGCACCTAGAAACACAGGTTTGACAGGCATTTGGGCCCAGACTGGGCCTGTGACTCATAGCTGTACATGCCAACCACCAAGGCGGGCTGATTCTTTAAGGTTGCGTGAGTCTGGAAGGGTGGCCGCCAGCCAGCTACATATGACGACTTTGAACTTGAAATACAGTTTATCCAAACTGAGATGTGCTGTAAGTGTAAATTATACCCCAGATTTAGAAGACTCAGTAGAGGAGAAAGAAATGTTAAATATCTCATTAATAATTTTTATATTGATTATATGTTCATGTTTTAGATTTATTGGCTCAAATAAAATACATGTATTGAAATTAATTTCACCTGTTTCTTTTTACTTTATTAATATGACTACTAGAACACTTAGAATTACATATACGGCTTGCATTGCTTTCTATTGGATAGCACTGCTTTGCTCCTTTGTTAATCCTTTTTGCCTTATGGCGATTAAGCCACGTAAAATCCTTGATAAGTGATTATTTATTTATTTATTTTAAATAGGGAAAAAAAATAGACTCCACACCTACCATGGGCCTTGAACTCTGTTAATCTTTAGCACCACTCTATTAACCTGTAGTATAAACCGGGTTTCTTTTCCTCTTAGTTGCTCTCACCTGAAGATTTAGTGAATGCATGCAAGATGCTGGAAGCACTACAGTTACCACTCAGGTAAAAGAACCTCTGCAGGAAGCTTGCCAAGTCCAGCCACCGCTTCTCACACAGTAGACAGGAAAACCCTGCCGGGTCTGCCCACACAGGTCTGTGCGTGGTGAGCCAGCCCCTTGCCCCTCTGGGAATCTCCCACGTGCCCAGAATTCACTTGTCCTCCAGCTTCCCTCCTTATCGGGGCTGTACATGGCCTGAGGGGCGAGTGGGCCAACGCTTGTTGCTTTGGGGGCAATGAAATAAGAATGCGGGCTCCCCTATGAGGTCAGAATACCCAGCCCCTCTGCTAGACATCCTGTGCTCGTTTCTGGAGATTTAAAACTACAGATGTTCAGTTGTGAATTATATTTTCCTCCCTTCAGATTAAAAAAACAAAAGTGCCAGACATATTTTGTTTAGCCTGTGGATTCCAGTTCATAATGTTATTAACTGTATTTATTCATGAGCTTCTTAGTTATGCTATAATTGCCTGTGGTTGTTACATTTTAGATGCTGTTTTGTGTTAATACTGCCTGCGTGCCCAGGCATAGAAGAAAGTACAGGATATTTGCACCTCCTTAGTGGTTGAAGATCCTAGATATTCACAGCTTGGTTTTCCCATCTGCGGTTTTTAGGCTCCGAGTTTTTGACAGTGGCGTCATGGTGATTGAGCTTCAGTCCCACAAGGAAGAGGAAATGGTGGCCTCAGCCTTGGAGACAGTATGTGAACCCAGTTTCCTCATTAGTCTGCCCACCAAGACCTGAATCCTTAGCAACTTGAGAAACAGGATTTCCTTTTGAATTTAATTTTTCTAAAAAGTAATGTTTGTAGACCCAATTAAAAACACCTATTATTAACAGTGAATGAATACTAATCAAAATGATACTTTTAAAGCTTTTTGAAGCTTGCCAAGGAGAATTAGAATTAGTGAGGTGTTATCTTTTTGTTCGAAGCTCAGTCTTGTGGACAGGTTTTTAGCTTTGTTCATCAGAATTTACCCTTGATTGAACTTTTTCTTTTAGTACCACATACGTAAACAGTATTATAAACAGTATTGTAAAACATCACAAGTTTTATGAAATAATTGCTTCAAAAAACATTAAAAGCAACTGTAGTTTAGATGGATCTTACTGGCCAAACTGCTGCTATTACTCATTAGGAGACTTGAACTATTACTGCCCTCATGGCCTCTGTGGTGAGCCTGTTTAATTTAAATAACTCAAATTCATTTACATTTATTTTAAACCAGATGAAAACCTCAAGACTATAGGATATTTTTACCATGTATTGTAAGCTCCTTTCCTGGAACATGCAGTATGCACTCCACTAGAATTTGTTATATGTTCCTTTTCAGAATATCAAGAGTTATTTTTGGGGTTTAGTGCAGTGCCTTTGTAACTTTCTAGAGGGCTTCATGATGTTTTAGGCTCTGCTGTGTTTGTTCTGGGTTCTTCCACATTTGTAGAATTGAGCATTAGTGAAGAAAATTTAGATCTATATTGAATATTCTTTGAGTTTTATTAGGCAATTCAGAATATGATTTCCTGAGTATAATGGTAGACGTTCTCCCTAGGTTAGTACCTAGGTGGCCAAGTTATCACATTTTTTTCCTGCTGTGTTTCTGTTAGGTTTCAGAAAAGGGATCCCTAACATCAGAAGAGTTTGCTAAGCTGGTGGGAATGTCTGTCCTCCTGGCTAAGGAAAGGTAAGCGAGTCCTTGCTCTTCCTTACAACTCTGTTTGTGTTTCTGAATGGACAGATGATTGTGGTTTTTCCCTTGATTCCTAGGTTGCTGCTCGCAGAGAAGATGGGCCACCTTTGCCGAGATGATTCAGTGGAAGGCTTGCGGTTTTATCCAAATTTATTTATGACACAGAGCTAAGGGTTTTGTATTTAAAATACTTCTTGTCCATATACTTGTATCATGTAGAGGTTGTATGACATTCAGCTCAGAGTAAACCTTGATGAACTGAGAATTTCTGGAACTTTACACCATAATAGAATACCCTTCTAATTTCTCCCAAATATCATGGTTCCGGAAGTTTACTTAGGATAAATATAGGAAAATACAGAAAACTGAATGCCACAGTGAGTTTGAAATCATGCTACAGCTGTATAGAACCTTCTATGGTGAATTTTAACTTGATCCTCAAATCTGATTTTTTAAAGAAGGGAAGTTTTTAAAGAAGGGAAGAATGGGGGAAGACGTTGCGTGTTTGGATAGGTTAGATCATTTTTCTGGTGTGACTAAAATTCCCTGAATTATAAACAAAGTTCTTCTCTGTATCGAGTGTGCCCGTTATGGGAGAGGGTCACGGAGCAAGTCCTACGTACAGTGCAGTGTAGGACCTGGCAGCGCGGGAGCGGAACCTGAAACCACAGATCGCCACGCGAGGCTTCTTCTGAGTGAGGGCTTTTCTTTAGAAGCGGTTATAAGCTTGTCTTCCGCAGACACCTGAAAAAAGGAGAGAATTGTATTTGACTTACGTATATATAGTCTGACTAGGTTTTTTTCCCCAAGAAATGATTTCATAGCTGGCATTTAAAGAATGCAACTATGTCATTTTGTTTTAAAAATGCAGTAGATTTTGAAACTGAATTAATGAGCTGTATAGACACGCCCAGAGATATGATTACGAATTTGGAACTTAGAGGGCTCCGGAATTCCCTAGGATTGTGTGGGTGGAGGGGCCGGGAGAACCTTTAAGTAGCTTAACAGGAACCTTGTTGCTCTTTGACCTGGAAAGCCAAGGACAGGAACGTAGAAAATGGACCCGTAATTGGTCTCCTTTTCCTTCTCTTAAGGAGTTTCAACACTGAACTTTAAAAAATCTTTCATTTCCCAGCAGTATTTTTTTTCTTTACCCCATATATTAGAAGTTGCGTAGAGAAATTTATCTCACTAAAAAGTATTACTGCGATAACAGAAACTGGCTAGTAGATTGCTTGAGGTCTAAAACGCACCGCCGGACTTCACGTGTCACTGCTAGACAGTGTACGGTGTGTTGGCATTACCTCAAACTCAGGGATCCCTCAGGGACACAGGGAGACCCCCTTCTGAGACTATGTCAAAAGTGGGAAGTAGGGACGGTTATTGGCCAAGCCTCCAGAAGGGATAGTGTCTGCACTGAGAGACCTATTGTGTGACCAGCAGGCGGGGAGACCCGGGCTCACGCTCTGGGATCCCTAAGACGTCACTGAGTGAGGTGGAGGGCCCCTGCAGAGGCCACCACGAATGCCCTTTGGGGAGTTGCAGGGGTCATCCCACTGCAGCCAGACCCCATCTGATCCCTGCCCACAGAAGTGGCTGTTGCCACTTCGCATCCTCCAGCTTTATGGGAATGTCCATTTTCCCAACGTGCAGCTCATTCTGTCCTCTGATGACAGATATTCCCTCATTTCCTCACTGCTCACCCTCCGGTGTGTTTCAGGGGAACTCAGTGTCTGGCTGCCCATGTCTTTCAGATGACTGTGTGAACTTTTTTGTGTGAACTTGTTGTCCTGTGTCTGGGGCATACTCACACTCCCTGGCACTCTTGTACATGCATGTTCCTATGCACACTTACACACACTTACACACATGATGTCTCCTCCCGCTAAGGTTTCTCAGAAATTACAAAGGTAAATAATAGTCTGTTTCAGCAGTTGGAGTGAATTGCAACTAAGATTGTTTGAGCTATTGGGTCTGGCTCTTACAATTTGGATTCATCACAGCAAACTCCCACAGTTCAACATATTTATTTACATTTGTGTGGCCACACATTAACAAAAACGGAGCAGTCTAAATTGTACAAAGTGAACTAAGAGGAAGAGAAGTGACATGAATATATTTTGCAAGTGTCACATTAATTAGAAAACAGGTATGATTGATTTTACTGTTAAAGTGGGCATTCTTCACTGTTTCTAGATTTCTGTATGTGTATTTTTGATCCCTTCCATCTCCCCCTTTTTTTGGTTGACAAATAAGATGTTATTTTGGTCCTCTGTTGGTCGAGGTTATGTTTAAATACAACCAATCAGGCCCTAAATGCAAAAAAAAAAATTCATCTTGGTGCTTATCACTGGTATACTTATTATTTTTGCTTTACTAACTTTGCTCTTAGGAGCATAAATTTGTAGCTTTTCAATAATGGAATTTTGCTAGTCACTGTCAAAAATTTTTTTACATTGTACAAGTGAAGCTTGTTTTCAGGGTTAAATGATTGGAATTAATGTATATAGAGTAAAATTACTGGAAAACTTGTAAATGATTTTTCTTAACTTGGTGTTCTTTTTAAAATACTCTTTGAAAAACATATGAAAATGATAAACCTTTAATCAGAATAAGCCAGTACGTTACAATTTTTTTCTTTATTTTTGACCTCAAGATCTTAACTGTTTTAGTTCTTTAAAAGAATGGGAAATGGCTCATGAACATTTTTTTTTAATTCGTGAATTTCACTGTTGACTGACCTTGTGCATTCACGTGAATGTACCATCTCTCCAAATATTGGTTCCCTATAACCAGACTCGCCTGACCAGACATGGATTCGTCAGGTGGCCATTCTCATGCTCCACCCAGCAATATCAGCATTTTCATTTTGGTACAGTAGAGTTGTGCCTCATAAGCCGGTTAGGTTTTTAAAGACTGTGCCTCAGAATGAAATCAGGCATGCCCAAAATGATCCCTGAAACTCTCTTAAATTGCCAGTGAAGTTCTTTGTATAGTCTTAGAATTAGAATCCCTGTAGAGTGATACCTGGGTATGAAAACAGTAAGTACAATAGACCATAAAAACTACATAGCAACAGTAGACATTTATAACACCAGTAATTAAACTGTTTAAATGTGTGTCTTGTTTTTGCTTTTTGGCCATTAGTTACGGTTGAGTTGATGTGAATTTATCGCTAAGCCCATCCCTTATCAAGACAGATCTAGAGTGTGAGCTCCACAGGGGAGAGACTTTTTGTCTGGTGTGTTTGTGGCTATATCCTCAGAGCTCAGAACAGAACCTGGCACACAGTAAGCATTCAATAAATAGTAAGTGAATGAATGAACTCTCATGTATATACCTATTTATAACCTGGCTCCATTTATCCTACTTTATCTCTCATTCAATTCAATAAAAAATTTTTTTTGTTAAAAATCCATGTTCACTGTGTGAGGAACTGCGTGAGCCACCAGTGGGGGGTGGAAGCAAAATGAACAAGATAGTCTCTGCCTTTACAAGGGTGGCCGAGTTAGGGAAATAGACATGTAAACAACCTTCATTCAAGATGGAATGAAGTACGTGTCATGGAAAGGGTACAGGTACCGTGCTGTGCACGACAGAAGGAGGAGCCTTTAGTTCTCGTGGGAGAGGAAGAGCCTCGTAAACCAGGCTCACAAGGACCAAGAGGTTGTCAGTGAGTGGAAGGCTGTTGGGTTAGAGGAACAGCATGAGGGGTGCGCCTTCCTATTCCTGGGGCATACTTCCTTTGACTGTGCAGGCTTCCCTTTCTTAACTCTTTCCCATTCACTTTTCCATCTCCACCCCAATTATCGGAATCATACTTTGCTCATTCCAACCTGCTTTAGAAAAATCTTTCCAGTATACGACTCTTTCTAAACTCCACAATAGTAATTAATCCTGTTTACACGACCCTATTGTGTCTTGAAGCCATAAGAAAATAGAGGAATTGGGTTTCTTTCAAGCTCAAACACTCACATAACTGAATCTTTTAAATCTTTTCTGGCCTAGATCAGTGATTGTACATGGCAGGTTCCTAGTTAAATATTAGCTGAATACTTGAATGATTTTTGGATTATGATGTGTCGTGAATTGACTCACAAACCTCAATCTGTCCCTTACCATATGCCCAAGAGGTTTCTCAACGAGACTTGCCAGGACTCAGCCTGAGATTCTGTGTCTTACCAAATTCCATGACATGGGGCATATCCATGATGTGGGAAGCTCTCCAGAAATCGGGTTAACACACATGTAAGATCTTGTTATTACAGTGTGAAAATTGGGTCATTTGCCTTCTTCCTTGAGTCCTGATAATCATGAGTCAGTTACAGCTTTCCTCTCAGAGCAAATAAAAATCTCTCCATGTGTATAAAGGACACTGTCGAGATTGCGAATACATTTTACACAATTTGCACAAAATTTCTAGACCAGTCACTGACCCAGAAAGAGAATTAAAGATACCTTGACAGCAGCTTGTTTTAGTTAATCCCGACAAGACCATATCACTGTTCTTTTTGAGAGGTGTTTTTTTTTCCCCCTTCATGCCTATGCTGCCTTCATTTAGAAAAGATTATACCCTTAAGTGTGCAATAAAGACAAATACAGTTTGGCAAGAATTCTAATTAAGACAGAAATGATCAAGTATCTCAATACGGCTGTTATTTACAAAGTATCAAGCACATTGATCCAGCCACTTGTACCTGGATTTAGGTCCCCTCAATTCCAAGGGTGGATTTCTAGGGAGACTGTGTGTTTGAAAGATTTATGCAGAGCCAGTTGCCTTCTGTATATTTCACTTAATCACCACATGTCAGTACACCTATTATATACCTTTTATGGTGGGGGAAAGGAGGGATTAAGTATTTGCCAAGGTTACTGAGGTAGGGCTCGAACTAATCCTAGCTTTCTGTAACTCCAAAGCCCACCTTTTACATTGAGCTCTTGCTTTCAAAAATGCCAAAGACTGTGCACGTATTTGAAAAGAAATTCCAACCTGAGTTGATGATGGGTATCGGACTAGATGATTCTATCAGTGATACCCTGGATGGACTGAATTAGTACTGATAGTATTAATTATTGGACAAGATAAGTACCTAGCAAATTTGGTACTCAGACAACCTCTGATAACTCTGATAATCAAGGAATTGTGCTGTCTTTTCAAAGATTAAGTGATAGATTCAAGGACCTGCAAATACTGTATTGTTTGAAAAATTGAGGTAAAATTTACAGTGGAATGCACAGATCTTAAAGTTGGGTGCATTTTAACAAGTACATAATAGATCATGTAACTCACACCCCCGCTAACCACACATCTGACACCCCTCAAGCTTCCTGGTGCCTCTTTCCAGTCACTGCCTCCCTAGAAGCCACCACTATGTTCTGATTTCTATTACCACACACTACTTTTGTCTGTAAAATGGTATATTTTGTGTAAAAGAGAAGCAAATGGGAAACTGTATTCACATTTTTCTCAGTGTACTGGAAAACAAGCACGGCTGTTAAGGTGCAACTTTATAATATTCTTTTAAAAAGACCACTTTAACACTGGCAAATTAAGAGTTTTAAAAATGTCATTTTTTTAATTGCACCAACTCTGGCTCCTGAGATAGAAAAACCGAAACTGAGATGCACTTTACCTAACTGTTTCCCTTTTGCGAGTCCTCAGGAACATTTGGGAAGCCAAGTTTACTGCCCACCAGTTAGGCCACTTGGACGACGTACTTTAGTGGTCCTCCAGAAGAGAAGGACACCGACGGAGAAGTGAGAGACGCGGAGCCAGGGGAGACCGCGCCTTGCCCTTGGCCCCGGCCCCGCCCGCGGGGGGAGTGCACGTCTGGGCTCGGCCCCGCTCCCCGGGGCCCCCGCCGGCCGCGCGCGCCGGGGAGGATGCGCTGCCCGGAGCGGGCGGGGCTGGCTTCGCCCGCCGGCCGGCCCCCCGCCCTCCGGTGCCGCCCTCCCTGCGCCGTCCGTCGGGGGCGGGCCCGGGCGGGGCCGCGGAGCCGAGCGCCAGCGGGCTCCGGCCAGCAGTCCCGGGACGCGGGATGCTCGGCGCGCTCCCTCGCGGGCCCTGAGGCCACCCGCCGCCGCCCGCCTCGCCGCCCCGCTCGCCCTGGCTCTGGCCGCTGCGCCCGCCACTCCCGAGAGGTAGGAAGAGCCCCCCAGCCCCCGTGGGCGCTGCGGTGCGGCCGGGGTCCCCGGCGGCCCAGGGGGGTCGGGCAGTGCCCCTCGGACCCTGCCCGCGCCGCCCTCCCCGCAGGCTGCGGGCGCACGTGGAGGTGCGGGTCCCCGTCCCTCGCCGCCCGGCGCCCAGCCTCCGCCCCAGGGGGTACCCCGAGGTAAAAAGCGTCCGTCGGCGCGGCGTCCCAGCTCTGCTGGCACAGGTGGTGCCGAGAGACCCAGGCTCCCGCAGGCTCGTGTTGAGTCCGATTGGTTAGAACCCTTGAAAGACAGCGTCTTGGTACTTCGCGTTTCTGAGCAAGTTTGCCTCTTTCCCAAAAGAAATCTTTTCCGGGGTACACACTGCATGAGATTTCAGCTTTTCGGGACGGCCCTCCTTTTAAAGGAGCTTGGTGCAGACACCTTGGGCAAGGCTAGATTTCCAGGCATGAACTTGACTTTGGGAAGCCTTTGGGAAGCCGTAGATGAGGGGAGCACACAGCCTCCTAGGGAAGCTGCGTCCAATCCGTGGGACCAGGCAGAGCCCACTGCACTGAATATATAAATAATGCCTGTTTACACAGGCTCCTTTGGAACTAAGGGTTTCCTGTTAATAAATATTATTAGATGGATAGATACACACGAGGGTGTGTGTGATTGTCAGAAGGGATAAAATCACTTTGTTTCTTTTTGTTTTCCGTGTTATTCTTTGATAAATCATTGGTCCTAATAGGCTTTAGCTTAATTCCTTTTTCCGCAGCAATGAAGACACTGTAGGAATTAATCTTAGCTGGTTTCAGCAAAAACAGGGGCTCTGAGCTTGGCATGATGCCATTAGCCACTGAAAATACTCACTTTTCCCTACCCTCTAGCTGATGCATTTGGAATTTTTCTGTAAACGTTTATGTCTATGAATGCAATAGAGAAGTATTTTTAAATGTGTATAAAATAGACATAAGTTTTTATTTTCTCAAGATGATTCTCAAGCCAAACATTGTAAGTAGCCAGTCGTGGTATTGAGAACAACATGTTGGAAGACAATAAGCAAACAAGGTAAAGAGAGAGAGGAAGGAAGGAAGGAATCTTCTTTAAAAAAAAAAAAAAAAATGTAGTGCTTTTTACCCAGCATTCCATCCCATTGTGGGGTGCTTTCTTAAGGTCTTCAGATTACTGAATGAGCCAGCAAAACATAAGCACTTATTTTCAAAAACTTAACAAATATTTTAAAAACCAGATTATGATTTCTAGGTAGGCTGGTTTCTTTTACATTTCCATTTCCGTTCAATTCTAAATACAGATTATCACACTATTCTGTGTTTTACTGGTCATTTTCATAAGAAGGAAAAGGTGTTATAATCACAACATCAGTTGTGATTAGGAACTTCTTTAAAAAAAAAAACTGTTTTCGTGGAAACCCAAGCAATTTGGGAGGAGCCCGTCTAACTCTTGGGAGCTAGGGATTGCTTGCTTCTCCTTACTCTAGTTACTGAGTATCAGTAATTCAAAAGGATGTGTTTTATTGCCTTAAGTGCCCACATTTGCCTGGGAGATGCTGTGACACGCACCTGCTGTCTTTGACCATATTTCCCAGTACAGGTTCAATGAAAGGATTGGGTCAAATCTATGCCTAAATCCAGCAAAATGGAATTTTCTTTTTTTTAATTTTTTTTTTTTAAGTGTGTTTATTTTGAGAGACACAAAGAGTGAGTGGAGCAGGGGCAGAGAGAGAAATGCCCAAGCAGGCTCTGCACTGCCAGCGCAGAGCCTGATGCAGGGCTCGAACTCACAAACCGTGAGGTCTCGACCTGAGTGGAAACCGAGAGCCAGAGACGCTTAACCAACTGAGCCACCCAGGTGCCCCTAAATGGAATTTTCTTTTTATGTTGGGGAGGGGAGTGACCCATAAACATCTGCCTAATTACACTTCAAATCTCTGCTTCCCTTTGAGGAAGTACAGTGTTTCCTTTGTTCAACCAACTCCTACTGAAAGAAAGCTAATAGAGACAAATCAGGCTCTTTTTTTCCTGTTGAATTTTTTTATTATTTCAATGGGCCTTTTAAGTCCATTAATTCCTGTCTTTTCGGAAGCGATGTAACATATAAATTTGGAATATAGTATATTACTAAAATATATTAACTGTAGATAATGGGGGAATGTAAACATTAAGAAAAGACTTAGTTGATTATGTTTAGTGTTTTATTTATTTCTAGGAGAGAGAGAGAGACAGCGTGAGCAGGGGAGGGTCAGAGAGAGAGGGAGTGACAGACTGAAACAGGCTCCAGGCTCTGAGCTGGCAGTCAGCACAGAGCCCGACGGGGGGAACCCACGAACCGCGAGATCATGACCTAAGCAAAAGTCGGACGCTTAACCGACTAAGCCACCCAGGCGCCCCAGTTGATTATGTTTAGTAGCCCATAGTTTAGTAGATTCTAGTATGAAAAAAACTGACAAGTGCCCTGAATCTTACTCTGCAGTCTAATCTATTTATATCAAAGTAAGTGCCTCCTCTCACAGATCATTCTGGAGCGCAGGCCACCAAGGTCTTTCCTACCCTCCTAAGCGGCCTGGCAAGATTGCTGCATGAAATCACCCTTCTCCTGATGCCTACTGACAGCAATAAGTATTGGAAAACCGACAGAAGATGATAATTGTTATTTATCTGTTTTCTCGTTAGAGTACCCTAGACAAGGAAAGTCAGTGTCACCTGGAGTTCATATTTAATTGCAGTACTCTGAGTATCTTTTTTAAAGCCTTGGTAGTTTTGATGTCGCTCCTAGGCATTCAGAAATGAAGCAACCCAGATAACATGCCACCTGTGCGGAAAAGACTGTGGTTGCAAGTTTGGAGAAGCGAGCCTGGTCTACGCAGCACAGTGCAAGATGAAACTTTGGCAAAATGTTAGCAAATTGGTTGGTGTGAAACGCCAAACAGATAAATAGGTGAAAGTGTATTATCCAGACTGGCTCTTAGCTTTGATGAAATTCAGCACATAAACTCTCCACTTAAGCATGTGTTGGAAAGATAAGAGACAATGTTTTGCAAAGATCATCTTGGCGTTGGGCATACCTGAATGTACTTAACAGGTGAGCTGTAATGAACGAAAGGAGCATGGGTAATCACAAATCATTTCCCCAGGAAAATTAGTGCCCTCCCTGTTTTCACCTATGAACTCTGACTTCTCAGAATGGTTTTGCCATTTCACGATTACTGTTTTAATCACGTTGAACAGAGGCATCATGTTTTGAGATTCTAATTTCAGGTGTTTTTGAACAAAAAAAAAGTCACGGTTTGGATGTGAGAAAGGACATGAGGAGACCAAAGACCTGGGATTTTGCTGATCAGAATGAAACAAATGTTGAAAGACTTTTCAAATCTACTCTTGGTGGTACTTTGTGACTATGGTGAGTATTATATGTATATTATATTATATATATGTCATGCTGTCAGTGTCAGTGAAGAAACATAAACGTGGGGTTTATAAATGCATGGATGTTGACAACCCTGCATGAGGGAGGCGGGGCAGGGTCTAAAGCAGTACCCTTTTAACTGAATCCTTGTAACCCTGGGTTCTCTTAAGGTTCTGTAATATGGATTCAAATTTCCCTTTAAATATGTTTTCAAGCCTTTAAAATGAGAATAAAAAACAAGGCATTTTCATTTTTTAAAAAATTTTTAATGCTTATTTATTTTTGAAAGAGACAGAGACAGAGAGAGCATGTGCAGGGGTGGGGGCAGAGAAAGATGCAGGCTCCAGACTCTTGAGCTCTCAACTCAGAGCCCTACATGGGGCTCAAACCCACACACTGTGAGATCATGACCTGATCCCAAATCGGCTGCTTAACCAACTGAGTCACCCAGGTGTCCCCCATTTTCATTTAAACAAATTGGAGACATATGTTGAGTTCTCTTTGATTCCCTGGTAGTTCAGTATTATGCAAGGAAATTCTACTCAGACACACATGAAATGATGATGTTTGTTTGTTTTGATTTTAATTGGGATTCTCCATTAGATTTCACTTTACAGGAAAGTTTTGCTGTTAGAATATTTTTTTGAGCCAGTTCACAGTTCAGTCCCTGACAGTTGTTTGCCTTAGACACGTTTCTAGTTGACGTTACAGGAGTGTTGTGATGATACATACAGTAAGAAAGGTGAAACACCTTGGCTGAGCTTAGAGTAGGTGATTACTGTTACTTTTCTTTATTCGCTTTGTTTCAACTGAAAATTGACTTCATTACTCAGAGAGTTTTATGCAGCTACAGAACCAACAGATTCAACAATATAATACTCCTTTTCTTTTGATGATTTCCAAATATTTCATAGGCACGTAAGCAGTTGATGGTATAAGAATGGAACTTGTTTTCAAATTGATGAGGAAATATGATCCAAGGGGCCATGGCTTGTGTAGTATCAGTGACACATCCACATAACTGGACCAGAGTGTGGACTGTTCTTTTTGTCCAGCGAATTGCCTTCCTCAGCCTTTTCTGTTGAAGAATTTTATTTAAACAAGAAGATGCTTGATTTGCTAAAAACCAGTCTGGGACTACTTAAAATCACTATCACTCTACGTAGAACAGCCTCATACAAAAAATTACAAAAATCTCCTTGGTTTCGTAATGATAAAGACATCAGAATGTTCCATTCGTAAAAAAGTCTGAAGGATGTTTGTCGTTGTTGAGAGTAAATATCTTACAGGAATATAAGAATAGAAGTTCAGTGAGCATAAAATAGAGCATAGAAGTTGAGTACTCATGCTGCTAGTGGAAAAGGAAGTATTTTTCTAGAACTGGGTTTTTTCCCCCTCCATTTGATATTGATCAAAATATACCATTACCAGTTTTTTTTTTAATGCAACATGCTTATGTTGAGATACCAGTTACTTTATTTATTTATTTATTTTTTAATGTTTTATTTATTTTTAGGAGAGAGAGAGAGAGACAGCGTGAGCAGGGGAGGGTCAGAGAGAGGAGTCACAGACTGAAACAGGCTCCAGGCTCCGAGCTGGCAGTCAGCACAGAGCCCGACGCGGGGCTCGAACCCACGAACTGCGAGATCATGACCTAAGCGAAAGTCGGATGCTCAACCGACTAAGCCACCCAGGCGCCCCGAGATACCAGTTACTTTAAATACAATAAAGGAATGGGGAGAGGTAAACTAAAAGAATAGAGAAAACTATACTGTGGTAGCCAGAATGTGGTACAGTTCACTTGTAATTTTCTAAATGAGGATGTAGCCTTGTCTATGAAAACAAGAATTCTATGGTAAAGTAGCAAGTTCTCTCCTAATACATACCTGCTCTGTGGGCTACTGGAACCCATCAATTGTATCTTTTTTCTCTACCACTGACTGGGCCTGTGTGTCTTTTTAATTAATTGGATGCTCATCAAATCAGAGTCTGATTTGCCTGGTTGACAGTCCCTAACATGGGATGATAGGCTTTTGTTAGTTAACCTAAGTTCTGTGCGATCTTAATCTTGAAATGCATCAAAAACTATCCTGCCCCATGAGATTCAAATTAATCTGACCTTTGTTCTCAGTCTTAACTCCTTCCTCCATCTTAACTCCTTCTCCTTAACCACCAGTTTACAAATAGGTACTGGGTGGGCTCCGAAACGGACACAGCTGCCTCAGGATCATCTGCCATATTCAGCCATGACTTACATTTTGACTAAAGGGAGAAAAGAACTTCATTCTATTATGATTTTCAAGCAAGTGTTGATCAAGCATTCCAGTCTACCCAAGTTTTATAGACTTGATTTCATCTCATCTTACATAAGAATTGTGTAAAGTAGGGAGCCTGGGTGGCTCAGTCTGTTAAGCACAGACTTCAGCTCAGGTCAAGATCTCCTAGTCTGTGAGTTCGAGCCCCACGTCGGGCTCTGTGCTGACAGCTCAGAGCCTGGAGCCTGTTTTGGATTCTGTGTCTCCCTCTCTCTCTGCCCCTCCCCCAGTTGTTCTCTCTCTCTCTCTGTCTCAAAAGTAAACATTAAAATTAAAAAAAAAAAAAAAAAAGAATTGTGTAAAGCATTGAACTGTTTAAAAAAGAAAAGCAGGGGCACCTGGGTGGCTCAGTCCTTAAGCTTTGGCCTTTGGCTCAGATCCTGAGCTCACAGCTCATGGGTTCAAGCTCTTCATAGGGCTCTGTGCTGACAGCTCGGAGCCTGGAGCCTGCTTCGGATTTTGTGGCTCCCTCTCTCTCTGCCCCTCCCCTGCTTGTTTTCTCTTTCTCTCTCAAAAATAAGTAAATACACATTTAAAACATTTTTTAAAACCTCTATGTGCCAGTATATCAGGTGCTGATTCTAATGATCATTAACTGAATACATGTAAGGGTATATTTAAAGTCTGCCATCCCAAATAACACCTTGATTCCCTTTGGACATATCTATGATATGTATGATATGCTATGTATATTTTATGTATGTACAAGATAATCATAATAAGAATAATAAATTCATGCTTACACATGATATTTTTCAAGCCAAAAGAACCCTGCAGCGCCTTAAATCTAGGATTGTTTCTTTCCCTAGCCATGGGCCAGCTCATTGTTGCATTGCCAAATGCTGTCTCCTTTGATATGTATTTGGATAGGATTCAAAATAGAAACAAGGATTCCTGTGTGTCTCTGTTTTTTCCACTCTTTACTTCAGCTGCTCTGATGGGTTTCTTTTTCAAAAGATATGATTGATCTGAACTGAGTGATACTTGTGGGCCAGCAGTCATCCATCACACCTAGGCTAGCAGTGGTTACTGTGAGGTCATTAAAATTGCCGAGAAGCCTGGCCGTTTCGTAAACATTCACTCTATCCCTTGGGTGACCGGCGCAGAATCAAGTGTCAGCATTTCTTATTCATCTAAAAATTTCTGCTTCATACAAACCAAGGGCACCAGTTCCCTTACTGGTGAAAACGCTTAAGAACTTGGCTTGAATATCAGCAGATAACTTTGAAGTATATTATATTTAGGTCTTCCATTTTAAGTCATCCAGAGCAGACTGTATCGCGTCACGTAAGTCAAGTTTTCTCAGTTTACTGTTTATCCATTTCCCCCAAATACCTAAACACCAGACTGTGATTTATTAAAACAAACAAAACCACAAAAAGCTCAACTGAGTCAATTCGAAGAGCTAATTGCTTTATTAAGCAGTTCATGAATCAGGCAGCACCCCATCTAGCAAATAGAGATGATCCAGAGAGTTGCACAAAATGGAAGGTTTTTATGGGAAGGAGGGTGGGGCAAGAAGTTATTAGCAAAAGAACAGAAAGGATGGTTTCAGGCCAGGATGTTTTTTGGGGGGGAATGGGGGGTTGGGTGTCTTTAGTGGATTTTTTGGTGGGGATTTTGTTGTTTTTTAATCATGGAGGTAACCTCACTAGCGCAGGAAATTTCAGATTGACTGTGGCAGGATCTCATTCCCAGGGATAGGTTGAAACTATGAAGGCTGGGTTTGCCATCCTGGGGGGCAAATGTCTCCGTCTGGGGCTTATTTTTTTTTTCTTTTTAACAGATTAAAATGAAAAAAGGAAAATATGGGGTTTACATCTTGAGAATTATCAGTTGTTATTCTTGTTTTACAAACTTTCATTGCATGTGTGTTACTTTGTTGAACGTGGTGAATTTGGGGTTTTTATCACTGATTCCCTGTTTTAAACTTAACCAAGAAAGATGAAGAGGAAAGCACAGAGCCACTGTCGAATGAAAACAGGGCAGTGTCCAACTAACAGAATCGGCACTCGGCATCATTTTACATCCTCTTTGGCTGAGTGTCTAACTTCTCTTATGTATCAAGTGCTGTTTTCTTTGATGTCACCAATAGTGCCACTCAAAGATCCCTTTGTAAAAGCAGTTCCTACCATTTCATTTCAGTTCTTGCAGAAGCTGAATATCTCCTCCTGGGAAAGCCTGGCCATGTAGCACTAAGCAACAGCACAGTATCGGTGGATTTCCAGTATTTCAGTGGTGCCAACGGGACGCTGAGGAATGTGTCTATTCTGTTGTTGGAGACCAGCACCAACCAGACTGTTACCACCAAATACCTCCTGACCAACCAGTCACGGGGAACACTGGAGTTTGAATGCTTCTACTTCAAGGAGGCGGGAGGCTACTGGTTCACCATGACCCCAGAAGCAGCACAGAACAGCACTCCAGTCCGCCTGGGGGAGCAAAGTGCCTTTCTCAAGGTGGAATGGCCTGTCTTTCACGTTGACTTGAATAGGACATCCAAGGCAGCAGAAGGCACCTTCCAGGTGGGCCTTTTTACCAGTCAACCCCTGTGCTCATTCCCTGCGGACCAGCCCGACATCTTGGTGGATGTCATCTTCACCAACAGTCTTCCTGAGGCAAGAACAAGTCCAGGACAGCCGCTGGAGATAAGAACTAGCAAGACGACACAGCTCTCTCAAGGTCAGTGGGTTGAGTTTGACTGTGCACCTGTGGGGCCGGAAGCCTACGTCACTGTGGTGCTGAAGCTGCTTGGCCAAGACTCCGTCATTACCTCCACGGGGCCCATTGACCTGGCTCAGAAATTTGGATACAAACTGGTGACGGTGCCAGAACTCATGTGCGAGTCAGCGGTGGAGGTGACGGTGCTGCCTCCGCCGTGTGTCTTCGTCCAGGGTGTGATCGGGGTCTTCAAGGAGGCCCCCAGACGCCCTGGGGAAAGGACCATTCAGCTGGCTGAAAACAGCCTGACCTTGGGAGAGAGGAGAACAGTATTCAACTGCACTTTGTTTGACATGGGGAGGAATAAATACTGCTTTGACTTTGGCGTTTCAAGCAGAAACCATTTTTCCACAAAGGAGAGGGAGTGCATGCTAATTCAGAGAAACATAGGTTGGTATCGAGATATTATTTTTAAGTTTACTTATTTATTTTGAGAGAGCACGAGCGAGCACGAGAGAGAGCACGTGAGCGCAAGTGGTGGAAGGGCAGGGAGAGAAAGTCCCAGGCAGGCTCTGCGCTTTCAGCCCCGATGTGGGGCTCGAACTCACAAACCGCAAGATCATGACCTGAGATGAAGTCTGTTGCTTAACTGACTGAGCCACCCAGGTGCCCAGGGTTGGTATTGAGATTTTAAAAAAGTTTTTAATGCACCTTATGCCCTCATGCAGTCAAAGTTATTACTTTGAATTTAGGTGTACCACCCTTGTTATAGTTCACTCCTCATAATGTCCCACATGGCATTGCCCATCTTTATCTGAAAAACTAGGAGTAATGATAAGCAAACCCAGCTTCCCGCTTACTTCTCTAGGTCTCAGTTTCCCCATTAGTCAAACAGGGATAGATGGGTTCTGCCTCAGAGAGTTGTGAGAATCCAGGGAAATACGTGTGCATGGTTCTCGGCATTGTGCCTGGCATATAGGGAGCAAGTGCTCCCACTAAACCTCAGCCGCTGCGATACCGTATTTTACAAAGTTGTAGTATTACATCATACGGCAGGTCCACGGCAAGTATGAGCAGAATTCAAGGCTAAATCCCAAATTGTATGTAGTTAACTTCTGGCTTCCTCTAACTGATCATGTCTCTTTCCCATTACATCCTTCGTTTGCAGGAATGCATTTCTGTAGAAGTGAGATTTCAAAGCAAGATTTCCCCAAAGTTCAGATTCTAAATTCTTTGCATCGTGCCCTACCTAATCACAAAGAAGTGGGGTTATTACAATTCTGTGCATGCCCCACACTCCTCTTTGCGTTCCTTTTCCTTCTCCTGGGTGCAGGCCTGGTCTTGGCGAGAGAATCATCTGGCAAGGATTGTCTGGTTTGCAAACATCGTCATCCCTGCTAAGCCCCGCGCACCCTGACGACCCAAGCCTCTGACTGCCCTTGAAACCTGAAGGGTTTCTTGCTCCAAATTCACCCACTTTCTCTCCTTAGAAGCCCATTTCCTTTGACTTTCTCAACACCCAGCCTCCCCCCCGCCCCCCCGCCCGGTCAGTTCTCTGCTTGCACTTACCTCTCTGTCCAGCCTAGATTCCCAGGCCCCGTTCATCTCTCTCTACCAGTACCCTAAACTCCTGTGCCCTGTTATCCTTCTAATACACGAATCCAGCAGCCTGCTGGCTGCCCACCGGGCACGCAGGCTACATGAGAGGGTCACGCCTGGGCACACGGGCACGGTGAGTGGGTTACACCTCCCTCCTCAGCCGGGCCCACCATGCTCCCCTGGCCAGCACTGCTCTCCTTCTCCAGAACAGCCGTCCTCAGACCTCAACCCCTGCCCCGGGGCTGACTCTCAGAGCTGAGTTCCTCTCCCGCCACACAGGGCAGCTGGCAGCCATCCGCTACAAGCCACCTCACCCTCCCACTAAAATATCCGTGTGCCTGCAGCCATCGGTCCGCCTTTGTCACCACCGTGGAAGAAGTGTCACTCCTCCAATGTGAGGTCAACGTTCCTGTCTGCTGTGGACCCCAGTCCCTTCGCTCAAGTCAGGAATCCTCTGCTGATCCTTATCCCTTCTCCTTCTGTCTCTAACTGCCCCTTGACAGACTCATCCCCATCAGCTTTGAAATACACTTAATTCTCTTATCTAAAAACACAGCAAACATCACCCCTCATCCCCTGGTTCTCCCCCACATGACACCGTCTTTCTCTCCTCTTCTTCTTATAGCCCAGGTTCTTGAGAAAGTCAGCTATACACTGCAGTGTATTTCCTCACCTCACGTTCACTTTTCAGCCCACATCTAAGCCACACCCCTCCCCTGAAAGTGCTCTCACCAAAGCAGCCAGCAGATGACTTCCAAGGTCCCCAAACCCAGGGATGCTCTGCAGTCTGTGTCTTCATTGACCTTGATTCTGTGACCTCACGCTTGCCTTGCTTACCTCCCACCTGCGGGGCTGTTCCTTCCTGGCCGCCTTCATCCACCAGTTCTACCATCTGTTCTCATCCATTAACTATTGGACTTCTGCATCTTTATATGTGTATATATATATACACACACACACACACACACACACATATATGTACATATATATGTATACATATATATGTGTATATATATACGTATATATACGTGTGTATATATATGTATATATACGTGTGTATATATGTGTGTATATATATATGTATATATTTATGTTTGTTTATTTATTTTGAGAGAGAGACTGAGCATGAGTGGGGGAGGGGCAGAGAGAGGCTCACACAGAATCCGAAGCAGGCTCCGCTCTGAGCTGTCAGCAGAGAGCCCGATGGGGGACTCTCACAAACCATGAGATTATGACCCGAGCCAAAGTCAGACACTAACCGACTGAGCCACCCAGGCGCGCCTGGACTTTGCATCTTCTACTAGATCCTCTTTGTTTACTCTTTATGCACCCACTAGGTGATTACCATCCTGATGCCAATGACTCCAGCCTGGCGTCCACTCCCTGCCTTTAAGTGCTGCTGCATAGCCGTCACCCCCTCACGGGTCTCCCGTCTATCTCAAAAGCAACATACCTACAAGTAGACTCATCATCTTCCCCCCTAAACCTGCTCCTCAGGACAGGCCTCTACCAGCCATTTTGTTGTTCACACCAGAAGCCCAGGAGTCTTCCTCTTCACCTCCTGTAAATAATAAGTCACTAAGTCTCCTCATGTCTGACTCTCTCAGTGTCTCCCCATCTCTGCTGGCACCACTTGGTTTAAATCTCTATCATCCCTTGTCTGACCTATTGCAACAGATTCCTTTTTTTATTTTTTATTTTTTTGGTTTTATTTATATTTGAGACAGAGGGACAGAGCACTCATGGGGGAGGGGCAGAGAGAGAGGAGACAGAGAATCGGAAACAGGCTCCAGGCTCTGAGCTGTCAGCACAGAACCCGATGCAGGGCTCGAACCCACAAACATGAAATCATGACCTGAGCCAAAGTCAGACGCTTAACTGACTGAGCCTCCCAGGCACCCCAACTGCAACAGATTCCTAAACCATTCCAGCTCCCTCCACCGTCCACTTCATTCTCTCACTGCAGCCAGAGGGATTATTTAAAATTTGGGTGTGTGGATGCTATTCCCTTACTTAAGATCAATCTGTCAGTCACCTCACTGGATATGAGGATGAGAGTCCACAGGGCCCTCGACGGCCAGGCTGCCCAACCTACAGTCACCATCCCTGGGCAGGAACCTCCTTCTACCTTCACCTGGTTGACATTAGCTGGTCTCCCAAGTCCCCACTTGGGTTACTCTTCCTTGACCTCAAACTAGCTACATTGCCTTGCTTCAAGCTGGCACAGCGTCCTTAGTTCCTCTTTCATGGCGCTGATCATTTCTGTTATGATTTCTTCAGTGTCTTTCTCCCCCTGCCTTCAGCCTTATGCCCACCATCACCCTCATGGGGAATGCTCATTTAGTAGGAAAAGCCACCTTGTGCTGCCATGAAGCTATTTATGCTGTTTATTTGGCCCATTTAGTATGCCTGGCACTTTAATAGGTGTTCAATACATATTTTCTTTTTTTTTTTTTATAAAATTTTTTAAATGTTTTTTATTTCTAGGAGAGAGAGAGAGAGACAGCGTGAGCAGGGGAGGGTCAGAGAGAGAGGGAGTCACAGACTGAAACAGGCTCCAGGCTCCGAGCTGGCAGTCAAGCACAGAGCCCGAGGCAGGGCTCGAACCCACGAACCGCGAGATTATGACCTAAGCGAAAGTCGGACGCTTAACCGACTAAGCCACCCAGGCGCCCCCAATACATGTTTTCTTTTCTTTTTTTTTTTTTATGTTTTATTTATTTCTAGGAGAGAGAGAGAGACAGCGTGAGCAGGGGAGGGTCAGAGAGAGGGAGTCACAGACTGAAACAGACTCCAGGCTCTGAGCTGGCAGTCAGCCCAGAGCCCGGCGCGGGGCTCGAACCCACAAACTTCGAGATCATGACCTAAGCGAAAGTTGGACGCTTAACCGACTAAGCCACCCAGGCGCCCCAATACATGTTTTCTTAAAGTGAAAACTGAATGCAAATGTGGCCAATCCAGATATGAAGTCATAGTCATATAGTTTTTTTAAACGTATTTTTTGATAAATAAAAAGTGTATATATTTAATAGTCTCCTTGATGATTTATATTTTTAGACCATCTTCTCATTTCTGTGATTAAATGGTCTTGTTTTTATTTCATAACGACTGAACAAGAGCTTTTTACCAAGAGAAGAACTATCAACACTGTTAGTTCCTTCCTGTTTGCAGGTTGCATATTATCTTTAATTCTCTGCCAGAATCTTTTTTAAGCTACTTGTCCACTTTGTGAGTCAGTTTACCTAAAACCAGAAAATATAGCTTTAAAACTTCATACAAGTAGACCTTTAGATACTTTAATGCTCCGTAGTTCTTTTAAAGTGAATGAATCTCTAAATCCTTCCAAGAGGAAACACTTCCTTTGGGGATTCCTTCAGAACATCCTTTAGAGTATCTAACATTCTGTGTGTGATCATCTGACATAATAAAGCTAATGTTTATATAATGATTGCTTCGTAACTAGGCATTGTTCTGAATGATTTATAAATATTAAACCTGTTTAGTCTTCATAACAACTCTATTAGTTAGGCTTATAATTTTGTCAGTTTTATAGGTGAAGAAATAGGAGCACAAAATTAAGTAACTTGCCCAAGGTCAGTTGGTGGTTAAGTGGCTTAGCTGCTACTGGTGATTGACTGGCTTTTACCATGTTCTGTACTGCCTCCCAGACAATCAACTGTCAATTCATATATTAAATAATATAAAGTGTTTAAATTGAAAAAGTTATACCATTTGTTCATCTCACTGGTTTATCTTGTGCTGTCCACCCCTCTTGAAATACCCATAACCCCCTTTGGAATCCACAAGCATGATTTGGCTAATATAAATGAGCCTTGTTCTATGCACAGAAAATCTGAACTGCTTATCCAGGTGCCTTTGCTGCATCTCTTGTCTAGGGAACTTTTTCTTTCTTTCTTTCTTTCTTTCTTTCTTTCTTTCTTTCTTTCTTTCTTTCTTTCTTTCTTTCTTTCTTTTCTTTCTTTCTTTTCTTTTTCTTTTCTTTCTTTTCTTTCTTTCTCCCTTCCCTTCCCTTCCCTTCCCTTCCCTTCCCTTCCCTTCCCTTCCCTTCCCTTCCTTCTCTTCTCTTCTCTTCTCTTCCCTTCCCTTCCTTCCCTTCCCTTCCCTTCCCTTCCTTCCTTCCCTTCCCTCTCCATGTCTTTTTTTAAATTTCTTTTGGGGAGAGAGAGAGAGAGCACAAGCAGGAGAGGGGCAGAGAGAAAAAGAGGGAGAGAGAGAATCCCAAGAAGGCTTTGCGCTGTCATCTCAGAGCCTGATGTGAGCCCAGTATGGGGCTTGAACCCACAAACCATGAGATCCTGACCTGAGCTGAAACCAAGAGTTAGATGCTCAACTGACTGAGCCACCCAGGCTCCCCTAGATAACTTTCTTATAAGCATGTTTTGTTTAGTTTCTTTAGTTTCTTGAGCAGAATGTCTCCCAGTTGTGAATATTTCATGGGCTGTATTCTTTCAGATAGTCTTGAGGGGTGTAAACAAATCTCCCTTTTCCTTTTCCAGACAAATTATGCTCATTCAGAATTAATATCCTCTCTAGTAGCCTAAAAGGTATTTTTCCTGGCCAAACAGGCTTGTTATGTAGTGTGAATGCATGTATGGACATCTAGCCAGGACAAAACAAAACAGCTTTCATTCATGAAGAGTATGTGAAATATTGGTCATCTTGCTCTTTATTTCTAAAACATGAACTACATTTATCTAATGACTTTTCATTTTGCCTAGTATTGCCCTCAACGTTATTGGTAGAAATCTTCAGGGAACAGAAAGAATTGCTTAAGGCATTAAAAAAATTTTGCCTGATTAAATTTGTTAATTGCTTGATTGATTTCTTGTGTTCCCATATGATTAATTTGGCTTAAAATTAAAGGACATAAGATGTAGCCTAAATGTTTACTTTTTATTGTTGGTTGTCCTACAGGCCATGATTTTACTTCCAAAGGAAAAGGACACAACATTTCAAAATGAAATTTTTGACATTAAGATTCGTGCTTTTATTAAAACTTTGTTTTTTTTTTTTCCCCTGGCCACCACTAGTGGAATTTTTGTTTGTAGTTTGACAAATAAGTTAATATATTAAGTAAATTACACTTATGTAAAGTAAATGAGAGTTTACAAAAAGATTATTAGCATTTGTAATTCTACCTTTTGTGGTCTTAAATATGAGCATAAGGGAAGGATAAACTATGCATTGACTTAATTTTCAGTTTAGATTTCTCTGTAGTGGAATTCCCAGTAGATTTTTCAAAAATAAATCACCATACTTTAACTCAAAGAGATTTTACTATAAGAGTCCCAAAGCTTTGCAGGCATGAAGGGCTTAGTGTCTGAATAGCTCTGTAGCTTAAGGACGAAGCCGGCTTCTTGTTTTTCCATTTAAGAAGCTGTAGTGTGATCTGGAGACACAGAACCAATATTGTGTTCAGTTGGACCTCTGGATGGAACATAATTACCACACCTCAGTTGACGTTGGTCCAAGATGGTGGTTTGTAATGCTCTCACTCTTGTGAAAATCCCAGAGACTTTTAATTACTATAAAGAGCTCATATTCCATGACTCATTTCAAAGATTGCACCACTTGGATTACCTGAGAATGTATTTGCCTTATGTGTTCTCCTTATGTTTTTATAGTGCTTTATGTATCTTAGACTGTATTGAATTTTTGCTCATAAAGGATGAGGAAAGACTTTTATGCCGAGGGTGCTTTGGTGCCTCAGGTTGGTATGACCTGGGTCTTGAGGTTGGATGGGTACTGACACAGAAGGGTCTTAGGATAATTTCTTATAGGAGACTATTTAATTATTCTATCTGGCGGTGATTGCATATATACTTGGAAGAGATGCTCGCGTATGTCAGTCAGTAAACTGTTCTGGAAGTATTTTGTATGTATTTTGAAGCTTTGGTGTTAGCTGTACCCCCATTTAGGATTGTTAAGACTCCTTGCTAGATTGACCCTTTTATCATTATGTAATAATGTCCCTACTTATTCCTAGTAGTAGTCTTTGTTCTGCAGTATACCTTGTCTGATATTAATAGCAATTTTCTGTTAATGAATGTTCATGGGTATGACTTCTCCCAGCTGTTAACATTTAATCTACATATTTAATATTTAAAGTGAGCTTTTTATTAAAAAATTTTTTAATTGAGTATAGTTGACACACAACGGTACTTAGTTTCAGGTATACAATGTAGTGATTCAACTTCTCTATATGTTATGCTGTGCTCAACACAAGTGTGACTACCATTTGTCACCATACGATGCTATTACAATATCATTGACCGTTTTCTCTATTCTGTGCCTTTTATTCCTGTGACTTACCCATTTCATACCTGGAAGCCTGTATCTCCCACTTCCCTTCATCCATTTTTCCCATCTCATCACCTCTTTCCTTCTGGCAGCCATCAGTTTCTGTATTTATACACCTAATTCTTCCTTTTGTTTATTTATTCATTTGTTTTTTAGATTCCACATAAGAGTGAAATCGTAGTGTTTCTTTTTCCCATTCTGACTTATTTCATTTAGCATAATACCCTATAGGTCCATCCATGTTGGCGCAGATGGCAAGATCTCATTCTTCATTGTGGATGAGTAATATTCCATTGTGTGTGTGTGTACCTACCCCACATCTTCTTTATGCATTCATCTATCAGTGGACACTTTGGTTACTTCCATATCTTGGGTATTATAAATAATGCTGTAGGAAAACATTGGGATGCATATATCTCTTTGAATTCATGTTTAAGGTGAGTTTCTTTTAAGTAACATATAGTTGGGTTGTGCTTTTTAACCCAATCTCACAATCTCTATCTTTTAAAAAGGTGTGTTTAGATTATTTAGATTAGTGTGAACATTATATGGTTAGATTAAGATCTGTCATCTTGATAGTTTTATATCTGTTTCTTCTGTTCTTTGTTTCTTTTTCCTCATTTCTGCCTTCTTTAATATTAATTGAATATTTTTATGAGTTAGTTTAACCACACTGTTGGTTTACTGTTTACACTTTAAAATGTTTTTTAATGGTTGTCCTGGGGTTTACAATATATATCTTTAATTATTCTTGATCTACCTTCGAGTAATAATGTTTTGTTTCATATATAGTATAAGGACCTTATTAACAGTACACTCCCAATTCATTACTCCCATTCTTTATGTGATTGTCATACATTTTACTTTATATATGCTATGAACACATAATACTATTATTCTTTAGCAATTATATTTAGAGCATTTAAAAATAAGAAAAAAAAAGTTTTATTTTTACCTTTATAAATGCCATTTCCAGCACTTTTCAGTTCTTTGTACAGACACAGTTTTTTTCCTGGTGTCATATTTCTTCTCCCTGAAGGGTTTTCTTGTGGTGGGGATCTGCTGGTAATTAATTTTATTCATTTTTGTTTGTCTAAAAACTCTATTTCTCCTTAATTTTTGGAATATATTTTAACTGGATGTAGAATTCTGAGTTGGTATTTTTTTTTCTTTCATTACTTTAGAGATATTACTTCATTATCCTTGGATTACATGACAAGAAGTCTGCTGTATTTCTCATCTTTATTCTTCCATATACGATGTGTTTCTACCTTCCACATTCCCTCCTCCTCCCACAGCCTTCAAAGTTTTCTGTTTTTGGTTTTTCTCAGTTTAAATATAGTGTGTCTAATTTTTTGGTTGTTTATTTGCTTTTTTGTGTTCTGCCTAATGTTTTCTGAACATCTTGGATAGAACTTAGTATATTTCATTAATTTTGGAGAATTCTTGGTCATTATTTGATTCTCTTTTTCTTCTCTGGGATTCTAATAACATGAACAAGAGATTATTTGATATTGTCCCCCAGATCTGGGATATTCCATTCTGTTTTATTCACTCTCTCTTTTTAATCTTTGTGTCTCAGTTTCAGTGATTTCTATTGACCTATATTAGATTCACTGTTACTTTCCTCAGTAAGTCTACTTATGAGCATTCTAGAAGGCATTCTTATGTTTGTTACCATGTTTTTCATTTCTAGCATTCCATTTACCTCTTCTTAGTTTACAACTCTCTAGTGAAAATTTTCATCTCTTCATCTTGTTTACCTTTCCACTAAAGTCTTTGAACTTCTCTCTCTAGTCCAATACCTGGGTCACATTTGAGTTTGGTTCTCTTGATTATTTATTGATTGTTTTTTTTTTCCTGCTGCTTTCTGTGTCTCATAATTTTTGGTTGAAAGTTTCACATCTTTAAAAATTTTTTTTTAATGTTTATTTCTGAGAGAGAAAGACAGCGGGAGCAGGGGAGGGTCAAAGAGAGAGGGAGACACAGAATCCGAAACAGGCTCCAGGCTCTGAGCTGGCTGTCAGCAGAGAGCCCGACACGGGGCTTGAACCCATGAACCATGAGATCATGACCTGAGCCGAAGTCAGATGCTTAACCAACTGAGCCACCCAGGCGCCCCAAAAGTTTCACATCTTATTTAGAACTGTAGACAACAATAAATAGTATTTATGTGGGGGAAATGGCATATCCTGTTTTTGCTAGGCCTTTCGTGTGGGGATTGGGTCAGTGCACTAAGGAATTGATCTGTGTTTGGGTTTGTGCGGTGGCTATGGCCATCCTCAGTACATGATAGAGTTCAGAATTTTCTGATGTTACTTTCCAGTTAGGGTAGGAGTTGGCTTGCCAAAGGGTTTTTCTCCACACTTCTGTTGCATCCTCAGCTTTAGGTCGGAGTCTGCACACGAGAGGTTTCTGTCTGTCTCTCTCGCCCCTGCCCTAGCAGTATGTTGTTATTGGTACTTGGAAATTGCTAGCCGGGTGCAGGGTAGGGTTTGGGTGATGGAGCTGGAGAGCTTTTTCTTATTCCAGTTCATCCTTAGTCTTAGGCAAATGCTGTGCCCCCGAGTCTCAGGGATGGGGCCTTCTTGATCTTGCCTCTCTCCAGTGGCTGAAGCTCTTTAATAGTGTAGCCCCAGTATATTTTCTGCTCCTCTCCAGGGGTGAAGGATTTCCTCCTTTTTTCATTCCTTAGCAGCACTGGGTTTCAACTGGTGCCCTGAAAGTGACAGGGCTTCTGCTTTGTCCCCAGTGGCTGAGGCTTTTATTGGTAGAGTGGATGGGGAGGAGGATCCAGCGAGGTTTGTCCTTCCCACGGCACCACGCCTTCCATCCTCAGGCCTCCACTGAAAGGAAGGAATTCTCTGATCTTGTGTCTACCTTCAGTCCTTCTTGTGAGCAGTTGATGGGATCCATGAAGAACCTGCAAGTGGGTACAAGTGGATGTGTGGCTCCCAGGGATTCTGCCTTCTCCCGCTGGCCCACACTAGGCTTCTGGCAGTTCATTACATGTTTAGATGACTTCTTTTCACCAGCTTGTATGAGGCCTGCTATCTACCTCGGGAAGCAAGGTTTGCATCCTGTCTTTCCTTAGAGGAGCCTGTCGTTCCTTATATTTCAGGCCGTTTAGTTGCTCTGTGACCTTTGCTCTCTGATGAGTTCCAAAAAGGTTAACATGTTGTAAGTTAAACAGCTTTCCTTTGTCTTAAGGGTGGTTAAACACCCTTGCCAGCTTTCCACATTTTCGGGGGTATTTTTATTTACTGACTTTTCAGGGCCTGAGATTTGAGTTTGCTGCTTCATTTGGGTGCAGTTAAATTCTGATTCTCAAATGAACTAGCATTAAAAGCATGGCTACTGTCCTTGCAGAGACTTGGGGACTGTGGCAGCCGTGGAGCCAGTGTAGTGCCACGTGCGGGGACGGTGTCCGAGAGCGACGCCGCGTGTGCCTGACTTCCTTCCCCTCCAGACCTGGCTGCCCTGGAATGTCCTCGGAGACCTCCCTGTGTTCCCTGGAGGAGTGCGCTGGTAGGTACTCTTCTCTCTTCGGGAATCTGTCCCCAGAGGGGCTGTTGCACCTCGGCCTGCCTGAGAATCACCAACCTGACTTCAGAGGTGGGCACGCTGACCCTCGGTCATTACTGCTGGCTTTCCTAAGGCCGCACTCACTCGTTTTTCTACGGCTGGGAGTAGCTGGTCAGTGAGATGACAGGTAATGTGACACTGGGGAAGAGAGGGAAATGACAAGGAAATCATTTTTAAAACTACAAAAATAGGAGGGATGATCGTGTCTTCCTAAGATATTTTTGGTTTTGCTTTTGTTTTCTTATTTATCCTTTACTTCTCCCCGCCAAATTTGTGGAAGAACATTCAAAAAATGCTTCTTCTTATCATCCCAGAGAAGGCTGAGGGGACCCTATAGCACATTATTTGTCAAAATGAGTCAAATCACCCTGTCTTATCCCTGAATGGCCCTACATTTCTTCTTTACTACCCTTACTTGGGAGGAGAAGGTGGGGAGATCTCTTCCTGTCGTCATCTAGAGACTGGCCTTTCCGTCATCTTCTCAGCATCTTGAAGGCACTAGTGGGTGTTCAGTGAGCTTTGAGATGAACGTTTTATAGATGTAACGCTGATGGGGCTCAGTTAGCTGTGCTTCAGTTTACGGAGTTGAATTCCATTCATTTGCTACAGGATACAGTGAGAACAGTCCTTGTTCTTTCCACACACCATCTCACCTACTGATCTACAAACAGCCTCCCATTTAATTTTGCAGCCTTTGCTTTGGTGTTGACCCTTAGATAAATTCCTTCTGTCACATCCTGACTTCTTCCAGTCTCCAATTCCAGGTTTGAAAACCATCCCAATTCCTTGTCCCTTGGGATCTGGAGGAGTTAGATGTTTTTCTGTGTTTGGATCTCAGAGTATCTTAGAGCAAATATCACAGGCACCTGGCAACACTTAGGCCAGTGTCCCCACCTGTGACCTTGGAAATTCATTTTTGCCATCTCATTTTTCCAGCCAGTGCTGTAGGCCTTGTTCCCTTTATTCCAGCATCCTGAGGATGTTCTTTCTTCTGGTTTTTCTCAGACTTAGGCTCTTCTGCTAGCCCTCAGCCTGCCCCTCTTCTTTCTTAAGCCCTTGGCCCCACTCTGAATCTGTCCTTTCTCCAGTTATATTTCATACTGTTTTCTAAGGCTCTATTCTATGTCTACTCTTTATTTATAAGTACCCTTTACTTTCACAGCTTTCTTGAGTATAACTACCTTCAAATATACCTGTTCCTATCAATTCTGGGATGGCATGTTAAGATATTCTATCTAGAGTTCCATAATAAAGGAATGAATGGACGAACTCAAATGAATTTAAAATCAATTTCCACTGGCTTCTTCTGTACTTTTAGAAATAACAACAATATAAATGGTTTCTTAACTATCTGCTATGTGTCAGAAGTCTAAATACATTATCGCACTTAGTTGGGACTCTGCAGCATAGAGAAGATAACTGACCTGCCGAAGACCATAAAGCTAGAAAGCAGAGAACTAGATCTGGCCCTTCTAAGTTACCTATCTTGAATACCTTGCCTTTCTACACAGGCCAGTCTCACTTTCTGGAAGCATCAGCAACCTGGAAGCAATTAGTTTTGAGAATATATGGAATTATTTCATGTTCTTTTGTCCTAACTCTTTAATATTGGATGGGAACTAGACATTTGTACTATAATTTTGGAAAATTTGCTAATAGAAATTATAAATTAGCAAAAAGGTCCTCAGATACCTGCTTATGAGGATAAAAATGATCATTTGTTCCAAGTGTTTATCTTCCTGTTCAATCTATTTCACACTTCTTGGAAGTGTAAAGATCTGTCCATGGGCTGCTTAGCATCAGGAAATCTTCACTTCAAATGAAAGAGGGAAGTAGATGAGACAAACAGGGATAAGGTCAGCAGCTCTTGGGTTTTTCTCCAGCGATGGTTTTGGAGGGAGCCAGCCACAGTCAAAGATAACAGCTAAATAGAGGTCCACGAGGTGCAATTGAATTGCTGCTCCCCATGGACGTAAGCAGCCACTGTACATGAATGAAGTGATGTCAGGAAACAAGTCTTTCATCACTCAACTATGTTCACTGGTTGAGAGTTTAGTTTTGTTTGGCTTTGAAGGAGCTTTCGTGTCAAGTTCTATGTTAATTTTATCATCTTGTTCAAAGATGAGAACGGGAGGACCCACTGCCATTATGCCCACATTCCATCTGGTGGGATATTGATCATTTTGCTCGTACCTTTTTAATAATGAATTACTCTAGCATTTATTGAATACCAACTCTGTGTAAGTTACTGTGACTGGGGTTGGGAATACAGTAAAATCTTAGATTGCAAGTAATTTGTTCTGTGAGTGTTCCACAAGGCAAGCAAACATTTCTAATAAATTTTAACTTGATAAATGAGCAATGTCTTGCAATATGAGTAGTGCATGATGCTGAATGTCACATGATCACAACTGAGCCAATGGTTCACGAAATTTGCTTTGATATACAAGTGCTTTGGATTATGAGCATGTTTCCAGAATGCACTATGCTTGCAAACCAAGGTTTTACTGTATATGGATATGTTCCTATCTGGAAGGCACTTAGGATATAGTAGCTCAGCAGACACATTAACAGGAATAATATACAGTACAGTGTAGAACCTACAATGAAAAAGGTATCCACAGCTTACTATGGAAGCTTTCAGGGGTGAAAATCCATGCTGATCTCAAGGAAATGGCTCTACTGTCCATGAAGTCACCAGTCCTAGAATCCTAGTTTTCATCTTTGATGCTTCCCTCTCCATCACTTACCCCATCCAGAGTCTTTGAGTCCTTCCTTCCTCTGCCTTCTCACTGTCATCATTTCATTTTTCACCTGCGTTACTGAAAAACACTTAAACGTCTTAAGAACATTTAAGAAAGGGAATAACTCCTTTCTTGGAGGTGGTGATATTTGAGTTAAAGTTTGAGAGTTGAGGAGGTATGTCTGAGGTGAACCAAGCAAGAAAGGGAATTTAGCAAAGGGAGCAGTGGATGAAAACATGAAAGAAGATGGCACATTAAGAGACCCAAAAAACTGAAAATAGTTTAATGTATCTGGAGTGTGACAAGAAGGGGTGGTGAAAATGAAGCTGGACATACAATAGGGAGGAGCCAGATTCTGAGGGATTTTCCAGGTTTGGCCTGTATTTCAGAGGGTTCACTTAGCTGTAGTGTGGAGAATACACTGAAAGGGGTCAGAGTAGCAGAAGCAAGGCTTTTTAAGTGGTTTTCAGTAACACAGGTGAAAAATGAAATGATGACAGTGAGGAGGCAGAGGTAGGAAGGACTCAAAGACTCTGGATGTGGTAAGTGATGGAGATCGAAGCATCAGGGATGAAAACCAGGATTCTAGGACTGGCAACTTCATGGACAGTAGTGCCATTTCCTTGAGATTGGATATATTGGACGAGGCACATGTTCTGGGGGAAAGAGGTTGAGTCTTGGGCATGTGGAGGTGAAGGTGTCGATGGGACACTGGTGGAGAGAGCAGAGCTAATGGAGCCAGGAGAGAATCTAGATCTCCTTGTTCCAAAATTGATGTTCTTCTCTCTAAATTAAAGAAGTGAGTACTATCGGTGAAGCCAAGAAGAGAAAAAGTTTCAGGAAGTGTTAGGAAGTGGCCAATACTGCAGAGGTCAAGGAATATCAGGACTAAACTTTTTTGAATTTAGCTAAAAGATCATTAATGACCTCAGCAGAAACCATTTCACGGGAATCCTGGAGGCAGATTGCAGGAGTCAGAGATGATGATGTAGAAGGAGTAAGACCGCAAATATAGACTCTTCTTTCTTTAAGCTTTCTTCTGGGAAGACAAGGAATAAGATATGGTTGCGGCAGTAGTGAGAGGGTTCTAGAAAGGTCTTTTAAAAGTGAGAGCTTAAGCATGTTGGCATGGAGCTGCATAGGGGAGAAGCTGGAGAGAACTGATACAGAGGGTTGGTCCCCCTGGAGAAGGGTGACCTGGAGAGCACTTGGCAGACCTGACTTTGTAGGAAGACACTTCTCACACTAATTCCATAGAGAAAGAAATGAATAGAAGTGTGGCTGCTCCTAAGTCTCTAGGGAAGAAGAAGCTACGGGGGGGAGGGGTGTACTTTCCAGATAACTCCTATTTTTGTGTGAATCAGTGGCATTCTGAGAAGGAGGGTTGGTAGGGGACGTGAGGAGAGTGCTGAAATTTTTAGGGAATGAAAGAGTTGAGTTGCTTAGGAAGCCATGCTGCCCATACTGTGGGCAGCCGAGGTTGGGGCTGTCAGTATGCAGAGACACTGGCCTTCACAGGTGCATTATATTCTCTACCACTGCTCAGTCCTTTGGTGCAGCAGTTGATAATTCACATGTTTTGGTTTACTGAGGGATGGACTTTTGCTGTAGATCAGGGAAAGGAGTCTGGCTTAGTACTAAAGGTCAGAGAATTGAGGTTATTGGCAAGAGAATGGTTTATATGATGGATCATGAGTGTAGGGAGAGAAGGGAGGCCAGGAGCTGGCTGGCAGGTGGGGAGGAAATACATGAATGAGTTGGGGAATCAGAAATTGCAGTGAGGTTGAAAAACCAGTGTAATAATATTGACTGAGTGAGAGGAGAAGATACAGCTTAAAAGTGGACTATGAAATTTAAGATTTCAGAAGAGGAGCAGCTGCAAACAGTGGTAAGGCATGATGCGTCAGGTGGGCACTGACGTTGCCCAGTTAGGCGTAGCTGTAGGAGGGTGAGGAAGACTGAGGCCCAGGTGCTAGGTAGGGACTGACGGCAGCCACGAGGTTGGAGAATGGCAGTGTTGAGGGGGGTTAGGGCGATGGCCTAGGTAGATGGCAGGGGCATCAGAAAAATAGAAGACACCTTGAATATCACCCTTAGTAACGTATTTATGGATATGTATCCTCAGGCAAGGGAAACAAAAGCAAAAATAAACAATTGGGATTACAAATAAAAAGCTTTTGCTGCACAACAGAGGAAACCATCAACACAAAAGGGCAACTTACTGAATAGGAGAAGATATTTGCAAATGATATATCTGATAAGAGGTCAATATCCAAAAAATATAAAGAACTGATACAACTCGACACCAAAAAAAACAAAACAAAGAATCCAATTAAAAAATGGGCAGAGGTCATGAATAAACATTTTTCCAAAGAAGACCTACAGATGGCCAACAGACCCTTGAGAAGATGCTCAGCATCACTCAGCATCAGGGAAATACAAATAAAAACCACAATGAGATACCACCTCACAGCAGACAGAATGGCTAGTATGAAAAAGACAAGAAATAGCAAGTGTTGGTGAGGATATGGAGAAAAGAGAACCCTCATGCACTGTTGGTAGAAATGTAAACTGATGCGGCTACTGCAGAAATACTATGGAGGATCTTCAAAATAGAAATATGATATGATCTAGCAGTTCCACGGCTGAGTATTTACCGAAGAAAAGGAACACTAATCCTAAAACATATATGCACCCTATGTTTATTGCAGCATCATTTACAATAGCCAGAATATGGAAGCAACCCAAGTGCTCATCAATAGATGGAATGGATAAAGGAGAGGTGGTATTCACAACCACACATTCAAATCCCGCATGTGTGTGCGCGCGCACACACACACACACACAAATATTACTTAGCAGTAAAAGAGGATGAGATCTTGCCACTTGCAACAGCGTAGATGATTCTAGAGGGTATTATGCTAGGGGAAGTAAATCAGACAGAGAAAGACAAATACCACCTGATATCATTTATTTGTGGAATCTGAAAAGCAAAACAAACAAGAAAAATAGATTCTTAAACACAGAACAGACTGGTGGTTGCCTGAAGGAGGTGAGTGGGGTGGATGGGCAAAATAAAGAAGATTAAGAGGTACACACTTAACACTTATAAAATAAATAAGTCATGGAGATGAAAAGTACAGCATGGAGAATTTTTTTTTATTTTTTTTATTTTTTTATTTTTATTTCTAGGAGAGAGAGAGACAGCGTGAGCAGGGGAGGGTCAGAGAGAGAGGGAGTCACAGACTGAAACAGGCTCCAGGCTCTGAGCTGGCAGTCAGCACAGAGCCCGACGCGGGGCTCGAACCCACGAACCGCGAGATCATGACCTAAGCGAAAGTCGGACGCTTAACCGACTAAGCCACCCAGGCGCCCCGAGAATTTTTTTTTTAAGTAGAATTTTGAAAATGGCAATCAGAAATGAAAATAATGAGCAGCACCCCGTGCTGCTGGTCTTGTTTGCTTATAAACAAAGTGTGCATCACAGCTTCCACACAAGAGGGTGGGCCAGGGAAGCGGTGCCCTGCACGAAAGCCAGTCCTCAGGTAGGCAAGGAAGGAGGCAAAGGGAAAAGTTCTGGATGCTGAGGAGTTTGGTTATCCCAATGGTAGGGGGCAGCAGAAGGACAGAGGGAAGCAGCGGGAAGGTGGGTCATGGACATGACACACAGAGCTGGTAGTGGTAAGACGTTGGGGTGGGGGTGGGGGGGCGGGTATGGGACAGGACAGGTGACTGGAAGCACCTGAAGGGTGGACAGTGACAAAGAGGAAAGAGAGGTCAGTCATGGTGGCATTAGGTGGTCTCAGGTTCCTGGGTACTTCAGTGGTAGTACAGGCCAAAGCTCCAGGTGGTGTCTGAATCTTGGTGGAACATTTTGATGACCATGGGACAAATCAGCGGGAGAGAGTAGGTTGGAAAAAGACAAGTCAACACCCCATGGAAGGAAGCAAGAGGAGTGGACAGCTGGAAATTGAAGAGTGAACAGAAGAGGCTTCGCCCAGGAAGGCCAGTTCTCTGACATTAGGCAAAGACTTGTGCTTGTCTGGGCAGCACATACGCTAAAATTAGAACCGTAGAGTTTAGCATGGCCCCTGTGCAGGAATGACACACATTCGTGAAGTGTTCAGTATTGCCTCAAGACTTATTTTCACCTATTAATTTCTTCAGATATGTGAATTAAGACACAACCTACGTGAATGTCAAGTTTTTTTTTTTTTTAATGTTTTATTTATTTCCAGGAGAGAGAGAGACAGCGTGAGCATGGGAGGGTCAGAGAGAGAGGGAGTCACAGACTGAAACAGGCTCCAGGCTCCGAGCTGGCAGTCAGCACAGAGCCCGACGCGGGGCTCGAACCCACAAACCGAGAGATCATGACCTAAGCGAAAGTCGGACGCTCAACCGACTAAGCCACCCAGGCGCCCCTGAATGTCAAGTTTTAATACTTGATAAGAATTTTCCCATGTGCATTTCAAAGGTACATTTAACGACAGATATCCCATGCCTACCGTATCTTACACAAAAAACCTTGACTTTGCCCTGAAACTTTTCTTATGCGGCTTCATTCTATGTGGAACATTTGAGACACACGTCAGCAGGAGCTGGTAAAACCAGGAATCACCCCTGATTGTGGTTTATCTGCTCACCTCATTTCTGTGGCCCTGGTGTTTTTTGTTCTTTGTAGTTTTTTTTGTTTTGCTTTTTGAGCTTTTTTGGGGGGGTCTGGGTTAAGCTGACAGCAGAGACACGTGTGTTAAGACCAGAAATCCTAGTCCTTATTTTACTTGTTTTTCTAGAACTGCTAGATAATCAGAACCTTAAAACCAGGCAGAGAATCAATACGAGAGACTACATTTGCTCTCCCTTGTCTTGTAGCTTTCCAGCCATCCAGTGCGTCCCCTCTTCAGCCCCAGGGTCCGGCGAAGTCCAACAACATCGTGACCGTCACTGGGATTTCCCTGTGCTTGTTCATCATCCTCGCCACGGTCCTCATCACGCTGTGGCGGAAGTTCGGCCGCGCCCCGAAGTGCCGCCCGCCCGCCCGGCACAACTCCATCCACTCCCCCGGCTTCCGGAAGAACTCGGACGAGGAGAACATCTGCGAGCTGAGCGAGCAGCGCGGGAGCTTCTCTGACGCGGGCGACGGCCCCGCGGGGGGCACGGGGGACGTGGGCATCCCCCTGACCTACAGGCGCAGCGTGCCCGCCGCCCCCGAGGACGACGCCTCTGGCAGCGAGAGCGTGCAGTCCAACGCCCAGAAGATCATCCCCCCGCTGTTCAGCTACCGCCTGGCCCAGCAGCAGCTGAAGGAGATGAAGAAGAAGGGCCTGACGGAAACCACCAAGGTGTACCACGTGTCTCAGAGTCCCCTGACAGACACGGCCATCGACGCCGCCGCCGCGCCTCCCTTAGACGTAGAAAGCCCAGACGAAGCCACGGCAAACAAGTTCCGGATCAAATCCCCGTTTCTGGAGCAGCCTGCGGGCGGTGCCCTGGCCAGGCCCCCCTCCAGGCTGGACCACCCGCTGTGTCCCGCCAGTGGCGCCGTCAGCCCCAGCCAGACGGTGATCCGGAAGTCCGCCATGAGGCACGTGGGCAGCAGAGGGGCGCTGCCGGAGAGGAGCCACCCCAGGGCCTCCCACTTCAGGAGGACCGCTAGTTTTCACGAAGCCAAGCAGGCCCGGCCGTTCCGGGAGAGGAGCATGTCCACCCTGACGCCACGCCAGGTCCCCACCTACAGTTCTAGGACGCGGACCTGGGACCAGGCCGAAGACAGGTTTCGGCCTCAGAGCCGAGGCGCTGCCCCATTTCCGGAGAAACCGGAAGGGGCGGGTGCAACCAGAGGTCCAGTAAGCTCTCCCCTTAAATCCTACACTCTGGGGCAGCCGGTGAGGAAACCAGACCTGGGGGACAGCCAGGCAGGCCTCGTGGTAGGAGGTGAGAGAACGGAGCCTCACAGAGCTCGGAGGGGACCGTCCCCCAGTCACAGGAGTGTCTCAAGGAAGCAGCCTTCCCCCACTGCTCCCAAAGATAGCTACCAGAGGGTCAGCCCTCTCAGCCCTTCCCAGGGTAGAAAAGACAAATGTCAGAGCTTCCCAGCCCACCCTGAGTTCGCCTTCTACGACAATACGTCATTTGGCCTCACTGAGGCCGAGCAGAGGATGCTGGACCTCCCGGGCTATTTCGGGTCAAATGAGGAGGATGAAACCACAAGTACTCTCAGTGTGGAGAAGCTGGTCATCTAGACCCAGATCAGCCTGAGACTTCATACAGCTGTGGTCCTTTGTTCAGCTCCTGGCGTCAGCTGTTCATAGAGCTCTATGGACTGTTTTGTGTAGCTATTTGTACATCAGGATTGGGTGGGGAGGGAGTAACTCAATTGTGTGCATGTGTTTTAATTCATAAGGAAGAAGTTACTTATCCTGAACTTTTCCCTTTGTTATCCTAGTTCTATTGGTTTATTACTAATAACTACAGTAATAAAACTTAAACAAGAGTGAAATAGGGCTTGGTCTCTCATGTGGATGTGAAAGAGGACAAGATGTGACTTGTAAGTATTAAATGCTTTGAACACTTTGTTGGCAGTGTCGAACATGAAGTAAATTTGGAAGTCTCAACCATGATAAGGTCTGGAACAAAGTTAACTTTGTTTATTAAGTTGTAAGTAAGAATTTGACTCCTACAGGAGCAATACTGAATGAGTTTCATGTTTGGCAGAACAAGTCAATTATGGCTGGTATATACTAAACTACCTAGAAATTGCTGATGGTGCAAGATATTTCAGAAGAACCTTTCATGCAGGAGTTGGATGATACCAACTCCCAGTGACTTGACACAAAATTAGGTGAGTTGATTCTGCTTTGGAGATATAAGAAGCTGATTGTTCAGGTAGTGAGTCAAATGAAGACCTATCCATATACTCATTGTTTGGAGCATAAAGCATATATTTTAGAAAGGAAAGCATTGTCTCCTGAGAGAATATCAACTAGAACATGGGTAGTGGATGCTGGCAAGGTCGCTGACTGGCATTAAGATTCTGACTGTGTTTCTGGACCAAACTGGCAACCAAGACCCCAGGGGTGTTATTCTGAAATCAGTGTGTATATGTTTCTAAAGATGACTTTATCATGTTACTGAGAAAGTAAGTATGTGAATTAATCTCAGGTATATGGAAAGCAGCTAGACTAGACTATGATTTTACTGCTTAAATTTTTTAATTGGATGAATGAAGTAAAGAAGAAAATAGAGAAAATAAGTCTTTTAGAAATATATCTTTTGTTTTCTGGTTCAATCTGCCTACCACAGTTTGCGGGTGAAGAATTTGAGCCTCAGGGAGAGGAATTAACTCCTGCAGGATTAGATGAACATAGACTCATACTTCTAATGACCATTGTGTCACAACACCATCACAGCCTTTGCAAGTCTTCTCTGACAGCAGGGACCTAAGGAGAAAGCTGGCCTTTTTAGCAAGAAGAGGGCATAGAGAGATGCCTTTACTAGCTTTCCCCCAACGGAAGGAAAATTCTACTGCTTAATGTTACGACTGCTCTTGCAACTTGCTTTGTTTGGCAGTGAAGGCTAAGCAGAAAAACCCGAAGATTGGGCTCTTTCCTTGGAAATCTATCATCAGATACCATGTGGGCACTCTTCAATCTGGTGTACTTCCTTTCAGCCCTAGAACCTAATGCCTTAACTGCATATGTTTGCTGCGTAGCTGCTCTTCTTATTCACCATGACCTTGTTAGCTGCCACACCCACCTTGCCTTTTACATTGTTTTACTTCTTCCTTTTAGAGTTTATCAGGATGTCAGCCTGCTGGTGAAGGTTCAGGGACCACTGGAGAGAATGGGATTAGGTGGGACAAACAAAAAATCACAAATGCAAATACTGTACTTTTTCAAGTTTCTCTTTTATTGTTGCATTACCACTTCATTTGTGCCATTGTTCAAAATTAAAACGTATTTCCTTTTGGAAATGCCTTAATAATAACATCTACCTTTCAGGAACAGGAGGAGTAGATTATTCAGTGGTATCTGACAGCTGTTATGTGCTGATGCAAAGAAGAGGAAACCAGACTTCTTAATCTACATTTTCTTGGTTTACCATATTAGAAAGCTTTGTTCTCTTTCCAAGTTCGCAGGCTTGCATGCCAACTTTTGAGGACAGAGGGCACATGCTCACTTGTTCCCTACTTCACAGTGAATTTCCCTACAGTGTCAGACTAAAACAAAAACAGACACAAGGAAGGTGAAAATTAGAGAAAAACACTGTGAACAGAAATACTTTTCTGTTAAAATGATGTTCTTTCCCAATATATCATGCATCTAAATTAATATAACCGTGAATTAATATCAGCATATAACCTGTTAGCCATCTACCTAGCGCAGTTTTCTGTGGCTCTAATCAAAAGCCAACTCTACCATTCAAAGTTAAACTAATTTGGCCCTTGTCTCTGAGAAAGAGAAAAGTAGATATTTGTCTCTGGTGGATAAGTGATAAACTTCCTCAGAAATAATCTCCTCTAGAAGAATATGTTCCAAATGAAAGAACAAGGTAAGGCCTCAGAGAAAGACCTTAATGAAATGGATATAAGTAATTACCTGATAAAGAGTTCAAATAAATAGTCATAAAGATGTTAACTGAAAATGGAACAAAAAAGGATGAACACAGTGAAAACTTAAATAGATAGAAAATATAAGACAATACCAACCAGACTTCTGGGCTGATGGTGTGGGAAGAGTACGAGGATACGGAGTTCATCTCATCCCACAGGCACACCTACATAACAGCCACATGTGTACAACTAACCTAGAAAACAACCCAAAGACTGGCAGAACAGGCTTTCCACAGTTAATCATAGAGAAGAGACCACACTGAAAAGAGTGGGACAGGTGGAGATGTGGCCGAGAACCAGACTCCCAGTGAGACCACAAACGGGAGGGACACAGCAAGCAGGAAGAAGGGAGAGCAGCAGACGCCACAACAGTCGCCCCAGGTACGGCAGACCGGCACTGGGAAGATGAACCCCTGTAACATTTGGCTTTGGAAACCAGCTGGGCTTAACTTAATGACCTTTTAAACCAGTGGGGCGTAATTCCAAGTTCTTCAAAAACCAGCGAGCTCAGGTCTTTGAGAACAAGAGGGCAATAAGAGAATCCTTGCCCTTGAAGAGACAGAATGACAAACAATCCCACCAAGATAAGTATAGAAACAGCTGTTTGAAAGTGTCGGGTTTTTCTGAAGAAGACTTATTTACTAATCTCAGAATGTGTTCTGGAGAGCAGGGATCTTTGGGCAACTTCTCTAAGAGCAAACATCTAGTAGAGAACCATTTCTCTCCCCTACCCCCCAGCATAGATACCTGGACACCTGTGGACACCAGCATGAACACTCCACCTACCTTGCTAACACCACGTGCCCCATCCCCACATTCTCTTGAGCCCTGTATCCAACCTGCTCCACTCAGCAGAGGTTCCTCCAAAGTTCCTCCTGCCTCATCTTATCCTGCAAGCAGCTCTGGCAGGAATAGGTGCCACTCCAAAGTGTCCCCTGCCTTGGGGAGAGGGAAAGATAACCACATACACCAGTACACTTGCAGCCCCAGCAGTCAACTTCTAACTAGCAATGCAGAGATGGGGGCAAGCATGTGATCTGACTTCTGGCCACCACCCACCAACAAAAATCTCTCAAAGGGCAGTACACAGGCAAAGCCCTGCAGTTTGGGACATGGCAGCCCTGGTAGACAGATTGGGGACAGGCATCTGGTCTAACAACCGGCCCCATCCACCAACAAAATCCTGGTTTGACTATAGGCCCACTCACCAATGAAAGCCTCTCAGGGGACAAGGTGGGCAGAAGGCCCGCAGTTTGGAGTGACAGCAGTGACAGCAAATGGACTAAAGGCAGACATCTGGTCTGACTACTGACACCACCTAACTGCAAGCCCATAGCAACTCCAAACTGGCTCCTTAACAGCACAGGGACCAAAACCTGCTTATAACAAAATGGGCCATTGCAGATGACTAGACTGGAGGCTCAGCCCCAAAGATAAGGTGCACACAACCCATACAGGAAACCAGAAGTGCCTGGTTCTGGTAAACAAGGGACCTTGCACTATAGGACACCACAGGACTTCTCTTTCATAAGGTTACTACTTTGAAGATAAGGAGACATAGCTGACTTTTCTAATACACAGACACAGACTAAATGAGACCAAGAAATGTGTCCCAAATGAAAGAATAGGACAAAACCACGAGAAAAGAGCTAAATGAAAGACAAACAATATTCATGATACAGAATTCAAAATAATGGTCATAAATATACTTACTGGACTTGAGAAAAGAGTGGAGGACCTCAGGGAGACCTTCAAAAAAGAGATATAAAATAGTAAAAAGAACTAATCAGAGATGAAGAACCGAATAACTGAAATGAAAAATACACAAAAGAGAATCAATAGCAGATTAGAGGAGGCAGAAGAATGGATCAGTGAGCTAAAAGAGTAATAGAAAACAATCAAACTGAACAGCAAGAGGTTAAAAAGAATAATAAAGAGAATAGGTGAAGGGAATTCGGTGACATCATCATGCCAAATAACATTTGCATTACAGGGATCCCAGAAGGACAAGAGAGAAAAAAGGGGCAGAAAAATTATTTGAAAAAATAATAGCTGAAAACTTCCTGAAACTGGAGATGCAAACAGACTTCCAGATCCAGGAAGCACAAAGGTCCCAACAAAAGCAACCCAAGAAGGTTCATACCAAGACACATAGTAATTAAAATTAAAAAGTAGCCATAAAGACAAAATTTTAAAAGCAGCAAAAGAAAATAGTTATGTACAAGGGAAAACCCATAGGCTATCAGATGATTATTCAGAGGAAACTCTTCAGGCAGAAGGGAGTATGATATATTCTAAGTCCTGAAATGACTAAACCTGTAATCAAGAATATTCTGCCCACCAAGACTATCATTCAGAATAGGAGACATCAAGAGTTTCCCAGACGAGCAAAAGTGGACCAGACTTACAAGAAACATTAAAGAGAGTTCTTTGAGTGAAAAGAAAAGGCCATTAGCAAGAGTAGGAAGTTATAAAAGGAAAAATTCCACAGGCAAATACAAACATAATAAAAGTAGTAGATTAACTCTTATGAAGCCAGTATAGAGGTTAAAGCACAAAAGCAGTAAAATCAATTGAATCTATAAAAATTGGTAAAGCATTTTACAAAATAATAAAATACTTCACATTGTAAAGTATGATGTCATATACATAAAATGTTGGTGGGGTTGAGGAAAAGTGGTGTTTCTGGAAAGGGTTCAATCTTAAGTGACCATCAACAATATATACATAAAATGTTATATAGAACATACTGGTAACCACAAATCAAAAACCTGTCATAGATAGGCAAAAAATAAAGAAAAAAGAATCCAAGCATACCACTAAAAAAGCCATCAAACCAGAGGAGGAGAAAGAAAGAGAAAAAATGAACAGAGGAAAAACTACAAAAACAACCATGAATCAAATAGCAAAATGGCAGTAAATACATCCCTATCATTAATTACTTTGAATGTAAATGAATTAAACACTTGATTCAAAATATATATAGTGATGGAATGGGTAAAAAAAAAAAAAGAGCAATCTATATGCTGCCTACAAGAGACTAGTGCCATACCTAAATACACATCAAACGTGAAGAGATAGAAAAACATTTACCATGAAAATGGAAGTGAAAAGAAAACAGGGGTAGGGGAGCCTGGGTGGCTTAGTCGGTTAAGCGTCCGACTTTCGCTTAGGTCATGATCTCGCGGTTCGTGGGTTCAAGCCCCGCGTCGGGCTCTGCGCTGACGGCCAGCTCAGAGCCTGGAGCCTGTTTCAGTCTGTGACTCCCTCTCTCTCTGACCCTCCCCTGCTCACGCTGTCTCTCTCTCTCTCTCTTAGAAATAAATAAAACATTTTTTTAAAAAAAGAAGAAAACAGGGGTAGCAATACTTACATTGGAGAAAATAGACTTTAAAAAATAGACTATAATAAGAAACAACGGACACTACATAATGATAAAGAGAATAATCCAACAAGAAGATATAACAATTATAAATATTTATGAACTTAACATGGAAACAACCTAAATACACAAAGCAACAATTAACAGATATAAGAGAAAGAACTGACATCAATAAAATATAGTAGGGGACTTTAGCACCCCACTTACAACAATAGATAGATCACCTGGACAGAGAATCAACAATGAAATAGTGGCTTTGGATAACACATTAGACCAGATGGACCTAAGAGATGTCTTCAGAACATTCCATCGAAAAAGCAGAATACACAATCTTCTCAAGAGCACATGAAAAATTATCCAGGATAGTTCATACATTAGGCCACAAAACAAAACTCAATAAATTTAAAAATATTGAATCATATCATGTGTCTTTTCTGACCACAATGGTATGAAACTAGTTATCAATCACAAGAAAAGATCTGGAAAGAATACAAATACATGGAAGCTAAATAACATGCTACTGGAAAATGAATGGATCAGCCAAGAAACCAAAGAGAAAATTTAAAAAATGGAGACAAATGAAAATGTAAACACAATGGTCTAATATCTCTGGGATGCAGCAAAACTGTTCTCAAAGGAAAGATTATAGCAACAAGGGCCTACTTCAAGATGCAAGAAAAATTGCAAACAACCTAACCTTATACCTAAAGGAGACAGAAAATAAGAACAAAGGTCAAAGCCAGAAGAAAGAAGGAAATAATAAAGCTTAGAGCAAAAATAAATGAAATAGAGACTAACAAAAAAAAAAAAAAAAACCTCCCCCCAAAAATAACAGTTGAACAGCAGCTATTTCTTTGAAAAGATCAACAGAATTCATAAACTGTTAGCCAGACTCATCAAAAAAGAAGAGTGAGAAATAAATAAAGTCAGAAATGAAGGAGGAGAAATAACAGGCACCACAGAAATACAAAGGTTTTTTTTTTTAAGAAGACTATGAAAAATTATATGCCAACAAGTTGGACAACCTAGAAAAATGGATAAACACTTGGAAACATATAACCTCCCAAAACTGAATTAGGAAAAAATAGAAAAGTTGAACAGATTGATTACTAGCAGTAATATTTGGTCATTAATCAAAAAAATTCCAGAGGAAACACGGAAGTCTAGCACCAGAAGGATTCACAGGGGAATTCTTCCAAACATTTAAAGAGGAGTTAATCCCCATTCTTCTCGATCTATTCCAAAAAAACAGAGAAAGGAAGCATCTAAATTCATTCTACAAGATCACCATTATCCTGATACCAAAACTAGATAGACGCTGCAAAAAAGAGAACTGTAGCCAATACCTCTGATAAACTCAGATGCAAAAAGCCTTAACAAATGTTAGTAAGTCAAATCCAATAATACATTAAAAAATTAACTCACCATGATCAAGTGGGATTTATTCCAGGTGTGCAAGGGTAGTTCAATATTTACAAATCCATCAATGCAATATATCACCTTAATAAGAGAAAGGATAAAAACCATATGACCATATCAATAGATGCAGAAAAAATGTTAGCAAAGTAAAACATCTATGCATAATAAAAACTCTCAACAAAGTAGGCTTAGAGGGAACGTACCTCAACATAATAAAGGTCACATATGAAAAATCCACAACTAACTTCATACTCAATTGTGAAAAAATGAGTTTTCCTTCTCAGACCAGAAACAAAACAAAGATGTTCACTCTGATCACATTTATTCAAAATAATATTGATATTAATAATAACATCAATATCAATATCTTGCCTTTCAAATACAAGACATCTTGTATTTCTTTTTTTTTTTTTTTTAATGATTGTCAATTTAGCTAACATCCAGTGTGTACAGTGTAGTCTTGGCTTTGGGAGTAGATTCCCATGATTCATCACTTACATACAACACCTACTGCTCATCCCAACAAGTGCCCTCCTTAGTACCCATCACCCATTTTCCCTGCCCTCTCAGCCCCCCACATCCATCAACCTTCAGTTTGTTCTCTTTATGTAAGAGTCTCTTATGGTTTGCCTCCCTCTCTCTGTTTATAACTTATTTTTCCTTCTCTTCCCTTCCCCATGGTCTTTTGTTAAGTTTCTCAAAGTCCACATATGAATGAAAACATATGATATCTGACTTTTTCTGACTGATTTATTTCACTTAGCGTAATACCCTCCAGTTCCATCCACATTGTTGCAAATGGTAAGATTTCATTCTTTTTCATTGCTGAGTGGTATTGTATTGTCTATATAAGCGATATCTTCTTTATCCATTTATCCGTTGATAGACCTTTAGGCTCTTTCCATAATTTGGCTATTGTTGGTAACACTGCTGTAAACATTGTGGCACATGTGCCCCTATGAATAAGCACTCCTGTATCCTTTGGATAAATTCCTATTAGTGCTATTGCTGGGTTGTAGGACCATTTCTGAGGAACCTCCACACTGTTTTCCAGAGTGGTGGCACCAATTTGCATTCCCACCAACAGTGCAAGAAGGTTCCCCTTTCTCCACATCATTGCCAACATCTGTTGTTTCCTGAGTTTTTCATTTTAGCCACTCTGATTGGTGTGAGGTGGTATCTCAATGTGGTTTTGATTTGTATTTCCCTGATGATGAGTGATATTGAGCATCTTTTCTAGTGTCTATTGGCAATCTGGATGTCTTCTTTGGAAAAGTGTCTATTCATGTCTTCTGCCCATTTCTTCTCTGGATTATTTGTTTTTCAGGTGTTGAGTTTGGTAAGTTCTTTATAGATTTTGATTACTAACTTTTTATCCAATATGTCATTTGCAAATATCTTCTCCCATACTGTTGATTGCCTTTTAGTTTTGTTGATTGTTTCCTTTGCTGTGCAGAAGATTTTTATCTTGATGAGGTCCCAATAGTTCATTTTTGCCTTTATTTCCCTTGCGTTCAGAGACATGTCAAGTAAGAAGTTGCCATGGTAAGGGTTCCTGGGTGGCTCAGTCGGTTAAGCATCCAACTTCAGCTCAGGTCACAATCTCATGATTCGTGAGTTCGAGCCCTGCATCGGGCTCTGTTCTGACAGCTCAGAGCCTGGAGCTTCCTTCAGATTCTCTCTCTCTCTCTCTCTCTCTTTCTCTCTCCCTCTCCCTGCCTAGGTCATGCTCTCTCTGTCTCTCTCTCAAAAATAAGTAAACATTAAAAAGTTTTTTTTTAAAAAGTTGCTGAGAGTAAGGTAAAAGAGGTTGTTGCCTGTTTTCCCCTCTAGGGTTTTGATGGTTTCCTGTCTCACATTCAGGTCTTTCATCCATTTTGAATTTATTTTTGTGTGTGGTGTAAGACAGTGGTTCAGTTTTATTCTTCTGCATGTTGCTGTCCAGTTCTCCCAGCACCATTTATTAAAGAGACTGTCTTTTGTCCATTGGATACTGTTTCCTACTTTGTCGAAGATTAGTTGACCACATATTTGTGGGTCCAATTCTGGGTTCTCTATTCTATTCCACTGGTCTATGTGTCTGTTTTTGTGCCAATACTATATTATCTTAATGATTACAGCTTTGTAATACAGCTTGAAGTCCGGTATTGTGATGCCTCCAGCTTTGGTTTTCTTTTTCAACATTATTTTGGCTATTTGGGGTCTTTTGTGGTTTCATACAAATTTTAGGATTATTTGTTTTAGCTCTGTGAAAAAATATTGGTGTTATTTTAATAGGGATTGCATTGAATATGTAGATTGCTTTGTGTAATAATCAAATTTTAACAATATTTGTTCTTCCAATCCATGGGCATGGAATGTTTTACCATTTCTTTGTGTCTTCTTCAATTTCTTTCATAAGCTTTCTATAGTTTTCAGTGTATAGATCTTTTACCTCTTTGGTTAGATTTATTCCTAGGTATTTTATGTTCTTGGTGCAATTGTAAATGGGATCAATTCCTTGATTTCTCTTTCTGTTGCTTCATTACTGGTGTATAGAAATGCAACCCATTACTGTACATTGATTTTATATCCTGTGACTTTGCTGACTTCATGGATCAGCTCTAGCAGTTTTTTGGTGGGGTCTTTCAGGTATTCCACATAGAGTATCATGTCATCTGTGAAAAGTGAAAGTTTGACTTCTTCTTTGCCAATTTGCATGCCTTTTATTTCATTTTGTTGTCTGATTGCTGAGGCTAGGACTTTCAACACTGTGTTAAACAACAGTGGTGAGAGTGAAAATCCCTGTTGTGTTCCTGATCTCAGAGGGAAAACTCTCAGTTTTTCCCCATTGAAGATATTAACTGTTTCTTTCATATGTGGCTTTTATGATATTAAGTTATGTTCCTTCTATCTTGACTTTCTTGAGGGTTTTTATTAAGAAAGGAAGCTGAGGGGCACCTAGCTGACTCAGTCGGTTAAGCATCCAACTTCAGGTCAGGTCATGATCTAACAGTTTGTGAATTCGAGCCCCACGTCAGGCTCTGTGCTGACAGCTCAGAGCCTAGTGCCTGCTTCAGATTCTGTGTCTCCTTTTCTTTCTGCCCCTCTCCCACTTGTAATCTGTCTCTCTCTTTCTCTCAAAAATAAATAAATGTAATTTAAAAATTAAAAAAGAAAGGATGCTGTATTTTGTCAAATGATTTTTCTGCATCTATTGACAGGATCATATGGTTCTTATCCTTTCTTCTACTAATGTGATGTATCACATTGATTGATTTGTGGAAATATTGAACCAGCTCTGAAGCCCAGGAATAATCCCACTTGATCATGTTGAATAATTCATTTAATACATTGTTGAATTTTATTTGCTAGTATCTTGTAGAGAATTTTTGCAGCCATGTTCATTGGGCATATTGGCCTATAATTCTTCTTTTTAGTGGAGTCTTTGTGTGGTTTGGGAATCAAGGTAATGCCGGCTTCATAGAATGAATCTGGAAGCTTTCCTTCTGTTTCTGTTTGTTGGAATAGCTTGAAAAGATACGTATTAACTCTGCCTTAAATGTCTGATAGAATTCCCCTGGGAAGCCGTCTGTCCCAGGACTTTTATTTTTGGGGGAGTTTTTTGATAACTGATTTAATTTCTCTGCTGGTTATGGATCTGTTCAAATTTTCTATTTCTTCCTGTTTGGGTTTTGGTAGTGTGTAAGTATACAAGAATTTGCCCATTTCTTCTAGATTGTCCAGTTTGTTTGAATGTAATTTTTCATAGTATTCTCTGATAATTGTTTTTATTTCTGTGGTGTTGGTTGTGCTGTCTCCTCTTTCATTCATGATTTTAACTATTTGGGTCCTCTCTCTTTTCTTTTTGAGAAATCTGGCTAGGGGGTTATCAATTTTGTTTATTCCTTCAGGAAACCGGCTCTTAGATTCATTGATCTGTTCCACTGTTTTTGGGGATACTATATTGTTTATTTCTGTTCCAATCTTTATTATTTCTCTTCTTCTACTGGCTTTGGGCTTCCTTTGCTGCTGTGTTTCTAGTTCCTTTAGGTGTGAGGTTAGGTTCTGTTGTTCGGATCTTCCTTGCTTCATGAGATAGGCCTGGACTGCAATGTATTTTCCTCTTAGGACCACCTTTACTCCATCCCAAAGGGTTTGGACTGCCATGTTTTCATTTTCATTTGCTACCATATTTTTTTATTTCTTTTTTTTTTAATTTTTAAAATATTTTTATTTCTAGGAGAGAGAGAGAGACAGCGTGAGCAGGGGAGGGTCAGAGAGAGAGGGAGTACAGACTCTGAAATAGGCTCCAGGCTCTGAGCTGGCAGTCAGCACAGAGCCCGACACGGGGCTCGAACCCACGAACCACGAGATCATGCCCTAAGCAAAAGTCGGATGCTTAACCGACTAAGCCACCCAGACGCCCCTATTTTTTGATTTCTTATTTAATTGCCTGGTTGACCCATTCATTATTTAGTAGGATGTTCTTTAGCCTCCATGTGTTTGGAGGCTTTCTAAATTTTTTCTTGTGGTTGATTTTGGAGAAACTTCCATGTATACTTGAGAAGAATGTGTATTCTGCTGTTTTTGGATGAAAAGTTCTGAATACATCTGTTAAGTCCATCTGGTTCAGTGTATCACTCAAGACCATTGTTTTCTTATTGATTTTCTGCCTAGATGACCTTTCCATTGCCGTAAGTAGAGTATTAAAGTCACTTACAATTATAGTAGAATTATATAATATAATTATCAATAAGTTTGTTTATGTTTGTGATTAATTGATTTATAAATTTGGGTGCTTCAAATTGGGGACCTAAACATTTATAATTGTTAACTCTCCTTGATGAATAGACCCCTTAATTATGATATAATGCCCTTCTTCATCTATTATTATGGTTTTGGTTTAAAATCTAGTTTGTCTGATATAAGCATGTCTGCTCCAGCTTTCTTTTGACATCCAGTAGCATGATAAATGGTTCTCCATTCCCTCATTTACAATCTGCAAGTGTCTTTAGGTCTAAAATGAGTCTCTTAACAATGAAATCTGGCCATGTGTAGCAACATGGATGGACCTTGAGGGTGTTATGCTGAGCGAAATAAGTCAGGCAGAGAAGGACAAATATCATATGTTTGCACATATAGGAGGATTAGGAGGAACTTGACTGAGGAACAAGGGGGAGAAGAAGCGGGGAAATGGTGGGTGAAAGGGAGAGAGGCAAACCATGAGAGACTCTTGAATGCTAACAAAAACTGAGGACTGATGGATGTGGGGGCGAGGGGGAATGGGCACGGAGGAGGACACTTGTGGGGATGAGCACTGGGTGTTATGTGGAAACTAATTTGACAATAAACTATTTGTAAAAAAATAATAAAATAAAATAAAATAAAATGAGTCTCTTGTAGGCAGCATATATGTGGATCTTGTTTTGTTAATCCATTCTGTTACCCTGTGTCTTTTAGTTGGGGTATTTAGTCCATTTACATCCAGAGTTATTTTTGAAAGATACAGAATTAGTGTGATTGTATTATCTGTAGGTTTTGTGCTTGTGGTGATGTCTCTGGTCCTTTGTAGCCTTTGCTGCTTTCCACCACAAAGTCCCCTTTAGGATCTCTTGCAGAGCTGGTTTAGTGGTCACGAACTCCTTTAGTTTTTTCTTTGTCTGGGAAAGCCTTTATTTCTCCTTCTATTCTGAACGACAGCCTTCCTAGGTATAGGATTTGTAGCTGCGTATTTTCCTATTCAGCACATTGTATATTTCCTTCTGGCCTGCCAAGTCTCAGTGGACAGGTCTGCTAATACCCTTATGTGTCTACCCTTGTAGGTTAAGCCCATTTGTCCCTAGCTTAGAATTCTCTCATTATCTTTGTATTTTGCCAGTTTCACTATGATATGTCTCGGTGTTGACCTATTTTTGTTTATTTTGAAGGGGATTTTCTGTGCCTCCTGACTTGAATGTCTGCTTCCTTCCTCAGATTAGGGAAGTTCTCAGCTATAATTTGTTCAAATAAGCCTTCTACCCCTTTCTTTCTCTCTTCTTCTGGAACTCTTATGATACAGATATTATTTCATTTCATTGAATCACCTAGGTCTCTAATTCTCCCCTCATGATCTAGTAATTTCCTATCCCTCTTTTCCTCAGCTTCATAATTTTTCATAATTTTATCTTCTGTTTCACCTATTTTCCCCCCCTGCTTCTTCTATCCTTGATGTCACTGTATCAAGCTTATTTTGCATCTCACTTACAGCATTTCTTAATTTGTCATGACTATTTCTCAGGTCCTTGATTTCTGTAGTGATAGATTCTCTGCTGTATTCTCTGCTTTTTTTCAAGCCCTGTTATTAGTTTTAGGACGATTATTCTAAATTCATGTTCAGATATATCATTTATATCCATTTTGAGCAATTCTCTACCTGTTATTTCTTCCTAGAATTTCTTTTGAGGAGAATTCTTCCTTTTGAACATTTTGGCTAGTTTTCTGTCTTTTATGTGTTTTAATACCTTGTTATGTGTCCTGCACCTGAATATTATTGTATCAAAAAGGGAACATACACTGTCCAGGGCCTAGCAATTCAAGAAGTGTTTTTGGAGTTTGTTGGTGCACCCTGTTGCATCTTTGGTTGCTTTATCTCACTCATCATAGTGGTGGATTGGACCAGGTGTGTTTCAATTTGTTCATTGAAGTAACCCTGGAAAAAAGGGAAAAAATGGGGGTTGGGGGAGGAGAAGCCTTATCTTATACAAAGAGAGAAATGACAGGGGTGGAATAAATAAGACCAAGCAGAGGCTCAAAGAAACTATAAGGCTTAATCCAGAGAGAGAGAGAGAGAAAGACACAGAGAGAGAGAGAGAGAGAGGGAGAAAGAAGGAGATACAGAAAAAGTGTAAAAAGAATAGAGTAAAAATCGCTGATTAAACAAAGGAACATCCAGAACAGAGGAAAAAAAAGAAGAAACAAACAAACAACAAAAAAAACCCAGACCAACATGGAAAGCTGCAGGACAGTTGTCTGTTGGTGCTTGAGACTGGTGGCTGTGCTTGTCTGGAGAGGCTGTCTGGTTAGGTCAGTGCCAATCTCACTCCTGTAGACAAACAGTTACCAGGCACAGAGAGGCTGGGTTTGGTGTAAGCAGTCCTGCCTTCACTGGGGGCCTCTGTCCTGTTCCCTGAAGCCCCACTGTGTTGGTGATGGGGAGAAAAATCTCTCCTCCCCCCACCTGGTGTCTCAAACCATGCAGTTCAGGCAGCCCTCACCGAGTAGCACGGGCAGGCCGGCTTGTTCTGCTACACACTCTCCTGTGCCTCCTAGGCACTTAGCAGGGATTCAAAACCCGATGTTTTAAAGGATCCCATTCCCCATGGACCCAGTTCTGGAATAGTGCCATTCTGCCCTGGCGACAAAGGGCCTCTGGCTGGCGCCTGCAGAGTCTTTTGTCCTTGGAGGGGCAATATACCTTCTTCCCACAGTACTCAAAGGAGAGGACTGCTGTCTTCCAGGGCACCCCTGGAAATTGATACTGAGCCCCGGGGCTGGCTCCCTCCCCCCAGGGGTGTACGCACAGCCAGCTCTGTTGGAGAGAGTCATGCAACCCTAAAAACTCCAATCTTCACTCCTAAGGCTATTTGCAAAGTAGAAACTGGCTCTCTCCATATTTGTTGTGCCCCAGTCCATGGTGCTGAGAGGTTTTTCTTTTGTCCAAATACAATCCCACCCTTTCACAGCCTCTTTCTCTTCCTTTTGTTTCTCTCCTGACGGGGTTCCCCCATCCAGCATCTATGCTGCCTGTTTTATCTCTCCCAATTCCCAAACACATGTCTCTGTCCCGCCAAGCTGTCTCTTCCACCTCTGGATATTTTTCTGTCACTCTGTGTCCTGGATTCCTGGTATTCCAAGTGTTCTGACCTCAATACTGCTGTGTTTGAAGGATGAGGGAAATTCTGATCCCCCTACTTCTCTGCCATCTTGACTCACCCTTAGCATCCAAATTTTTAAGGCAGAAGTAAAACTTTCACTATTTGCAGAGGCCATGATACTATATATAAATCCCTTAGGACCCGTCCAAAAAATTACTAGAACTGGGGAGGCCTGGCTGGCTCATTTGATAGAGTATTCAACTCTTAATCTCAGGGTTGTGAGTTCATTCCCCATGTTGGAAATGGAGCTTACTTAAAAAAATTACCAGAACTGATAAATAAACTCAGCAATGTTGCAGGATACAAAATTAATATACAGAGATCTATTTTACTTCTGCACAATAATAATGAAGTACCAGAGAAATTAAGAAAATAGTCCCATTTACAATTCGACCAAAAATGAAAACTACATAAGACTCAACTTATCCAAAAGTTGAAAGACTTCTACTCTGAAAACTATAGAACACTGGTCAGAGAAATTAAAGATCACACAAATGAAAAGATATAACATGCTCATAAATTGGAAGAATCAATCTTGTTAAAAAGTCCATACTATCCAAAACAATCAACAGATTAAATGCAATTCCTATCAAAACATGAACATCAGTTTTCACAGAACTAGAACAGATATTCCTAAAATTTGTATGGAACTACAAAAGACTCCAAATAGTCAAAGCAGTCTTGAGAATGAAGGATCAAGCTGGAGTTATCGCGATCCCAGAATTTGAGACATACCTCAAAGCTGCACTAATCCAAACATAGTATAGGCACAAAAATGGACGCACAGATCAATGGAACAAAATTAAGAGTTCAGGGATAAACCTATACTTGTATGGTCAATTAACCTACAATAAAGGAGGCATGAATATCCAATTGGGAAAAAGATAGTCTTTTCAACAAATATTGGGAAAACTGGGCAAGCTACACGCCACAGAATGGAACTAGACCACTTTCTTTCCTTAAACACAAATAAAATCACAATCGACTGAAGACCTAATGTGAGACCTGAAACCATAAAATTCCTAGATGAAAACACAGGCAGTAATTTCTTTGACATTGGCTGGAGAAACATTTTACTAGATACATCTCCTCTGGCAAGGGAAACAAAAGCAAAATTGAACTATTGGGAGTACACCAAAACAAACATTTTGCACAGTGAAAGACATCATCGACAAAACAAAAAGGCAACCTACTAAATAAAAGAATATATTTGCAAATGACATCTGATAGGGGGTTAATATCCAAAATATATAAAGGATTTCTACAAATCAACACTAACCCTCCTTTACCCATAATAATCCAATTAAAAATGAGCAGAGGACCTGAACAGACATTTTCTTTTTTTTTTTTTTTAATATTTTTTTAATTTATTTCTAGGAGAGAGAGAGAGAAACAGTGTGAGCAGAGGAGGGTCAGAGAGAGAGGGAGTCACAGACTGAAACAGGCTCCAGGCTCTGAGCTGGCAGTCAGCACAGAGCCCGACGCGGGGCTCGAACCCACGAGCCGCGAGATCATGACCTAAGCGAAAGTCGGACGCTTAACCGACTAAGCCACCCAGGCGCCCCAGAACAGACATTTTCAAAAGAAGACATACAGATGACCAACAGACACATGAAAAGATACTCTTCATCACTAATCATGAGGGAAATGCAATGAAAACAATGAGATATCACTGTCAGATATCACCTGTCTGATGTCTAAAATCAAGAAGACAAGAAATAACAAGTGTTGGTGAGGATGTGGAGGGGAAACAAACCTTTGTGCACTGCTAGTCATAATGCAAATTGGCGAAGTCACTGTGGAAAACAGTCTAGAGGTCTCTTAAATAACTGAAAACAGTATTACCATATGATCCGATAATTCCACTACTGGGTATTTACCCAAAGAAAACACAAATGCTTTTTTAAAAACATATATGCATCTCTATGTTTATAGTAGCATTATTTACAATGCCCAAGATATGGAAACAACCCACGTATCCATCAATAGATGAATGGCTGAAGAATAGGTGGCTATATGTACAATGGAATATTATTCAGCCATTTAAAAATATGAAATCTTGCCATTTGCAACTATATGGATGGACTTGGAGAGTATAATGCTAAGTGAAATGAGTCAGTCAGAGAAAAACATTGCATTGAGCAGGGTATAGAATTGTTGAATCATCATTTTGTATGTACACCTGAAAGTAATATAACACTGTAAGTTAATTATACTTGTTTTTTTTTTTTAAAAGGGAAGATACTACACAATTCACAGAGCCAAAGAGTACAATAACTGAACTGGAAAATGCACTAACGGGGTTCAACAGCAGACTAATGAAGAAGAACAAATCAGTGACTGGAAAATAGGTCAGTGGAACTCACCCATAAAGAACAATAAAAAGAAATGTAAAATGTGAATATAACTTAAGGGAAATGTGAGACAACATCAAGTGAATAGCATTTGCAGTATAGGATCTCAGAGGGAGAAGGGAGGAAGAAAGGAGCAGAAAATTTACTTGAAGAAATAATGGTTCAAATGTTCCCTATCTTGTGGAAGGAGACAGATATCCATGTCCAGGATGTACAAAATTCCAAATAAGATGAGCCCAAAGAGATCCACACCAAGGCACATTATAATTAAAATACCAAAAGTTAAAGAAATAACTTTTTAAATGGCAAGAGAATAACAACTTATTATGTAGAAGGTAACCAGCTGATATTTCATCAGGAGCTTTTCAGCCAGAATGGAGTGGCCCAATATATTTAAAGTGCTAAAAGCAAAAAAAAAACAAAAACAAAAAACAAGAATACTTGGCAAAGTTATTGTTCAGAATTGAGGATGAGATAAAGAGTTTTGCAGACAAGTGAAAGCAAAAATGTTGAAGGGTCTTCTTTAGCAAAAAATAAAATGCACTATCTAGTAACAAGAAAACATATGAAAGTAAAAATCTGACTGGTAAAGGCAAAAATATAGCAAGGTTAGTGAATTAACCACTTATAAAGCTAGTATAATAATTAAAAGACAAAAGCGTAAAACTAACTATAACTACAATAATTAGTTAAGGGACACATAAAATAAAAAGATGTAAAATGTGACATCAAAAACATAAAATTGGGAGAAATGTAGAGTTTTCAGAATGTGTTCAAATTTAAGTTACTCCCAACTTGAAGGAGACTGATATATATAGAGACTGTTATATGTGACCCTCATGGTACCATAAAGCAAAAACCTACTGCATATACTCAGAAGGTAATGAAAAAGGAATCAAAACATAACACTAAAGAAATTCATCGACTTACAAGGGAAAAGAGCAGAGAAGAAAGGAATAGAGAGGAGTGACAAAAACAGCAAGAAAACAATTAACAATGGCAGTAACATACCTATTAAAAACTAGTTTGCATATAAATAGACTAAATTCTCCAATCAAAAGACGTGGAGTAGCTGGATGGATAAACAAAACAAGACTCAACTATATGTTTCTTCGATGCTCAACGTCACTCCTCATCAGGGAAATACAAATCAAAACCACACTGAGTTACCACCTCACGCCAGTCAGAGTGGCTAAAATGAACAAATAAGGAGACTCTAGATGCTGGCGAGGATGTGGACAAATGGGGACCCTCTTTACACTGTTGGTGGGAATGTAAACTGGTGCAGCCCCTCTGGAAAACTGTGGAGGTTCCTCAAAAAATTAATAATAGAACCCCCCCATGACCCAGCAATAGCACAGGAGTGCTGATGCACTGGGACACATGTACCCCAATGTTCATAGCAGCACTTTCAACAAATTATGGAAAGAGCCTAAGTGTCCATGAACTGATGAATGGATCAAGAAGATATGGTTTATATATACAATGAATACTTCATGGCAATGAGAAAGAATGAAATCTGGCCATGTGTAGCAACATGGATGGACCTTGAGGGTGTTATGCTAGGTGAAATAAGTCAGGCAGAGAAAGACAGAACCATATGTTTTCACTCATATGTGGAATAGGAGAAATTTAACAGAGGACCACAGGGGATGGAAAGGGGGAAAAATAGTTAAGGAGAGGGAGGGAGGCAAATTGTAAGAGACACTTAAATACTGAGAACAAACTGAGGGTTGATGGGGGTGGGGGAGAGGAGAAAATGGGTGATAGGCATGGAGGAGGGCACTTGCTGGGATGAGCATTGGGTGTTATATGGAAACCAACTTGACAATAAACTATAATTAAAAAAATAAGAAAATGATATGTTTCTTGGAAGAGACCCATTTCAGATCTCTGAACACACACAGACTAAAAGTGAAAGGATGGGGAAAGACTTTTCACGCAAATGGAAATGAAAGGAAAGCTGAAATAGCTGTACTAATATCAGACAAAATAAACTTAAAACAAAGGCTGTAATAAAAGACAAGGAAGGACATTACATAGCTAAAGATTTTGATCCAATAAGATGATATAATATTTGTACCTATTTATTCACCCAACATAAAAGCACCTAAATAAATAAAGGAAGTATTGACAAACCTAAAAATAGAAATTCACGGTAATACAGTAATTGTAAGTGACTTTAATATCTCACATTATTGCATACGTCATCCAGATGGGAAATCAATAAAAAAACTTCAGCCTTAAGTGACCCATTAGACCAGACTGACTTAATAGATAGAGATAGAATATTTCACCGAAAAGCACATCATCTCAAATGTACCATCACACGGTACATTCTACGTTCTCCAGGATATATAAGACTTACCTAAAGCAAGTTTCAATAAATTTAAGAAGATTGAAATCGTATCAACATCTTTTTTGACCACAATGGTATGAAACTAGATATTAATACAAGAAGAAAACTGGAAAAATCACAAAGATGTGGGTATTAAACACCATGCGAATGAACAAACAGTGAGTCAATAAAATAATAAAAGGAGAGAGAAAAAATACAAAAGCTGTGAAAGACAATGAAAATGGAAATACAACAACCCAAAATCTATGCAGAAAAATCAGTTCTAAGAGGGAAGTTCATATTGATACAGGCCTACTACCTCAAGACACAAGAAAAATCTAAAATAACCTAAATTCACACCTAAAGGAACTAGAAAAAAAGAACAAAAAGGCCCAAAGTTAGCAGAAGTGAAGAAATAATAAAAATCAGAGAAGAAATAAATGAAATAGAGACTAAAAAAAATAACAGAAACCATCAATAAAACTAACAGCTGGTTCTTGAAAAGGAAAAGGAAAATGGACAAACCTTTAGCTAGACTCAACAAGAAAAAAAGATAGAAGGCTCAATAAGGTACTTTTCTTTCTCTGACTGACTTATTTAACTTAGCATAATACACTTTAGTTCCACTCATGTCGTTGAAAATGGCAAGAGTCCATTCTTTTTGATGGCTGAGTAATATTCCATTGTATGGATATGTGTGTCTATATATCTATATATGTGTATATATACATATACACATATATAGATATATATACATATATAGACATGTTGATACATATATTAGATATATACGTATGTCGATATATGCCACATCTTCTTTATCCATTCATCAGTCGATGGACACTTGGGCTCTCTCCATAATTTGGCTATTGTTGATAGTGCTGCTATAAAACTTGGGGTGCATGTGCCTGTTTGAATCAGTATTTTTTATCCTTTGGATAATACCCACTATAGTACAGATGCTGGGTCATAGGGTATATCTATCTTTATCTTTTTTTTATGTTTATTTCTTTATTTTGAGAGAGATAGAGACAGCAAGAGCAGGAGATGAGCAGAGAGAAGAAGAGAAAGAGAATCCCAAGAAGGCTCTGCACTGTCAACATAGAGCCTGATTGGGGGCTCAGACTCAGAAACTGTGAAATCATGACCTGAGCCAAAACCAAGAGTCTGATGCTTAACTGACCGAGCCACCCAGGACCCCTCTGTCTTTAACTTTCTGAGGAACCTCCATGCTGTTTTCCAGAGTGTCTGCGCCAGTTTGCATTTCCACCAACTGTGTAAGAGGGTTCCCTTTCCTCCTCATCCTTGCCAATATCTGTTGTTTCCAGAGTTGTTAATTATATCCATTCTGACAGGTGTGAGGTGGCATCTCATTGAGGTTTTGATTTGTATTTTCCTGATGATGAATGATGTTGAGCATCTTTTCATATGTCTGTTAGCCATCTGGATATCTTTTTTAGAAAAGTGTCTATTCATGTCCTCTGCCTATTTCTTAACTGGATTATTTATTTTTGGGGTGTTGAGTTTGATGAGTGCTTTATAGATTTTGGATACTAGGCCTTTACCAGATATGTCATTTGCAAATATCTTCTCCCATTCTGTAGGCTCCCTTTTATGTTTGTTGACTATTCCCTTTGCTGTGCAGAAGATTTTTATCTTGATAAAATACCAATACTTCGTTTTTTATTTTATTTCCCTGGGATCTGGAGATGTGTCAAGTTAGAGGTTAGTGTGGCTGTGATCAAAGAGGTTGCTGCCTGTGTTGTTCGCTAGGATTTTGATGGTTTCCTGTCTCACATTTAGGTCTTTCATCCATTTTGAATTTATTTTTGTGTGTGGTGTAAGAAAGGGGTCTAGTTTCACGTCTTCTGCATGTTGCTGTCCCATTTTCCCAACACCATTTGTTGAAGAGACTGTCTTTTTTCCATTGGATATTATTTCCTGATTTGTCAAAGATTAGTTGACCATACGATTGTGGGTCCATTCCGGGTTCTCTATTCTATTCCACTGATCTCTGTGATGTTTTTGTGCCAGTACCATCCTGTCTTGATTATTATAGCTTTGTAATACAGTTCAAAGTCTGCAATTGTGATGCCTTCCACTTTGCTTTTCTTTTTCAACATTACTTTGGCTATTTACGGGCCTTTTCTGGTTCCATGCAAATTTTAGAAGTGTTTGTTCTAGGGGTGCCTGGGTGGCTTAGTCGGTTAAGCGTCCGACTTTCGCTTAGGTCATGATCTCGCAGTTTGTGGGTTCTATCGGGCTCTGTGCTGACTGCCAGCTCAGAGCCTGGAGCCTGTTTCAGAGTCTGTGACTCCTCTCTCTGACCCTCTCCTGTTCACGCTGTCTCTCTCTCTCTCCTAGAAATAAATAAAAACATTAAAAAATAAATAAATAAAAGCTCAAGTCAATACTGTCCTTATTTAAAAAAAAAAAAAGAAGAAGAAGAAGTGTTTGTTCTAGCTCGTGAAAAATTCTGGGAGTATTTTAATAGAGATTGCATTGAACGTGTAGATTGCTTTGGGTAGTATAGACAGTTTAACAATGTTTGTTCTTCCAATGCATGAGCATGGAATGTTTTTCCATTTCATTGTGTTTTCTTCAAATTCTTTCATAACTGTTCTATAGGTTTTAGTGTACAGATCTTTTACCTCTTTGGTTGGGTTTTTTCCTAGGTATCTTTTTGGTGCAACTGCAAATAAGATTGATTCCTTGATTCTCTTTCTGCTGCTTCTTTATTGGCATATAGAAAGAAGTGCAACAGATGTCTGCATGTTGATTTTATATCCTGCAACTTTGCTGAATTCATGAATCAGTTCTAGCAAGTTTTTGGTGGAGTCTTCCAGGTTTTCCATGTAGGGTTGAACAACAGTGGTGAGAGTGGACATCTCTGTTGTTACTGTCCTTAAGGGAAAAGCTCTCAGGTTTTTGCCATTAAGGATGATATTAGCTGTGAGTCTTTTTTTTTTTTTGATTTATTTCTAGGAGACAGAGAGAGAGAGACAGCGTGAGCAGGGGAGGGTCAGAGAGAGAGGGAGACACAGACTCTGAAATAGGCTCCAGGCTCTGAGCTGGCAGTCAGCACAGAGCCCGACGCGGGACTTGAACCCACGAACCGCGAGATCATGACCTAAGGGAAAGTCGGACGCTTAACCGACTAAGCCACCCAGGCGCCCCTAGCTGTGAGTCTTTCATACATGGCCTTTATGAAGTTGAAGTATGTTCCTTCCATCTCTTTCTTAAAAGTTTTTATCAAGAAAGGGCGCCATATTTTGTTAAATGCTTTTTCTGCATCTATTAAGAGAAGCATATGGTTCTTATCTTTTCTTTTATTAATGTGGTGTATCACATTGATTTGTGGATTATTGAAGCACCCCTTACAGCCCAGGAATAAATCTCACTTGATCATGGTGAGTAATTCTTTTAATGTATTGTTGGATTCGATTTGCTAGTATCTTGTTGAAAAATTTTGCATCATTGTTCATCAAGGATATTAGTCTATAATTCTCCTTTTTAGTGGGGTCTTTGTCTGGTTTTGAAATCAAGGTAATGCTGGCCTCATAGAATGAACTTGGAAGTTTTCCTTCCATTTCTATTTTTTGTAATAGTTTCAAAAGATTAGGTATTAATTCTTCTTTAAATGTTTGGTAGAATTCCCCTGGGAAGCCATAAGTCATTCAGAGAAAGAAAAATACCATATGATTTCACTCATATGTGGAATTTAAGAAACAAAACAGGTGAACATAGGAGAAGGGAAGGAAAAATAAAATAAGATGAAAACAGAGAGGGAGGCAAGCAATAAGAGACTCTTTTTTTTTTTTAATGTTTTATTTATTTCCAGGAGAGAGAGAGAGACAGCGTGAGCAGGGGAGGGTCAGAGAGAGAGGGAGCCACAGACTGAAACAGGCTCCAGGCTCCGAGCTGGCAGTCAGCACAGAGCCCGACGCAGGGCTCGAACCCACGAACCGCGAGATCATGACCCAAGCGAAAGTTGGACGCTCAATCGACTAAGCCACCCAGGCGCCCCCCTTTTTTTTTTTTAATTTTTTTTAAAATTTTTTTTTAAGAGACTCTTAACTACAGAGGACAAACTGAGGGTTGCTGGAAGTGAGACGGGTGGAGGGATGGGCAATGGGCATTAAGGAGGGTACTTGTTGGGACGAGCACTGGGTGTTATATGTAAGTGATGAATCACTAGGTTCTATTCCTGAAACCAATGCTACACTACATATTAACTAATTTGAATTTAAATAAAACCTTGGTAGAAAGTGAAGGCTCAAATAAATGAGAAATGAAAGAGGAGTTCAGTTGGTAGCACAGAAATACAACAGATAATGAGACACTATTTGAACTATTATATGCCAACAAACTGGACAACTTAGAAGAACGGAATAAATTCCTAGAAACATACAATCTTCCAAGACTGAATCATGAAGAAATAGAAAATCTGAATAAGCTAATTACTAGTAAGGAGATTGACTCAGTAAACAAAAACCTCCCAACAAAGAAAAGCTCAAGAATAGCTTCACTGATGAATACTATCAGATACTCAAAGAGATTTAATAGCTATCTTCAAAATATTCCCCAAAAATTGAAGAGAATGTAATGCTTCTATCCTCATTTTTATGAGACCAGCATTACCTTCATACCCAAACAAGGACACTACAACAAAATAAAATTACAGGTCAATATCCCTGATGAATATAGATGTAAACATCTTTAACAAATTAGCATACCAAATTCCCCAATACATTAAAGAATCATACACCATCATCAAGTGAGATTTGTTCTAGGAATGCAAAAAGGGTTCATCATTTGCAAATTAATCAACATGATATGCTACATTAACAAAATGAAGGATAAAAAGCATATGACCATCTCAATAGATGCCAAAAAAAAGCATTTGACAAAATTTAACGTTATAATAACAACTCTCAACAAGGTGAATATAGAGGGAACATACCTCAACATAATAGAGGTCATACATAATATGACAACCCCACAGCAAACTGCAAGAAGAAGAAATAAAAGGCATCCAAATAGGAAAGGAAGAAGTCAAACTGCCACTATTTGCAGATGACAATTCCTAAAGACTTCACCAAAAATTTATTAGAATAATAAGTGAGTTCAGTAAAAGTTGTAGGACACAAAATAAATATCCAAAAATAGGTTGTTTCTATACACTAATAACACTATCAGAAAGAGAAATTAAGAAAATAATCTTGCTTCCAGTAGCATCAGAAAGAATAAGTACTTAGATATAATTTAAACAGAGAAGTAAAAGACCTGTACATGGAAAACTCTAAGACTTTGATGAAAGAAACTGAAGAAGGCACAAATAAGTGAAAAGATATTCCATGCTCATAGATTGAAAGAATTAATATTGTTAAAATGTCCATACTACCCAATGCAATCCCTGTAAAAATTCCAGTGTCATTTTTTTTTTTACAGATGTAGAAAAAATAATTCTAGAATATGCATGGGACCTCAATAGCCTAAACAATCTTGGGAAATAAGAACAAAGCTGGACGTATCATACTCCCTGATTTCACATACTGCCAAGCTGCAGTGTTCAAAACAATATAGTATTGGCTTTAAGACAGACACATAGATCAGTAGAATGGAACAGAGCTCAGAAATAAACCCATGCATATAGGGCCAATTAATTTATGACAAAGAAGGTAAGAATATACAATGGAGAAAAGGAAATTTCTTCAATTAATGGTGTTGGGAAAACTGGACAGCTACATGCAAAAGAATGAAACTAAATGACTATCTCATATTACACACAAAAATTAACTCAAAATTGATTAAAGACTTAAATATAAGAGCATAAACTACAAAACTCCTTGAAGGAAACAAAGACATTAAGCTCCTTGACATTGGTCTTGGCAACAATTTTTGGATCTGACTCCAAAGGCAGTGGCAAGAAAAGCAAAAATAAATAAATGTGACTGCATCAAACTAAAATGATGCCCACAGCAGGGGCATCATTAAAAAAAAAAAAAATAAAAAGTAAAAAGAGAACCTACTGAATGGGAGAAAATATTTGCAAATGATATTTCTGAAAAGAGCTAATATCCAAAATATATGAAGAACTTATACAAATTAATAACATAAAGCAAACAGTCTGATGAAAAAGTTGGAAAAGGATCTACATAGATTTTTTTTCAAAGAAGATATATAAATAGCTAACAGCTACATGAAAAGCTGCTCAACATCACTAATTACCAGGGAAATGCAAATCAAAACCACAATGATATATCATGTCATACCTGTCAGAATAGCTATTAACAAAAAGACAAGAAATAACAAGTGGTGGAGAGGTGTCAAGCGGTGAGAACTGTCTCACATTGTTGGTAGGATTGTAAATTGGTACAGCCAGTATGGAAAGCAGTATGGAGAATCCTCAAAAAATTAAAAATAGAAACACAATATGACCCAACAATTCCACTCCTGGGTATTTATCTGAAGAATAGGAACACACTAATTTGAAAAAAATGTATGCACTCCATATGTGCATTGCAACATTATTTATAATAGCAAAGCCATAGACACACCCTAAGTGCTCATCAATGGATGAATGGATAAAGAAGATGTGGCATTTATACACAACAGAATTCTACTCAGCCATAAAAAAGAAGGGAACCTTATCATTTGTGACATGGATGAACCTAAAGGGTACTGTGCTAAGTAAAATAAGTTAAACAGATAAAGACAAATGCTCTATGATTTCACTTACATGTGGAATCTAAAAAAACAAAACAACTGAACAAACAAAACACAACTCATAGATACAGAGAACAGATTGGTAGTTATCAGAAGGGAATGGGGTTGGAATGTAGACAAAAAATGTGGAGGGGTCAGTCTTATGGTGATGACTGATAACCAGACTTATTACGGTGATCATCTTGTAGTTTATACAAGTACCAAATGATTATGTTGTACACCTGAAACTAATATAATGTCAATTTTACCTCAATTAAACAAACAGATAAAGTGGATTTCACAGATGTGAGATCGCCTCAGTGTGCCAAACCTTTGCCATAACTACCCAAGTTTTGTCTCCTCAAGCTGTATTCTGCTACAAGCTCACCCTCAAAATACAAAACTGTTGTTTTATGATTTTAATGATTTCCCATTTTATTCTAGACATGTGACTTATGAAATGATATTGCACAGTTTTTAGTCTGGGCTGTTTCTGAATTATTTTTATACACAAATGACATTGTATTTAAAACTCACAGGATGATGTAAAGGCCTTGTTTCTCTAGATCATACCAGCTGAGTCATGGTTTGGGCAAAAAGAAGTAGTTTGGCATAGTCAAAAGCATGCAGGTTTAATTCCGGCCCTTTCTAACTGTGTGATCTTAGGCAAGTCACTTAATCACACGAGGCTCTGTTTTCCAAATGTAAAATGGGAATAATCCCTACCTTTGATCAGTGGTTCAAGATGGGGACTTGAGCACACATATTTATTCCCTCTTCCTCCTAAGACTCAGTTATAATTATACAAAGGAATATAAGAGGTACAATACCAAAAGCAGTTTGGAGAACAAAGGATAGACACTATCAGTGAATTTCTTTTTTTTTTTTTTATAAATAGTTTATTGTCAAGTTGGTTTCCATATAATACCCAGTGCTCTTCCTCACAAGTGCCCTCCTCCATGCCCATCACCTCCCTTCCCCCCGACACCCATCAATCCTCAGTTTGTTCTCGGCATTCAAGAGTCTCTCAGGGTTTGCCTCTCTCCCTCTCCCCCACCATTTCCCCCCTTCTTCTCCCCCATGGTCCTCCGTTAAGCCTCCTAATCCTCCTATACGTGCAAACATATGACATTTGTCCTTCTCTGCCTGACTTATTTCGCTCAGCATAACACCCTCAAGGTCCATCCATGTTGCTACACATGGCCAGATTTCATTGTTTCTCATTGCCATGTAGTATTCCATGGTATAGATAAACCACGTCTTCTTGATCCATTCATCTGTTGATGGACACTTAGGCTCTTTCCATGTTTTGGCTATTGTGGAGAGTGCTGCTATGAACATTGGGGTGCATGTGCCCCTATGCCTCAGCATTTCTGTATCCCTTGGGTCAATTCCTAGAAGTGCTATTGCTGGGTCGTAGGGGAGTTCTATTGTTAGTTTCCTTAGGAACCTCCACACTGTTTTCCAGAGGGGCTGCACCCGTTTACATCCCCACCAACAGTGAATTTCTGGAAGACAAAGTACATGGGAAAACACTGAGTGCAAGAAGCTGTAGTCCAGGGCATGCATGGAGGGTCTTGCAGAAGACGAGGAAGCCTCCCTGTCTGCTAGGACCTGGCAGAGTTGGGGGACTCGGAGAAGCGAGTGGAGTGCAGAGAAGACAGAGGACAGTAAAAATCTGTATACGAAGCAGTCATCCTCCACAATACTTCTCAGCTCTGATGCCAGGAACTTGGTGCCCAACTACCCACAGAAACCAACCAATAAATGACCAGAGGGGACTTTCCTAAAGACACTGAAGGATCTATCTGAGAAAACGTGGGCGGTGGAGTCGTGGCTGGTGTCCAGCACAAACCCGTCTGCATTCTGGCCTTCGAGAGGCCTCAGTATAATAGTCAGGCCTCTACCTTGACGCCTGCCAGTCATCAAGTTCCGCAGGAGGCCTTTTTCCTGTCTCATTCTTAGGGACAGCCTGACAGCTGAGAATCACCAAACATTTGAGAAAAGCCTACAGTATGATGACAAAAAGATAAACACAGAAAAACCCACCACAGAGGAAAACTCAGGGAGTATAATAAGAGTCAAATGAAAACCCTATGAAACTAATTATTTGTCCCTAAGAAGGTGTGAAATGATATTCTCTCTATTAAACAAAACCATGATGCCATAAAAAGGAAGAATCAGAAAATGGGACAGATGGGGCATCTGGCTGGCTTAGTTGGTGGAGCATGTGACTCATGATCTTAGGGCTGTGAGTTCAAACACTGCATTGGGTGTGAAGATTACTTGAAAATAAAATCTTTAAAAAAAAAGAAAAGAAAATGGGACAGAATCCTTGAAAATGAAAATTCAAGAGAGGATTGTAAGATAAATTAAAGGAAATCTCTCAAAACCTAGAGCAAAAATATGCAAAATATGAAAGCATAAACACACAAACACACAGAAGATTGACCCAGAGGGGATCCAATAAGAGGCTAAAAGGAATCCCAGAAAGAACAAAGAAACTGAGGGGGAAAAGATGCCAAAGAAATAATACAATGAAAATTCCACTACTAAAGATATGAGCTTTCAATTAAAAAGGACCCCTCAGGGGTACCTGGGTGGCTCAGGGGGTTAAGCATCCCACTACAGCTCAGGTCATGATTTCACAGTTCATGAGTTCGAGTCTGACATTGGGCTCTGTGCTGACAGCTCAGAGCCTGGAGCCTGCTTCAGATTCTGTCTCCCTTTCTCTCTCTGCCCCTCCCCTGCTCATGCTCTGTCTCTCTCTGAAAAATAAATAAACAATTTAAGAAAAATTAAAAAAAAAAAAAAACCTTGTTAGGCATGCAGAGACTCAGAAAGCTTACTGGCCATACACCTTTCTTAGGAAGTTACTTGAGCCTGTAATCCAGTAAAATAGCCAAGTAAGGCCGGGAAGACATGGGATCAGGAAACGATGTTATCAAGAATATTAGCTGTGTGGTGTCTCATATTTGAAGAATAGAGCTCTAGGAAATAAAGGAATTTCATAGAGCGCAGAGTTGAAGGATTCCAAGCACTAGAATGGGCAAGATGGCACAGATTTTCTCTTTGAATAAGAAAACACTAGGAAAGGAAAAAGAAGGAAACTAAGCATGACTTTGAGCAATTGAGCAGTACAGGATTGTGAAACTGAATACAGACAAGGAGTCACACTTCTTGGCTCTGCTGTGAAGGAAAGTTTTCATTAATATAATTGTGTTAATGCCATTTATTACAATAAGTCTATTAGACTGTAGTCTATAGACAGTCTGTTAGGCTCTGACTCTACCCTGAAGACAAACTTTAGAAGACAGTATAGTTACAGAGTGGAATGTAAATATTCTCAGTCATGGAAATCTAAGGCTCAGAGTGCAGCTTTATGGAAGGTTTGGAGGTGGAAGAGGAGGGAGGGGGCACTTGGCTGTCAATCAGAAGGACATGTGACTCTTGATCTCGGGGTTGTAAGTTTGAGCCCCACGTTGGGCGTTGGGCGTAGAGATTTCTTAAATAAATAAACTTTAAAAGAAGATGGAAGTGGAGGTGGGGGTTGTAGGAGTCGCTGAGCTCAAATATCCTCTCACAAAAATCCTCCTCCATGGCGCAAGAGATGCTGTTTCTATTTAAAAGCAAAAGTTTAAGGAAATTAAAGTCGCAAAAACAAACAACAGAACTAAAAATAGTGATGTCTGTTGTGTGGGTGCGTGCCTGGAGGAGGCTGATATTAATCGAGTTGCATCTTTACCTGTCATTGCAAGACTCCATAAGTAATGACAGAAAAATGTGGCTCAGTCATATTTGCATGGTTGAAGATCACCAGCAAGAGACTTGCAAGCCAGGGAAGTAAAAGTGGTTTGTATGTTCAAAGTGAGATGGAGGCTGGAAGTCAACAGCAAGGAACTTTATGTTGCAAATTCTCCCGTACTATTTTCCCCTCCCCACTTCAAGGAAACAAAACCCAACCATAACAACCCTACCTTACAGGGTTAAGGTGAAGGTCAGGGATAACCAATCACTAATGCCTGGAAATCCAATCCGTGAGCCATCTTGTGGCTGTTATTAACGCGATTAGTCCCTGGTGGTGTTGCTGGACCTTGGGCCATCTCACCCTGTTTTTTTGTTTTTGGTTTTGGTTTGTTTGTTTGCTTGTTTTATCTTCCCTTCCTTGGGGAACCAGGATGGCTTCTACCTCCAGCTGCCCTGTCCTGTCTACTGTTTCTCCCGCATCAGCTGTGAGACTTGTCTCTCCCTGCCCACCTCTGCCCCGGATGCCACCCCTGCTGCCGGCGACTCAGATCCTGACTGCAGTTATTACCGTTGTCAGTTTCTCCCTCAGCAGTTGCCAAAACAGTCAAGCAGCATTTTATTATTCTTAATTGTTGGACATAAATGTATTGTATAAGTTCAAATGCATGCACTTAAAATTTAATGGCTAGGTCACAATCATGTAACTAACGACTCAATTAAAAACATAGCTCAAAATATACAAAACCTTGTATCTGTTTTTGGTGTTTCTGAGCTTTACAGCACAGAACTGCTTTAAAGACAAAGCTCGTCATAGATGCTCGTTACAGAAGATGTGAAACTAGATGTAATTGTTCCATTCGTCTTCGTCAGCTTGGGGTACAAAAAGAAATCCCATTTTGTTAAAAGTAGGTGACCCTGAGCCCTCATCCCGCTTCTGAAGAAGAGCCTCTTTTTCCTCCTTGAGTCCTTTGGCCTGAAATCTTCCCAAACCCCCAGGGATGCTTACATCTCCTCTTCTTGAAATGTCACTCTGGCCAGAAATCTGGAAGTCATCCTAAATGTCTCCCTCCTCTTCATCCTTCAGATCTGCTCAGTATTAAGTCCTAGGGGAAATTAAGCATCCTACCCAGGTCACATTGCTTCTCGTGTGTGGGACTTAGGAGTCAAAATCTAGTGTTGAGGAGGCTTAGGTTAAAGCACACAGCTCTTCGTCTCTTCCTCTTCCGTAGGATTGTGCCTAGTGGGGCGGTGTAGGGGAGGCCCCATGGAGGATGTGAATGGAATAAAGCCTCTCCCAAGTCCCCTCCACTTCCTTTTCCAAGAGCCTTCTCTTGGCATCATTACTATCCTAAGTCTACTAAGTGCAAAGACAGGGTTCGCTGCCTTGATGAGTTTTCATGTCGAACTCTTTATCTTCTTTCTTATTTTTTTTTCAAGATCTTACGAATAAAATGTTCAAATAATCAGAAGATTTGAAGGCATGCACAGTCACACTCATCACTAGATTTCAACAGCTGTTAACAGTTGGTAAACTTGTTTTATTTATCTGTTAGGTTGAACCTTATGAAATTGTAATAGGAAACGGTTGAATAGAAACAATTTCCTAGAGTTCAGTCTTGTGTGTGTGTGTGTTGCTGAACAATTTGAAAATATGTTGCAGATTTACATGCCCCTTCAAAATGTATCTTCCAAGAATGACATTCTTCTACAAAACCCATATTATTATCACCCCTAAGAAAACGATGCTCTAAAAATAATCTAATATCCAGTCCGTTTTCAAATTTCTCCAATTGTCCCCAAGGAGTCTATTTCTGATTCAGAATCCAATCAAGATTTATGCATTGCCTTTGATTATGTCTTCTTTTACACTAGATCATCCCTCCACATACTCTTTTTATAAAATGATATTGAAGAACACCTGGGCGCCTCAGTCGGTTAAGTGTTCCTACTCTTAATTTCGGCTCAGGTCATGATCTCATGGTTCATGAGGTCAAGACCCATGTCAGGCTCCATGCCAGTAGTGGGGAGCCTGCTTGGGATTCTTTCTTTCCCTCTTTCTGCTCTCTCTCTCTCTCTTAAAATAAATAAACTTTAAAAAAAATTTTAAAAATAAAAAATGACATTGACTTTTTAAGTTGGGTCACTTGTCTTGTCCAGTGCAGATTTGTCTGACTGCTTCCTGGTGGTGGTAACTTGTTCCTCTATTCCCTGTACTTCTTGAACTTGGAAATTATGTCTGAAGGCTTGATTAAATTCAACTGAAGACTCGTAGGAGTTTCTGTATTTTGTGTTGCACCACATCACAAGTATTCTGTGATTAATGATGGTAGGTTTGAACCCTTGAATAAGGAGGCAGTGGCCAGATCTCTCCACTGTAAGCATGAATGGGGAGACAACTTTCCACAGTCTCTCACTTTTCTGTACAACTTATAAGCAAGGCACTAACTACCTCCTCCCACAACCCCTCCCCCTCCCCACTTCTCTTCAAGGAAATTTTTTTTTTTAATGTTTTATTTATTTCTAGGAGAGAGAGAGACAGACAGCATGAACAGGGGAGGGTCAGAGAGAGAGGGAGTCACAGACTGAAACAGGCTCCAGGCTCCGAGCTGGCAGTCAGCACAGAGCCCGACGCAGGGCTCAAACCCACGAACCGCGAGATCATGACCTAAGCGAAAGTCGGACGCTTAACCAACTAAGCCACCCAGGCGCCCCATCTTCAAGGAAATTTGAATAGCAAGCTGCACAGATCTTTTCTCCCTCTACAACCAAAGGCAGGGATGCTTACTGTCTGGTTAAAAGAAAATTAGTGTTTCCTAAGCTCAGGGTTCTTTTATTGTTACACAGTTTACTGTTGCAGGTATCATCCGGCCCTCTTCACGTTGCCCTGTGAATTTTGGGAAACCAGAACAAAACTGTTGGTACATTTTGAAGAATGAACCCTCACTAAGGTATCCAAAAACTAGCAGGCTAATTTGTCTATTTGCAGTAGGGTTTTCTCAGACTCTTCCCAATTCTTGATGTTTCCCTTTGCAGTTACTAAGTCATCTGTGGGTGATTGGGGGTACGCTGGCACTGTGTCAACAGCCTGTTCCCCCAAAGCGTTTTACCTAATGGTTTTAGATCCCATTTACAATCTTTGCTTAAATCAACCAATTTGTTGGAGGTAGCAAAATAGTGATTTTCTCTTTCTATGATTCTTTCCACATTTATTGTGTTTTTGTAGAGTTTCCCCTCATTCACCATCAATGAACTACAGTTTCTTACGAAAAGATAGGATAAAAACCTACTTCCCTCCCTTTAATTATCAATTTGTTTGAGAAGGAGAGTGAGAGAGAGAGAGAAAGAGAGAGAGAGGAGAGAGAGAGAATACAAGTGGGGGAGGGGCAGAAGGAGAGGGGGAGAGAGAATCTTAAGCAGGCTCTGCACTGCCAACACAGAGCCCGATGTGGAGCTCAAACTCATGAACCCTGAGCTCATGACCTGAGCTAAAGTCAGATGCTCAACCAACTGAGCTACCCAGGCATCCTAATTATTATTTTTTTTAAAAAATAATTTATTGTCAAAGTGGCTAACATACAGTGTATACAGCATGCTCATTGTTTTTGGGGTATATTTCCGTGGTTCATTGCTTACATACAACACCAGTGATCATCCCAACAAGTGCCCGCCTCAATGCCCATCACCCATTTTCCCCTCTCCCCCACCCCCTATCAACCCTCAGCTTGTTCTCTGTATTTAAGAGTCTCTTATGGTTTGCCTCCCTCCTTCTCTGTAACTATTTTCTCTCCTTCCCTTCCCCCATGTTCTTCTGTTAAGTTTCTCAAATTCCACATATGAGTGAAAACATATGGTATCTGTCTTTCTCTGACTGACTTATTTCACTCAGCATACCTTCCAGTTCCATCCACATTGCTGCAAATGGCAGGATTCCATTCTTTGTCATTACCAAGTAGTACTCCATTGTATAGATAAACCACATCTTCTTTATCCATTCATCGGTTGATGGACATTTGGGTTCTTACCATGATTTGACTGTTGTTGAAAGTGCTGCTGTAAAGATTGGGGTACATGTGCCCCTATGAATCAGCACTCCTGTATCTTCTGGATAAATTCCGATAGTGCTATTGCTAGGTTGTAGGGTAGCTCTATTTTTAATTTTTTGAGGAAACTCCACACTGCTTTCCAGAGCAGCTGCACCAGTTTTCATTCCCACCAATAGCCAGACACCTTAATTATTAAATTTTAAAGTAAGTCACTAGTGTAATCATTTCTGTATCCATGGAGTTAAAAAAAAAAAAAAGTTTATAATCAGCTATTCATTTTGATGTCCAAACTGTGTGAATCTGTCTAGTGGGGGCCTCTTAGGACTGACTCCCATGTCCTTTTGGCACATCCCTGTTAGTTTGTCTAACTTAGAGCTTTCTTGCTTTTTGGCACATTAGGATGTCCTGGGTTCAACCTGTGCTTCTCTGTGCAGGGCTGAAATCAGCCATTTCTTTAAAGAATTGCGGTTCCTTTTGGCAGGAAATAGTACTTAGAAACCAAGATCAAGGGTGCTTTGCTTCTGGCCTTTTCAAAGGATAGTACTGGGAAATTTATTTTTAAAAATCAGGAGGTCATAATGCTGTTTTGATTCAGATTTGTAAAAATTGTGGTAAAATACCTATAACATAAAATTTACTATCTTAATTTTTAACTGTGCAGTTCAATACTGTTAAGTATATCCACATTGTTGTGCAACCAAACTCCAGAACTTTTTCATCTTGCAAAACTGAAACTCTGTACCTGTGAAACAGCTCCTCGTTGTTCCCATTCCCTCGCAGACTCTGGCAACTACCATTCTGTTTCCTGCCTTTATGAATTTACCTACTCTTGTACCTCATATAAGGGGAATCATACGGTATTTGTCTTTTTGTAACTGGCTTCCTTTACTTAACATAAGGTCTTCAAGGCTTGTCCATGTTGCAGCATGTATCAGAATTACCCTTCTTTTTAAGGCTGAATAATGTTCCATTGTATATATACACCACATTTTGTTTATCCATTCATTAATTGATGGGCATTTAAATTGCTTGGCTGTTGTGAATAATACTGCTGTGAACATGGGTGTGCAAATATCCCTTCAAGATCCTGCTTTTGTTTCCTTTGAGTATACACCAGAGGTGAAATTGCTGGATTATGTGATAATTCTATGTTTAACTTTTAGGAGAACCACCATATTGTTTTTCATAGTGGCTGCACCATTTTACATGTCCACCAGTAGTGTGCCCAAAGGATCTAATTTCTTTCCATCTTCGCCAACACTTGTTCTTTTCTTTCTCTTTTTTAAAACAGTAGCCATCCTAATGGATGTGAAGTAATACCTCAGTGTAGTTTTGGTTTGCATTCCCCTAATGATTAGTGATGTTGAATCAATATACTTGTTGGTCATTTGTATATCTTCTTTAGAGAAATGTCTATTCAAGAATTTTGCCCATTTTTAAAAATTTTATAATTTATTGTCAAGTTGGTTTCCATATAACACCCAGTCCTCATCACAACGAGTGCCCTCCTCCATGCCCATCACAACCCTTCCCCTCTCCCCCACCCCCATCAGCCCTCAATTTGTTCTCCATATTCAAGAGTCTCTCATGGTTTTCCTCCCTCCCTCTCCCCAATAATTTTTTCCCCTTCCCCTTCCCCATGGTCCTCTGTTAAGTTTCTCCTGTTCCACTTATGAGTGAAAACACATGGTATCTGTCCTTCTCTGCTTGACTCATTTCACGTAGCATAACACCCTCGAGTTCCATCCACATTGCTACAAATGGCCAGATTTCATTCTTTCTCACTTCCATGGAGTATTCTGTTGTATATATAAAATTTGCCCATTTTAAAATAAAGTTATCTTGCTTTTTTGTTATTGAGTTGTAGGAGTTCTTTGTATGTTCTGGATATTAATCTCTTGTCAGAGGTATAATTTATAAATATTTTCTTCCATTTTATAGGTTGCCTTTTTACCTGCTCATTGTGTCCTTTGATGCATAACTCAATTCAGATTTTAACATTATTATATTTTTAAAACTCTTAGGATATTTTACACCATTTTCTCATACTAAACCTCTTGGTTCCTAAAAATATCAAAATATTAATTGCTTTATCCCTAATATACACAAAATAGTCTCAAAAAGTTCTATAATTGTAACTCAAAATATAGGTTAAAGTTTAAGATTTCTTTGGTCCTTAGATTATATTGTAATAAGGTATATAATTAGAGCATTGTGTTCAAAAATTCATTCAGGGGCCCCTGGGTGGCTCAGTCAGTTAAGGATCTGACTTTGACTCAGGTCATGATCTCACAGTTCCTGAGTTTGAGCCATCTGTCAGGCTCTGCACTGAGAGCTCAGAGCCTGGAGTCTGCTTCGAATTCTGTATCTCTCTCTCTCTCTCTCTACCCCTCCCCTGCTTGTACTCTCTCTCTCTCTCTCTCTGTCTCTCTCAAAAATAAACATTAAAAAATACATTTGGGGAACCTGGGTGACTCAGTGGGTTAAGCGTTTGACTTTGGCTCAGGTCATAGTCTTGGCGGTTCATGGGTTTGAGCCCCTTGTCGGGTTCTGTGCTGACAGCTCAGAGCCTGGAGTCTGCTTGGGATTCTGTGTCTCCCTCTTTCTGCCCCTCCACCCTCTCAAAAATAAATAAAACTATTAAATTCAAAAAACATTCAAAATTCTTATCTCTGTGTAGCTATCTTACCAATTTGATACACAGTTTGCTTGGTTTATTTCAGTCTGTTTTTAATTTTACGATCTTGTTTCTTGTTTAAGTAAATAAAACATTTATATGGATCACAAATAAAAACTATAAATATATATGCTCAGAAAAGTCTCACTTCCATCCCCATGCCTTCTATCTCACTCCCCACACCCCTACCCGAAACGTTTCTGATTTATCTTTCCAATGTTTTTTCATGCAGAAGTAAGATCTGTGTTTATATCTATGCAGTTGTACTCTTATTTCTCTCATTCTTTACAGAGAATGTGAAGGTTTTGATATATTGAAGAACTTCACTTTCAAAGTACACATCTTAAACTGTTCTTAAAATCTGCCTATAAGCCTCATAGTAACCAACCACATAAAATCTTAAGAAATTGCTGCTTTTAAATGATAAATGTTGGATACACATTTTAAAATGAAGTGGCCTTGAAGGATACTCATTGGGTCATCATGAGAATTTATTAATATTTTGCCTTTGTCATTCCTGTTCTCCCTCCTGGCTGGCCGTAAACATAAAACCGCCTGGGAGAATTTACAAGACTGTATTCCCACAGCACTTTGCTCATAAACCAGTTTCGCATTCATCTCATTGTTCTATGGTTATTTATATGTTTTTATTCCCAATAGAGTGTGAGAGCTGAGGGCAGGGATCGCATCCCATTTCCGTTTGCATCTCAAGCAGCGTGCTGTGGGAGGAAGCTCACTGCATCTCGGCCCTTGGCACCGCCGCCTCCCAGTACCGTGGGCTTGTGTTTTCTCTCCCATTAAATAAGAACAGTCTCTTCTTGCCAGACTGGTGATAACATGAAGTGAGATGGTGTGGGTGAAGGGCCCAGTGAGTGGCCCAACTGTCCTCCAAGTTCTCAGTGCCACTTGACCACCATTTTTGTCCCTAGATTCAACTTCCACTTCCATGTCTGACTTCCGCTCTTTTGATAGACCTTATATATTTATTTCTTTATAATCTGTGTCCCAATCAGTTGAAACCTTCCAGGACATTCCTGTGCACTCTCTTTTGAAAACAGATGTTCTTCTTAACTCATAGAACATTGGAGTTAATGGAGGGAGTGAGTTGGGGACAGCATTGGGGAGCAACAGTCTCGCAGATGGTCCCACAGAGTGAACGGTGTCCCCTGGATGGTGCAACTTTGCAGCTCCACCTCCTCGTCTCCACCCTACAACACTCTCCATTTCTAGATCCTTCTTTGTGTACCTTTCCCCTGTTCCTTCTACCTGTGTTTAGCCTCTCATCCCTGCCTTGTGGCAGCAGGCTCTTGAAGGAGCTTTTTATTCCACTTCCTTCTTTTTCATCAGCTCTTTCCTTTTCTTCCCATTCACTCTTCAGTTCGTTGCAGTCCAGCCATTACCTTCATGAGATTGAAATCAACTGCAATGAAAACCAGTCTGCTGTCAAGGCCTTTGCACTTGCTCATAAAACCATTCTGACCACTCTATTTAGCACTGTGTCCACACCTCTCCCACACCCAACTCCAGACCTCCTTCCCTGCTTTACTTCTCTGCACAGTACTTATGCAATATATTAAAATTTCACATACTTATATGTTTCTTGTCTGTGTCCCTCCCTAGAAATAAGACTAGAGACAGGGGTTTTTATTTTCTAATTTGTTCACTGACTTATCCTCAGCGTCTTGAATAGTATGTGTACCTAATAGGTGCCTAATGCGTATTCGCTGACTTGAAGAAATACATGACTTTCTTCTTTCCAAATTCATTGTCTCCTTTTCAGATTGTGTCCTATTTGGCCTCTTGGTGACGTTTGACACTTGCTTCCCTGTGTTTCCATGACCACAGTCTCTGCTGGGTGTCCTCTTATTTTCAGACCGCTTCTTATTTCCCTTCGTCAGTTTCCTCTCTTCTTCTTACTGCTAAATAACGGTCCTCCTGGAATCGTCCTGGTTACTTTTCTCCTTTTACTTTCCATACTTTTCCAGATGGGCTTATCCACTCGGGGCTTCAACCACCATCCGTGAAAATTCTCAAACATGCAACTCTTGGCTGTGCTCCTTCCCCTCCAACATGGTCATTCAAACCCAAATGCCAACACACCCATTTCCTGCCCCGAACTGCTCTCTACTGTGAAAGCACCACCACCCAACTGACTCCTCTTCCCAATGGAAAATCTTAGGAATGCTTGAACTCCTTTCTTTCACCAGTTTCCTGTATCCAGAAGGTCATCAAAATGATATCAATGTTACCCCTGCTTGTTTTAGCTCTATTGCACTGCCTTATGATTCCCTGCTTGTACTCTTTCATTAATTTTCCAAAATTCCGCTGCCTCTGTCTTGCCCTCCTTTAATTCATGTGACACATGGCAGCCAGAACATTCTTTTAAACGTGCAAATCTGACCATGACAGTCCTCTTAGGGAGTCCTCTTTAGTGACTTCCAACTGTCTGCAGAAATCATCCAAACTTCTTGGCATGGTACCGAAGACCCTTCAAGATCTGGCACAGATTTCCTACCTGGACCCAAATATCCTATCCATTATGTGCGGTTCCATAAAGAAGCCACACTCTCATTTCCTAGAGAAATGAGAAATAGCATTCGTAATGCTATTCCTGAAGTACAGATGCCCTTCCATGCTTTGTCCATCTGGTGAACTCCTACGTAGGTCCTCCCTGATATTTCCGATCAGAGATGAGGAGCTTACTCTGGGTCCCCTCCCACCAGTAAGTACCTCCCTCACAGCACTGATTACATAGTCATATTTGTTTCTCACATGTTTGCCTTCCTCAAGAAAATCAACTTTGATAATAGAGGCTGCACACAGATTTCACTCAAATTTATGAAACTGAAAAAAGAATACTCATCACCATCTCACACGTAACATATATTCCTAAATCACTCTCTGGATGGCTGGGCGTTGGGCATTTGCTATTTTATGCAGACAGAAGGAAGCTGTCCATGTGCACCGCACAGAACAGCCTATCAGTCAGGAGCCTGAGTTCCTGCTTGGCTCTCTGTGGACTTTGCAGAGCATTTAGCTGGTCAAGCTTCACTGTCCTCACCTCCAGAATGAGGAGAGGAACAATGGGTTCAAAAAAAATGGAACTAAATAAAGTAATAAATAAATAAAATAAATAAAGTAAGTGGAACTAAATAAAGTAACAAAGCTCTGCTCTCACAACCAATTCACCATTCCAAATTCAATTCTGTGTATTTCATGTGTTTGTCTTGCAATCACAGTTCTGTGTATCCATTGTATGTGTACTAAATAGACTCACAGTTGGTCATTTTAGATCGCAAAGTCCATAAGGAAGAAAAGCCTTATGATCCTCTGCATAGGGCTGAACAGAGTATCTGCGGCTTCATATACACTGGCTGAGGCAACTTGAACAAAGTTCAGAGCAACTTTAGAGCAGGCTTGGAAATGGCAGGATTAGATACAGATTTGCTGCGATTATAAGTAACAAGACAAAAATGTCGGGCTTCTGATACATGGGAAGGCAGCGGTTTATCTAAAGAAGTGAGAAAGGAAAGTGATGGCCTGATTTGCTAAATCCAAATCCTTTTAGTAAAATAGGGGCTGAAAAATAGAAAAACCTGCCTTGTGTGCCTTTGTGATGACGGAGGGTAGGCACTCCACAAATACCTGTCGAATGAATGTTGATACTGGGTAGAGCTTCAGTGAGCTCCGAGGAGGTGCTAGCAATATCGCTGAATAGGGCCTTATTGCCCACAGCTGCGAGATATGCATGGCGTTAGCATCATTTTCAGAAGGTGCTGGAGGAGAAAGGCCAATCCTGAACGCACTTCTTGGGGAACTTCCGGGAAGGAGGAGTTAGGAGAGTTACTGGTGGGAAATTCTGTGCTATGTGACTGGAGATCTTCGTCCTTGGATTCCCCATAAAAAGATGCCCATGAGGATCCACGCTCAAAGAAAGACGACCGGAAGGAAAGTAGCAGGCAAAAAGCAGTTTATTAAAGCGAAAGCACACCCTCAAGGTGGGAGAGGGGACAGGTTCCTCAAGGTGGAACCGGCCCTAGGTTGTTTTGAGATTTGATATTTGTTGCACATCCCTGGGCTGGGAGGAGCTGTGACTTCTTGCTGGCTGGTTTCTAATGGAGGCTGATTCCAATCTTTTGGGGAACTCCTCCCACAGGGTGGGAGGGGTTTTATTTGACCCTACAATGGTAGTACCAGAACCTTCCGAGCAGCCTTTCTCCAGCTGTCGGGGCTGTCCCGCTATGCAAATGTATTGTAATGAGTCTAGGGGTTACCCTGCGGCAGAGGTGGAAGGGAAAGGGGCAGGCTCCACACCTGTGACTCTTATCTTTCAGCCCAAGGTCTTGGAAGCCCCAAGGTCAGGATGTTGTGCCCTGGCTTCTACTGTGTAGCTTATTTATTACCCTCTTGCCTCCAGCTCAGGCTCTGTCATTCCTCTTCAAATATTTGGGACTCTGCCTCCCGTGGTTACTTCCACTGCTCATATCCAGCTGCTACCTAACAGGAGGGTTCTGAGCTCACCTTGTCCCACAGACACAAGGAGATACCAGAACAGACTTTGCACAGTTCATCGTAGAGAGGAGGCCACGTTGAAAAGGGTAGGTGGGGAGCAGATGCCGTCAGAAACAAAACTCCTGGCAAGAGTATCCACAAACCGGAGGGGCCCCCACAAGCACCGAGAAGGGAGAGGAGCAGACCCTGGGCGGGGGTTCTAGGCCCAGGCCGGCATGGGAAGACAAATAAAGCTGCTTCCTGGAAAGAAGAGCCTCGGTGTGTCCCGTCAGTGTGAGAATCCTGCTACATTTCTTGGGGGTTTGTGTCCAGGATTTGGAGCCGGTGCATTTCCACCTCCTTTGTCGCTGGGGTGCGAAACTTGGAGCCAGGAGAGGCCACCTCTCCTGGCGCCAGCGGACCGCTAGATCTGTAGAAGACTAGCCCCTCTGGGCGGGGCAAGGAGCCCGGAGACACAGTGGAACTGGTGAGGCTCAGGGTGGCCTGAGGTGCCACCCGCCAGACTGGTAAGAACCTGAGTTCGTTTTGGTAGACCTGCCCCAGAGGCCAAAGGGGAGCCTGATCACCGCCCAGCGTTCCCTGAGTAGTCCCATAAGAAATAAGGAACAGAACCACAACTCTAAGGTGCTGGGTGCTCGGTGGAGGGTTAGAGTTGCTGTGTGACTGCGTGTGAGGGAGCCGGACAGCCTTCCCACCTGATCAAGGGGCCCAAGCAGGTGTTGAATCCTGATCTGCAGTTTCCTGGCGACCTCATACAGCTTAAGGGGGTGTCTGGGCTGGGTCAGGGCTTGATGCTGAACTCGCTAAGCGGCCCCTGAAATATCTCCTGGAGGATGGAGAGCCCTGGCCTCCTGAGGGAGGTACTCAGTTCAGTACTGTCTTACAGTCAGATCTATATTGTAGAAGAAAGGGTAAATGGTCAGAAATTCCTTATGTGCAGGTTTTCTTTGCCTTAAAGGGGCCATGAAAGGCAAGTACCTGCAGAGTTGCTCCCTGAGGCTTCCTGTTAGATCCTCATGCCCTCCTTATCCAGGGATAAAAAAATTCTCCACCTAAAAGAAAGGCATGTTCAATGTATCTATTGACTGAAATGCCTTGTGGTGGATTTGGCCCCATATGAGTTCCATTTTCCTTGTAAGATTTGAAGGAACTAAAAAGGACCTGGGCACATTTTCAGACAACCCTTATCAGTACATAGAAGTGTTCCAAAACCTAGCCCAGGTTGCTGTAAAAAACCAAAAACCAAAGCAAAAAATGCAGGCCATCCCTAACAAAGGACACGGTTACTGTTTCTTCTCCTAATATACTCTGGTTACTCCAACCGTAGGTGTGAGCTTCTCCCTCATTCATTTCCTGGGTCAATGACTATGATCATTAGAGCCAAATGTCTCTAGTTAGTCTACCTGGGGATGGAGACCTTGAGGAATATTCCCAAGCAGCTGCCAAAACTCCTTTTGTGTCTGGAAAATTCCCTGTTTTCTCTAACTCCACATGGATTGGTAATTCCACCTGTTGGTGGGAAAAACCTGCATCTGCTCATCTGTACCAGCTGACAGGCTTTAGGACCCAGAGACCTCTTTCTCTGCCCTCTGGCCTTTTACCTCCTTCCAGGCCTCTCGAAGCACCTCGCCTCTTCTGCCTTCCCTCCCCATCCTGATTCAGCACTGTGTTGGGTGCAGCATCAACTCCTATACCATCTGGGTGCCTCCTCCCCTTGCTGTCAAAGAACAAAGAACACCCCCTTAGACTTGGACCGCCCACTTTCTCACTGGTACCCTAGGTAAAAATTGACAGTGGTGGATTTTTAAGTAAACATGGGTGAAATATAATTAATATGTCTGTTGCAAGTTGTCAACAACAAGAAAGATGGCTTAAAATGATGGTTGATTTTGTCTGTCTCAAAGTTTTCATGGGTTATTATTAAGTTCACTTTCAGAGTCTTTGGTTTAATGGTTTGCTTATATAATCTAAATTAAATTCATTGGACATTTAAGCCTCTTCCAAATTAATGGGAGTGCTAAAGCACTGCTTACTAAACATAGGTTTATGCTTTTGGGTTCTTATGGCAAAAAAAAAATTCTGATGTAACAGTTCACAATTGGTTACTACTTAGTTTTCACTGGAGACTAAGGTTTCTAAGAATTAAAATTGTGTTAAATGTAATTAAGACTGATAAAAATAAGAAAAGTAACTCTATGTAGAAAAGTAGAAGACATGTAAGAAAGATATAAGAAATGGGAATACATTTTTGTTGAAGGTAAAAGAAAGTAATTTTGTCCTAAATGAGACTGGTTGGAGAAAAAGGGCCTAGGTCAGAATCTGAAAGCAAAGGAAAGTTGCAAACGGTTTCTGAAGGGAAATCTTTGGAAAGAAATTTTATGTGTGGTCAGGATGGACTAGAGTTAAAATAAATGGATTTTAAAAGTACACTAGTATAAGATTAAAATTCTGCTTTACTCTCTGTTAAAAAGGCAAAGTTTTCTAAAATTATTGGTATGCTTTTAATTGAAAAGAGGTAAAGGGTTTTTTTTCTCCTTTATATCTGCCCAAAAAGATGGAAAAAATATGACTTTAACCAAAAGGGCAGGACAGCACGCCCTTTTGAGTTGTTTCATTCAAAGCTTGGTTGAAATCGCCCCTCCTTTGATCCAAAGGCTGGGGAGATGGTGACGATGTCCTTACTGCCAGCCTCCAAATGCTCCACATTTGTGTTGTTTCTGTTTAGCAAAGAAATGGATGCCTGTGCCATCTAAGGATAGACAACTATAATATATAAAGGGCTTTTACTGGAATGCATAGGAGCCATTTTGCTACACTTAGCCCAGTGTATACCAATTTATAACCCTAGATACTCTAGAATGGATATCCACATAGCTGGAACATATTTACATGGGCATTGCTGAAAAAGGCAAGGGAATAGACCTTGACTTTGGCCCTTATAGCCCCCTTGATGACCAATTTTATCCTTACAAAAAAATGGTTTTCACCAGTCTTTTAAAACATTTGTAAAGAGGATTACTGTTGGTCCAAAATAAAATTAGTGCATCCTCTACAACTAGGGAATTCTTGCTTGGTCACAGTCAATACTCCCAAAGTCCTGTGGGTGGAAAACCGAGGGACAGGAGAAATCAAAGACAAGGTCAGCTCTCAGAGGTGGGGTCAAGCCTGGATAAGAGTGAGCTCCCAGTACCTCGCGAGACTGACAAAGTTTCTGGCTGCCAGTCGAATAGCCAGCCAAAGTGCAGGGCCAGGAGATGAGTCTTTTCCTGGCTATCTTTTGGGGTCAGGGGAGGATGTTTCTCCTGGCCAGCTAGGAAAAATTAAGGGATGCCTCTTCCCCCGTTTTCTTATAGATGGGCAATTCCCCAACCAAGGCCGATACTCCTTTGAGAATCATTCTGAAAAATTGGGATGATTTTGATCCATAAACCCTAAAAAAATAAAAAATAAAAAACAAAGAAACAAACCCAACTCAATCATCATCATGGGACTGGAGGTCCTATAGGAAACCCAGTTTCCTCAGGGGCCCAGGTAATTTCATCCCGAGATCCTAATTGGGACTATGATCATCCCATTAAGAAATGGTATTGCCACCACTTTCAAGCTTGTGCTTTAGAGAAATTAAGGAGGTCTAAAGTTAAACCCTTAAATTATGCTAAATTAACCTCTATTTTATACAGAATGAGAGCCTGATGGCCTTTCTGGAGAGGTTGAGGGAGGCTCTCATTAAATATGTGGGTATTCCCCTGACACCCCTAAGGCTGAGATGATGTTAAAGGACAAACCTGTCACTCAATCAGCCCTAGATAATTCAGAGAAAATGCAAAAATTGGCTGTTGGCCTTGAAGGGGCTATGGGACAGGTAAACAATTGTGTGAGTTTCTGGCAATTACTGGATATTGTAGGCTGTAGATACTGGGTTCAGGAAAATAGCTTGCCTGCTCTATCGATTATAAGGAGACTCAATCCCACCTACTGTCCCAAAGAAATAAACTGGGGTCTGACTCACGGACACTGTCTCTAGCCCTTAGGATGGTTACAAATAGAGCAGGAGCAATTACTATTACTGAGCTCACAGAGCTGAAAGATGAATAAAGCACTCAGGCCTTTCATTTAGGGAGAGATAAAACTTATTAAATGGCTCCAAGGGTGTTTACTGGGAAAAATTTGTTCAAGGACAGTTCAGCACGTAGTAACAGCCAGTGAAGTATGTCTTAGAAACAATCCTGTCAACCACACTTGCCCTCCCAGGCAATCAAGGAACTGGAGGCTAATCAGGGATGACTGACAATCAGGTGTGACTCATATGCCAAGGTCAAAGGAATTCCAACATCTGTTGGTATGGGTTGATACTTTTACTCGTTGAGTAGAGGACTTCCCCTAAAAAAATGTTTTTTGAAAAGCACAAGAGGTAATAAAAGCTCTGCTTTATAAAATAATACCCAGATTCAGCTTACCTACATATTTGCAAATTAGTAATGGTAAATGGCTGCCATTTCTCTTTCTCTTGTAGGACCCCTAGCTCTTTAAAAAGTTTTACACCTAGAAATTAAAGCAAACTATCTGCTTATACTCGGCAAAACTCTAAATAACACCTCACAAGCATTAGATGCTTTAAATAACAACAACAACAAATTAAATAAAGTTAGAGCCTGACTGTAGGAGAATAGTGCCACCATTAATTACTGCTCCTCCATCACCTGGGTTATGAGAGCTTCCCTGACAAGTGTATCAATATAACCGATAATTCTCACATAGTCTTAGAACTGATCGATGACATTCGGGCATAATTGGACAAAGTCAGGGTCTCTCTTGGATTCTTTGACTGATTTGGGAACTGGGGACAGTATCTTAAGATGCCATCTTGTTGGTCAGTATAATCTTTATTTTGTGTTTTTCTCGTTGTGTCTGCCAATGTTTGCGCCGCCTCAGGCCTGTCACCTTCCTGCAGAACCATACTGTGGGCCACTTGACTGACCCTGCTGCTTCCTGGAAAGAAGAGCCCTGGCGTCCCATCTCTGTGAGAATCTTGTTACAATTCGGGTAGGTATACCAATTAAAAAACATGAACAAAAGTTGATATCTGGTTGCCTGAGGATTAACTTTGGCCTACAGATAAATTTTCAACAAAAAGTTTTAATTAGAATCCTTTTATTGATGCCTCTACAATCCAGTTTTTCACCCTTCCTAACACTCCCTATGATCGTGCCTCACTCATTTACATAACTGGTGAGGCCCCCTCCAGGCAGGAACCCCGGGTTTATAGGAAGCAGAAACCAGAGGGAGACATCCTTTGGACACCAAACTGGCCTACTGTGAATTTAGTGATCAAAATGGATTTAACTAAGCTTTCAGAACCATTAGGTATTGTTTCTTTAATTTATCTGAGGAGCTTTTCCGACAGCAGTAATGTATGGAAACTTAGAAAAGAAACGCTTGCTATGAGTAATTTCCCAGAGGATCTTACAGATCTGCATCTTTCCAGTCAAGAAGGGCCTGCTGTATGAGCTCTGTGTAGCAGCCTGGGCACACAGGTGAAGGCAGCTCATTGAATTTGCATGGCCGTGGGAGACTCCCAGAAAAAGGACTTGCTCAAGGTTATACAACCATCACTGTGGCTGAGGAAGATTCACTGTTGGCCAGTCCATTCCACAGGTCCCTGAGGCAGCACATGATTCCCTGTCACACTGGACACTGACAAGGATAGGAATTTCATAATCTAGAAATCACCAGCATCAAGAAAAGTCTATGTAAGATCTTAATAAACTAAAGACAGCTAGCATTTCTTGAACGCCTACTAGTGCTGACATTGTGTAGATGCTTACATGTGTTAAATTAATTCATTTAATTCACACATCAACCCTGGAAGGCATTCTTCTCAGTTCACAAATGACGAAGGTGAGGTACAAAGAAGTTAAATAACTTGTTTGCCCAAAAGCACAGTGAGTGACTGAGTCAAGATTTGAACCCAGGCAGTCAAGCTCTGAAGTTCACATATGCACAATAAATTATGTTGTAGCTATTTGCTTTTTATCTAAGGTGGGGTAAGGGTGCTGAGACATAGCAAATTAAGCACTAGCCTGCATTCAGAATCTAATGAAATATTCATAGGATAAAGATGAGAATGTGATCTTTATTGATATTTTGATTGACATGCAATGCTTTATTACTGTGACACCCGTGGTACAAATGTACAATTTCCTTGGAGAGCTCTTGAACAAGAAAATATTTTTGAAGCTAATTAGATGGAGATGTTAAAACAATATCCTTGTTTTCCTAATTATTGTTTCCTGCATGTTAGGAAAACAAGGAAAAGAAACATGAATTGAGCAGCTCTGGGCTGTCAAAGGGCCACAGCTCTTCTTCCACGCAGTCACCATCTGTTTCTCCTCTCTCATTGTGGAATCCAGATATCCTTCTAGCACGATCCCTACAGTGACTGTTTTCCAACTGGAACTTCTTGTTCAAGAAGATCAAGGCAGAGCAATGTTTTATGTAGGTTGGACTTTGGCTGTTTTGAGGCATTTATTAGAAAACAGTCCTATTGCTTTTGGGTTGGGTTCTCAGTAACTTGTCCCCCTTATTCATTAGATTAAACTTTACTTATTGCCAAGTCAGGAAAAAGACTTAAATTTCAAGTCTGACATTTTAAAGGAAAAATTCCTTCCCAAATACAAGAGGTAGCAGAACTTGCTATGGGTTCCTTGATCACAGTTGTAAAAAGTAACATTGTGATAAGGATGTTTGCTTGACCTCACTGTAAAGATCAATGGATTCTGAAGATCCATGAGGTGATATTCAAAAATAATCAATAATAATTGTCTGGAAGTTATTTGAGTCAAAAGAGGAAATTTGTTAATGAGTAATTTTAACTTAATTTCCATATATTTAAAATCTCGTTTAAGACCTAACAGAACTTTTGAAGAAGAAAAAGGCTGTCATAGATCCCTCACACCACTTTCAATTTTTCACTGTTCCTTTCCAGCCTATGACATTGGTGAGTAATTAATAGACACACATAATGCAAGAAGTACTGATAGTGCGAGCATAACCTATCCAAAGTCCTATTACTTAAAATTAAAATTTACGGCCCATTCAATAAGACTCAGTGGAAGTAAAAGAAGAGGGTCTTTTTTTTTCTTCTTCATTTAAAAACAAATTTAAAATACAAAATTTGCTTTTAGGGAATTTGTTTTCTAGAGTTCAAGAGGGTGTGGTGACTATAAAAATCGACAGCTGTTTGTTGTCTCTGTGTAGAAGTAATACAGATTTGGCAAAGCAAAATGTTGCAAAGCATGAAAGAAGCCAATCTGGTAAGAAATAGCAGCTGCAGGACTGGAGAATGATTGCATTTGAGATGGGCTAGAAGCCACGCTGAGGCAGAATCTCTGGTGATGGGCCAATGGCAGATGAGAGCGGAAGACCAGAGGGAGGGACTAGATCCAGTTGGAATAAACTAGGTCCTGAAATTAACATGTGGAATTACACATCTATGGAGAAGTAGCTGTGAGGCCATATATTATTTATACTTATTACAGGGTTCTAGAATGTTAAAGAAATAACTTGCCAATGTTTATAACCAGAAATAGGGACCACTGTTTGTATTTCCAAATACTAGAGCTAAATGTGTGTGATTTGGGCATTTTAAGGTTAAGTCCAAAGAGACTAGTCTGCTTGGCATTTGCTGTGAGGGCACCAGTGCATGTAATCCCAACTAATATTTGTGGAGAGTTTGCTATGTGCGAGGTACTGGTCAAGGCACTTGACATGTTTTAAATAACTTAATCTTTAGGCCAATTTTGTGAGCTCTGTGTCTCCAGATAAGGACACTGAGACCTGATGAAGTCATAGAGCTTGTCCAAGGTCACATTAAGAAAACACTGGAGTCAAGATCATACCCCTGGCAATTTCCTCCGCAGTTCACACTCTTAGCCACTGTGTTATACCTGCCTCCTTGATGTGTGACTTCTGGAATGGTGTCTAAGGAGTCTTGCCCCAAACGGGCTCACAATATTCCCGTCTAAAAATTTCCCAACTACCACTAGTGTGGTGGATGATCTGGTTCCTTCACTGAGATGTCCTCTACTGCCTGACTTTATGCGGGGGGACAGTTTGACTTCCACCTGTTCAGTTTTTAGGCTTCATTTCCTGGGCACTGAGATGTTCTAGCCACCAGGATCAGCACAGACATTAACTTTTCCTTTGGATTTGCTTTCTAGTCCTTTCTGTTCCTGTTACTTGTTGCCTTATTTTTATCCCAGTGTAGCTTTTAAAAATATGCCTTTTGCAGTAGCATCTTTAGATTTTTTTTTTTTTTTTTTTGCAGTAGCATTTTTTAGATAGCCTATGTTGGGAAAAGTGACTCTAAATGTATGCTCTTCTCAGTATTTCCCTTCATTTATCTGAGATGCTCTTTTCCAATATTACTGTGTAACAGTTTGGACTCATCAAGACCTAACTATATCCAACTTATCCAGCAGCAAAAGGGATTTGGGCTAGTATAGAATGGTGACTGTTACTGCTTTGGGGAAGCATAGAACAATACTTCTCAAATGTCTGGGAATCATAATTCTCTGGGGAATTAGTTTAAAATGCAAATCCCAATCCCCAGCTTCCTTGAGATTGAGATTCAGTAAGTCTAGGGTAGAACCTGGGACTGCACACTTAATAACCCCCAACTGCCTTTGATATAAGGGAACAGCTGGCTGACTTTGAAAAATACTTAACTATCAGAAGATTAGGAAAAGCTTATTAATAGGGAGAGAAGGCTTTTTATTTACCTTTTCTCCTTAGTCTCATTTCTTTAGCTGTCCTGGAAATACCTTTTAATGACTCACAGAAATCAAGCCTACACCAAAAAGATGATAAATTTAAGATTTCAAAAATAGTTCTTGGAAATTTGTTTAATTTTATTCTATTTTTTACATGGAAATTCATTTGGTGGATGTCATGAGCTCAAATTCTTCCTCCAAAATATATGTCATATATGCCCATGTTTCTCCATCTATAGCTAACTAAGGGCAAGCCCATCTCCCGAGAACTTTACTGGGGAACTTTGTCTTCTTTGCCCTTTATACTTTCATCTCCTCCATGGAGAACAACAGACCATATTACTTGGCTTCCTAAGATCATTGGTTGGATGTGCTTAAGATAAAATCTAGCACGCTGAAATGCAGCCTACTAAACTCTGCATTATGTAATCCCAGCCATCCTCATCAGCTGCATTTCCTACCACGATTTCCTCCGAACATTATGCTCCAGCCACATGCTCTTCAGTCAGATCCTCAAGTACATCAAATATTTTCCACCTTGGGCCTTTGCATGTGTCCTTCCTTTTCCCCACCAGGCTCATTTCTCCACTCTGTTTTCTAGAACTATAGTTACATTTTGCTTGCTTTGTCTATAGGTTAATTCTAAAACTTAAAAGCCAAGCAATAACATTTCAGGGATGCATACGTAGATATATATATGATTACAAAAATAAGTGGTAAGATTGGGCCTATTAAGAAAACTCAACTCTTAGGTATTTACCCAAAAGAAACAGAAACATAAGTCCTCAAAAACACTTATACTTAAATATTCATAAGGCTTTATTTATTAGAGCTCCAAGTTAGAATTCAAAATTCCATCAACTGAAGAATGGATAAACAAATTGTGCTGTATCTGTGCAAGGGATTACTACTTAACAATAAAAACAAGTGAACCATGACTACATGCAACAACTTGAGCCTCCAAAACATTATAATGAACTAAAGAAGCCAGATATAGAAAAGTATATATTGTATGATTTCATTCATGCAAAGTTCAAGGGCAGACAAATGAAATCTATTGCAATAGAAACCAGAACACCTACTGCCTGTGTGTGTGTGTGTGTGTGTGTGTGTGTGTGTGTGTGTGTTGATAGGAAGAGGGACATTGGCTTGAAAAGACACAAAGGAGTTTCTGGGGTGATAAAAATGCTCTACATCTTTAAGTAATGGGGTCACATGGGTATACACATGTGTCAATACTTAGTAAACTATCTACTGAACATCTAAGCATTTTATTGTATATGAAATATACCTCAGTGAAAGAATGTTATAATCTCATATTTTTGTAGCTTGGCTCCTCAGAGGAGACTTCTTCAATAATTAAGTCCAATGCGTCATTTTACTTTCTTTCTAGCTTCCTTCACTTCTTCTGAATCATACTCAAAGTTCATGTATATTAATAACATAAGAGTTTATGCCTCCCTCTGGGTCTACAGACTTATTTTACATGCAATGTTATGATCCCAGAGATTTCATTCCTAGATCTACATCAGATTAGAAGTAGCTGGAAAATACATAGGCAAGCACATTGGTAACAGTGAGTAGGCCAACACCTTGACAGTGAAAGAGAAAAAGAAAAACTAAAAGTATAACCTAGAAATTCAAAAGAGTGTGGCCCTGGAATAATAGAAACAAAACCAGACAGTGCTATACATTTCCCTAGCCATAGGGCATCACATTAAAATAGGGCTCATCCGGAAATATTAACTTATATGCAGTGTACTCTACTTTAAATGCAAGGATGGGTAAATACCTGAACATTCTATAGAGAATACTTTAACCAATATTTTTGTTTTGGTACTTGAAAGGATAAATCTTTCAGATATGTGGATTAACCCAGTCAGGGATTAAAAGCACCCCCTGGTAAAGCCAGGACTGGTGGCAAAGGAGCCACCTTTGAGCAGATGGCTACTATGAAATAGGTGAGTGGAGCTCTAGGCAACTGAAAAGAGGTCATGTAATCCCAACAAGTACTGACTTATCACCATTACCACCAACATGTACTTTCATTACCGCTCTAACAATGCTGAGTAATTCTGAAAACATGTGCTTTCCTTGGGGCATATGGTTGTGAGTACTCCATAGGGAAAGGCCCATGAAAAGTCTTGCTAGTTTTTCTGAAAGTGAATCATTCTAAATAAGCTTCTAGTGAGTTTTCTGGGTGGTTTCTACTCTCCAGAGATTTGACTGCAATAATTTTCCAGGAAATTTTATAAAACTATCTCAACTTTCTTTAACACTTAGAAAATGTACCACATGGGGCAGAGTATTAAAAAAAACACTTGTTGGGGGGCACCTGCCTGGCTCAGTCAGTACAGCATGCGACTCTTGATCTTGGGGTTGTAAATTCCAGTCTCACCGTAGGTGTAGAGATTACTTAAAATCTTAAAACAAACAACAACACAAAATACTTGTTGTTGCATTGAAGGAGAAACTTGATGAGTGGAGATTTGGAATGAGAGCAAAAGGTAGATAAATAAAGAGGATGACAATTTCTGATTGTCAGCAACTAAAGAAAACTTTGCCAAACTTGGAAATCACCATGAAAAGGTGATCTCTTCTAGTTTGAGGCATTGTATCCTTGAGCTCAGATTAATGCTTGAATTAGAAGCCGTGTATCCGCGGGGATGAAGGGCCCACAGGAGAATGAGAACGGGGAGGCGGATACTGTTGGAAAAAGAGCATGGAATGTCCGTAGTGGTCAAGAGAAATGCATCTGTGGGTGTGTGGGAGGGTGTCAAGGGAAATGAACTCTGCCAAGCTGACTTATTTTTTAACTGCCAAAGCATTCCTGGGACATTCTCCCTAGATGTTAGGATTAGAGAGGTGGCGAGTTTCAACAATACACTTATCCATTACAAGTATAAGCATTTTTTTTCAGATGTATTTTTAATTCTAAAAAGACAATGATGACATTAAAGAAACAAACAAAATGACTCCTTATGATTCCACTATTCTTTAATGACTGAAAAAAAAAACCCTCTGGTTTATGTTTTCTTCTAGACTAAAATTCTCTTAGCAATTCTTTTGGGCCAGTAAATTACCTCTTGGCTTCTGACTCCTACCAAGCTGGGGACAATTCTCCAGTGCTGTATAATTTTTCCTTAAATTGGAAGTTTGAACTGAAGAGATAGTTGACCTACAATGGTCATTTCATGACTGTTTTCAAGATTCTGCCTTTCAACTACTGCTAATCAATGGTCATTTGGTCTGCAGAAGGAAATGAAGGCAGACTGCAACTCTATAGTTCTATAGAATGGGCTTAGGGATCATCCATCCTAAGTTCCTGTTCAGTAAGGAAAATGAAGCCCAGGAAGGTCAGAGAAGTAATACAGGCTTAGAGGAGATATTTGAACTAAGCTCTTAAAAATAAAACTTCTAATTTTAAATAACTTTAGATTTACGGAAGAGTTTTAAAAGTAGTATCGAGTTCAAGTATATCCTTCATCGAGCTTTCTCTAATGGTAATAATTATACAGCCATAATTTGGTTATTGAAACCAGAAAATAACATTGTTAGAATACTATTCATTAAACTCAAACCTTATTTGAATTTCATCAGTTTTCCCTCTGATGTCTTCTTGTCTGTCATTCTGGGATTGAATCAGAATCTCCTACTGCATTTAATTGTATGTCTCCTTAGTTTCTTCCAATCTGGGAGAGTTTCTTGGTCTTTGCCTTCATGACCTTGACACTTTTGGAGAGTTCTGATCAAGTATTTTGTAGAATGCCCCTCATTTGGGGTCTGTCTGATGTTTTCCCACAATTAGACTGAGGCTATATGTTTTTGATAACACTACCACAGAGTTGAAGTGTCCTCAGTGTATCTTTTCAGAAAGCACATGATGTTGTTAATGTCTTCTTACTGGTGATGTTAACTTTGGTCACTTGATTGAGGTGGTGTCTCCACTGTCAATTTATGGTTTTTTTCCTTTGTAATTGATAAATAACCTAGAGGAGATACATTGAGACTATGCTCATGTCTTGTTTTTCCTCAGATTTCCACTCACAGATTTTAATAATATCTATCGGTGGATAGATCTCGCCTGCAACAAGTATTATTGTGATGTTCACCTAGTAGTGATTTTGTAGTGAATTTATATTGATATGTATGGACTTGTGGATATTTATTTTATTCTGTAGGTTATAACCCATACTGTCATTATTTTGTTGCCCAAATCGCTCCACCTTTGGCCATTGGAAACTCCTTTAGGTTGGCTCCTGCATTCTTTATCATGCCTTATCATTGTGGGGTTGCTGTTTTTGGTCTTTCCTTATTTTCAAGCACAAGGTTTTCCAGGCTCAATTAGATTTCTCTCAGCCCAGCCCTAGAATCAGCCTCTCCTCCAAGGACACTTAGGAGACAAGACCTTTAGATATAAACCTCTTATGTTACATCTATTTTAAATTTTTTTAATGTTTTATTTATTTCTAGGAGAGAGAGAGACAGTGTGAGCAGGGGAGGGTCAGAGAGAGAGGGAGTCACAGACTGAAACAGGCTCCAGGCTCTGAGCTGGCAGTCAGCACAGAGCCAGACGTGGGGCTCGAACCCACAAACCACGAGATCATGACCTAAGAGAAAGTCGGACGCTTAACCGACTAGCCACCCAGGTGCCCCTGTTACATCTATTTTAAAAAGTTGATTTATCAAGGGGCACCTGGTGGCTCAGTTGGTTAAGTGATTTTGGCTCAGGTCATGATCTCACAGTTCAGGAGTTTGAGTCCTGTATCAGGCTTTGTGCTGACAGCACAGAGCCTGCTTCGGATCTTCTGTCTCCCTCTCTCTCTCTGCCCCTCCCCAGCTGTGCGCTCTCTCTCTCTCTCAAAAATAAATAAACATTAAAAAAAATAGTGTAGTGGGGCACCTGGGTGGCTTAGTCGGTTAAGTGTCCGACTTTCGCTTAGGTCATGATCTCGCGGTTCATGGGTTCGATCCCCGCGTCGGGCTCTGTGCTGACTGCCAGCTCAGAGCCTGGAGCCTGTTTCAGTCTGTGACTCCCTCTCTCTCTGACCCTCCTCTCCTCACGCTGTCTCTCTCTCTCTTTCTCCTAGAAATAAATAAAAAAAATTAAAAAAAAATAGTGTAGTATTGGTTTCGGGAGCAGAACCCAGCTATTCATCACTTCCACATAACACCCAATGCTCCTCCCAACAAGTGCCTTCTTAAACAATGTGACTTGAACTCTTCATAAATGTTCCCAGAATTATACTGTAAAGGTAGGTGGAGTGTGTCCTTGCTGAACTTGTCCTAGTCAGCCTGAATTGCCTGCAGTGAGTCTCAGTCTTTCTCGGTCTGCTCTGCCCTTACTGCTGGGATGACGCAGCAGGAAGATGAGAAGATACAGAAATGGATCTGAGTGTGGATAAGGGTATAGTTATAGGCAGGGATGATGTGGATATAGATAAAGATATGGATAGGGACACTGGGGAAATCTCAGTAGGACTCAAATATACACATCTAAATTCTTTCTGCTTTACCACTATGAAAACTGGAAATCACAAAAGCTTCATAAGCAAGTCAGAATTTAGAAAGTTTCATTTTTCTCTGCCCTCGATCGACAGTGTCCATAGGGTAGGCGCCCCTTGTGAGTTCAACTCTCCTCGCTTTCTCTCCCTCTCAAGGTGCTGCAGCAGCTGTCTGAGCTGATTTGTGGGGTGATGAACCTGCTTCTCACAATCACATCCTCATTGGACACGTATCAGTCTCCTCTGTGTTAGGGGTGGATACAGTTAAATATATGGATGTTAACTGCAAACAGCTGAGTTCACAGTGTAAATTAAAAGACAGAAAACAAACATTACAAACTTCCAGATTTCTAGTATTTTGTATAAAATAATAGAACTGAAAAAACAACTTAGAAAATCATTCCAAATAGGTCAGGATGCATCAAGATTTTAACATGTGCAGGAAAGCTCATGTTCTACTCCAGGATTGAAGAACACCTAAGGGTAACAATCAGAGTTTCTTGGGGTTATGAGTGCAGGATGGCTTTTCTGCTGTAAGAATAGTCATTTCGTGTCTTTGTTTTTGTAATTTTTTACAAATGATACTGTATTTTTTCTATGTACTTGTCCCTGTGTGCTTGAATGCGTATGGTGTGTGTGTGTGCAAGAGAGTGATGTGACATACTAGTTTCTTTTACAGGAAATTTAATACATGTCAGCACAGCTCTGAGACTGACTCACTTGGCAGAAAGAATAGGTTCACACGCCAGAGCAAACAGAATGGAGTGCGATCTCAAGGAGAGGGAAAGGGCGGGGAGGCAGCTTACAATTTAAGATAGGAGTAAAGGTGCTCTATTAAAATTATTTTCCATTTCTCACACTCATGTTGAATTTTTATCCTGACCCTCCCCAGCACTTGTCTTAAACTATCTAAGAAATTCCTTCTCCCCTGCCCAACTCTGATCCTCACAATCATCTAGCCATGAAGTCCAGCCTCTTCTGCCTCTTCCAGATCTTGTACATTTTCCCCCTCCTTTCTATCCCCACTGGTACCCACTTGATTGAGGCCTTCACCAAGTTTTGTCTGGACTATTGCTTTAGTCTTCTTTTCATCTTTTTTATGTTTTATTTTATTTTATTTATTTTAGTCGTCTTTTCATCTTTGATTGGCTCTGAGTTATTCATTCCATAGAACACATCCCAGCATCTCTTCTGAGGCAATAAGAGCCATTTGTTCTTGATGCCACCTCTGAAACTTGAGTTAACCCATTTGGTACTTCCGCCCCCAGTGGATTCTCTTTGATCACTTATATACTTCATCCGCCCTACTCGACCAAGCCTGTGAGTTCTGTGAGGACTGGAATGATGCCCTTCTTATTTCTATATTCTCAATGCCTAGCAGTGTTGGGCACATTAGATGCTTGGTAAGTACTTAACCAATGAATGAAAAAGATGAATAAATGACTGAAGAAACGAAGGAGTCTACTCAGCTCACTGATGAACTATTATTAACCAGTAAACTATTCATTGTCAAATCCCAGCAAATGTTTCTCCCTGGGCTGATAATTCATTCTATAGAAGATCATACCCTTTAAGATGACATCTTATAGTGATAGTTTCTCCTCTACAAATATTTTCTTGATATGAGGAGTTATTTTTCCTTTCAGAAGCATTTGTAATTATTATGCCTCATATCTCCATCTAGTGAAGCAAATCGGTAATACAGCAATTAAAGTGTCTGAATATAAGAACCACAGTTGTGACAAACCATTTATGGAAAATTATCCTTCCTTCTCCAGGTTCAAAAACCTCCTATTATGACTACTTTGTATTTTCTAGAGTTCCAGTTTTTCTTGCCCACATGACCTATTTTTAAATACCTGGACAGTGTTAATGCCACTGGAAAATAATGTGGATGTATGAAAAACTTACAATTAACCTTTCACCATTTTTATTTTTATTTTTAAAAAATGTTTATCTATTTATTTATTTATTTAGAAAGGGAGAGAGATAGGAGTGGCGGTTGGGGGACAAACCGTGTACCAAGGCAGAAAATCAGAGGCCACCACCCTCACTCTTCATTTGATGCACTCTGCACTTACGGAGGGCCTACCATGCTTCAAGCATGGGATTGGGTAGGATGCAAGGCTGTGTTAGTCTCTCCTGGGGGTGGGTGTAAATGAAGTTTTTAAAAAAGCGTTTATTGAGATAGAACTCACCACATGATTCACACTTCTAAAGTATGCAGTTCAAAGGATTTTAGTATAGAGTTACACATCATCATCACCCCAGAAACACCATACCTATTACTCATCTTCTCTAATCTTCTCCCCTCTCTCCACTCCAGACCTAGGCAACCTCTACCTACTTGCTGTCTCTATAGCCATGCCTATTCTGGGCATTTCCTATATATGGAATCTGACAGCTTGGCATCTTTCATGTGTGGTTTCCTTCATGTAGCATGATTTCAAGGTTCACCCAACTTGTAGCACGTCAGTACTTCATTCCCTCTTATTGCTGGATAATATTACATTGTATGGATACCCCACATTTTAAATAATCATTCGTCAGTTGATCCACATTTGGATTGTTTCTACTTTTGGGCTAATATGATTTTGCAATGAACATTCACATACAAGTCTTTGTGTGGTTATGGTGTATCCTAAGTATATCCTTTTGGTATATACCTAAGAACTGCTGGGTCATGTGGTGGCTCTGTTTAACCTTTGGAGAAACTACCAAACTGTTTATCCAAAGTGGCTGCACCATTTTGCATCCCCACCAGCAATGTAGGAGGGTTTCAGTTTCTCCTGTCCTTATCCACACGTGATTGTCCGTCTATCTTTATGATCGCCATTCAGCTGTGCGAGGTGTTTTCTCATTGTGGAAAAACATGTTTCTAACAGTTGTTTTCCCATTGTAAAAGTATTCTAGGGAGAATTTTGAATAATTTGAAAAAATTACTTTTTTTAAAGTTATTTCTAGGAGAGAGAGAGAGAGAGAGCGTGAGCAGGGAAGGGTCAGAGAGAGAGAGAGGGAGTCACAGACTGAAACAGTCTCCAGGCTCTGAGCTGGCAGTCAGCACAGAGCCCGACGTGGGGCTCGAACCCACGAACCGCGAGATCATGACCTAAGCTAAAGTCATATGCTTAACCGACTTAAGCCATGCAGGCGCCCCGAAAAAATTACTTTTGAAAAATTACTTTTAATATATTTGTGTCTTTCCAGACTTTGCTATATACATAGTTATTTACATAATAGTTTTTAAAGTATGATTAAATGTTATGGTTTTTAAAAAAATCTTTAAACATATTTATGTGAACTCTTCCTACACGTTACTTAAAAGAACTGATATTCTTGGAGGTGGATATACCATATTAACCATTCTATTTTTCTTTGACATTTAGGTAGTTTTTAATATTTTGATGTGTGAGGATTGCTTTATATTTTTCGACATAATTGTTTCTGCTTAAATACTGTCTTATTCCAAAAAGAATCCAGCTTTTCCTAAGTTTCAGGAAAACCCAAGGTACAGCACGTGGCTGCTACTGTCTTTTAAGTCTCCTTAGGTGAGTATTCCACTCAAGTGGTTAGCTGTCAGTGCTGACTTCTCTGAGCTTCAAGCTTCAATTGCTTGTTAAACATTCCCAGCCTTGATTTCCCATAAGCACCCCAAGCCTAAGACCTTCAGAAGTGAACCCATTAGGGGCACCTGGGTGGCTCAGTCTGTTAAGCGTCCAACTTCGGCTCAGGTCATGATCTCACAGTTCGTGGTTTCGAGCCCCATGTCGGGCTCTGTGCTGACAGCTCAGAGCCTGGAGCCTGCGTCAGATTCTGTGTCTCCCTCTCTCTCTGACCCTCCCCTGTTCATGCTGTCTCTCTCTCTCAGAAATAAAACATTTAAAAAAAAACTGAACCCATTATCTTTCTCTACCAACTTGTTCTCCCTTCTTATTTCCAGTATCAGTAAGGAACACCCAGTCATCTAAGGAAGAAACAGGGGGAGCCATATCCCCCTTAATCTTCCACATAACTAGTCATTCACAGGTTTTACAGAGTTTTGTCTATTTTTGAAGTCTGTGTCTCCTCTCAGTTCTTAGGACTACTCTGGTTTGTCAGTTCTCAGCGTCTCTCACCTAAGCTGTGCTGTAGCCTATTACTAGATCTCTAATTCTTCAGTGTTCCTCTTAAATTCTTTTTCTCACTATTGCTAAACAGCCTACCTAAAACAAAATGTCATGAAATGCCCCTACTTAAATAGCTGACCCTGTTTTGCCACTAAAGTCTGTACTTTTTTGTTTTTATTTAAATTCCAGTTAGTTAACAGTGTTATATTAGTTACAGATGTATAATATAGCGATTCAACACTTTGATACAACACGTGGTGCTCATCACAAGTGCACTCCTTAATCCCCATCACGTACTTGACCCCTCCACCAGTTACCTCCCTTCTGGTAACCATCAGTTTGTTCTCTATAGTTAAGAGTCTGTTTCTTGGTTTGCCCGTCTCTCATTTTTTCCCTTTTGCTCATTTGCTTTGTTTCTTAAATTCCACATATGAGTGAAATCATATGGTGTTTGTCTTTCTCTGACTATTTCACTTAGCATAATACTCTCCAGTTCCCTCCATGTCATGGCAAATGGCAAGATTGCATTCTTTTTATGGCTGAGAGCTATTGTGGAGATATATCTATATCTATAGATATCTGTAACACATCTTTATTCATTCCTCAATCAGTGGGCACTTGGATTATTTCCATAATTTGGCTATTGTAGATAATGCTGCTATGAACATCAGGGTGCATGTATGATTTTGAATTGGTATTTTTATATTCTTTGAGTAAATACCTAGTAGTGCAATTGCTGGATCATATGGTGGTTATATTTTTAACCTTTGGAGGAACCTCCATACTGTTTCCAGAGTGGCTGCACCAGCTTACATTCCCACTAATAATGCAAGAGGATTCGCCTTTCTCCACAGCCTTGCTAATAATACCTGTTGTTGCCTGTGTTGTTAATTTTAGACATTGTGACAGGTGTGAGGTGATAACTCATTGTAGTTTTGATTTGCATATTCCTGATAAGTGATGTTGAGCTTCTTTTCTTGTGTCTGTTGGCTGTCTGTAGGTGGAGTTTAGAAAAATGTCTATTCATGCCTTCTTCCTATTTTTAATTGTATTCATTTTTTTGGGTGTTGAGTTGTGTCAGTTCTTTACATATTTTGGATACTAATCCCTTATCACAGTGTCATTTGCAATATCTTTTCCCATTCCATAGGTTGCTTTTTAGCATTGTTGATTGTTTCCTTTGCTGGACAGAAGGTTTCTATTTTGATGTAGCCCAATAGTTTATTTATGCTTTTGTTTCCCTTGCCTCAGGAAATCTATCTAGAAAGAAGTTGCTATGGCCTGTGTCAAAGATTGTACTTCTTTTTGTAAATTGAAGTGTAGTTGACATACAAGGTTACATTGGTTTCAGGTGTACAACATATGATTGAATAAGTCTATACCTTCTGCTATTCTCCCAAATGTAGGTACCATCTGTCCTTATACAACATTATTATAGTACCATTGACTATATTCCTTATGCTGTACCTTTTATCCCCCTGACTTACTCGTTCCATAACTGGCAGCCTGTCCCTCCTACCCCCCTTTAGTCATCTCGTCCATCCCCCCACTCCCCTACCATCTGATAACCAGCAATTTGTTCTCTGTATTTATGGGTCTGTTTCTGCTTTTTGTTTACTTGTTTGTTTTGTTTTTAAGATTCTACATATAAATGAAATCATATGGTATTTGTCTATTTGTGTCTGACTTATTTCACTTAGCATATACTCTCTGGGTTCATCCATGTTGTTACAAATGACAAAATTTCATCCTTTTTTATGTATATATATTATTAGCATTATTTACCATAGCCAAAATACGGAAGCAATCTTAATTTCCATCAACAGATGAGTGGATAAAGAAGAGGTGGTATATATGTATAATATATGTATATATGTTGCTATGGCTGATGCCAAAGAAATTATTGCCTGTGTTCTCTTCTAGGAATTTTGTGGTTTCAGGTCTCACAGTTCGGTCTTTAGTTGATTTTAAGTTTATTTTTGTGTATGGTGTAATAAAGTGGTCTAGTTTCATTCTTTTGCATGTTGCTGTCCAGTTTTCCCAACACCGTTTGTTGAAGAGACTATCTTTTCTCTATTGTATATTCTTGCTTGCTTTGTCCCAGATTAATTGACCCTTTAAGTCTTGGCTTATTTCTAGTCTCTCTTTTCTGTTCCACTGATGTGTGTTCTACTTTTGTGCCAGTGCCGTACTGTTTTGATGACTACGGCTTTGTAGTGTATCTCAAAATCTAGGATTGTGGTAACTCGAGCTTTCTTGTTGTTTCTCAAAAATCCTTTGCTATTCAAGGTCTTTTGGGTTCTGCATGCATTTTTGGATTCTTCCTTCTAGTTCTGTGAAAAATGCTGTTTGTATTTTAAGAGGGATTACATTGAATCTATTGATTGTTTTGGGCTGTATGGACATTTTAACAAGGTTAATTTTTCCAATCAATGAGCATGGAATATCTTTCCATTTATTTGTTATCATCCTCAGTTTTTAAAATCAATATAATTTTCAGAATACATGTCCTCCATCTCCTTGGTTAAGTTTATTACTAGCTATTATTTTGGTGCAATTGTAAATGGAATTGTTCATTTTTCTGGTACTTCATTATTGTTTAGAAGCACAACCAATTTCTGTGTATTTTTGTATCCTAATACTTTACTGAATTCATTTATTCTAACAGTTTATTGGTGGAGTCTACGTATTTTTATGTATATATGTCATCCGCAAATAGCGACAGTTTAATGTCTTCCTTACCTATTTAGATACCTTGTATTTCTTGTCTGATTGCTGTGGCTAGGGCTTCCAGTACTATGAATAAAAGTGCTAAGAATGAACACCCTTCTCTTGTGTCTCATCTTAGAAGACAAGCTCTGTTTTTCACCTCTGAGTAGGATTTCAGCTATGGTTCATAAGGGAGTTCTATTGTTAATTAAAAAAAAAAAACTTTAAAAAAGAGCTCCTATTTGACTAAACTTTAGCTTTGGGAATCCTGAGGGACCTAAATTGAGATGATTTGCCTTGGTTCCTGCTGGGTGCTAGGAATCACCACCAATCAAGAACTATTTCAATTTCATTGATTGGATTGAAGTTTCTTAGACAGTGTGGTATAAATTCAGATCCCAAGAGAGTAGAGATGGTTACAAAACATTAGGAAAGACTATTAAATTAAAATTACTAATATATTTTAAACCCAATGCCAATAGAGACTGACTGATTTGCTTGTTGATTTTCTGTCAGCAGATAGATTTTTTTCAAGTTTTTCTTTTGAGCTAGATATATATCCAGTTCGAGTACCTGGATATGTGTGCAGGTCTCAGATTCAGCTCCCACTCAGTCAAATTCAAATCCTGTTACTTAGCTAACAATAAAACTCTAGATTCCCAGAAATATGTTAGAGTTTTTCAAAGTCTTTTCTTGACATCACCTTTTACAACTTTCTTTGTTTCTCTCTCCCTCTCTCTTTTCTTTCTCTTTTCTTCTCCTTTTTTTTTTTTTCTTGAAGCATTTTGGTTGCCTACTGTTTGCCCCACCTCCTAGTTACCACTTCAAGCAGCCACAATGTTAACTAACAAAACTCTAGATTTTTTGGCTTGGCACCCTTCCAGAGCATTCCAAGCTTCTGTCACTTACCACTTTAGTTTCAGTAGCAGAGTGTGTGTATGCATGTATGTATGTGTGTGTTTGTGTGCCTGTGATCACTTAGTAATTCCCTTTCTTTCTTTTGAATTTCACAGTGTATTTATAAGTAAGTTCAGAAGTAATGCCAGTGAACATGCCAAAGTAGGGATCTCCAAAAATACTTCCCTTCGTAAAATTACCAAGAATACTGGAAAAAATGGTCAGAATCACTTTTTTCAGAACTCTAGAAATTAATCACAGGCTTTCAGCAATCTGGGGAGCATTTATTTAAGAACATAGGCCAGATTTTGGTAAGAATAGTGAGCTTTGTGGTGGTGTAACTCACACCAGTCCTGAAACACTCTCCTCAGCTCCCTGGTAGCCTTGAGGACCAACATCCTGCAGTCATGGAATAAACCAGCCACTTGGGGGCCAATGGAGGGGACAGAATGGGGTTAGAACTCCTTCAAAGGTCTATTTCCAGAAATATGTCATTATTTGATCTATCTAGTGTATCTCTCCAAGACTCCACTCACGAGACTGTCTTAATTTGGCTTGACCTGGAGCTCCCCCAGCCTATTCCCTGGGGACATTTGTTGAAGACAGTCAAAGACCACTGTTGAACATCATGGCTACCTGAGGCATAGATAGTAGTTGAGGCAAAAGAAAAAGTTGTGTAATGAGATATCCATAGAGAGCTTTAAAAAGCTGAAACCTATTCCTGAGACTCTAGAAGGCCCTCTGTATATTAGGGCTATCCACGTACCTAGGATTTTGCAAACTTAGGAGAGACCTGAAGAGACCTAAAGCTCTCATCTCTGACCAAACTTCAGGGTCTGCACAAGAAGAAAATGTATGTCATGGTGGAGTTGTAACCTGCCTGGCTATGTGGAAGGCATGCTCAAGCATGCACATGAAGCTCTTTTGTATCTAGTAAGAGACTTACTGGTTCCAGGCATCTGAGGGACTCTCTGTCCAGTTATTAGCTGACCATTTGCTAATCAAGCTGACTGCAGTGGCACATTCTAAAAAGAATAGAGACTTTATAGAATTTTGAATTAGAAATTCTTAAGTAGAATTCAGAAAAGTCACCAAATAAAAAACAACAAACCCTGGGGAAAGGGAAAAATCTGATTTGCGGTTGTTACATTATTTTATAAGCCCAATTTTCAATGAAATATTAAGACCTGAAAAGAAATAAGGTCTGTGACCTTCAGAAGAGTTTCTTAGTCTCTTTCTCTTCCTCTTATGTGAGACAGGAAGGCTAGAAGGGGCTAAGGTTGTCGTCTTGCCCTTTCCTTAGATCAGACAAGGCTCTGGTAGTTTCTCTTTAGGCCGGGTCTTTCTCACAGAGAACAGAATGCTCTAGGCATATTTCAAAATGGTGTGGCCTTGAGGTCATCAATGTGACATTGAAGTCAGTGACTATGTTTTATTCATTTTTGTATTTTACAAATTGCTTATAGAAATATTAAATATGACCTTAATCTCATTTCCATGACTTCTACTGTGACCACTTATTCAGCATCAGAACATGTACAAACATAAACTGTCAAACAGATCTTCCTTATTTTTGTAGTAATCTGTATGTTATAATTTTCACACTTAAATTTCTAATGTTTCATCTAGATTTTAAATTTTATAATTTAAAATGAAATTTTACACAGAGAGAGAGAGAGAGAGAGAGAGAGAGAGAGAGCAAGTGGAGAAGGGGCAGAGAGCAAGAGGAAGACACAGAATCTGAAGCAGGCTCCAGACTCTGAGCTGAGCTGTCAGCACAGAGCCTGATGCGGGGCTCAGACTCACGAACTGTGAGATTATGACCTGAGCCAAAGTCGGACGCTTAACCAACTGAGTGAGCCACCAGGCTCTCCTCCTCTAGATTTTTAAAACTTTCTATATTTGTTTTCATTTCTTTGGCATTTGTTTCTACCTTCTCAGGTTTACTCTACCAGGAAAATTGGTGTATTTTAAATTCACAAATAATATTTGATTGCTTCTTCTCAATCCCATAAAATGATAGCTTGTGTAAATAATTTTTGTCCCTGAGTCCTATATCAACCTTGCCTATTTTAGTCAAATTTGATACTAGTAAAAAAAAAATTTAGCCCTTTGATCATTCTTTTTCTTGCAAAGTGAAAACTATAAGGTGAGACCATCTGCTCTGAGATTATTATCCTGGGATCTTTGATCTTGGTACCCTCCCATCCCCATCTTTAAGGAGAACAGCATCTGTTTTTAAGACCCTTATAGCCTGGAGCCAAGTTCACTGTATTCTCCACTGTACTACTACAATCTCAGGACCGCTTGGAATCAGTGTGGAACCAAGTTCATTGTATTCCCCACCCTACTACGATATCAGGACTACCTGGAATCTGTTTGGGGTTGCCATGGACACAGAGTTCTTATTCCAGGACTAGCTTGTTACCAGCACCAGGTAAAGACCTAGGGGTGGGGTGTGGGGTGTCTCTGGACAAAGGCGTCCCATCCTCTGCCCTCTATGTTGGCTAATGTTGTCCTTCATCCTCACAGAGAGTGAGAAGAATGTCTTAGAGAGCTGGATGGTAGGGGAAAAGGGGCAGGTGGGGGTCTTTGTGGCCAAAGATAGCAAGCTTTGCCTTGTGCTCGGCAGTGGGGAGTATTAATAAATGTTCGCTTCTTCCCAGGGACCTCCCAGAAAGAACCTCCTCATCCCCAGGGAACCAGAGGTGGAGGGGATGTGGAAAGGTGATGTGTGGGCAGGAGATGCGGGTGCACTAGGCCAATATAGGACCAAAACGCAGTAACCTTGTTGATGGTCAGGAATTGGGGCTTGGGGGAATTGACTTAACAGGCTTAGTTTGGGGAAATTAAAGAAAAAAAAAAAAGAGTTAAAAGCATTATCCTGAAAGGATACTGGAAACAGGAAAGAACACTTTAGAATTTCAAGTAATGTTTCCTCCCACTTAGGAAAAGTTGTATTCAAGTCCCAAGATCTGAATCTGTCTGTGCTCTACCTCCCTTCTGCTGTGGCCCCTTGAAAGCAGCCCTGCCTGTAGGTAAACAAATCTGAGGTTTGCAGGGACAGAGGGTCCTTAGATATGCGGCTCTGTCTTGGTCCACATGGGTTTTCCTGGCCACCTCTGGAACAGAGCTTTGGGATTCTTACTCCCACTGTCCATGAGGTGATATCCCTTGAAGGTATGACATTTACAGGTAGCTTGCTCTCAAGCCCAAAACTCAAAATAAAAACTTATACCCAAAGCGATCTATTTATGAAAAAAATATTTTTCAGTTTGTTTTCATTTTTCTCTCTTTGCCCAGAATTTAGGGTTTGTGGCACATTTCAGTCTGCCTATTTGGTAACTTGGCAGTGTACTTGGCAATGTCTTATTCTCCAGTGACTTCCAGTTCCCTTGTATGACACAAATCTGCTCTGTGAAAGGTCAAAGACCTATCTTTGTTTTCCCATTCCTTTGATCTATGCTATGGAATGTTTCAAGATGGGAATACCATAAGTCACTATGATATCAGTTTGGTTTGAAATGAATTTTATTTCACTTGCTGGATCCTATGTAGCAAGACAGCAGTTGTTAATGTGTTCTGTCTTTGAACTAAACTTAAGGTTTTGGATGTTCAATATAATTTATCTTCCATTTCTTGAACTAAAATAAGATACAGAATACATATTTCATAGGATTGATAAAATTGTACAGTACTGTAGATCTTACAAGTTAGTAGATTCAAGATTTTAGAAATGCTGATCCATACCTGATAAGGTCTATGAATGACCTTCTTTCTAACTGGGCAAGTTTAAACACATAGGATTATGTGTTTAAAAATCCTGAATATAAAAGTCATATGTGTCACACCATGAGAGACTCTTGAATGCTGACAAAAACTGAGGACTGATGGATGTTGGGGGAGAGGGGGTGGGCATGGAGGAGGGCACTTGTGGGGATGAGCACTAGGTGTTATGTGGAAACTAATTTGACAATATACTATTTGTAAAACAAAAAATAAAAAAAATAAAAGTCATATGTGCTTTTCTTTTCTTTTTTCCCAGATTAATTGTAGGTTGTGGTTGTCCACAAGACCATACTATGCAGGGATTAAAGAGGAACCCTTTATATCTCTGGCTCATGCATCAAAAACATAATAAGTAAGTAATAAGATGAAAATTTTACTAAATTGTAAGCATAATTCAAGGTTCATTGAATAGGGAATATATGTATATTTTTTTCATAATGAATGTAAACTGTATGTAAATGAAATTCGGCAAACTCACAATTTCAAGACCTTGTTTTATGCTTACAATTTCCTTATACTACTACAGCTTAGACAGTATTCCAGTAACAAAAGGCATATGCCAGTTACAGTCCCTTTAAGCTTCTCTAGGACAGCTGGATGCCCTTATGGGAGATGCTCTGTCATTGACTGGTGGGGAAGGGGGTGACCATTTTGAGATGGTCATTGCAAGGGCTTCAGTTGTCCCATTGCAATCAATACCTTAAACACTGAAATGCCACAGGAAGGTCACAGATTTTTATTAGCAGTGAGTGGCTTACAAATCAGCATGGTGGAAGCGAGAAATCTGACTATTCAAGATCTGTGAAATGGTTAAAATAAATAATAATTGTAACTATCTTGAGAGTTGAGGACCAATTGAAATATTTGTGAAGCATCAGGACAATACCTGACTTTAGTAAATACCATTTAAATGTGTGTTAGATGAAACATTGCTTTTGTGATCATTTCTTTAATTTTGGGAAATTTATTATTTTTCAAATATTTTCTTTTATTTTGTTAGCTATCTAGAGTCCAGGTGTTAGAGTCCAGGTGTTAGAGATCTGTTTTTATCCTTTATGTCAAGTGGTTTTTCTTTTGTATTCTTTTCTACTATTTTCTGGGAGTTTCTCAACCTCCTCTTCCAGCTCTAGATTAACTTGCCTTCCACAGGTATCCAAACTGTTTATCCCATGAAGTGATTCTTTATTTCAACAATTAGACTTTCACATTGAAAATATTCTCTTGGGTTTTTCTGTATGATTTTTAAAAATTCTTATTTCATTTTACTAACCTCTTCCCTTGTATCTTTAAGTGTATTTCTCATGCTTCCTTACAAATCTTGTTCAGTATGTTCCAACAGTTCTGTTTCAGATAGTATATGTCATTCAGTTTGTTGTATTTCTTTTTCAGTGGTTGTACTCCTCAGGTATCTAACTATTTTGATTTGTGAGCTCATATCCTTGTGGCCATTGACCCCTCCAACTGGTAACTTGTGTTAGGGAAGGGCTGAAGATTTGCTAGGGAAAATCTCAATCTGTGGCTGTTATCTCAGCAAAATTATTAATAGCACGTCCTTTTCACTTTTGACAGTATCCTGGGTTGGGTGACATTTTATGTAGTGACTCTTGTTGAAAGCTAGGACCTAAGGTATGTTTTTCTCAGTAAACTTAACATGAAGGAAGGTAATAGCCTGAGGTCAGAGAGTCTGCCTAATGGTGAAACACTGTGATGCTGGTAATTTCTCTGGTCAGGATATGTCACCTTTAAGGTCCTGGGAAAAAGCGGCATTGGAGAAGGCAGACTTCTAGGCTGTTCACCTGGGGTTTTGGAGATAAAGGGGTGGAGAAGTGAAGGCCCAAGGATTGCTCTTCAGCCCTTCCCTGTTTTCATCAGCTAACTTAATGCCAATGAAAATTTTTTTATTTTAGAGCAAGAGAAAGCATGTGAGTGGGGGAGGGGAAGAGAGAGAGAGAGAGAGAGAGAGAGAGAGAATCTTAAGCATGTTCCATGCTCAGTGCAGAGTTCACCACTGGGATCATGACCTGAACAAAATCAAGAGTTGGTTGCTCAGCCGACTGAACCACCCAGGTGCCCTGTAATGCACCCAAATTTTATCCTAATTATATCTGGGTAGTAGTTGCCGCTGCTTTCCACTGAGAGTGACAGTGATTGTCTCCAAGCAACTCAGGGGAAAAGCAAGAACAGAACTTAAAAATTTCCTCCCACTCAGCCCCTCAAGACTGTCCATAGCAGACTTTTCCCTCCGTGTGTGCACCACAAGAGACATCTCTCCCTCTTCAGGAGGCCCCCAGAGTTTCTGTTGTTAGTTTCTTACTCCATGCTTCAGTATGACTTCTATAGTTCTGGGAGGAAGACTCTCCTATGGATAAGAATCCAAGATTTCCTAGGAAATTGTGGGAACGTAGTACTTTGAGAATCTTGAAGTGTTTTTGAAATATATGCTTTTTTTGTCATGTTGTTTGTCGCATTGGTGTTTTTGATATAACATTTGGTGAAGAGGGCAGGCTGTCTAAAAACCAGTAATGTTTGTGAAATGATGACCATACAGCATGAATTTATGACTTGGACAAATAGAAAGTGCCTTTTCGATGTATCTTATTTTACAGATGAGGAATTAAATTATAGAGAGATTAAATTATCCAAGCCAGTGGTTTGGTGGTGAGGAGTCTTGACTTGGGATAATTTAACCAGATACCTTTTTGTAAAATGAATTGAGAGAAAAAGAAACCATTCTGAATACCTGTTCTGTTTGTTTGTTTTGACTGAAAGAGAGAGAGTGAGAAAGAGCATACAGGAGGGGTGGAGAGAGAGAATCCTAAGCAGGCTCTGTGCTGTCAGCACAAAGTCCGATGTGGGGCTCAATCTCCTAGACCATAAGATCATGACCTGAGCCAAAATCAAGAGTCAGACACTTAACCAACTGAGCCTCTCAGGTGCCCCATTATTTAGGCCATTCTTGACTTCCCTATTACTTTCTTCTCTACCAAATGGTGATCAGGGACTAGCCCCTGAAACTGAAATATTTACTGTTGTGGCATTTTCTTTATTTCTGTATGCTTTTATTAGTTATTATCTGATCTCCCTCCCCATCCTTATGCTCAGATCATTCATATTTCCCAAATTGATTCCAGAATATGTGAATGGTTGACAAAATGGAGACGAAAAGAGGTTTAGTCACGAACACTATACCTCCCTCAGTTCTTTCCTTCTTTTTCCAGTGGGCAGACACACACACACAGCCAAGAGGCTCTCTCAGAGGCCTCATTGCTATACCCTGAAAATGTTTGTCATTCTGTCATGTTACCTCATGATTTTAATTTTGATGTCCTAAAATTCTGTCAGGAAGAAGAAACTGCTTTCCAGAATGTCTGAATTTTATTTTTGTATGTTTTTACCCTTTAGCAGAATTATGGATTCCTCTGACAACAGTGATGACAATGGGTAAGTTGACTTGACTGATCTGAGTGCCAAAAGGTATTAGAGACCATTGGTGGCAATAAGAGTTTTCCATAAAAGACTGTAAGCTAGACCATCTTTCTGGGCACAATGATGGTAACGAAGACATTGATTTTTTTCCTAATTCATCTGAAATTGATGTAAGTCAGATTGAAGTCTCAGGGAGGGAGCTATTGATGGATCTCTTATTTTTGTGGAGATGTGGCTTGTTCTGAGCTAGGGAGAAAGTGGAGAACTATGGAAGGGTATCAAAATGTGTGGGAGGGAAGGGCATACAATAATTGATTCTCATTTAAACTATAGAAAAGTACCATGTTTAAAATTTTTTTTTCCATTTATCACACTTAAATGTTCTAGATTGAAAATATGAATATGTCTTTTGAAATTTTATCAGTCTTTTAAAATAGAGGAATGTAGACTGCTGGTTAATCTTTAGTTATGTTCCTTTCTCACTTTTGCTGGATGTATTATGATTCCCCATTTTGTTTTTTATCTATGAGTAATGAGACTAATAAATGTGAATGTGTTTGGCAGATTAAATTTTTCTCATTGAAATTAATTTTGGACTTGTTTCTAAGTAATCTGACTGAGAATATTTGCTGTGATCTGAAAGTATTTTTACTGTATACTCAAGCCAAGGAAAGAATATATTTTTAAAATCACTTATGTCTGAACTGCAGAAATAGTCATGGGATTTTTCTGTTTCTAACCTGGCCAGTTATTCAACCATTTAATGTTGTGTCAATGTTGAAGAACAAAGAGTGCTGAAGAGGAAATTAACTGTTGGAATTGTTTTGCTGTCTAGACAAAGATTACATGGAAGATAAAGGGCCAACTAATGATGACTACTTCTTGAGATTATCCATAATTTCCTTTAAAATTTTTTAAATTCCAGTATAAACATAGTGTTGTTAGTTTCAGATAGAATTATTGAATCACTATATTGTATATCATTACTTAGTGCTCATCTTGATAAGTGTGCTCATCCTTCACCTATTTCACCTGATACCCCTCTTCCCTGCCACAGGTAACCATCATTTTATTCTCTATTTCAGGGTATCTTTTTTGGTTTCTCTCTCTCTCTCTCTCTTTTATTTTTTATTTTTTACTTTGTTCATTTGTTTTGAACAAATCTTAAATTCCCACATGAGTGAAATCCTAGGGTATTTATCTTTTTCTGACTGACTTATTTCACTTAGCATTATACCTTCTAGATCAATCCATATTGTTGCAAATGACCTTCTAGATCAATCCATATTGTTGCAAATGACAAGGTTGCATCCTTTTATATGGCTGAGTAATATTTCAGTGTGCATGCACGTGTGTGTGTGTATGTGTGTGTGTGTTTGTATGAGTGTGTATCACCTCTTTATCCATCATGTGTCAATGGGCACTTGGACTGCTTCCATACTTTGGTTATTGTAAATAATACTGCAAAAACCATAGGGGTTGCATATGTTTTTGAGTTAGTGCTTTCATATTCTTTTAGTAAATGCCCAGTAGTGGAATTGTTAGATAATACAGTAATTCTATTAATTTTTTGAGGACACTCCATACCGTTTTCCACAGTGGCTGTAGTAGTAGTACATAAGGATTCTCTTTTCCTTCCCGTCCTTGCCAACACTTGTTATTTCTTGTGTTTTGATTTTTAGCCATTCATTCTGACAGGTGTGAGGTGATATCTCATTATAGTTTTGATTTGCATTTTCCTGATGATAAATGATGTTGAGCACCTTTTCATGTGTCTGTTGACCATCTGTAGGTCTTTTTTTGGAAAAATGTCTATTCAGGTTTTCTGCTCTCCCCCCCTCCTTTTTTTTGAGAGAGGGTGCAAGTGAGCAAGTGGCAAAGGGAGAAAAAGGGGTGGGGAGAGAAAAGCAGGGCTCAAGCTCTCAAGCCCTGCGATCATGATATATCATAGATTACCTTTTTGGTTTGTTGATGGTTTATTTTGCTGTGCAAATCTTTTTTTTTTAAATTGTAGTGTAGTTCTAATAGTTTAATTTTTCTTTTGTTTCTCGTGTCTGAGGACACATAATTTAGAAAAATGTTACTATGGTCAATGTCACAGAAATTAGTGTCTGTGTTCTCTTCTAGAACTTTTCTGATTTCAGACTTCACATTTAGATCTCTGATCCCTTGTGAATTTATTTTTGTGAGTGGTATAAGAAAGTGGTCTAGTTTCATTCTTTTGCATGTAGCTGTCCAGTTTTCCCAGTGCCATTTGTTGAAGACGGTCTTTTCCCTGTTGTATATTCTTTCCCCTTTGTCAAAGATTAATTGACTATATAATTGTGGGTTTAGTTTTGGCCTCTCTGTTCTGTTGATCTATGTGTCTATTTTTGTCCCAGTACCAACACTGTTTTGAATACCACGGACTTGCAATATAACCTGAAGTCTGGAGCTGTGATCTCTCCAGTTTTTTTTTTCAGGATTGCTTTGACTATCAGGGATTATTGGTAGTTCCATAAAAATTTTAGAATTGATTATTCTAGTTCTGTGTAAAATGTTGTTTGTATCTTAATAAGGATTGCATTAAATCTGTAAATTGCTTTGCATAATAGACATTTTTAAAGCTTATTTATTTCAAAAAAGAATAATAAAGCCATTTTAGCAATATTTTGTCCTCCAAACCATGAGCATGGAATATATTTCCATTTGTTTGTGTCTTTTTCAATTTGTTTCATCAGTGTTTTATAACTTTCAGAGTACAGATCTTCTCCTTGGTTAAGTTTATTCCTAGGTATTTTATGGGTTTTGGTGAAATTGTAAATGGGACTATTCATTTCTCTTTCTGCCGCTTCATTATTAGTATATAGATATGAAATAGATTTCTGTATATTGATTTGTATCCTGTGACTTTACTGAATTTATAAGTTCTAGTATTTTCTTGCTGGAATCTTTAGGGTTTTCTCTCTACATATAGTATCATGTCATCTGAAAATAGTGAGAATTTTACTTCTTCCTTACCAATTTGGATGCCTTTTATTTTTGTCATCGAATTGCTGTGAATAGGACTTGGAACACTGTGTTGAATAAGAGTGGTGAGACTGGACATTCTTGTCTTCTTCTTGACCTCAGGGGAAAAGCTTTAAGTTTTTTACCATTGAGTATGATGTTTGCTGTGGGTTTTCATATATGGCCTTTTTGATGTTGATGTATGTTGCCTCTAACCCTACTTCGTTGAGAGTTTTTAACCATGAACAGATGTTGTACTTTGTCAAATGCTTTTTCTGCACCTATGGAAATGATCATATGGTTGTTATCCTTTATTTTACTGATGTTATATATCATGTTGATTGATTTGCAAATATTGAATCATGCTTGCATCCTGGGAATAAATCCCACTTGATTGTGGTGAATGATTTTTAAAATGTATTGTTGGATTCGGTTTGCTGGTATTTTGTTAAGGATTTTTGCATCTATGTTCATCAGAGATATTGACCTGTAGTTCTCATTTCTTGTGGAATCTATCTGATTTTGGTATCAGGGTAATACTGGCCTCCTATAATGAATTTGGAAGTTTTCCTTTGCAATTTTTTGGAATAGTTTGAGAAGAAGATGCATTTACTCTGTTTAGTAGAATTTGCCTGTGATGCTGTCTTGTCATGGACTTTTGGTTGTTGGGAGTTTTTTGTACCGATTCAATTTCATTGCTGGTAATCAGTCTGTTCAAATTATCTATTCTTGCTTCAGTTTTGGCAGGTTATATATTTCTAGGAATTTATCCATTTTGGGGGGTTATCCAGTATGTCAGCATATGATTTTTCATAATAATCACTTAGAATTGTTTATGTTTCTGTGGTGTTGGCTGTTATTTCTCCTCTTTCACCTGTGATTTTGTTCCCCCTCTGTTTTTTTTTTTCTTTTGATTAGTCTGGCTAGAGGTGAATCAATTTTGTTGATCTTCTCAAAGAATCAGCTCCTGGTTTCATTGACCTGTCCTATTTTTAGTTTTTATACCGTTTGTTTCCTCTTTCATCTGGCTTGGGGTTTTTCCCCCCTAGCTCTTTTAGGTGTAATATTAGGTTGTCTTGAGATTTTTCTTGCTTCTTGAGATAGAACCGTATTGCTATAAATATCCCTCTTAGAACTGCTTTTGTTACTTCAAAAAATTTTGACTCCTTGTGTTTTCACTTGCATTGGTCTTCATGTATTTTTAAATTTGATTTCCTCTTTGATTTCTTGGTTGACCAGTTCATTATTTAGTGGCATGTTATTTAACCTCCATGTATTTGCGCTCTTTCCAAAATTTTTCTTGTGGTTGACTTCTAGTTTCATAGTGTTGTCGTCAGAAAAGATGCATGCCACGACTGCAGTATTTTCTAATTTGTTGAGACTAGTTTTGTGGTCTACTATGTGGTCTATCCTGGTGCATGTTTCATGTGCACCTGAAAAGAATATGTATTCTGCTGTTTTAGGATGGGGTATTCTGAATATATCTGTTAAGTCTATCTGGTCCAGTATGTCATTCAAAGGCACTGTTTCCTCGTTGATTTTCTGTTTGGATGATTTGTCCATTGATGTAAGTGGGTGTTAAAGTCCCTTACTATCATTGTGTTAGTATCAATTTTTTCCTTTATACTCATTATTAACTATTTTATATATTTGGATGCTTTCATGTTGGGTACCTATTTACAATTGTTACATTTTGGATTGTTCCTGTTGTGCTTATATAGTGTCCTTCTTTGTATCTTGTTATAGTCTGTGTTTTAAAGTCTATTTCTTCCAAGATTGTCTCTTCAACAAATGGTGTTGGGAAAACTGGACAGCATCTTGCAAAAGAATGAAAGTGGGCCACTTTCCTATACCATTCACAAAAATAAATTTAAAATGGATTAAGAACCTCGATGTGAGACCTAAACCCATAAAAATCCTGGACGAGAACACAGGTAGTAACTTCATTAACATTAGCCCCAGCAACATTTTTCTAGAGACATCTCCTGAGGCAAGGGAAACAAAAGCAAAAATTAACTATTGGGACTATAGCAAAATAAAAAGCTTCTGCACTGCAAAGGGAATAATCAACAAAACTAAAAGGCAACCTACGGAATAGGAGAATATACCTGTAAATAATATGTGATAAAAGGTTAGTATCCAAAATATATAAAGAACTGACAAAACTCAACACCCAAGAAACAATCCAATTAAAAAATGGGCAGGGATGCCTGAATGGCTCAGTTGGCTAGGCATCTAACTCTTGATTTCAGTTAAGGTCATGTTCTCCTGGTTTGAGAGATTGAGCGCTATTTTGGGCTCTGCACTGACAGTGGAGTCTGCTTGGGATTCTCTCTCCCTCTCCTTCTCACTCTCTGCCCCTCCCCCATTTGCTCTAGCCCTTTCTCTCTCTCTCTCTCAAACATATAAAAAATAAAAATAAGGCAGAAGACATGGATAGTTACTTTTCCAAAAAATACCTATAGATGGCCAGCAGACATATGAAAAGATGCTCGGCATTATTCATCATCAGGAAAATGCAAATCAACATCTTGATGAGATACCATCTCCCACCTGTCAGTGGCTAAAATCAACAACACAAACAATCAGGTCTTGGTGAAGATATGGAGAAAGAGGAACCCTCCTACATTGTGGATGGGAATGCAAACTGGTGTAGCCACTCTCGAAAACAGTATGGAGGTTCCTCAAAAGATTAAAATTATAGCTACCATATGATACCATAATTGCACTACTAGGTATTTACCCAATGGATATAAAAATACTAATTCAGAGAGATACATGCATCCTGATATTTATAGCAGCATTATTTACAATAGCCAAGATATGGAAGCAGCCCAGTGTCCATAGACTGATGAATGGATAAAGAAGATGTGGTATATATGTGTGTGTGTGTGAGTGTGTGTGATGAATATTACTTGGCCATCAAAAATACTGCAATCTTGGCATTTGTAACAACATGGAAGGAGCTAGAGAGTATTATGCTAAGTGAAAAATGCCACTTAGAGAAAGCTAAATACCATATGATCTCACTCCTCTGTGTAATTAAGAAATGAAAACAAATGACCAAGGGGGAAAAAAAAGAGAAGCAAACCAAGAAATGGAATCTTAACGTTAGAGAACAAAGTGATTGTTACCAGAAGGAAGGTGGGAGTGGGTGGGTTAAATAGGTAAGGGGGATTAAGGAGTGCACTTGTTTAAAAAAATTTTTTTTTAATTTAAAAAATTTTTTCAGGGGCGCCTGGGTGGCTTAGTCGGTTAAGCGTCCGACTTTTGCTTAGGTCATGATCCCGCGGTTCGTGGGTTCGGGCCCCGCGTCGGGCTCTGTGCTGACTGCCAGCTCAGAGCCTGGAGCCTGTTTCAGTCTGTGACTCCCTCTCTCTCTGACCCTCCCCTGCTCACGCTGTCTCTCTCTCTCTCTCCTAGAAATAAATTTAAAAAAAATATTAAAAAAAATTTTTTTTCAATGTTTATTTTTTTTTGAGAGAGACAGAGCATAAGTGGGGTAGGGGCAGAGAGAGACAGAGACACAGAATCTGAAGCAGGCTCTAGGCTCTGAGCTGTCAGCACAGAGCCCAATGTGTGGCTCGAGCTTGTGAACTTCAAGATCATGACCTGCGCCGCAGTTGGCCACTTTACCAACTGAGCCACCCAGGTGTCCCAGGAGTACGTTTGTTTTGGTGAGCAGCAGGTGATGTATGGAAGTGCTGAATCACTATATTGGATTCCTGAATCTAATATTGTACTGCATGTTAACTAACTGGAATTTAAGTAAAAACTTAAAGGTATTTTTTCCTACATAAGTATTGCTACTCCTTTCTTTTGACCTCTGTTTACATGATAAATGTTTCTCCTCACTCACTTTCTATCTGCAGATGTCTTTAGGTCTGAAATGAGTCTGACAAGCAGACAGGTCTTGTTTTTATCTACTATGTCACCCTATGTTTTTTGCAGTGTTTGGCCATTTACATTCAAAGTAATTATCAATGTGTATTTATTACCATTTTCTTACTTGTTTTGTGGTTGTTTTTGCATTTTTTGGTAATATTTCCTTCCCCTGCTCTATTTCATGCTTTTCTGTCTTCAGTGATCTACTCAGATTACTTTCTCCTTATTCTTTGCATAGCTATAACTGGTTTTAAATTTTTATTTTTAATTTAACTTACTTAAATTCAAGTTAGTTAACATGTAGTGCAATATTGGTTTCAGGAGTAGAAGTTAGTGATTTATCACTTACATATAACACCCAGTGCTCATCCCAACAAGTGCCCTCCTTAATGCCCATCACACATTTAGCCCATCCCTCCACCCACCTCCCCTCTAGCAAACCTCCGTTTGTTCTCTGTATTTAAGAGTCCCTTATAGTTTGCCTCCCTCTGTTTTTATCTTCTTTTTCCTTCCCTTCCCATAGGTTCATCTGTTTTGTTTCTTAAATTCCACATATGAGTGAAATCAAGATATTTGTTTTTCTCTGACTTATTTCACTTAGCATAATACACTCTATTTCCATCCATGTTGTTGCCCATGGCAAGATTTCATTCTTTTTGATCACTGTGTAGTATTCCATCACACACACACACACACACACACACACACACACACACACACACCACACCTTCTTTATCCATTCGTCTGCTGATGGACATTTGGGGTCTTTCCATAATTTGGCTATTGTTGATAGTGATGCTATAAACATTGGGGTGCATGTGCCCCTTTAAATCAGCATTTTTATGTGTTTATCATTAGGTTTGTATATCTTTTGCAATATTGCTATCTGTCTTAAGTTGATGGTCGCTTAAGTTTGAACCCTTTCTTTATTCCTCCCCCCTCCCAGTTTAGGAATATGATATCTCATTTTACATTCTTTTGTGAATCCTTTGCCTGGTTTTTACAGATAAACACGTTTTTATTGCTTTTGTGTTTCCTCCTTTTTATACTCTCACTTACAGTCTTTTCTTTCCACTCAAAGTATCTACTTTAATATTTCTTGTAGAGATCCTTTAGTTTTTGTTTGTCTGAGACATTCTTTATCTCTCTTTCTATCCTGAATGATAACCTTACTGGTTACAGTATTCTTGGGCTGCACATTTTTCCCATTCAGGACTTTGAATTTATCATGCCAGTCCCTTCTGGTCTGCAAAGTTTCTGCTGAAAAATCAGCTGATAGCCTTATGGGATTTTCCTTGTATGTAACTGTCTTCTTTTGCTGCTTTTGAAATTCTCTTTATCACTACTTTTTGCCATGTAATAACTATGTGTCTTGGTGTGTACCTCCTTGGGTTGATTTTCTTGAGGGTTCTTTGTCTTCTTGATCTGGATTTGTATTTCATTCTCCAGGTTAGGAAAGTATTCAGCTGTTTATTCAAAATCTCTCCCTCTTCTTTATTTTCCTTCTGGTATCTCTGTAATGTGGATGTTCTTATACTTGATGGTGTCACTGGGTTCCCTTAATATATTCTCATTTCTTATTGTTTTTCTCCCTTCTCTCATGTTCAAGTTGATTATTTTCTATTACTTTGTCCTCCAGATTGCTGATCAATTCTTCCCCTTCCTCTAGTCTACTATTTATTCCTTCTAGTGTATTTTTAATTTCAGTTATTGAGTTCTTTAACTCTGATTGGTTCTGTTTTAGGTTTTCTATCTCTTTATTTAGGGTCTCCCTGAGATCCTTCACTCCTTTTTCAAGTCCAGTGAATATCTTCATGACCATTACTTTAAATTCTCTATTAGGCATGTTACTTAGCTTTTCTTTATCTCTCTTGCTGTGATTTTGTCTTCTTCTTTGTTTAGGGACCTATTCCTTTGTCCCTCATTTTGTCTCTGTCTGTTTCTATGTGCTTGGAAACTCAGCTATGTCTCCTGCTCTTGAAAGTAGTGGCCCTATGAAGAACGGGTCCTCTAGTGCCCTGACATGAAATGTCCCATTTTCCCCAGAATCTCTTGTTTCAGGGGTGTCTCCTAGGTGTGTTGTGTACACTCTGCTATTGTGGCTTTAGTCCAGTCCTCTTCAGTGGCTCTCTTTGCCATTTGTGAGTAGGGTTTGTTCCTTATGTTCTTAGTGGGCCAGTCTGGGGCCATGTTAGGCTGAGTTCAGTCAGACCAGGCATTTGCCAGAGCTGCAGTAGCACCAAGCTGCAGGATGCCATCCCAGTGTTATTCCCTGAGCTGCTTTCTTTAGTGGGAAGAGCCCAAAATCAGACCAGATGTCTGTCTGCAGCCTAATGCTGTGGCCACAGTCAGACTGGTGGTTTTCTTCCCCTTTCTCCAAGGCACTAGTTGCTTTGGGGTGGTGCTAGCCCTTGCTAGGGCTGCTTTCACACTCTCACATTTGTGGTGCCTCTTTGGATGGATGGATGCCTGTCAAAGGCATGCTGGATGAGGTAGATCTGCAGGAGAATGCAGGGGTGTGGTATATAGTGCCAGCAAGGTATGTGGTTTTCACCTGTGAACTGCAACTGCTTCTGGAAGACTCTTGCCAAAGCTGGGGTGGAGGGGAACTGCAACTGCTTCTGGAAGACTCTTGCCAAAGCTGGGGTGGAGGGGGTGGGTCCACAAAAGTGTGGGCGTAGAGTGCACAGCTGGGTTGGAGTGATTGCACTGTGTTGGTTTCTGCTGGTGTCCTTCTATCTAGGTTGGGGAGTAAGGGATGATATGGTGCCTGCCAATTCTTTTGTTCTCCTAAAGATCCCCACCCCTCCAGGACAAGCTCTGATATTAGCAAACAAATGTCCTTGCTATATACCTTAGGAGTTTTTCAAACTGCTGCTCCTATGCTGTACCTCAGTCAGGCTGTTTTGTTACACTGTCTCTTCAAGGGAAGAGGACTCAGGTTCCTAGAGCCTTCCACATCTCAGAGCTAAGTCTGCTGATTTTTAATGTTCCAGGTGTTAAGCCCCACTTATTATAAAAATTCAAAAAGTTAGTCTTGTTTTCAAAGCCAAATGTTATGAGGATTTGTCTTACCAGTGCAGGTCCCCCATGACTTGGGTGCCTGATATGAGGTCTGTCCCTCTCCCTTCTTTGTGACTATGATGTCCCTCCCTCCTATAAGGACAGTTCTGTAGGTCACTTTGACTCCCAGCCATGTCTCTGACCTTTTCAATGTGGCCTCTTCTCTACATTTAGCTGTGAAGAGTTTGTTCTTCAAGTCTTCACGTTGTTTTCTGTTATGTATACTGGTGTGGGTATTATTTAGGTGTCTGTGGGACATGGTGAGACTAGGATCCTCCTCCTCCACCATCTTCCCTTGGCAATCCATGATTTTTCATTTTCATGACTTCTTTCATCATCAAACTCAATGAAGAGTTTACTCTGACACTTAATAAGGGTTCTGGGGTGTGCCACATGAATTCTCTGGATTATGGTAGTGACATCAATGAGTATTTATTGACTATCTACTCTATGTCAGGGAGTTTGTCTAGCCAGCTCTATTTAGATATTCGATATGTCTCTGGAACAAAGACTCTTGATAGGTAGTATCTATAGCTCTATTCTCCTTATGCCGAAACTGGAGTTTTAAGAAAATATTAATATATCCAAATTAGTTTTTAATACAGCCAAAATTGTACTTAATGAAAATATTCAGGAAAATGATGCCAAGAATAAAAATAGAGCTCCTCACATAGTGATATACTGGTGCATCCTTTAAGGAAATCAAGGGAGGAGCGAAGCCAGCAACCACAGCACACAGTGGGATTACTTTACAAGCAAACAAGAAGTATTTAAGAGGTATAGAGCTAAACTGATGTCAACTGTGGAGGACTGGAATCTGTAGGGATGTGGAATTCAGTTTGAATTTTCCTTCATCTAGTTTTCCATGGGCAGAATCTCGGTCTTGGGTCTAGTTGCTCCCTCCCTTAGGGACATCTCAATAGTTTGGCCAACGAAAAGCCTGTAGTTGACCTGGTCTCAGCTCTGATTCCTCATTCTAGGACGCTGGGTGGTACATAGGTCTCTGGATAACAGTCTCCATCTATTTTCTTAATCACCAAATTATCCATTTTCTCCAAAACATATTTCCAGAAAATAACTTGGCATTCCTTTTTTTCCCCCACGATGCAAGAGAATAGGCAGTGGATGTTACATGTCCGCGTATTAGCTACACTTATTCTGCAGTGGGGCTGGCAAAATTTGCATAGATTGAGCAAGACAAGCATTTTCGTTTTCCCACCTAACTCTGAACAAAATACATTCAGCACTGGTTTTCTTTTTCTTTTCTTTTCTTTTTTTTTTTATATTACAAAAGTTAATTATATAGGTAAAAGAGGCATTTGCAGTACTCCCCATGAGAAACACTGTTGATTCTAACCTAAAGGATGGTTCTTGGATTTGTAATAAGAGCTGGAATGCATGCTTGACAAGTCCCTAAACCTCTTCAAACTTGTTTCTTCATCTGTAAACTGGTGGTAATACTATTGGAGGTTTCTATCTAACTCAGATTTGTATAATAAAAAATTAAAAGTGGAAAAAATGTTTGTGAAAGTGCTTTGAAAACTCTGAAGCACCATAAATAAGTTTTACACTAATATTCAAAATGAGAGAGGGGAGTAAGAAAAAATAGAAGGACAGGATTATGCGGGCAGTGAAAATACTCTGCATGATATTACAATGATGGATCCATGTCACTATATACTTGTCCAAACCTATAGGATGTGCAACATCAAAAACAAACCATAAATTATGGACTTTGGGTGATTATAGAGTGTCAGTGTAGATCTATCAGTTGTAACAAGTGTACTATTCTGGTGGGGGATGTTGGTAACAGACAAGGCAAGGCATATGGGGGGATGGGGCTTATGGGAAATCTATGCACCATCTTCTTTTGCTGTTAACATAAAAATGTTTTAAAATGTAAAGTCTTTAAAAACTAACAAAACACAACTATCTCCTAATGTGGGTGCCACCTGCATCCTGAACTGGGATCACAAGGGTTGTTTCTTCTTCACTCTGGCATATCTGGAGCCGTGAAGCACTTAGAAACTACTGACAAATGAATGTGCTGCTATGAAGTGCTACAACTTTGTATTTTAAAATTTCCAGGCAACATTACCTTCTCATGTTTCTGAAAGGAGAACCAGGCAATACATACCTATCAGCAAGCTACTTTTTGCCTGTTTTAGATAAGTATATTGGTGCTCTCAAAAATAAAACAGCCAAAACAACACAAGTTGGTTACAGCAAAATCAGAAAATACAAGCAATAAATCCATCCACAAATAGTCATTATTAATCGGATACATACCCTTCTAGATTTTTAGGCATATATATTTTTTGTTTACAGGTAATAAATCACACGTTCTTTTTAAAAAGTTTTTAACGTTTTATTTATTTTTGAGGGGGAGACAAGGGGAGGGGCAGAGGGAGACACAGAATCTGAAGCAGGCTCCAGGCTCTGAGCTGTCAGCACAGAGATGATATGGGGCTCAAACCCATAAACTGTGAGATCATAACATGGGCTGAAGTCGGACACTTAACCAACTGAGCCACCCTGGCGCCCCTTTATTTATTTTTTTCCAGTGTAATTTAACATATAGTCTTAGTGTCTGGTGTATAATATAATGATTCAATATTTCTATACATTTCTCAGTGCTCATCAAGATAAGTATACTCTTAATCCCCTTTATCTGTTTCAAATTCCCACCAGCTTCCCCTCTGGCAGCCACAAGTTCTCTGTATTTAAGTGTCCAGGTTTTTCATTTGCTTGTTTTTAATTTGCATTGTTCCTTAAATTCCACAGAGGCAAATCATATGGCATTTGTTTTTCTCTGACTACTTAGCATTATGCCCTTCAAGTCCTTCGTGTAGTTGCAAATGACAAGATGGCATTCTTTTTTGTATGGCTGAGTAATATTCTATTGTATATATATGCCACATCTTCTTTATATATGCATCTAACAGTGGATGCTTGGGTTGCTTCCATAATTTGGCTGTTGTAAATAATGTTGTAGTAAATGTAGGAACACATATATCTTTTCAAATGAGCCTTTTCATTTTCTTTGGGTAAATACTGATAGTGGCGTTACTGGGTCACATGGTAATTCTATTTTCAATTCTGGAGGGAACACCATACTGCTTTCCACAGTGGCTGCACCAATTTGCATTACTACCACCAGTGCGCATGGGTTCCTTTTTCTCCACATCCTCAGCAACACATGTTATCTCTTGCCGTTTAGATTTTCGGCATTCTGACAGGTATCAAATGATAGCTCATTGTGGTTTTATTTTGCACTTCCCTGACAGTGACCTTGAGCATCTTTTCAGGGTTTTTTTTGGCCATCTGTATGTCTTCTTTGAAAAATATCTATTCGTGTCTTCTGCCCATTTATAAATTAGATTATTCATTACTTTGGGTGTTGTATCAGTTCTTTATATATTTTGGAAATTAACTCCTTATCAGTCATCACATTTGCTTCTCCCATGCAGCACATTGCCTTTTTGACTTATTGATAGTTTCCTTTGCTGTGCGAAAGGCTTTTATATTAGTGTAGTTCCAATAGTTTATTTTTGCTTTTGTTTCTCTTGCCTGAGCACATAAAAAGATGTTGCTATGGCCAGTATCACAGAAATTACTGTCTATGTTCTCTTCTAGGATATTTGTAGTTTCATGTCTTCTGTTTAGGTTTTTAATCCCTTGTGAGTTTATTGTTCTGAATGGTGTAAGAAAGTGGTCCAGTTTCATTCTTTTATTTGTAGTTGTCCAGTTTTCACAGCACTATTTGTTGAAGAGATTGTTTTTTTCCTTATTGTATGTTCTTGCTTCCTTTCTTATAGATTAATTGACCCTTTAAGTGTGGGTTTATTTCTGGGCTCTATTCTGCTACATTGGTTTATGTGTCTATTCTTGTGCCAGTAGAATACTGTCTTGATTACTAAGCTTTGTAGCATATTTTGGCTTTTTTCTTATTTTTTTTTACTTATTTACTTTAGTTATTTAATTATCATACAGTGCAATATTGGTTTCAGAAGTAGAATTCAGTGATTCATCACTTACAACACCCAGTGCTCATCACAAGTGTCTTCCTTAATACCCATCATTCATCTAGCCTAATTCCCACCCACCTCCCTTCATTGACCCTCAGTTTGTTCTCTGTCATTGAGTTTCTTGTGGTTTAGTTTCTTTTTCTTTTTTTATCACGCTTCCCATATGTTCATCTGTTTTGTTTCTTAAATTCCACATATGAGTGAAATCATATGGGATTTGTCTTTTTCTGACTGACTTAATTTTCTTAGCACAATACACTTTGGCTCCATCCATGTCATTGCAAATAGCAAGATCTCATTTTTTGATGGCTGAGTACATTCCATGGTATATATACATATACCACATCTTTATCCATTCATCAGCTGATGGACATTTGGACTCTTGCCATACTTTGGCTATTGTTAATAATGCTGCTATAAACACTGGGGTATACATACTCCTTCAAATCTATTTTTGTATCCTTTGGGTAAATACCTAGTAGTGCAATTGCTGGATCATAGGGTAGTGGGTTTTGTTTTTTGTTTTTTTTTTGAGGAACCTGCATACTGTTTTCCAGAGTGGCTGCTCCCTTTTGCATTCCTATCAGCAGGGCAAGAGGGTTCCCCTTTCTCTGCATCCTTGCTAACATCTGGTGTTTCCTGACTTACTAATTTTAGCCATTCTGACAGGGGTGAGGTGTTACCTCATTGTGGTTTTGATTTGTATTTCCCTGATGACGAGTGATGTTGAGCATCTTTTCATATGTCTGTTAGCCATCTGGATGTCTTTTTTGGAAAAGCGTCTATTCATGTCTTCTGCCCTTTTCTTTACTGAGTTGTTTGTTTTTTGGGTGTTGAGTTTGATACATTCTTTATAGATTTTCATACTAACCCTTTATCAGATATGTCCTTTGCAAGTATCTTCACTTGTTCCGTAGGCTGCCTTTTAGTTTTGTTGAATGTTTCCTTCTGAAGTATATTTTGAAATCTCAGATTGTGATACCTCCAGCTTTGTTGTTCTTTCTCAGGATTCTTTTGGCTCTTCAGGATCTTTTGTGGTTCCATACAAATTTTAGGATTGTTTGCTCTAGTTCTGTGAAAAATGTTGTTGGTATTTTCATAGGAATTGCATTGAATCTATTGATTACTTTGGGTAGTATGGACATTTTAACAAGATTAATTCTTCCAATCCATGAGCACAGAATATCTTTCCATTTGTTTGTATTATCAGTTTCTCTTATCAGTGTTTTATAGTTTCAGAGTATAGGTCTTCCATCTCTTTGGTTAAGTTTATTCCTAGATATTTTATTTTGGGTGCAATTGTAAATGGGACTGTTTTCTAAATTTCTTTCCCTGCTACCTTTTTAGTATATAATATAGTAATTATCAGGTGTTAATTTGTATCCTGCATCTTTATTGACTTCATTTATTACTTGCAATAGTGTTTGACTTTTTTTTTGATGGAGTCTCTATGGATTCTATGAATAGTATTATGTCATTTGTTAATAGTGACAGTTTAAATTCTTCCTTACCTAATATGGACATCTCTTACTTGTTTTATTTCCTTGCTTTCTTTTCTTTCTTTTATCTGATTTTTGTGGCTCAGACTTCCACTATTATGTTGAGTAGAAGTGGTGAGGGGACATGCTGACTTGTTCCTGATCTCATAGGAAATGTCGTCAGTTTTTCACCTATTAAGTATAATGTCAGCCGTGGGTTTTTCATATATGGTCTTTATTATTTATGTTAAGGTATATTCCCTCTAACCTGACTTTGTTGAGAGTTATTAATATGAACAATGTTGAATTTTGTTAAATGCTTTTTCTAGATCTATTGAGATAATCAAATGGTTTTTATCCTTCATTTTGGTGAGTCGGTGTATCATACTGATTGATTTGTGAATATTGCACCATCCTTGCATCTCTGAAGTACAGACCACTTGATCATGGTGAATGATCCTTTTAATGTATTATTGAATGTGATTTTGTTAATATTTTGTTTAGGACTTTTGCATCTGTGTTGATCAGTGATATTGGCCTATAGTTTTCTGTATTTATGGTGTCTTTGTCTGATTTTGGTGTCATACTAATGCTGGCCTCATTGAATGAATTTGGAAGCTTTCCTTCCTCTTCTATTTTTGGAATAATTTGAGAAGAATTGGTATTTACTCTTCTTTAAATGTTTGATAGAATACACCTGTGAATTCATGTTGGAATGGACTTTTATTTGGGGGAAATTTTTCATTACCTATTCAATTTTATTACTAGTAACAGCCTGTTCAGATTTCTATTTCTTCCCAATTCAGTTTGGGAAAATTTTATGTTTCTAGGAATTTATTTATTTCTTCTGGGTTGTCCAATTTGTTGGCATGTGATTTTTCATGGTATTTTTTTAAATAATTCTTTGTTTTCCAGTGGCGTCAGTTTTCCTCTTTTGTTTGATTTTAATTGAGTCCTTTTTTTTTTTAATCTTAATGAGGGTGGCTGAAGTTTTGTTAATTTAGTTGATCTTTTCAAAGAACCAACTCTTGGTTTTATTGATATATAAACACACACAGGCACAATGTATATACATGTATACGCATATGTATATATACACATACATATATATATATTTTAGTCTCTATGTCATTTATTCTCTGATATTTTTTATTTCCTACTTTCTACTCACGTTGGGCTTTTTAAATTCTTTTTCTAGTTTCTTTTAGGTGTAATGATATATTTTTTATTTGAGCTTCTCTTCTTTCTCAAAGTAGATTTATATCGCTATTCATTTCCCTCTTAGTACTGCTTTTGCTGTGCCCCTAAGATTTTTTATTTTTCTTTTATCTTCACTCTTTTTCATTCTTTTTTTTCTTTTTGCTCTCTGATTAGATGGACTGTACTGCTCTGTATTTGAATTCACTGATAGTTTCTTCCATTTGGGTGATGGGGGTCCAAAGGTACACATTTCTAGCTATAAAATAGGTTATGGAGATATACTATACAGCATGGTGACTACAGTTAATTATACTGTATTGCATATTTGAAAGTTATTAGGAGAGTAAATCTTAAAAGTCCTCATCACAAGAAAAAAGTCTCTAAGGTGACAGATGTTAACTAGACTTACTGTGGTGATCATTTTGTAATATATACAATAACAAATTATTAGCTGTAAACTTGAAACTAATACAATGTATGTCAATTATACCTTAATAAAAAAAAGTGTTTAAAGAATTAACAGCAAGAAAAGTCATTCTGATGATGGTGCTTCTCTTTCAAGGAACTTTTGTAAACCTAATTTAGGCAGATTCTTGTTTCTCCCAAATAGCACCTAGGGACTGGCCTTGCCACTGAAATTCTCATTGTTCTGGCCTTTCTTTTCATTAAATCTGTATCCTTTTATCAACCATTACCTCGATCCACCTCCCCATCCCTACACTCTCATGTCTGTCTGTCTGTCTCTTCCTACATTTATTCAACAGCTACCAGAATTGCAGAGAAATTGGGAAAGAAGCAAGGATATTAATCATCATTGCTGCTTCTCTCTTGCTTTCTTCTTACTATTTCTAGTAAATATGTGCATGTATACACACACACACTGGAGGCTGGCTTAGAGGTCTCACTGGGGTAACTCAAATCTGTTGCTTCAGTTTCTGTCACCTCTTGTCATGATTTGTGATGTGTGATTTACTTTTCTTGTCTGAAATTCCTTTCAGGAAAGAGCATGATTTCCTTCCATGTTGTCTGATTTTATTTTTTGTGTATTTTTCCCCCTTTGACAGACATAACAATGCTCCAGTGCCCACTTTGGTGTCCTCTGACCACAATATCAACAATAGGTGAGTTGATTTTTGGTCATCTGGTGGGAAAACCACTTGGAAGTATTAGCAGCAATAAGGCTTGTTCATGATAGCTTGTCAGCTTCTGTATGTAACTTTTTCTGCTTTGGATCTAGATAGAAAAAGAAGGAACAGATCAAAGAGGGAGAACATTTACTATGAGTCTGTTTGTGAGCCTTAGGGATTACCCAGTCAAAACACTTGGGAAACTATTACAGTGTCTGTATATGACATTCTACTTGTGAGGGCCAAGGGATGAGAGAATACTACTTGGAAGCAAAAAGAAAAAAGCAGTAGACAGAGAGCAGAGGAGACCTCGGCAGAAAATAAAGGAGCTAATAGACTTAAGGTCTTTCCATCACCCTTCAGAGTTCTGCCACCTGTGAGGTTAGTTGTCCTAAACCCAAACTCACCATCATATTGGATGGAGCCCTTGCCCTAGGCCTGAAGTTACTTGACCATATTTGAGGAGCAGGAAAAACTCCATGAAGCATGAAAATATAGTTGAATTTGAAATAAATGCAAGCACAAAAGGCACATAAACACTGGGGTTAGGTTCATTAAAGAAATGTTTTAAAATCCTGATCTATGAATGATTCTTGTACAAGCCTAAGAATTTCATTTCTACCATATAAAGCTGCATTTCCGGGGGAACATGAAATACTTCTTTCCAGATAACCCAGTTACACAAGAATGTTTCATGGTTCAACCCCATTATCAGTTGTAGATAAATTGTAGCTAACCTGAGTGGAAAAAAAGTAAGGTGTCACATGATATTTGATCAGATACATTTTATCCTTTAGTTCTGACTGGAATGAATTGACATCAGTAACTGATATGGAGGTCATCAGTAAAAGATGACATATGTAGATATAGATATATAGATATATATGTGTAAAAATACAAGATATTCAATGCAGAGTTTCTTGGACACTCTGTCTAAAGTGTTGACAATATCAACTTCTGTATGTGACATTTCTTATCTAGTTGGATAGAAGAGGAACAGGTCCTCCTGTCTTGAGTTACCAGCAGCCAAAACTCTTAGAAAGCTGTCCGATTGCTGTGTATGAGATTCTACTAGATTGGGCTGTATTCATTTGCTAAGGATGCTGTAATAAAATACCATAAAACTGAATAGTTTAAACAACAGAAATTTATTGTCTCAGTCTTAAAGGCTACAAGTTGATATCAGGATGTCAGTAGGGGTGTTTCCTTCTGAGAGCTGTGAGAAAGAATCTATTCCATACCTCTCTCCTAGCTTCTGGTGACTGCTGTCAATCTTTGCTGTTCTGTGGTATGTAGAACCATTGCTCCATTTTCTACCTTAATCTCTACATGGGTGAAGTATGTGTGTCTGTGTCTAAATTTCTCCTTTGTATAAGGACACCAGTCAGACTGGATTAGGAGCCCCTTTAAACCAGTATGACTATATTGTAATGACCTCTGCAGCCACCCTATTTCCAACAAAGTCACAGCCTGAGTTACAGGAGATAGAATTTCAACATTTCAATTTAGATGGGACGATATATAACTTATACTATGTGATAAGTGAGGAGAGACTCCTATTTGGAGCAAAGAAAATGATGGAAGTGGACTGGAAACAGAAGAGGTTATCAGCAGGAAAGAATGGAGCTAATAGACACTAGATTTGCCTCATACTCTCCACAGCTATGACATTCTATGCAGTGACCTTCAAACTCAAATTCACTATTATAGTGGATATAGCCACTGCCTCAGACCTGCAGTGCTTGACTCAGTCTGAGAAGCAGGAGAGATGACCATGATGGGTGAAAGTAAGGAGGTGAAGGAAGGAGGAATTTAGATGGAGTAAGAAGGATGTTAATATACTGAAGTTAAAGTGAAATAAATGCCACCACAAAAGGCTGTTAGGTATTGGGATTAGGGAAAAGTAAAGAACATTACCTGAACCTTGATGCTTACTATTTTCAGTATTAAGATATTAATTACCACCATATAAAGTCTCATGTCTTCTTTTAAAAATTCATTTCCAGTATGATTAACATACAGTGATATATTAGTTTCAGGTGTACAATATAGTGAGTCAACAACTCTATACATTATTCAGTGCTCATCATGATGAGTGTACTCTTAATCCCCTTCACCCCCCACCCACCTCCCCTCTGGCCTAGTTAGAAGTCTGGTTTAGGGGTCTGGTTTTTTATCTCATTTTTCTTTGCTGGTTTGGTTTTTTTTTCTTAAAATTTTAATATTATTTTTGAAATGATATGATATTTGTCTTTCTTTGACTTACTTTGCTTATGATTATACCATCTAGATCTGTCCATGTTGCAAATGGCAAGATTTCGTTATTTTCTATAGCTGAGTAATATTCCTCTGTGTGTGTGTGTGTGTGTGTGTGTGTGTGTGTGTGTGTGTGTATGTATACCACATCTTTATCCATTCAGCTACCAATGGACATCTGGTTTCAGCCATTCTGAGAAGTGTGAGGTGGCATCTCATTGTGGTTTTGATTTGCATTTCCCTAATGACAAGTGATGTTGAGCATCTTTTCACATGTCTGTTGGTCATTTGAATATCTTCTTTGGAGAAATCTTTGTTCATGTCTCCTGCCCATATTTTAATTGGATTATTTGGTTTTCCATGTTGAGATGTATAAATTCCTTACATATTGGATGGAGCCCCTACCCTAGGCCTGAAGTTGCTTGACCATATTTGATTCTAACCTTTTATTGGATATGTCACTTGCAAATATCTTCTCCCATTCAATAGGTTGTCTTTTAATTTTGTTGACTGTTTTCTTTGCTGTGTAGAAGCTTTTTATTTTGGTGTGATCCCAATAGTTTATTTTTCTTTTGTTTTCCTTGCCTCAGGGAAATACCGACAAAGATGTTGCTACAGCTGATAGCAAAAATTACTTCCTGTGCTCTTTTCTATGATTCTTATGGTTTCAGGTCTAAAGTTAGGTCTTGAATCCATTTTATTTTTGTGTATGGAATAAGAAAGTTATTTGGTTTCACTCTTTTGCAGGTAACTGTTAAGTTTTCCAAACACTATTTCCTTAAGAGACCATCTTTCTTCTCATTGAATATTCTTGCCTCCTTGTTGAAAATTAATTTGACTATATTATCGTGGGCTTATTTCTGCCCTCTCGATTCTGTTCTACTGACCTATGTATCTGTTTTCATGCCAGTGCCATACTGTTTTGATTACTACAGCTTTGTAGTATATCTGGAAATCTGGAATTGTGATACCTTTAGTTTTTTTTTTTTTTTCAAGATTGCTTTGGCTATTCAGATATTTTGTTATTCTATATAAATTTTGGGATTCTTTGTTCTAATTCTGTGAAAAATATCAGTAATTTCATGGGGAGTGCATTAATCTATGAGTTGCTTTGGGTAGAAATTTTAATAATATTCTCCCAATCCATGAACATGGAATATTTTTCAGTTTGTTTTTGTCTTCTTCAATTTCTTTCACCAGTGTTTCATAGTTTTCAGAGTAGTATAGGTCTTCTGTCTCCTTGGTTAAGTTTATTCCCAGGTGTTTTATTTTACTATTTTTGGTGTAGTTGTAAATGGCACTGATTTCTTAATTTCCTTTTTTAAATGTTTTATTTATTTTTGAGAAAGGGAGAGACTGAGTGTGAGCAGGGAAGGGACAGAGAAAGAGGAAAACACAGAATGCAAAGCAGGCTCCAGGCTCTGAGCTGTCAGCACAGAGCCCGACATGGGGCTCAAACTCACAGACCATGAGGTCATGACCTGAGCCAAAGTTGGTCACTTAACCAACTGAGCTACCCAAGTGCCCCTCTTAATTTCCTTTTTGATTATTTTTTTTTTTTGGTTAATCTATTTATTGTTTAGCAGCATGTGATTTAACCTCCATGTATTTGTGTTCTTTCCAGATTTCTTCTTGTGGTTGATTTGTTAGTTTCATAGTGTTGTGGTCAAAAAGATGCATGGTATGCATTCAGTTTTTTAAAATTTGTTGACACTTGTTTTGTGGCCTAATCTGTGTTTGATTCTGGAGAATGTTCTATGTGTTACTGGGAAGAATGTGTATTCTGCCATTTTAGAATGAAATGTTCTGAAAGATCTTTATTTATTATTTTTTTAATAGTTTATTGTCAAGTTGGTTTCCATATGACACCCAGTGCTCATCCCCACAAGCGGTGCTTCTTGAAGAAGAAGAAGGGGGGAAACAGTGGGGGAGAGGGAGGGAGGCAAACCATGAGAGACTCTTGAAAGCTGAGAATAAACTGAAAGATCTTTTAGATCCATCTGGTCTAAAGTCAATGTTTCCTTGTTAATTTTCCGTTTGGATGATCTGTCCTTTGATGTAAATGGGGTGGTGAAGCCCCCTGCTATTATTGTATTATTATCAATTAGTTTGTTATGAACTACTTTATGTATTTGGGTACTGCCGTGTTGAATGCATACATGTTTACAATTGTTATATCTTCTTTTTTTCTTTTTTTTTTTTTTTTACAAATAGTTTATTGTCAAATTAGTTTCCACATAACACCCAGTGCTCATCCCCACGAGTGCCCTCCTCTATGCCCATCCCCCCTCCCCCCCTACATCCATCAGTTCTCAGTTTTTGTCAGCATTCAAGAGTCTCTCATGGTTTGCCTCTCTCCCTTTCCCCCACCATTTCCCACCTTCTTCTCCCCCACAGTCCTCCGTTAAGTTCCTCCTAATCCTCCTATACATGCAAACATATGATATTTGTCCTTCTCTGCCTAACTTATTTCACTCAGCATAACACCCTCAAGGTCCATCCATGTCGCTACACACGGCCAGAGGCATAGGAGCACATGTACCCCAATGTTCAGAGCAGCACTCTCCACAATAGCCAAAACATGGAAAGAGCCTAAATGTCCATCAATGGATCAATGGATCAAGAAGATGTGCTTTATCTATACCATGGAATACTACATGGCAATGAGAAACAATGAAATCTGGCTGTGTGTAGCAAAATTGTTATATCTTCTTGTTGAATTTTCCCTTCATGATTATGGTAATGTCTTTGTCTCTTTTCCAGTCTTTGTTTTATCATCTACTATGTCTGATATAAGTATTGTCATCCCGGCTTTCTTTGTATGATATATGATTCCATTTGTATGATAAATGCTTTCCCATCCCTTTGCTTTGAATCTACGTGTGTCTTTAGTTCTGTTATGTGTCTCCTGTAGGCAACAAATAGATGAGTCTTACTTTTTTATCCATTCCATCACCCTATGTCTTTTGACTGGAGCATTTAGTTTGTTTACATTCAAAGTAATTATTGATAGGCATGTACTTAACTCCCATTTTGTTATTTATTTTATAGTTGTTTTATTGTTCTATTCCTTTATTCTCTTTCTCTCAAGGTTCATTGGGTTTCTTCAGTAATAAACCTGGACTCCTTTCCTTTATTTTTTGCATATCTATTACCAGTTTTGGTTTGTGGCTCCATTAGTTTTATCTTATACATATAGCAGTCTATATTAAGTTAATGGTTGCTTAAATTTGAACCCACTCTAAAACCACTAAACATTTACTCTTACCCCCACATCTTAGGTGTCTGGCGTCATACTTTAGATCTTTGATTTTGTGAATCCCTTGACTGAGTTTTATAGATATACTAAATTTTACTGCTTTTGTGCTTCCCACCTGTCTTACTCTTGCTTATGATCTTATTTTTTCATTCTGAGTTTGCTTTAAATTTCTCATAGGATTGGTTTAGTGATGTTGAATTTGTTTAACTTTTTGTTTGGGAAACTCTTGATTTCTTCTATTCTGAATGATAGCTTTAATGGATAGAGTATTCCTGCTTACAAGTTTTTTTCTTTCAACACTAATATATCAGCTACTCCCTTCTAACCTACAAAATTTATGCTGAAAAATCAGTAAAAAGCCTTATGGGTTTTCTTTGTATGTAACTGTTTGCCTTTCTCTTGCTTTTTTATAAATCCTCTCTTTATCACTACTGTTTGGCATTTTAATTACTATGTGTCTTGATGTGGACTTCCTTGGGTTGATATTGTTGGGGGTTCTCTATGCCTCCTGGATCTGGAGTTTAGTTTCCTTCTCCAGGTTAGGAAAGCTTCCCATTATTATTTCTTCAAATAAATGCTCTGCCTCTTTTTGTCTCTCTTCTCCTTTTGAGATTCCTGTAATGCAAATGTTATTATGCCTGATTATGGCATCGAATTCCCTTAATACATTCTCTTTTTTTTATTGTTTGTTATTCTTCTCTCATGTTCAGCTTGATTGCTTTGTATTACTCTCTCCTCCAGGTTGCTGATCCATTCTTCTTCCTCTCACACTTATTTCGCCTAGTGTATTTTTTTAGGGGAGTGTGTGAGTTGGGAAAAGAGGGAGAGAGAAAGAGAATCCCAGGCAGGTTCCGTGCTCATTGTGGAGCCCAATGCAGGGCCCAATTCCTGCATGACCCTGGGATCATGACCTTAGCTGAAAAAAGAGTCAGATGCTCAAATAACTGAGCTACTCAGGTGCCCCTTCCTCTAGTGTACTTTTAACTTCAGCTATTGGATTTTTCATTCTGATTGGTTCTTTTATAAAATTTATTTATTTATTTAGAGAGAAAGAGAATGAGCAAAGAAGGGACAGAGAGAAAGAGAGGACAGAGGATCCCAGCTGCGCTCTGTGCTGACAGCAGTGAGCCCAATGTGGAGCTCAAACTCAAAAACCATGAGATCCTGACCTGAGCCAAAGTCAGACACTTAACCAACTGAGCCACCTAGGTGCCTCTGATGGATTCTTTTTTATGGTTTCTTTCTCTTTCTTGAAGGTCTCTCTAAAGTCCTACCTTCTTTTCTCATGTTCAATGAGTATCTTTATTACCATTACTTTAAATTCTCTATTAGACATGTTATTTATCTCTGTATTTAGCTCTTTTGCAGTAATTTTTGTCCTTTTGTTTTTCATTTGGGACATATTCTTCTGTCTCCTCATTTGTCTTCTCTGAGTCTGTTTCTATGTGTTGGGAAAGGAGCTACATCTCTTGCTCTTGAAAGAAGAGGTCCCGTAGTATGCTGCAGAGGTATCCCCTGGTCACCAGAACTTGGCACCTGAAGGGTGTCTTCTATGTGTTGCATGTGCCCTACTGTTGAGGCTGAGCTGTGTTTGCCTTCAGCCTAGTCATGTGCAATAGCTCTATTTGCCTATTGTGGGCATGGTTTATTACTTGCGTTGTTAGTAGGCCAGTCTGTGGCCATCATGGGCTTCAGGAAAGTCAGACCGGGCATTTGCCAGAGTTGCTAGAGCAACAAACTGCACAGCTCTACCTTGGACAACAAACTGGACAACTCTACCTTGTTGTTCCCTGAGAAGCTTTTGTTGGTGGGCAGGGCCTACAGTCAGACCAGATGGGTGCACTTGAACTAGTGTGTGTGTGGTTATCTTTCCCTCTCCCCAGGGCAGGAGTCACTTTGGAGTGGTGCTGGTCCCTGTCAGGACTGCTTGCATCCTGCTTGTGACACAGTCTTAGAGGGACTCCTGCTGAGGGTAGGTAGGTCTGCAGGAGAATACGGGAGCGGGGTGCTTGGTCCACAACGGTCCAGTATGGGAAGGGACCTGCAGGCACTCTGAGAAAACTCTTGTCTAGCCTGAGATGGTGGGGGAGCATCAGCGGGAGAATGTGGGTGCAGGGCACACTGTTAGCAAGCTAGGCGGCGAGGGTTTGTGCTGCACTGGTTCCTGCAGGTATCCATGTAACTTGGCTGAGGGATGGGGAAGGGAAATGGAACCTGCCAGCACTTCTGTTCCTGGAGAAGTCTCCCAAAGGTCCCTGTCCCTCCAGCACATGCTCTCAGATGAGTAAGTAAATCTTCTTCCTGTATGTCCCAGGTGTTTTACAAACTGCTGTGTTTATGCTCTATCTTGGGAAGGTGTTGGTTGTGCTGTCTTTTTAAGGGCAGGTACTTCATATTGCCTTCCAGCTCTCCCAGAGCCAAGCCCACTGATTTTCAAAGTTCTAGGTGTTCAGTCCCACTGATTGTAAGAACTAGTAAGGTTGATAACCACCCCCCACCCCCCACCAGGATTTTAAAGCCTAATATTCTGGTTATTTGTCTTTCCTGTGCATGTTTCCCATGCCTGGGTGCCTGGTGTGAGGTTTTCTCCTCTACCCTCTGTGCCCACCACATCCCTCCCTCCCATGAGGAGTCCTGTGGGTCCATTTAGCTTCTGACTGTGACTCTGCCCTTCTTACCCTCTTTGATGTGGCCTCTTCCTATATTTATGAGTGAAGAGTCTCCTCAGCCAGTGTTGGGTTATTTTGGGGGCTATTTATACTGATGTGGGTGTTATCTAAGTTTATCTATGGAATGAAGTGAGCTCAGGATCCTTGTTTTCCACCATCTTGCCCAGAAGTCTAACACCTTATTTCTAATAAAGAAATGATATACCAGGATCAATTTACTGATATCTACATGAGTGTTTAAAGATCAACCAGTTCATAAGTATAGAGTAATTATAGTTATTTGGACAAAAAAAATGGTCTAGAATTATATGTGGTATCTGATCATGTACCTTTTCAATCCTTTAGCCCAAACCCTAATGAACTGACATCAGAAACCTACGAGGAACACGACAATGAAATGTGAGATTAAAAAGCATAAAGATAAATATAAGTATATAATGATAAATAAATATATGTATATGCACACACACACATCATGCTCCTGTCAACACAAGTACACAACACTCATACACCTGCACACACACAGAAATAGATAGAATTTGTGAAATTTACCCTGAGGAGCATCCAAAGCAATATGGAGTGTCTGACACTGTTTTTAAGTCTTCTGACATTAACATTATAGGTAACTATTATTTTCAGATCCACTTAAATAAAAGAGCAGGTCATGAAAGTGATGCTTCTTCCTTTAACCATATTTGTTACCCTTAGTGGGGGTATTAAGATATTATCAGATGGCCTGTATATGAGATTTTACTTTCATGGGCCAAGAGAAGAGAGATTGGTATTTGCAGGAAGGAGGAGTCTACAGTGGATGGAACATTGAGGCCAGGAGAAAACAATGGAGATAATAGACTGGATGTGTCCATGACCCTCAAGAGTTCTGCCACTATATTGGGCTAATACTCCATCCCAAATCGATTATACTGGAGGGAGCCTCTACCTCAAGTCTTTAGCTACTTAACCCTGTTTGGGGGTCTGGAAACATAGCCATGAAGCATAAGAATAAGCAGATGATGAAGGAAGTTGCCAGTCATGCGATTAGTTGGAGTCAAAAGGATATATATCTCTAAACCAATAAACTGAAGTCAACTAGAAATAAATTCTACTACCAAAGATAGTTACATATTGGGTTAGGGTAATGATAAAGAACCCTTGACCTAAATCTTGATGTGTTCACTTTTCATGGGCCTAAGGTAATCATGACCACCATATAAACCCTCATTTCTAATATGAAATGACACACCGAGTTCCAGATTATTGACCTGTACTTGGATTGTTAAAAGTCAGCTAACTCATATTATACATTGATTGTAGTTATTAGAATGGAAAAAAGGCAATCTAGAATTATACATTGTGTCAGACTGTATACCTTTTTGTTTCTGTAGCCATGTCCAGAATGAATTGACATTAGAAAACTATGAGGAACCCACCAATGAAATGTGAGATATGAATGCATAAATTTAAAATCGTATGTATAATCTCAACAAATACACACATAAAACAGTAGAGATTAGTATTTGTAAGAAACATTCTCGGGAGTATCCATGGCAATAGAGTGTCTTCAGTACTGCTCCTAAGTTCTCTCACTGTGGTTTATGTGGGGAACTTTCTATCTTGTTTTAGATTTAGTTAAACCTAAAAGGAGGAAGTCCGAAGAGGAATGTTTCTTCCTCTGAGTGGATTTCTCTGAGCAGCAGCCAAACCCTTAGATGAAAGTCAGGAGAAGGAAGGACCTCAGAATCAGAAATTTAAATGGGAAAGGAGGATGGCTGCCTCCAAACTGAAGTTGAATTTGAAATAAACTCTACCATGAAAAGCTGTTACACACTGGGTTTAGAGTGATTTCTAAACCCGTATCTACTTAATATAGTAAAGAACTTCTTATAAATCAGTGCATGAATTCTTATAGGCCTAAGGTAGTTATTATCATCTCATATAAAGTCTCATTTCTAATAAAAAAATGACCTACCAGGTTAAATTAGTGATATATACATGAATTTTTAATGATTGACAAGTTCATAAATATGGAGCAATTGTAGCTATTTAAATGGGAAAAAAGTCAGTATTACACATGGAGTCTGACTATGTACCTCTTTAACCTTTTAGCACAGCCCTGACTGAATGGAAATCAGACAACTATGAGGAAGTCTCTAGTAAAATGTGAGATATAGATGAACAAAGATAAATATATATTTATATTTATATATATATGTATAGGTACATAAATATGTATATGCTTAAATCCACACAGATGCACAAAGACATGTACACAAACATAAATACAATGAATGAAAGGGATGAGGTCACCAAATGCATTCTTGGGAGCATCCATGACAGTAAAATACAGTGTCTTTGACTCTTTCTGAATCTTCTTACTCGTAGGTAATTTCCTGCCTTTTTTTTTTTTTTTTTATCTATTTGGGTCAAAGAGGAGCAGATCATAATAGGAATCCTTCCTCCTCCTAGTGACAAGGAGCCAAAACCTTTTGGAGATTTCCAGAGTGCCTGTGTTTGAGTCTTACTAGATTGGGTGAAGAAGGAACAGAATCCTACTTAAGACAAAGGAAGCAGTAGTCAGGGAACAGAAGAGCCCTCCGCAGAAAGAAAGGAGCCAATTGAAACTAGGTCTGTACTCCATACTCCAGAGCTCTGCTACCATGTGAGACTGGTGCCCCAGACCCACCACCATATCGAAGGGAGCCTCTGCCTCAGATCTTTAGTTACTTAACCCTCTCTGAGGGTCTGGAAAGACAGCCTTGAAGCATGAAGAGTAAGAAGGTGATGGAGGAGGTTGCCAATTAGTTGGAGTCAAAGGGATATGCACCTATAAACTGAAGTCAAATCGAAATAAATTCTACTACCAAAGGTAGTTACATATTGGGTTAGGGTAATGATAAAGAACCCTTGACCTAAATCTTGATGTGTTCACTTTTCATGGGCCTAAGATAATCATGACCACCATATAAACCCTCATTTCTAATATGAGCTGACATACCAAGTTCCAGATTATTGACCTGTACTTGGATTGTTAAAAATCAACCAACTCATATTATACATTGATTGTAGCTATTAGAATGGAAAAAAGGAGATCTAGAATTACACATTGTGTCAGACTATGTACCTTTTTGATTCTTTAGCCATGCCCAGAATGAATTGACACTAGAAAACTATGAGGAACCCACCAATGAAATGTGAGATATGAATGCATAAATATAAAATTGTATGCATAATCTCAACAAATAAACACATAAAACAACAAATAGAGATACGGAGATTTTTTACATGACACTCAGGAGCATCCATGGAATGTCTTTTTTAATTTATTTAAATTCGAGTTAGTTAATATATAGTGTAGTGTTTGTTTTAGGAGTAGAATATTGTGCTTCATCCCTTACATGTAACACCTTGTGCTAATCCCAACAAATGCCCTCCTTAATTCCCATCACCCATTTACTCCATCTGCTACCACCGCCTCCACTCCAGCAATCCTGTTTGTTTCTCTATATTTGTCTCTTAAGGTTTGTCTCCGTTTTTACCTTATTTTATTTTGCCTCTCCTTTCCCTATGTTCATCTGTTTTGTTTTTTAAATTCCACATATGAGTGAAATCATATGTTTTTTGTCATTCACTGACTTACTTCTTTGCTTAGCATAATATACTCCAGTTCCATATACGTCATAGCAAATGGCAAGCTTTCATTCTTTTTGCTGGTTAAGTAATATTCCATTGTATATGTATGCCACATCTTCTTTAGCCATTCATCCGTTGATGGACATTTGGGCTCTTTCCATACTTTGGCCATTGTTGATAGTGCTGCTTTAAACATTAAGGTGCGTGTGCCCCTTTGAATCAACATTTTTGTATCTGTGGATAAATATTTAGCAGTACACTTGCTGGGCTGTAGGGAAGTTCTACTTTTAATTTTGAGGAGCTTCCATACTGTTTTCCACAGTAGCTGCGTCAGTTTACATTTCCACCAGGAGCGCAAAAGCATTCCCCTTTCTCCTCATCCTTGTCCATATTTGCTGTTTCCTAACTTGTTAATTTTAGCCATTCTGACAGGTGCGAGGTGGTACCTTATTGTGGTTTTGATTAGTATTTCCCTGATGATGAGTGATATTGAGCATCATGTGTCTGTTAGTCATCTGGATGTCTTCTTTGGAAAACTGTTCATGTCTTAGTGTATGTCTGAAATGGGCTGTTTTTTGTGTGTTGAGTTTGATACCTTCTTTAGAGATGGTGGATACTGACACTTTATCAGAAGATTTACAAAAATCTCCTATTCCATTAATTGCCTTATAATTTTGTTGATTGTTTCTTTCACTGTGCAGAAGCTTTTTATCTTGATTAAGTTCCAGTAGTTCATTTTGCTTTTGTTTCCTTGCCTTGGGAGACACGTCTAAGAAATTGCTGTGGCTCAGGTCAAAGAGGTTGCTGCCTCTTATCTCTTCTAGGATTTGATGGTTTCCTGTCTTACATTCAGGTATTTCATCCATTTTGTTTATTTTTATGTAGGGTGTAAGAAAATGGTCCATTTTCTTCTTCTGCATGTTGCTGTCCTGTTTTCCCACACCATTTGTGGAAGAGACCATCTTTTTTCCATTGGATATCCTTTTCTGCTTTAAGATTAGTTGCCCATATATTTGAGGGTTCATTTCTAGGTTCTCCATTCTGTTCCACTGATTGTTTTTGTGCCAGTATCTTGTTAGTATCTTGTGGAGAATTTTTGCATATTGGTCTGTAATTCTCCTTTTTAGTGGGATCTTTGTCTAGTTTTGGAATCAAGGTAATGCTGGCCTCATAGAATGAGTTTGGAAGTTTTCCTTCTATTTATATTTTTTGGAATAGTTTTGAGAAGCATAGGTATTAATTCTTCTTTAAATGTTTGGTAAAATTCTCCTGGGAAGCCATCTGATCCTGGGCTCCTATTTGTTGGGAGTTTCTTTTATTACTGATTCAATTTCTTTACTACTTATGGATTGTTAAAATTTTCTATTTCTCCCTGTTTGAATTTTGGTAGTTAATATGTTTCTAGGAATTTATCCATTTCTTCCTGATTGCCCAATTTGCTGGCATATAATTGTTCACAATATTGTCTTATAATTGGTTATATTTCTGTGGTGTTGGTTGTAATTTCTCCTCTTTAATTCTTTCTTTTAATCTATATTGGTTCTTTTCTTTATCTTCTTGAGAAATCTGGCTAGGAGTTGATAAATTTTATTAATTCTTTAAAAGAACCAGCTCCTAGTTTTGCTGTTCTGTTTGTTAATTCTTTAAAAGAACCAGCTCCTAGTTTTGCTGTTCTGTTCTACTGTTTTTTTTTTTATTTCAATATCATTGATTTCTTCTCTAATCTTCATTATTTCCTTTCTTCTGCTGATTTAAGGCTTTATTTGCTTTTGTTTTTCCAGCTCGTTTAGGTGTAATGTTAGGTTGTGTATTTGAGACATTACTGTCTTCTTTAGGAAGGCCTGGATTGCTATATACTTCCCTCTTCTGACTGCCTTTGCTGCACCCCAAAGATTTGGGACTATTGTATTTTCATTTTCACTGGCTTCCATGTACTTTTTAATTTCCTCTTTCTTAGTTAACTCATTAATTTTTTAGTAGGATATTCTTTAATCTCCAAGTATTCATGGTTTTTCCATATTTTTTTCTTGTGGTTGATTTCAAATTTTGTATGAGCTTGATCTTTTTGTACTTTTCCTGGGCTGATTTATGACCCAATGCATGATCTATTCTGGAAATGATCCATGTTTTATTGAAAAGAATGTGTATTCCCCTTGCTTAAGGATGAAATGTTATCAATATATCTGTTATGTCCATCTGGTCCAGTGTGTCATTCAAGTCGTGGTTTCCTTGTTGATTTTCTGCTTAGGTGATCTGTCCATTGCTGTAAGTGGGGTGTTAAAGTCCCTTAATATTATTGTTATTATCAATGAGTTTCTTTATGTTTGTTATTAATTGATTTATATATTTGGGTGTCTTCAAGTTAGGGGCACAAATATTTACAATTGTTTGATCTTGATGGATAAACCCCTTAATTATGATTAGGTTAGACCCCTTCTTCATTTCTTGTTAGCTTTTGGATTCAAATATAGTTTGTCTGATATAGTAGGGGTACTCCAGCTTTCTTTTGACCTCCATTAGCTTGATAGATGGTTCTCCATCCCCTCACTTTCACTTTTAAAAGGCACTTTTAGACATACAGGTGACTTTAGATCTAAAACGGGTTTCTTGTAGGCAGCAAATAGATGTATCTTGTTGTTGTTTTTTTAATCCATTTTGATACTGTCTTTTGATTGGCTCATTTAGTCCATTTACATTCAGAGTGATTATTGAAAGATATGAATTTAGTTCCATTGTGTTGCCTGTAGAGTTGGTGTTTCTGGTGATGCTCTCTGGTCATTTTTAAACTTTGTTCCATTTGGTGTTTTGTTTTTCTCCACTCAAAGAGTTCCCATTCAAATTTCTTATAGGGCTGATTTATGGTCATGAACTCCTTTAGATTTTGTTTGTCTGGAAAATTCTTTATCTCTCCTTCTATTCTGAATGACAGCCTTGCTGGATAAAATATTCTTCACTGTGTATTTTTCCCATTTAGCACATTTAATATATCCTGCCACTCTATTCTGACCTGCCAAGTTTCTGTTGGAAGATCTGCAAACTTGATTTGTTTCCCTTGTAGGTTAAGGACTTTTCTTCCTTTGCTGCTTTCATAATTCTTTACTTGTTTGTGTATTTTGTGAATTTGACTATGATATGTCTTGGTGATGACTGGCTTTTGCTGAATTTAATAGAGGTTCTCTGTGCTTCTTGGATTTAGATGTATGTCCTTCTCCATATTAGGGAAGTTTTCAGCTATAATTTGCTCACATAAATGTTCTGTCACTTTTTCTCTTTCTTCATCTTCTGGGACTCCTATGATACAAATGTTATTCCTCTTTAGTAGGTCACTGAGTTCACTAAGTCTTGTATTGTGATCTTTGCCTTTGTTTCTCTCTTCTTTTCAGCTTCATTATTTTCCACAATTTTATCTCCTAAATCACTGATTCACTGCTCTGCTTTATCCAGCCTTGCTATCATGGCATCCATTTGAAATTGCACTTCGGTTATAGCATTTTTAATTTAGGGCTCACAAGATTTTAGTTTAGAGATTCTCTACGGTCTTCTATGCTTTCTACAACCCCAGATGGTATCCTTATAATTGTAGTTTTAAATTCTAATTGAGACATTTTACTGATATCTGCTTTGATTAAATCCCTGGCCATGACTTCTACTGCCTGTTCCTTCTTTTTGGGTGAGTTTCTCTATCTTGTCATTTTATCCATAAAAGAAAAGAAAAAATAAAGAAAAGAAACAAACAAAAACAAAGAAAAAAACCCAAAAAATAAAATTAAAAAAAAACACAAAAACCCTGTATCCTGGGTGTGTTTTGGGCTGCTTGTTTAGAGTCCAGGCCCCAAAATAAAACATAATATAATGAAATGAAATGAAAACAAATGATAAAATAAAAAATAAGAGAATATGCATATATAAAAATGTATACATAAAAATGTAAATAAAAACAATAAAAATTTAAAAAGGAATTGAAAATAAGAAAATAAATGAAAAAAGTTAATAATAAAAAATAAAGAATAAAAGTAAAATGGAATTTAGATCCTATGTTTCTTAGAGCTGAAGCCTGCCCAGTAGACTTTGTGCAAGTGAGTTGTTTGTGCTGGTCTTCTAGAGGAGGAGCCTGCTGTATGAATTCTATGGCTGATTTGTTTGAGTGGAAATGCACCTCTAGGGTGCAAAGGAGCAGAGCTTGGCATAAGTGGCTCTGGCCTCCACTGGGTGGTGGTGTTTTGCTCCCTGAAGTCTTTTGGCTCTGAAGAATGGAATAAAAATTGCAGCACCCTGGCGAGGATGTGGAGAAACGGGCACCCTCCTACACTGTTGGTGGGAATGTAAACTGGTACAGCCCCTCTGGAAAACAGTGTGGAGGTTCCTCAGGAAACTAACAATAGAACTCCCCTAGGACCCAGCAATAGCACTGCTAGGAATTTACCCAAGGGATACAGAAATGCTGAGGCATAGGAGCACATGACCCCAATGTTCATAGCACTCTCCACAATAGCTAAAACATGGAAAGAGCCTAAGTGTCCATCAACAGATGAATGGATCAAGAAGATGTGGTTTATCTATACCATGGAATACTACATGGCAATGAGAAACAATGAAATCTGGCCATGTGTAGCAACATGGATGGACCTTGAGGGTGTTATGCTGAGCGAAATAAGTCAGGCAGAGAAGGACAAATATCATATGTGTGCACGTATAGGAGGATTAGGAGGAACTTAACTGAGGAACAAGGGGGAGAAGAAGGGCGGAAATGGTGGGGGAAAGGGAGAGAGGCAAACCATGAGAGACTCTTGAATGCTGACAAAAACTGAGGACTGATGGATGTGGGGGGGAGGGGGGGATGGGCATAGAGGAGGACACTTGTGGGGATGAGCACTGAGTGTTATGTGGAAACTAATTTGACAACAAACTATTCGTAAAAAAAAAAAAAAAAGAAAGAAAGAAAAAGAAAATAGCAGCACCCTGCTCTATAGCCCTGGAGCTAAATGTTTGCACCATGTATTCTTCAGGCAAACCTCACAGAAGAGCAATTAATCATTCTTCTTGTGTCTCCCGGTTTCCATCCTGTGCCAGCCTGTGGGAAAAAAGCAGTGGCATGAATGTACCGCTATTCAGAGTTTATGTCAGAGCAGACAGCTAGCACCCGTGTTTGCTCTCCTCAGCCAGAGTGAGTCCCCTCTCTTATGCCTGGAAAGAGTACAGCGTGTTGGCATGACCTGTCTTTCTTGTGACCCAAGGGATCCTCAGACCACACTGTCACTTCTTGAATTCTGTCCCACTTCACCACTTGAGCACCTTTATGCCAGGCACTTCCTCCATGGTAGCAGACTGCTAAAAGTTCAGATTTTGTGCTCCCTACTTATAACTTCCCACTAGCCTCCCTCAGCTCCCTCCCCAAGCTGTATCCAGAACAACATCTCTCCCATTAAATTCTCCATGAGTCCTACCTCCCAAAGGGCGGTCACTTTTCTACTTGTAGTCTTTCAATTTTTGTTCTCTCAAACCTGTTTGATTTCTTTGGTTTCAGAATGATTTGATAAATATCTATATGTGTTCAGGGACAAGACAAGCTTAGGGTCTCCCTAATCATCATCTTAACTGCTCCCTGGATTGTCTTCAATATGGCTTCTAAGTTCTCTCACTGTAGTATATGTAGGTAATTTTCTTTCTTTCTTTTAGATTTAGTTGAATAAAAGGGGAAGACATAAGGGGAATGCTTCCTACCTTGAGTGGATTTGTTTCCCTTACTAGTAGCCAAACCCTTAGATGAGAGGAAGGCAAAGAAAGAAGGGCCTCAGAACCAGGAATTTAAATGAATAAGGGCAATGGCCGCCTCCAAACTGAAGTTGAATTTGAAATCAACTCTACCACAAAAGGCTGTTACACAATTAGAGTGATAATAAAGAACTTATAGATTGATACATTATTATTTATAGGCCTAAGATAGTCATTAGCATCTCATATAGAGCCTTACTTCTTTCTTAAAAAAATTTTTTTAATGTTTGCTTAGTTTTGAGAGACATATAGACAGAGCATGAACAGTAGAGGGGCAGAGAGGGAGAACAGAAAATGAAGCAAGCTCCAGCCTTTGAACTGTCAGCACAGAGCCCACTGTGGGGCTTAAACTCCTGAACCATGACATCATGACCTAAGCCAAAGTCAGATGCTCAACCAGCTGAGCCACACAAGCACCCCAAGCCTCATTTCTAATAAAAAAAATGACCTACCAGGTTCAATTAGGCGGTAAATAGGAATTTTTAAAGATTGACCAGTTCATAACTTAAAGCAATTGTAGTTATTTAAATGCAGAAAAGTCAGTCTAGTATTACACATGGTGTCTGACTATGTACCTCTTTAATCCTTTAGCACGGCCCTGACTGAATGGAAATCAGACAACTATGAGGAAGTCCCCAGGAAAATGTGAGATATAAATGAATAAAGATATATATATATGCACATATGTGGGGCGCCTGGGTGGCTTAGTCGGTTAAGCGTCCGACTTTCGCTTAGGTCATGATCTCGCTGTTCGTGGGTTCGAGCCCCGCGTCAGGTTCTGTGCTGACTGCCAGCTCGGAGCCTGGAGCCTGTTTCAGTCTGTGACTCCCTCTCTTTCTGACCCTCCCCTGCTCACGCTGTCTCTCTCTCTCTCCTAGAAATAAATTAAAAAAAAAAAAAGTAAATAAATATATGCACATATGTACGTATATACTTATATCCACACAGATACACAAAGACACGTACACAAACATAAATACTGTGAGTAAAAGGGATGAGGTTTCCAAATGCATTCATAGAAGCATCCATGACAATTCAGTGTCTTTGACTGTTTCTGAACCTTCTCGCTGTAGCACCTGTAGATAACTTCCTGTCTGTCTGGATCTAGTTGGATCAAAGAGGAGCAGGTTGTAAGAGGAACGCTTCCTCCTCCTGGGGACTGGCAGCCAAAACCTTTTGGAGATTTCCAGAGTGCCTGTGTATGAGTCCTACTAGACTGGGTGAAGAGGGCACAGACTCCTACTAAGACAAAGAGGAGGTGGCAGTAGGCGGGGGACAGAGGAGCGGTGCTAACTGAGCCTGGATCGCTCACCCTGCAAGTGCTCTGCCACCACGTGGGGCTGCTGCCCCAAGTCCAAACCCACAGTCACGTGGAGGGGCCTCTGCCTCTGGCCTGCAGTTATTTGATGCTGTCTGAGGGCAGAGAAGGCCAGCATAAGAGGGTAAAAGGATGAAGGAAGGACCTGACAGCAGAACATTTGGTGGGAAAGAAGGATGTATACCTGCAAAATGAGGTTGGATTGAAATAATTTCCCCCATGAAAGGCTGGTGCACACTGACCCGGCGTCAGTAGCAAAGATCTGTACCTAACTCTTGAATTATTCACATTTTTGCTAGGTCTAAAATACAGAAGACAGGCACACCTGGGTAGCCCAGTGGGTTAATAGTCCAACTTTGGCTCAGGTCGTGATCTCCCTGTTCACGAGTTTGAGGCCCACCTTGGGTTGTGCGCTGATGGCTCCGAGCCTGGAGCCTGCTTCAGATTCTGTGTCTTCCTCTCTCTCTGACCCTTCCCTGCTCACACTCTGCTTGTCTCTCTCTCTCTTTCTCTCTCTTTCTGTCTCTCTCTCTCTCAAAATAAATAAACATTAAAAAATTTTAAATACATATTACGAACCTAGGGAAAATGAGATACTAGGTTTCAGTAACTGATTTGCATGTGAGTTTCCTAAATATCAACCAGTTTATAAGTTTAAGAATAATTGTGACCAATTTGCACTGAATCAGTAAGTCTGCAAGTCGTGTGGTGTCTTACTAGGTCTATTTTTAATCTTTTAGCAGTGCCATGAATGAATGGACAGCAGTATCCTCTGAAGGGCTCTCCAATGCAAAGTGAGCTATGGTGAATCCATCCATACATAGATATGTATCTGTATACACACACACACAGGATTTGGGATGGTCTCTCTCAGGATCACTCATGGGATAACAAAATTCTGTTAATAAGAGAAAACAAAATGCCGTATCTGAAGTCTTCTCATCGTAAGCTTCTATATGTAATACTCTTTATCTTTTGACTATAGGTGGAAAACAGATAAAGAGGTCCTAGAGGGAGTCTTTTTAATCCTAGTATTTGTCACTCTTGATTATTGTGTGTGAGATTCTACTAGAATGGCCAAGGAGGAGGACATCTTATTCAGAGCAAAGAGGTGTCAGCAGAAAGAATGGAGCTAATAGACCCTGGATCTGTCCCTCACCCTCCAGAGCTCTGCCCCCATGTGAAGCTGGTGCCCCAAACCCACCACCATACTGGAAGGAGTCTCTGCCTCAGGTCTTTAGTCACTTGGCTCTGTCTGCGAGGCAGAAAAGACCTCTAGGAAGCATGAAAGTAAGCAAGTGATGGAGGGACTTGCCAATCATGCAATTAGTTGGGGTTGAAGAGATATGTATCTATAAACCAAAGTTGAATTTGAAATAAATTCCACCGCAAAAAGGCTGTTACACACTGAGTTTAGAGACATAGTAAAGAACTCTTACAGATTGATGCATTGCATTATTCATTTTTAGGCCTAAGATAGTCATTACCATCTCATATAAAGCCTCATTTCTGTTTAAAAAAAAAATCACCTACTAGGTTCAATTAGGTGGTAAATGCCTGAATTTTTAAAGGTTGACCAGTTCATAACTATGGAGCAATTGCAGTTATTTAAATGGAGAAAAGTCAGCCTAGTATTACACATGGTGTCTGACTGTGTACCTCTTTAATCTTTTAGCACGGCCTTGAGTGATTGGAAATCAGACAGCTATGTGGAAGTCATCAGTAAAACGTGAGATATAAATGAATAAAGATATATATATATATGGATATATATATATATATGCATATATGTATGTATATACTTACATCCACACAGATGCACAAAGACATATACAAAAACATAAATACTGTGAGTGAAAGGGATGAGGTTTCCAAATGCATTCATAGGAGCATCCATGACAATTCAGTGTCTTTGACTGTTTCTGAACCTTCTCACTGTTGCACATGTAGATAACTTCCTGTCTGTCTGGATCTAGTTGGATCAAAGAGGAGCAGGTTGTAAGAGGAACGCTTCCTCCTCCTGGGGACTGGCAGCCAAAACCTTTTGGAGATTTCCAGAGTGCCTGAGTATGAGTCCTACTAGACTGGGTGAAGAGGGCACAGACTCCTACTAAGACAAAGAGGAGGTGGCAGTAGGCGGGGGACAGAGGAGCGGTGCTAACTGAGCCTGGATCGCTCACCCTGCAAGTGCTCTGCCACCATGTGGGGCTGCTGCCCCAAGTCCAAACCCACAGTCACGTGGAGGGGCCTCTGCCTCTGGCCTGCAGTTATTTGATGCTATCTGAGGCCAGAGAAGGCCAGCATAAGAGGGTAAAAGGGTGAAGGGAGGACCTGACAGCAGAACATTTGGCGGGAAAGAAGGATGTATACCTGCAAAATGAGGTTGGATTGAAATAATTTCCCCCATGAAAGGCTGGTGCACACTGACCCGGCGTCAGTAGCAAAGATCTGTACCTAACTCTTGAATTATTCACATTTTTGCTAGGTCTAAAATACAGAAGACAGGCACACCTGGGTAGCCCAGTGGGTTAATAGTCCAACTTTGGCTCAGGTCGTGATCTCCCTGTTCATGAGTTTGAGGCCCACCTTGGGTTGTGCGCTGATGGCTCCGAGCCTGGAGCCTGCTTCAGATTCTGTGTCTTCCTCTCTCTCTGACCCTTCCCTGCTCACACTCTGCTTGTCTCTCTCTCTCTTTCTCTCTTTTTCTGTCTCTCTCTCTCTCAAAATAAATAAACATTAAAAAATTTTAAATACATATTACGAACCTAGGAAAAATGAGCTACTAGGTTTCAGTAACTGATTTGCATGTGAGTTTCCTAAATATCAACCAGTTTATAAGTTTAAGAATAATTGTGACCAATTTGCACTGAATCAGTAAGTCTGCAAGTCGTGTGGTGTCTTACTAGGTCTATTTTTAATCTTTTAGCAGTGCCATGAATGAATGGACAGCAGTATCCTCTGAAGGGCTCTCCAATGCAAAGTGAGCTATGGTGAATCCGTACATACATAGATATGTATCTGTGCACACACACAGTAGGATTTGGGATGGTCTCTCTCAGGATCACTCATGGGATAACAAAATTCTGTTAATAAGAGAAAACAAAATGCTGTATCTGAAGTCTTCTCATTGTAAGCTTCTATATGTATTACTCTTTATCTTTTGACTATAGGTGGAAAACAGATAAAGAGGTCCTAGAGGGAGTCTTTTTAATCCTAGTATTTGTCACTCTTGATTATTGTGTGTGAGATTCTACTAGAATGGCCAGGGAGGAGGACATCTTATTCAGAGCAAAGAGGTGTCAGCAGAAAGAATGGAGCTAATAGACCCTGGATCTGTCCCTCACCCTCCAGAGCTCTGCCCCCATGTGAAGCTGGTGCCCCAAACCCACCACCATACTGGAAGGAGTCTCTGCCTCAGGTCTTTAGTCACTTGGCTCTGTCTGAGGGGCAGGAAAGACCTCCAGGAAGCATGAAAGTAAGCAAGTGATGGAGGGACTTGCCAATCATGCAATTAGTTGGGGTTGAAGAGATATGTATCTATAAACCAAAGTTGAATTTGAAATAAATTCCACCGCAAAAAGGCTGTTACACACTGGGTTTAGAGACATAGTAAAGAACTCTTACAGATTGATGCATTGCATTATTCATTTTCAGGCCTAAGATAGTCATTACCATCTCATATAAAGCCTCATTTCTATTTAAAAAAAAAAATCACCACTAGGTTCAATTAGGTGGTAAATGCCTGAATTTTTAAAGGACAGAGGAGCGGTGCTAACTGAGCCTGGATCGCTCACCCTGCAAGTGCTCTGCCACCATGTGGGGCTGCTGCCCCAAGTCCAAACCCACAGTCACGTGGAGGGGCCTCTGCCTCTGGCCTGCAGTTATTTGATGCTGTCTGAGGGCAGAGAAGGCCAGCATAAGAGGGTAAAAGGGTGAAGGGAGGACCTGACAGCAGAACATTTGGTGGGAAAGAAGGATGTATACCTGCAAAATGAGGTTGGATTGAAATAATTTCCCCCATGAAAGGCTGGTGCACACTGACCCGGCGTCAGTAGCAAAGATCTGTACCTAACTCTTGAATTATTCACATTTTTGCTAGGTCTAAAATACAGAAGACAGGGCTACCTGGGTGACTCAGTCACTTAAGTTCGACTTTGGCTCAGCTTGTGATCTCATGGTTTATGGGTTTGAGCGTCACCTTGGGCTGTGCACTGACAGCTGGAGCCTGCTTCGGATTCTGTGTCTCGCTCTCTCTCTGCCCCTCTCCCTCTCACAGTCTCTCTGGGTCTCCCTCAAAATAAACAAACATTAAAAAATTTTAAATACATATTATTTAAATATAATGAGGGAAAATGAGATACTAGGTTTCAGTAACTGATTTGCATGTGAATTTGCTAAATATCAACCAGTTTATAAGTTCACAAGTAATTGTGGCCAATTTGCAGTGACTCACTTAGTCTAGAAGTCATGTGGTGTCTTACTATGTCTACTTTTAATCCTTTAGCACTGCCATGAGTGAATGGACAGCAGTATCCTCTGAAGGGCTCTCCAGTGCAAAGTGAGCTATGATGTAGATATGTATCTGTACACACACCTGCGTGCGCGCACGTGCGTGCGCACACACACACACACACATTGGGATTTGGGGTGTTCACTCTCAGGAGCACCCATGGGAATGCACAGTTCCCTTGATGCTGTTTGTAAAGTCTTCTCACGGTAAGCTTCTATATGTAATATTCTTTCTCTTTGAGTCAAGGTAGAAAAACGATGATGGGGTCATAGAAGGCATTTTCTCACCCCTAATCTTCACCCTCAGTTACGAGCAGCCAAACTGATAGGACATTTTCAGATTGCCTGTGTCTGGGTCTCTATGAGGGTAGGAAGCAGAATATTAATTAGTAAATTAAAAACAGCAAATAGTTATCAGTGTAGAGGATGCAGAGGGTGCCTCAGCAGAAAATAATTGAGCTAATAGACTCAGATCTGTATATATTTTGCCACCACTGGCAGCGGGTACCCCAAGCCCAGACCTCCCATCGCACTGGATAGGACACTTGACTCAGACAGACCTGTACTGATCTGATATTATCTGAGTAGCAGGAAAGACATCCACGGTTCCTAAAAAAGCACACATGGTTTGGAAGGACTTGCAAATCAGGAAATCAGATTGGTCAAGAGAGGTGTATATCTACACTGAGGTAAATAAATGAATCCCATTGTAAAAGAATGTTACACATTGGGTCAGATTCAGTAGTAAAGAACTGTACTTAAATCTTGAGTCATTAATTTTTGACAGGGGAAGGTATTCATTACAAAGACATAAAGCCTCATTTCTAGGGGGAAATGACATACCAGATTTCAAATAACTGATTGATATGTAAATTTTAAGAGTGTCAACTATTTTTTAAGTTGGAGAGTAATTTTAACTAATTGAACTAAAATATTTAGTGTAGAATGTCATCTAGTGTCTGACTCTGTCCGTTTTTAATCCCTTAGCACTGCCTGGAGTGAATTAACAACAGGGACTTCTGGCGAAATCAGCAAGGAAATGTGAGATATAAGTAGAGATGTAAACAAAACTATACATATATAAATACACATACCGAGAGGGTGCGAGGGAGAAAGAGAAACTGAGATTTGGGAGATTCATTTTCAGGAGCATTCGAGACATTACAGTGTTTCTTTTTGTTTTTCCTTTTGTGTCTACCTTTTTCTTTTTTAATTTAAATCCAAGTTTACATATAGTGTGAGAATGATTTCAAGAGTAGAACTCAGGGATTCATCCCTTATGTATAACACCCAGTGCTCATTCCCACAAGTGTCCTCCTTAATGTCCATCACCCATTTAGCCCATCCTCCCCCACCATTTACCCTCTGTTCAGTTTGTTCTCTGTATTTAACAGCCTTTTGTGGTTTGTCTCCCTCTGTTTTTATCTTATTTTTGCTTCCCTTCCCCAGTGTTTATCCATTTTGTTTCTTAAATTCCACATAGAGTGAAATTATCAGTTTTTTGTCTTTCTCTGACTTATTTCACTTAGCATAATCCACTAGTTCTATCCATGTTGTTGCAAATGGCAAGATTTCATTCTTTTTGATCACTGAGTAATATCCCACTAGATATATATACCACATCTTCTTTATCCATTCATCAATCAGTGGACACTTGGGCTCTTCCCATACTTGGGCTATTGTTGATAGTGCTGCTATAAACATTAGGATGCATGTGCCCCTATGAATCAGCATTTTTGCACCCTTTGAATAAATACCTAGTAGTATAATTGCTGGGTTGTAGGGTAGCTCTCTTTTTAATTTCTTGAGGAACCTCCATACTATTTTGCAGAAGACAGTGTGGTGTCTTTGACACCATTTCCAAATTACTGAGGCCTATGAAAGTAACCTTGTCTCTGGTTTGAATAGAGTTGGATAAAAGAGAAACAGGTCATAAGGGGGTGCATCTTATTCCTCTTCTGTTTCTCACCCTTAGCTAGTGACCACCCAAACCCCTAGAAAATGATCAAAATGCCCCATGTATGAAACTCTACCAAAGTGGAGCAAGGGGTGCCTGGGTGGCTCAGTTGGTTAAGCATCTGACTCTTGATTTTGGCTCAGATCATGATCTCATGGTTCCAGGGATCAAGCCCCATGTTGGGCTCTGCACTGACAGCATGGAGTCAGCTTGGGATTCTCTCTCTCTCTCTCTCTCTCTCTCTCTCTCCTCTCTCCCTTTCCCTCTCCCCACTCTTCTCCCCCCCATTCACACTCTCTCGTGTTCTCTTTCTCAAAATAAATAAACTTAAAAAAAGTGGAACAAGAGAGGAGATAAACCCGTTTTGGAGCAAAGAGAAGATTCAGAAGTCAAGAAAATGTGCACAAACTTGATTCATGAAGTTTTTGTCCACAGGAATAAGATTCTCATTTTAAGCATATAAAGGCTCATTTGTAGGGAAACGTTAAATGCCAGGTTTCAAAGGCTGATTAAATTATTTTTAAGTCCATTAGATTGGAAATTGCAGCATTAATTGTACCTAATTTTCATCTAAAAATTAAATCTAGAGAGACATGTAAAGTCTTACAATGTGCAGTTTTAATCCTTTAGCAATGACTCAAGTCAGGGGAAAAAAGTAACTGGTTTTGATGAAATGTGAGATATATATACATGGAGATAGAGGAAGGGAGATGCTGAGATTTGTGAAGTTCATTCAGGAAAGTGCTCCTGGCAATTCAGAGTTTCATCACACTTTATCTCAAGTCTTTGCAAGCTTCAGAATGTAACTTTCTTTTCTGGGTCTATTTGGGGCAAGGTGACCAGGCTATAAAGGGAAATCATCTGTTACCTTTTGTAGCAGCCAAAACACTTAGGAAACTACCAGATTGCCCAGATATGAGACGACACACCCCCTGAGTGTGTGGGCAAGAAAAGACAGAATTGAATTTGGAGCAAGGAAGAATCCCCAGTGGATAGGGAGCAGAGGAACCCACAGCAGGAAAAAAAAAAAAAAAAAAAAAAAGGAGCTAGTAGACCCTGGATATGCCTCTTACCCTCCAGAGTACTGCCACCATGTGAGGGTGGTACCCCTAACCCCCTGCCACACTGGAGGCAGCCCCTGCCTCGGGTCAGCAGTTATTTGACCCTTTCTGAAGTGCAGGAAAGACCTCTATGATTCCCAAGGGGTTAATAGGTGTTGTAGGGACTTAAGACAGAAACTTACAAGGACAAGCAAGATTAGTATCTACAGACTCAGGTTGAATTCGAAGCAAATTTAACCACAAAATGGTATTATATTTGGGGATTAAAAGAAGTGTACAGAAACTTGATGTATTAATATTTTCTACAGGACTGATTTTCATTACAAACATGTAAACTTAATTTCTAGGGGAAAACTAAATACCAGGTTTCAATGAACTGATTAAGATGTTACATTCTTAGGTCAGCCAGATTATAAATTGTAGAGTAATTGATGTTAATTTGCATTTAAAAATAAGTCTAGAAGGGCACGGAGTCTTACAATGTGCATTTTAAATCCTTTAGCTGTGACCCACGTGAGTTGAAAAAAGTAACCGGTGTTAAAGGAACCAAGGAAAGGTGAGATATAAACATAGAGAGAGGAAGGGGGATACTAAAGTTTATGAGGTCAAATTAGTTATGAAGTCCTTGTTTCCAACAATCATGTAAATCCTATCCAAGTTATCCATGATATGTGAAGAGTAGAAGGTGTTGGAGGGACTCAGATTCCAAATAACTAATTGACATATTTTTAAGAGTTCAATCCTTTTATATATTATATAGCAAATGTATCAATTTCAACCAAAAAAAGTAAGTCTATGAACTCACTTAGTTCCATGCACATTTTTAATCCTTCGCCTTGACCTGAATAAAGTGGCATCAGAAGTATTTGACTACTTTGATATATTTTACCTTTCAATGATGGTGCACTAAAGACTACTGATATCATTTATTTGGGTCAGTGCTGTGTATATATTAATCTCTCTATATATAGAGAGAGCCCAAGAAAGACACAGAGAAAGAAAGAAGCAGAAGACAGAAAGACAGGAGACAAAGTGGGAGAAGGGAAGGGGATGGAGAGGGATAGAGATACAGATGAAGGAGAGACAGGGGATGGAGGAGAGTAAGAGAAAGCTAGAGTGATCTGCAAAATTCAGTCCTGGAGGTATCTATGAGAATATGGAGTTTTCTGGACAAGAAGTCTAAAATTCTTTCTAAAAATTTAGGTCATCCAGTGAGCTAAGTCATGTTTACTATATCCTTTAGATTCAAGGCAGTCTTGTTCAGATACATTTTCACATCGCTATTCCATGTAGCAAATTTCTAATGACCTGTTTTTGCATTTCTTGGTGGTTAAAGTATAATAGAACGACTCGCCAGGTTCCATGATGATGATGAAGACATTGGCTTTCTCAATTCATATGAGTAAGTCATTTTGAGGGTTGGAGGAGGGCTTATCTCTTATCTTTGCAAAGGTAGAGCTTGTGTTGAGACAAAAGAAAAACTACGGAAAGGTATCAAAATGTTTGAGAGGGAGAGTACACAATAATGACTCAAATTTAATTTGCAGGTAAGCACCATGCTTGAAAAAATTTCCACACAGTCACAAACGTTCATCTAGTTAAAACTGTGAAAATAGTCTTAATAGATACTACTTTTATTACAAAGTTTCTTCTTAACAGAGGATTGAAGAATGCTACTTATTCCTTCCTTGTGTTCATTTTTTCCCCCTGGATGTATTCTGGTTCCCAGTTGTGTTAATTTGTCTATGAGCAAAAATGGGACTGAGAACAAAAGTGAACACATTTTTCTGATTAAGGGCCTCTTCCTGCTCACCGGAATCATTCATTTTGACTTGTTTCTTCTTCTTCTTCTTCTTCTTTTTTTAATGTTTTTATTTCTGAGAGAGAGACAGAGAGAGAGACTGCATGAGCAGGGGAGGGTCAGAGAGAGAGGGAGACACAGAATCTGAAACAGGCTCCAGGCTCTGAGCTAGCTGTCAGCACAGAGCCCAATGCGGGGCTTGAACCCATGAACCGTGAGATCATGACCTGAGCCGAAGTCGGACACTTAACCGAAGGAGCCACCCAGGCACCCCCATTTTGACTTGTTTCTGAGTATTCTCCCTGAAAGCACTTCTTACTGCATTTAACCTGAAGGCATTGTTACTATGTATCCATGGCAAGGAGAAAATACTTTCTTAGAATCACATGTGTCTGAACTGCAGAAATATTCTTGAGATTTTTCCTCTGCTTTCCTCTTGGCCACTTGTTTAACCATCTAGCCCCTTGTGCCAATATGTTGGAGAGTGAGTAGTGCGGAAGAGGAAATTAAATGGTCACTGCTGGAATTTTTTTGCTATCTAGACAAAGATTACATAGAAAATAAAGGGGAGAGTAATGAATCCAAATAGTTCTCCAGATTACCCATGAAAGCATGATACCTTATCTATAAACAAAACATGTATAAAGAAATTAAGAATTAATATTTATGGGTAGATTTATTGCTTGTCTGTATTTCCTGTTTCTATGACTTTTCATCATGGGCTATTAATGAAGATTTCACCCTGCTATTTTATTAAATTATAGGTCTGCCTTTAGCTACACATTTTCTGCAGTAAGTCTGCCCAGGACTGAGGCAAACATTTTTAAGTTTTTAATTCCAGTGTAATTAACATACCGTGTTGTATTAGTTCCAGGTATACAATAGAGTGATCCTTCAGTCCATACATTTCTCCATGCTCATTAGGACAAATGAGCCCTTAATCCCCATCACCTATTTAACACGTCTTCCTACCCACCTCCCCTCTGCCATTTGCAAGCAAAGCTTTGTGTAAACATAAGTTTCATTTATCTTTGGTTAATACTGAGGAATAGAATTGCTGAATCTTGGGACATCTGTGTGTCTCAGTCAGTTACGCATCTGACTCTTGACTTTGGTCAAGGATGCCCTTCAGGTCGGGATGCCAGGGTCATGGGATTGAGCTCTGTTGGGCTCAGTGCTGAGCATGGAGCCTGTTTAAGATTCTCTCTAATCTCTCTATACCTTCACCCCTCCCTTTGCCCCTCTCCCTGAGCATGCGCTCCCCCCCACACCTCTTGCTCTCTCTCTCTAAAAATAAGTAAGTAAATAAATAAAAGAATTGCTGGATCTTATGGTAAAGAGTGTGTTTAATTATAATAGAAGTAGCTCCAAAAAAGCTATCGTCTCACATGTATGAGTTTTGATTGTTCTGCACCCTCACTTGTACTTGGTTTGTCCATCAGTTTTGTTTCATTTTTTAAGACATTTAATAGATGAGTTGTGATATCTCATTAAGACTTAAAATTGCATTTTCGTAATGACCAATGATGTTGAGCATCTTTTCCTATGTTTATTTACTACCTATAGATTATTTTGATAAAATGTCTCTCTAAATCTTTTGCCTGTTTTTAAATTTTTTCCTTATTGTTGAGTTTTGAGAGTTCTTGTTGCCTTTTAAAATTTTATTTAAATTCAAGTTATATAACATATAGTGTATTAATGATTTCAGGAATCAAATTTAGTGATTCATCACTTACATATAACACCCAGTGCTCATCCCAACAAGTGCCCTCCTTATTACCCATTGCCCATTTAGCCCATCCCTCCACCCATCTCCCCTCCAGCATCCCTCAGTTCTCTGTATTTAAGAGTCTCTAATACTTTGTCTCCCTCTCTGTTTTATCTTATTTTTGCTTCCCTTCCCCTGTGTTCATCTGTTTCATTTCTTAAATTCCACATATGAGTGAGATCATGTGATATTTGATTTTCTCTGACTTATTTCACTTAGCATAATACACTCTAGTTCCATTAATGTTGTTGCAAATAGAAAGATTACATTCTTTTTGATGGCTGAGTAATATCCCATTATATATATATATATATATATATATATATATACACCACATCTTTATCCATTCATCAGTCAATGGACATTTGGGTTCTTTCCATACTTTGACTGCTATCAGTTGTGTTACTGTAAATGTTGGGGTGCATGTGCCCAATTGAATCAGCATTTTTGTACACTTTGGATAAATACCTAGTAGTGTAATTGCTGGGTTGTGGAGTAGTTCTATTTTTAATTTATTGATGAACCTCCATACTGTTCCCTAGAGTGGCTGCACCAGTTTGCATTCTCAATAGCAGTGCAAAGGGGTTCCTCTTTCTCCGCATCCTCACTAACATCTGTTGTTGCCTGAGTTGTTAATTTTAGCCACTCTGACTGGTGTGAGGTGGTTGTCTCATTATGGTTTTTATTTGTACTTCTTTGATGATGAGCGATATTGAACATCTTTTCATGTGTCTGTTAGTCATCTGGATGTTTTCTTTGGAAAAGTGTCTATTCATGTCTTCTGCCCATTTCTTCTCTGTATTATTTTTTTGGGTGTTGAGTTTGATAAGTTTTCTATAGATTTTGGATACTAACCCTTTATCTCATATGTCATTTACAGATATCTTCTCCCATTCCATCAGTTGCCTTTTAGTTTTGCTGATTATATCCTTCGCTGTGCAGAAGTTTTTATCTTGATGCGATCCCAATAGTTCATTTTTGCTTTTGTTTCACTTGTCTCTGGAGACATGTCAGGTAAGACGTTGCTGCGGATGAGGTCAAAGAGCTTGTTGCCTGTTTTCTTCTCTAGGATTTTGATGACTTCCTGTCTTATGTCTAGGACTTTCATCCATTTTGAGTTTATTTTTGTTTACAGTGTAAGGAAATGGTCCATTTTCATTCTTTATGGCATTTTACAGCTTTCCCAGCACCATTTGCTGAAGAGACTGTCTTTTTGCCATTGGTTTTTCTTTTCTACTTTATCAAAATTTAGTTGGCCATACATTTGTGGGTCCAATTCTGGGTTCTCTGTCCAGATTCATTGATCTGTGTGTCTATTTTTGTGCCAGTACCATACTGTTTTGATTACAGCTTTGTAATACAGCTTGAAGTCTGGAATTGAGATGCCTCCAGCTTTGGTTATCTGTTTTAACAGTACTTTGGCTATTCAGGGTCTTTTCTGGTTCCGTACAAATTTAGAACTGTTTGCTCTAGCCCTGTGAAGAATGCTGGTGTTATTTTGATAGGGATTGCATTGAATATATAGATTGCTTTGGGTAGTATTGACATTTTAATAATATTTATTCTTCCAATCCAGGAGCATGGAATGTTTTTCCATTTTTTGTGTGTTATCTTCAATTTCTTTCATAGGCTTTGTATAGTTTTCAGTATATAGATTTTTCACCTAACCCCTTTGGGTAGGTTTATTTCTAGGTATTTTATGAGTTTTGTTGCATTTGTAAATGGGATTGATTCCTTGATTTATCGTTATGCTACTTCATTATTGGTGTATAGAAATGTGCATTGATTTTATATCCTGTGACTTGCTAAATTCATTTATCAGTGCTAGCAGTTTTTGGGTAGAGTCTTTTGGGCTTCCCACAAAGGGTATCATATTGTCTGTAAAGAGTGAAAGTTTGACTTCCTCCTGCTGATTTGGATGCCTTTTATTTCTTTGTGTTGTCTGACTGCTGAGTCTAGACCTTCTAACACTATGTTGAATAACAGTGGTGAGAGTGAATATCCTTATTGTATTCCTGACCTTAGGAGGAAAGCTCTCAGTTTTTCCCCATTGAGGATGATAGTACCTGTGGATCTTTCTTTTACATATATATATATATGTATATATATATATAAAAGAGAGAGACACACACACACAGAATCTGAAGCCGACTTCAGGCTCTGAGCTGTCAGCACAGAGCCCGATGCGGGGCTTGAATCTATGAGCAGTGAGATCATGACCTAAGCCGAAGTCAGGTGCTCAACAAACTGAGCCACCCAGGTGCCCTGTGTGGCTCTTTCATACATGGACTTTCTGATGTTGAGTTATCTTTCTTCTATCCTGACTTTCTTGAGGGTTTTTTTTTTTAATCAAGAAAGAATACTGTATTTTGTCAAATGCTTTTTCTGCACCTATTAAGAGAATCATGTAGATCTTATCCTTTCTTTTGTTAATGTGATGTACCACATAGATTAATTTGCAGGTATTGAACCAACCCAGCATCCTAGGAATAAATCCCAGTTGATAGTGGTGAATAATCTTTTTAATGTATTGTTGGACTTGGTTTGCTAATATCTTGTTGAGAATTTTGCATATTTGTTCATAAGAGAAATTGATCTGTAGTTCTCCTTTTTAGCGGGTTCTTTGTCTGTTTTTGGAATCAAGGTAATGCTGGCCTCATAGAATGAGTTTGTAAATTTTCACTCTATTTCTATTTTTGGAACAGCTTCAAAAGAATAAGTGTTAACCTTCTTTAAATGTTTGATAGAATTCTCCTGGAAAGCCATCTGACCCTGGACTCTTGTTTGTTAGGAGATTTTTGATCACTGATTCAATTTTGTTACTGGTTATGGGTCCATTCAAATTTTCTATTTCTTCCTGTTTCAGTTTTGATAGTTTATATGCTTGTAGGAATTTGTCCATTTCTTCCAGATTGCCCGGTTTGTTTGCATATAATTGCTCATAATATTCTTGTATTTTTGTTTGTATTTCTGTGGTGTTAGTTGTGATCTCTCCTCTTTCGTTGGTGATTTTATTTATTTAGGTCCTTTTTCTTTAGATCAGTCTGGCTAGTGGTTTATCAATTTTGTGAATTCTTCTGATGAAAAAGTTCCTGGCTTTATTGATCTATTCTAATTTTTAAAAATTTTCTATGTCATTGATTCCTGCTCTAATCTTTATTATGTCCTATTTTCTGCTGGTTTGGGGCTTTATTTGCTGCTGTTTTTTCAGCTCTTTTAGGTGTAGGGTTAAGTTGTCTATCTGAAGCCTCTCTTCCTTCTTTAGGAAGGCTTGGATTGGTATATACTTCCCTCTTATGCCTTATGCCTATGCTGCATTCCAGAGGTTTTGGACTGTTGTGTTTTCATTTTCACTGGTTTCCTTGTACTTTTTAACTTCTTTTTTAATTTCTTGGTTAATCCATTAATTCTTTAGTAGGATTCTTTAATCTCCAGGTATTCAAGGTTTTTCCATATTTTTCCTTGTGGTTGATTTTTAATTTCATAGTACTGTGATCTGAAAATATGCATGGTATGTATGATCTTGATCTTTTTATACTTGTTGAGGGCTGATTTGTGACCCAGTATGTGATCTATTCTGAAGAATGTTTCTTGTGCACTTGAGAAGAATGTGTATTCTGCTGCTTTAGGACAAAATGTTCTGAATATATTTGTTAAGTCCATCTGGTCCAGTGTGTCTTTCAAAGCCATTGTTTTCCTGTTGGTTTTCTGTCTACATGATCTGTCCATTATTGTAAGTGGAATGTTGAAGTCTCTTACTATTAATGTATTATTACAAATCAATATCTTTATGTTTGTGATTAATTGATTTATATATTTGGGTGTTGCAATTTAGGGGCATCAATATTTACAATTGTTAGATCTTGATAGACCCCTTAATTGTGATATAATGCCCTTCTTCAACTTTGTTGCAGCCTTTATTTTAAAATCTAGTTTGTCTGATATAATTAAGGCTACTTCAGCTTTCTTTTACCACCATTAGCATGGTAGATGGTTCTCCATCCCCTTTCTTTCAATTTGCAGGTGTCTTTAGGTCTAAAATGAGTCTATTGTAAACAGCAGATAGATGGCCTCATTTTCTTTTCCATTCTGATACCCTATGTCTTTTGATTTGAACATTTAGTCCATTTGCATTTAGAATGAGTACTGAAGGATATGAATTTAGTGCCATTGTGTTGTCTGTAGAGTTGGTGTTTCTGGTGATGTTCTCTGGTCCTTTCTTGTCTATGTTACTTTTGGTCTTGTTTTGTTTTGTCTTTTCTCCACTAAGAGTTCCCCTTAAAATTTCTTGCAGGGCCAATTTAGTGGTCATGAACTCCTTTAGTTTTTGTTTGCGAAACTCTTTATCTCTCCTATTTTGAATGACAGTCTTGCTGGATAAATAATTTTTGGCTGCATATTTTTCTAATTCATCACTTTGAACATATCCTGCCACTCATTTCTGGCCTGCCAAGTTTCTGTGGATAGATTTACTGTGAACCTGAACTGCCTTCCTTGTAGGTTAAGGACTTTTTCCCTTGCTCCTTTCATAATTCTTTCCTAGTCTGTGTATTCTGTGAATTTGACTATGATATGCCTTGGTGATGGCTGCTTTTTGTTGACTCTAATGGGAGTTCTCTATGCTCCTTGGGTTTTTATGTTTGTGTCCTTTACCAGTTTAAGAAAGTTCTCCACTATAATTTGCTCACATAAACCTCTACACCTTTTTCTCTCTCTTTACATTCTGGGTCTCCTATGATTTGGTTGTTAGCCCCTTTTAATAAGTCACTGAATTCTCTAAGTCTTGTATTGCGAGCTTTTGCCTTTGTTTCTGTATTTTTTTCCTGCTTTATTATTCTCCATATTTTTATCTTCTATATTGCCGAGTTCCTGCTCTGCTTCATCCATCCTTGCTGTTGTAGCATGAAGTTGAGATTGCATCTTGGTCATAGATTTTATTTCTTTTATCTCCACTGAAAGGGGTTCTCTGGTATCTTCTATGCTTTTTTTTCCAGCCACAGTTAATATTCTTATCATTGTGTTTCTAAATTCTAGTTCAGACATCTAACTTATATCTGTGTTAAGTCCCTGACTTGATGAAGAAAAAATTAACATAAAAAATAAAAATTAAAACAAGACAAAAAAATCAAATAAAGGAAGGTAGATACTAGGTGTGTTTTGGTCTGCCTGTTAAAAGAAGCTTGAGTGAGTAAAAAGAAGAAGAAAAAGTAAGAAAAAATTTTAACTAAAAAATTATATAATAAAATAGAATAAAGTAAAGAAAATGAAATAAATTAAAAATTAAAATAAAGTAAAAAAATAAATTTTTCTCTTTCTGTATCCAAGAAAGAGAAAGAATGAAAAAATGTAATTTAAGACAAAACAGAAGCAAAGAAAATGAGCAAATTTATGAACTAGCAGAGTGAAACCCAAATAAAGTTACAACCAGTTTTCCCTAAAATTGAAACTATGAAGCCCTCTATAGTCTATACACTAAGCAGGTGGTGTGACTTGTGCTAGTTTTCTGGAGGATGTGCTTGGAAGACACAGCTGGTCATGGCTTGGTGTAAGGGCTCCATTCTCAACTAGGTGGCACTGCTTAGTTTACTGGGGTGGATCAATGCAGCACACACAGGAGAGGTGAAAGTGCCTTTACTTAGCTCCCTCGTCTCTGTCACAGAAACTTAAGCTCTCACTGACCACCTCCTTTGTTCTCAGGCCTCTGTTCCCTCCCTGCCTCTACCCTGTCCATGTCCAAGCTGTCCGCCTGCCAGGAAGCACCTCCCTCCAGAGTTTTATTTCAGACAGGGTTGTGTTTCCAAACTGCACACAGAGACCCTGTGGCTTGGGCTTGCACCAGCTCTCTAGGGGAGGATCTCACTGAGTAATGGCTGAGTGCTGGCTTGACCCAGGAAACATTCATGTGATCGGGCAGCCGCAGAGGTTCAGAGATTATGGCAAATCACAACACACAGGTGGGACCAGGTTTCACAGAACTCTCGTGTTTGTCCCAATACCAGCAAACTGCCGCTCTCCTGGGTTGCTGGACCTTTGTGTGGGGGGCGGCCCTATATCCTCTACCAAATGCACTCCAAGCAGGGGAACTGCTTCGCATCTTGTTGCTCATCAACCCCTCAGACCGCTGCCTGCTCCTGGGGAGTTGCCCTATGTCCTCACTGGAGCATGGCTAGACACTTAGCTGCGAGACTTCAGACTCTGTGCTCCACTGTTTATTGAATCCTGGAGGTATTGAAACTTTCTCCTTTCTCCCTGTCAATGGTTTTGGGAAACAGATTTCTTGTTCAGTCCCCTGCATGTATATTCACTCTTTTTCTCTCTCTCCAGCTTCTTTTGGAGGAAATGCTTTTCTTGTACAATCCTGATGTGCTGCATTCTCCCCCTTTCTCCTTCTGTCTTCTCTCCATAAAAATGGCTCCCTACCCTCTGCAGCTTTTCTCTCCCCCAGTTCACCTCTCTGTACCTGTACCTGCTGAGCTCTGTGGCTCACGTTATTTAGATTGTTATGTTAATCTTCAGATCAATTTCCTAGGTGTTAAAACTGGTTTGATGCTGATCTGTGTTTCAGAGTTGAGACAAGCTCAAGGTCTCCGTGCTGCTCCACCATATTAAGTCCTCCTTTGAGAGTTATTGATACATGCTGGGTACAAGTTCTTTATCAGATAAATGTTTTGCATGTATTTCTCCCAATCCATAGCTTGTCTTTTCGTTCTTTTAATGGCGACTTTCACACAGCAGAAATTTTAAATTTTGATGAAATCCGATTTTTTCTTTCATAATTGGGGTTTTGATATTCTAGGTAAGAGATCTTTTCTTAATCCAAGGTCACAAATACTTTGTTTTCTTCTAAAAGTTTCATAGTTTTGGGTTTTACATTTAGATATATGGATCCTTTTGAGTTAATTTTTGCGTATGTTGTGATACAGGTTGTGAGCATTCTTTTGTAAATCTACGTCTAGTAATTCTTCTATAGTTTCTTGTAAGACTGCCTTTTCTCTATAGAATTGCCTTTACATCTTGGTTGAACATGAACTGACCATATACAAGGGCCCAGTTCTGAAATCTAATCTGTTCTGCTGTTCTGTGTGTCTATTCTTTCTTTTATACCATATTGTCTTCATTATTTAACTTTACAGTGAGTCTTTAAATCAGGTAATGGTATCACTCTGCCTTTCCATATAAATTTTAGAATCAGGTTGTCAATATCTATAAAAAATTATGTTGTGATCTATTTTATTGTGTTGAATCTGTAAACTGGTTTGAGGAGAATGGACATCTTATTGATATTGAATCTTGTAATCTATGAACATGATACATTTCTTATTCATAACATTTTTTCTTTCATCATGTTTTATAATTTTCCAGAATGCAAATCCTGCACATATTTTGTTAATTTATACCAACATATTGCATGCAATTTTGGTGCTAAAATAAATGGCACAGTTGTTTAAATTTCTATTTTTCAGTTGTTCATTCTTGGTATGTAGAAATATAATTGAATTTTGGGGGCTCCTGGGTGGCTTAGTCGGTTAAGCGTCCGACTTTCGCTTAGGTCATGATCTCGCCGTTCGTGGGTTCGAGCCCCGCGTCGGGCTCTGTGCTGACTGCCAGCTCAGAGCCTGGAGCCTGTTTCAGTCTGTGACTCCCTCTCTCTCTGACCCTCCCCTACTCACGCTGTCTCTCTCTCTCCTAGAAATAAATTAAAAAAAAAAAAAGAAAGAAATATAATTGAATTTTGTATTCCAGAAACGAGTTCTGATTCTCCTTCTCTTAGGTCGAATGTGGCTCAGTTGGTTTCTGTATTGGCCTCTTATTTGCTAACTCTATCAAATATACTTATTAGTTCCATTAGCTTTTATGTAGATTCCTTGGGATTTTCTAGGTATACAAGCATATCATCTGCAAATAGGGACAGTTTCATTTCTTTGTTTCTAATCTATATTTCTGGTACTTCTTTTTCTTGCCTTATTGCATTGACTTGGGCCTCCAATATAATTTTGAATAGAAGAAGTGTGAGACGACATCTTAGATTCCTAATCACTGGAGAAGGAATTCAGTCTTTCATCATTAAGATTGATATTAGCCATAGGTTTTTTTCTTGTTTTGTTTTTGGGGTTTTCTTTTTTTTTTTTTTGGTAAATGCCCCTTGTCCGGTTAATGAAATTCCTTCTATTTGTAGTTCACTGAAAGTTTTTAGTATTAATAAGTGTTCAATTTTATTGAAAAAATACTTTTTACACTGTGAAAATAAAAGGAAACCTCACTAAAATGGACTTGGGAGTTTTGGCAAGGGGAGTTCTCCTACCCTAACACTTACAGTCAATTGCAAATCCAAGAGAAAAAGACTTGACAGATCTATACTATTTTGCCACCCCAGCAGGAGGAAGAAAGACTTTCTTCCTCCCCTAGCAACAGCCCAGCCCATGAGAAACAGTCACAACTTAGACAGTGAAAAGCCACTATACTTCAACCTCCAAGTGTACCCTAATGTGTTTTTAGTTTATAATCGCCGCTTCCAACTTCCCCCACTCTTCCCCCTAAAAGAGTGTTTCTCTTCTTTATTCAGTGGTTTGGGTCTAGCTTGCTTGTCCTGGATTACAGTTCTCTGCTATTCCTGAATAAACCCATCTTTGCTGGTAAAATAACTGGCAGGTTTATTTTTAAGGTTAACATTACTTGGTGATCAGAAGTGGGATCCAGAGAAGACCCCCAACAGCTCTGAGGCTGGTGAGCAAACAGGTGCCAGTACCCACAGAGCCACTTGTGCTCACTGCTTTCTTGCCCACCCTGGGGTTTGAGGATAAGTTTTTGCCTGGATTTGGAGCTCCACACTTTGTGTTCAAGCTCTTCAGACTGTATTCAGGATCTGTTTTAACGTCTTGGTTGTTGTTTTTTATTTCTGACAGTACTCATTTGGTCTTTGGTCCAACTCTTTTGCAGCACCAGATTCTTCCTGTTGGAACTGTGCCAGCTTGAATTGTGTTGACCTTTGGTTTGACCCCCTTTTAGGATTGGACCATTCCATCTGGAACTGTGCCTGTTGGAACTAAACTACCTTCAGTCTGACACCTGTTTGGGATCAAACTGCTCCTATTGACCTGTGCTAGCCTTTGGTCTGACTCCTTTTTTGGAACCACATTTTTCCTCCCAGAACTGTGCTGGCTTTTGGTCTGATTCCTTAGGAACCAGGCTATTCCTATTGACACTGCTCTTTAGAAAATTTTCTTTTTGCCCTAAAGAAAAATCTCTAAGAAATGGGATCATCAAAATATTCTGAGGGCTGCCCCCCACTACTGGGACTCTGCTGGTTTTATATTTAAGAACTATGGTCCCTCCACATGTGCATTTATAACTAAGTGGACTGACCTACCCAAAATGAATTTAGAATTTCAGTGGCCTTATAAGAAATTGCAATCTCCCTAAAGTTGTTTTACTCATAATTAAATTAGAAAGCCATGTCTCCAAAGCAAACCAATAAAAAAAACTGAATGAGATACCTCTTTTTTTTTATTATTAAAAAAAATTTTTTTTGAGAGCAAGAGAGTGAGTGTGGGAGGGGCAGAAACAGGCTGGGACAGAGGATTTGAAGCAGGCTCTGCACTGACAAGGCCAATCCCCATGCAAGGATCCAACTCACAGTGTGAGATCATGAACTGAGCCAAAGTCGGATGCTCAACCGACTGAGCCACCCAGGAACCCTGGGATACCTCTTTTAAGTGGCACCTTAAGGCTTCCAGATACTTTCAGACTCTAAGTTTGTCTCCTTGTAAAATACTATTTCTTCTTCCTTCTTTTATTTATTGAAAGTGAGAGAGAGCAAGCAGGGACGGGCCAGAGAGAGAGGAAGAGAATCCCAAGCAGGCTCAGGGCTGTCAGTGTGGAGACTTAAGTGGGGCTCGAGCTCATGAACTGCCAAGATGATGACCTGAGACAAAATCAAGAGATGGATGCTTAACCGAGCCACCCAGATGCCTATGTAAAATACTATTTCTAGGTTAATTGAGGCAAGCAAACAATTAAAAGGAGTCAAATTGGCTTCCTGGGCCTTCCCCCACCCCCTCTTCTCACCACAGGCACATAGAAGCGCCCTGTGCCCAGGAACCTCTGGTGCCACTTTCCCCTGTTCTCTCTACAGAACTTGCCTTTTCCTCCTAATCTGTCCTTGCTCCTCCTCTCCTGAAACTATTAATATGTGCCTCTTTAAAATTCAGTCTTGTGAGGATCTAAATAAAATTCAGATTTCCCACATTCCCTGGACTAAGGTCGAATTGAGAGCCATAGTTAAAGAGCTTCTTAAAGTGACTGAAGACCTCCATAAGTTTGCTGAAGAATTTATTATAGTTATTGAAGCACATCAGCCTGGTTTCTCAGATTTATAGCAGTCCACGTGCTTGTCAGTGAGCACCAGCCCAAACACTGGATGAAACGAACGTTTGTGCAGCCACACCCCAGCAGACTCTTAATCTAGGGTGGTGGTGGTCTAGTGAGGCCAGAGAAAAGACCCAGAGACAACAATTGAGACATAGATTTATTGGGAGAACTTAAGTACAGGAAGTCCAGGGGTGGACAACAGACAAAGTGTCCACTGCCGGGAGCTCTGTACAGCATTTTCATGTTCTAGCAACTTACTCTAGCAACTACCAGTGGCCCTTCCCTTCCTTGCATGGCCAGTGTTTTTGAGGACATCAAGGCCCACCACCAGGACACCCTTCATTATAAGGGAGGTGCCCCAGAGCCCCTGACCTTGAACACTGAACAGCATTTTTTCGGCATATTCTGCTTGATAGGAATATAGAGGGTAGATGAGATCTCTACATTCTCAAGATAGTGATTAGCAGGCATTTGGGTTATGCTTACATGAATGGCTTTCCAGTGTGTACCATACATTCCATCCCAGCACACTCTGGATGGCCTGTACATTCTTTACGTGCTCCTCTTCCCAGGGCCAGGTAGGCTGAGGTACGCTGCAGTCAAATCCCACAGCAACAGTATAAGCCATAGCATCCAAAAAATAGAACACAAACAGCTAAGAAACTACAAAAAAATACATTTTTCCAGGAAGAAGGCATGTGGTTTATTTGTTTATTAAAAAATTTTTTTTTAAAAATTTCTGAGAGAGAGGGAGACAGCGTGAGCAGGGGAGGGTCAGAGAGAGAGGGAGAACCAGAATCTGAAGCAGGCTCCAGGCTCTGAGCTAGCCAACAGCACAGAGCCCGACACGGGGCTTGAACCCACTAACCGTGAGATCATGACCTGAGCCGAAGTCAGACGCTCAACCGACTGAGCCACCCAGGCGCCCCGGCAAGTGGTTTATTTATACAAGTACTAACAAGGCCAGTAGTCAGGAAATCAATAGCTTTGGTATGCATGTTTAATCTAGCCATGGCTCGAGAAATGTGGAGTAGTCAGGTATATACATGCAGCAATCTGTCTTGATGGCATATGTCAGAAGCCATTCTTTGCAGAACTACTTTTCTCATTTGGAAACTCTCCCCAGTACAGAGGGTGATTACCTTATGGGTGGAATTAAAGGTGGGAACCATGTATTTGGCTAAGGTCTGTACCCACCATTTTATATCAGTTGTGGCCACAAAGGAGAGAGAGTGGACCATGATCTGTTGGTTCTATATTAGGCCCCCGACCACTTCCCAGTTGGTAGGCTTCTCCTGTAAATGGCTGAGTATACAGTCTGCCAGGTAGGGCCACCCCTAGTTGCAGCACCTAGTCTAGTTATAGGTTAGGTCAGCCGTGGGTACCACATGCCCAGAGCCATCCCCACAGAGAGAAGAAGGCACCTGCAGGAATGGATGCATATTGTTTCCACAGCCAAGTATCAGCAGTGATGAGTACAGTGTTAATTGTCTTATTGCGTGCATATAAATCCTACATTATGACCTGTATCATTTGTGGTCCTATTGTGCCCCATACGCACAATGGGGCCACTCCAACGATTTGCACTGGGGTTGCAGTTAATCACCTCAATGGATATTCTATTGGCAGAGTCTTATTTAATCCCACATCAATTGGAAAATTGTGTCCTTTGTGTCTTCCTGGGTGGGGAGCCTGAGCACTTAGCAAAGTGCTCAGTCCAGGTAGGTGCATGAAGGTGTTACACCAAGCATAAAAGCATTCCCAAATGCTGAGGTTGGCATCTTGGATTCCCCAGAGGAGGCCCACGGTCACTGATAGGGGGAGTTCACTCCACACCCAACAGTTGGTCTTATTCTGTAGAGAAGCCACAGTCAGGGCCCGCTCAGTAAACAGGTTTTTTATGCAGAATCTAAGGGCAAAAGGTAAGATGTTGAGTAGGCACCAGAAAAGGCAAGTCACAGTTGTCTAATAGAAGGCAGGAGGTGGTGATGGTCTGGGATAACCAAATCCTTGGTTGCAGTTTATCTCCAGGTTTGCAGTACCAAATCGTTTGTTCCCCTTCGGCTACATGGCGGGTCAACCCTGAAAAGATTAGTGCAAGTAAAACAATGCTCCATAAGGCAATTATGATAGTGTCCCTTTTTTATGAGAGGCCTAGGCTTTATGCCTTCATTGTTTTCAGCGGAGTGGGGAGAAGAAACGGGGTGATGGTTAGGACCTGTTCTATCCCAATCCCTATGGATTGGAGCCAAAAACCCAAACATTGTGGACTTGTTTGCCATTTCCAAGGCCATGTAATTATATGTTCCCCTATAAATAGATTTTGTGGCAAGGGCAGTAAAATGTCCCCTCGTGTTCCTATCTGCAGCAAAGAACATCTTTCCTGCATGTTGTCTACTTGTATTCTAAGCGTGACATCAGGCCCTTCAGTAGAGTATAGGCCTTAGGTCGATTGGAAGGTACATGTTTATTTAATGTCCATATAGCGGTTGACAGGTGATATGTCCAAAAGGCCAGTGAGTGGGTTACTAGTCACAGTTGTTTCAATAAGCCACTCATGCGTTCTATCAACCCAGCTGCAGTGGGATTGTATGGTAGATGGAAATGCCAATGGACGTCTTGAGCCTTTGCCCACGCTTGCACTTCATGTCCTCTGAAGTGGGAGCCTTGATTGCTGTCAGTGTTAGTGGGTACCCTGTGTGCAACACACAGCCGTTCCAGGCCACAGATGGTGGTCTTTTGTGCGGCACACTTACTGGGGTTGGCTTTCAGGAGTCCTGAATAAGTGTCACACATGTCAAAACATAATGGCAGCCTTTAGAGAAAGGCAGGGGACCAATATAGTCAATCTGCCATCTCTGAATGGGGTGTCCCTCTCCCCACTGTCTGGTGTCTCTCAATAAACGTGATGGTCATTCCTGGGTGCAGGTTGGGCATTGTTGGCAGATGGTTGCAATGTCTTTGTAATGCAGCAGGAAGCCCCGGTTCTTAGCAATGACCCACAGTATCTGTTGTCCTCAGTCTCTCATGTTGGTAGCCAGATGGCAGTGTCTTCCATTGGCATGTCCTCTAGGAGGTGGATGCAGCCCAGTTCATCAGCCTGTCGATTACCAGGTGGGGTGTGTGTTGTGTGTGCATCTACATGGTAAACAGTAATGTTCATACCTCATATGCATTGGAGTTCCACATGTTTCCCACAGTGGTCACCTGTCACCATCGAGTCCTGTGTCTTCCATTGGAGAAGCCAGTGGCTGGCCCCTTGTAGATTTCCCAACTATCTATTCATAGAACAATGGAGTCAGACTCATGGAACAATACCATCTATGCTGCTTGCAAGTCAGCCCGATGCGGAAGGCTGCTATGTCCAGTGTCCGAATCTATCCAAATACTTTCAGTTGAGGGTTGAATGGCAACCTCAGGGGTTGCTCTTGTTGACCTTTCAGTGTACAGGCATGCTCAGGGATTTGTCCATCTCCTTTCTGCATAAAGAATGGCAACCGTGGTGGCTCTGCTGCCTCAGTTAATGGCAGTCCTTCAGAGGTGACATGAACCACGAGGTCAAGAATGGAGTACATATCTACAGTAAAAGTGATGTTTGTCAAGGTATTGTTGCTGCAGAAAGACATGCCATTGGCTATGGTTTGAATTTTGGGGCAATGCCTGACCTGAACTCTTGAAATGTATCCTTTAGCCATCCCGCTATAGGATACTGAATGTGAATGGTCACTGGGATTCTTTTAGTCCTGTCTTCTACTTGCTGTAAGGCATGGTAAGTAGCACATAGTTGTTCTAAAATGCAATACCGCATTTCAGCTCCTTTCCAGAACTCTGACCAGAAACCTAACAGTAGGCATTTGCGCCCTTGTCATTGCTACAAGTTCCATCTAAACCCCTTCTGGGTAGCTGGCTATCTCCATTCAAATGGTTGTCCCTATACACAAACACCTAAGACCTGGATCTGTTTAACAGCCTTGGCCAATTAATCTTGGCTTACATGCTTCTCTTTCCTTTGAGTACCAGTCCCACGGGGATTCTGTTTTTACCAATCTCTGAAGGGGCTGAAGCACTTGAGCCAAGTGAGGGATAAATGGATACAAATACCCTAAGAAACATAGCAAAGTTTGCAACTGCTTTGAGGTGGTGGGACATAGATATGCATGTATTTTACTGATAACTGCTGCAGGAACACGTTTTTTGTTTTTAATTCCAGTATAATTAACATAAGATGTTATAATAGCTTCCATTTGTGTCATCTTCAACTTTTTACATCAGTGCTTTATTGTATTCAAAGTACAGGTCTTCCATCTCCTCCGATAAATTCATTCCTAGGTATTTTACTCTTTTCGGTGCAGTTACAAATGGGTCTGTTTTCCTAATTTTTCTTTCTGCTACTTCTTTATTAGTGATAAAAGTGCAACAGATTTCTGTATATTAGTTTGGTATTGTGGGACTTTACTGACTTTATCAGTTAGAGTAGTTTTTGTGGAGTCTTTAGGGTTTTCCGTATACAGTTTTAGGTCACCTGTAAATAAAGACTCTTTAACTTTTTCTTTACCAATTAAATGCCTTTTATTTCTTTTTCTTGTCTGATTGCTGTGGCTAGGACTTTCAGTACTATGTTGAATAAAAATGGTGAGAATGAACATCCTTGTCTTATTCCTGATCATAGAGGAAAAGCTCTCAGTTTTCACCACTGATTATGACATTATTGTGGGTTTGTCATTTATGGCCTCTATTTTTTGAGGTGTGTGCCCTCTAAACCTACTTTATTGAGAGGTTTTTTTTTTTTATCATGAATGTATGTTGTATTTTTTCAGGTGCTTTTTTGCATTGATTGAAATACCATATATGTTTGAACCTTTCTCTGGTTGATATGTTCTATCACATTGATTGATTTGTGAATATTGTCCCACTTTTGCATTCCTCAAATAAATCCCACTTGATTATGGTGAAAAAATCCCACTTGATTTTAATGCATTGTTGGACTTGATTTTTTACCATTATGTTGAGGATTTTTGCATCTGTGTTCATGAAGATACTGTCCCCTAATTCTTTTTTTTTTTTTTTTTTGTAGTGTCTTTATCAGGTTTTGGTATCAGGATAATGCTGGCCTTATAGAATGAATTTGGAAGCTTTCCTTCCTCTTCTATTGTTTGGAATAATTTGATAAGAATAGGTATTAACTCTTCTTTAAATGTTTAATAGAATTCCCCTGTGAATCCATCTGGTCCTGGGCTTTTGTTTATCAGGAGTATTTTCTTTTTTTTTTTTTTTTAAAAATGTTTTATTTATTTCTAGGAGACAGAGAGAGAGACAGCGTGAGCAGGGGAGGGTCAGAGAGAGAGGGAGTCACAGACTGAAACAGGCTCCAGGCTCTGAGCTGGCAGTCAGCACAGAGCCTGACGCGGGGCTCAAACCCACGAACTGCGAGATCATGACCTAAGCGAAAGTCTCACGCTTAACCGACTAAGCCACCCAGGCGCCCCTATCAGGAGTATTTTCGATTACTGAATCAATTTCATACTAGTAGTTGGTCTGTTCAAATTTTATGTCTTTCTGATTCAGTTTTGGGATGTTCTATGTTTCTAGGAATTATCCAGTTCTTGTAGGCTGTCCAAGTTTTTGCATATAATTTTTTATGATATTATCTTATAATCTATTTTTGTGGTGTTGGTCATTATCTCCCCTCCTTCATTTCTGAATTTATTTATTTGCTTGCCCTTGCCCTAGTGTGTGCTCTCTTGCTCATGCTTTCTCCCTCTCTCTCTCTCTCCCAGTCTGGCTAAAGGTTTACCAGTTTTGTTGATCTTTTCAAAGAACCAGCTCTTGCTTTCATTTATCTATTCTACTGTATTTGTTTTTGTTTTAGTCTCCATTTCACTTATTTCTGCTCTAATCTTTATTATTTCTTTCCTTCTACTGGCTTTGGGCTTTGTTCTTTTTCCAGTTCCTTTAGGTGTAATGTTACATTGTTCATTTGATATATTTTGTGGTAATTGAGGCAGGCCTGTGTTGTTATAATTTTTCCTCTTAGAACAGCTTTTGCTGCATCCAAAATTTATTTCTGATTTCATACCATTGTGGTTGGAAAAGATGGATAATATGATTTCAATACTTTTGAATTTGTTGAGACTTGATTTGTGGCCTGACTTGTGATCTATCCTGGAGAATGTCCCATGTGCACTCAAAAAGAATGTGTATTCTGCTGTCTTATGAGTCATTCAAAAACCTCAGTTTCCTTGTTAATTTTCTGTTTAGATAATCTGTCTATTGATGTAAAAGTCCCCTACTATGATGCTATTAGTCTCAATTTGTTGCTTTATATATGTGAATAGTTGCTTTATGGATTTACCTTCTCCCAAGTTGAGTCCTAATTTATTATATTTGGGTGCATACAGTTGTTTTCTTGTTAGTTTGTTCCCTTTATCATCATGTCTCTTTGTCCCTTGTTACAGTCTTTGTTTAAAGACTATTTTTTTAATATATATAAGTATTGCTATCCCAGCCTTTTGCTTCCATTTGCATGGTAAATGTTTTTCCATCCCCTCACTTTCAATTTGCATGTCTTTAGATCTGAAATGAGTCTCTTGTAGGCAGCATATAGAAAAGTCTTATTTTTATCCATTCAGTCACTCTGTCTTTTTATTTAACCTCTCTATTGGCTTCATAAGTAGTCTACTTACTATGTTTGTATTCACCTATGAAACTTTTCCTTTCTTAATTTTCTTACTCTTGATAGTGACCTTTTCTCTCCACTGAAAGATTTTTCTTTAATGTTTCTTGTAAGACTGGCTTAGTAGCAATGAACTCCTTTCACTTGTGACTGGGAAATTCTTGCTCTCCCTATTTTAAATGACAACCATTCTGGGTAGAGTATTCTTCACTAGAGGTTTTTTCCTTTTAGCACTTTGAATATATGATACCACTCCCTTCTGCCCTGCAAAGCTGCTGAAAAACCAGCTAATAGCCTTATGGGATGTCCTTTTTATGTAACTGCTTTATTTATTTATTTATTTATTTGCTGCTTTAAAAAACCTTTATCACTTCCTTTTGCCATTTTAATTGTTGTGTGTCATGACGTGGAACTCTTTGTGTTAATTTTTTTGGGAGCTCTCCGTGCCTCCTGGATCTGGATGCCTCGTTCTGTCCCCATAGTTTTCAACTATGATTTCCTCAAATAAATTTTCTGCCCCCTTGTCCTTTTCTTCTCCTTTTAGGGTCCCTATAAAGTGAATGTTACTATGCTTGATGAGTTTGCTCAATTCCCTTAACCTATTCACATTTTTTATTCTTTTGTGTTGTTGTTGTTAGGCTTAGTTGCTTTCTGTTACTCTATCTTCCAGTGCAAATCCATTCTTCTGCCTATCTTCTTTATTCCCTCTGGGGTGTGTGTGTGTGTGTGTGTGTGTGTGTGTGTGTGTGTGTGTGTGTCTGTGTCTGTGTCTGTGGTGTGTGTTTTTGGCTATGGAGTTCTTCACTTCTGATTCATTCTTTTTTTTATATTTTATATCTCTTTTTTTGTAGTTCTCCCTGAGGTTTTCCAGTCTTTTTTTTTTTTTTTCCAGTAAGTATCTTTGTGACCAATACTTTGAGTTTTTTTATCAGGCATATTGCTTACCTCTGTCTCATCTTAGCTCTTTTGTTGTAGTTTTGTCCTGTCCTTTCATTTATGACATATTCTTCTGTTCCCTCGCTACATGATAGTAAGATTAATGATTAACTGTTGTGTTAATGAGGTATCTTTTTTCAAGAGATGAACATTATAAGGCAAGAGTATCATTTACTCTCTACCTATCCCTGAAGTCCTTTATTTTGCTGCTGTGGAAACAGATCTGGACAAGGTTTGATGACTTGCACAGGATCCCACAGCTCATTTATGGGAGGGCTGGAACACCTGTCTCGTCTACCACACCTTTCTGTCTCTACGTTATCTTGCTTTAGTTGATGACCCCAACTTAATATTACCATAAAATTGGGACTGGGGCTTTGCAAGCAAGGGAAATATTAGTAAACAGGGTTTAGAGTTTTATTTGAATTTATTCCACATATGAAAATTTTTTTAAAATCATGAAGCAGAATAATGAAAATCCTAGTAAACAGCATTTTGTTATGCAACTACTGCAGAACTTTCTTTTAAAACTATGCTTATAGAATCCTTTATTTATTGACTAAGTTCATATTCCATGTTAGAAGAAATGTGATAAATTTGAATTAAAATTTAATTTAATTCTTTTTGCTGCAGTGTGATTAAGAGAATTGTGTACTCACTTGTATCATCACTCACATTCAGGTATGTGAGACTCTTGAAAGGGAGATAATTAAATATGCATAATACTTAATATTTTTAATGATAAAGGACCTGGGAGGGGGAAACACATTTTCAATGTCAGTGTGTTGCTAATTAGCCCCTGTGTCCCATTTTATGTAAAATGATTTGTGATGAAATTTTAGTCTAAGCTGAATATTAAGAATTTCAAAGAAATAGTATTTACCTAAGCCTAATAGTAACATATTAGTATGTTTTTTTCTACCTGTAAAAGTAAAAATAATGAAGCATGCTTTCAAAAATTCTTTAAGTGTTTTTATTAAGCACTTATTTGTCTAGAAGTACTTCTTAATTCTGGAAGCATTTTATTTAAGCTTCTTCTCTACATGATAGTAAGATTTATTTCATGCTATGATATAGAGTCATACAATATACTTGCTTCCTTTTACATTTATAATATTTTAATTTGCATTGTGATTATAAAAAAGTATTTTGAAGACTAATGAATCTATCTTCATAGATTGTACAAATAATGTAATCAGTTTATGAAGAATGTGTCTAGAATATATGAGAGGAAGACTTAGGAAATACTTTAGAGTTTAATCATGTATATATTATGATTCCTTCTCATGTGCCTAGCACTGTGATAGAAGCATCTATTAATATATAATCATATACTTATTGAAAATCTCACTGATAAAACATCTTAGTGGCCAAAGCAGTCTCTTAAGGGTTGTGTTTGTCATGCTTTCACTTGGTTTTTATTGCTAAATTTGTAAAAGTTAATCAGTGGTTTTATTTATTATGAGAAATTGGTAGAAACCCCTTTAAAAAGTCTCAGATTTTAAGAAGAGTTCACAAGTGGAGGCCTGTAATTCTAATTCAGGTTGCCTGTGCTATCTTGGAGTGTTGGTCTGATGTGTCTTTTATAAAAGGGCATGATAACATGAAATGGTGTGGTGGAAATTTTAATTCTCTAACAACTGCTTCCACCGGGTGAAAACTTAGTAATTTTTTTGAGATTATAAGGCAATACAGTGTTCCTTATCGGTAGATAATTTAATCCTAAATGACATTTTGTTATCAGCTCATTGGCCTAAATATAGTCTAACTTTAGAAGTGAAAACCACTTTATCTTTAGTCTGTTTATCTGTTGTAGAATATTTGGAATTTTGCTGATCTTTGTGGATCTGTCCCTCATCGTTACAGACCTACTTTTCACTAAAGACATGATGTATATTCCTTTGGAATATCATTTCATTTCTTTAGCTATTGCTTTATTTTTTCTCGTGGATGTTCTTCTTCGAGTATATGTAGAAGGGTAAGTTTGATTAATTTTTTAAAACTATTATAAAGCTATTTTGTACTGCCATGAGAAGCATCCCTAAATAATTACCAAGTCAACCCAGCCAAATGTGAATGTATTCCTCTTTATTAAAATAATCCTCCTTGGAGGCATGGTTCATAAAAAACCAGTCCAAATCCCAATTTCTACTAGAGTGGGCTTTAATATTATTGTTACAACTGGTACTCTAGTTTCCAGTGACTTATTATGGATGGTCCCTTCAACAGGTAAAGCTTAAAGGGTTTGCAAAGTAGGGCCAGGCAGCTAATGTGTCTACATGCACATTATTAAAAGGAACATGTGTGTGAAGTATAAATATAAATCCTCTCCCGATGTCTACATGCACATTATTAAAAGGAACATGTGTGTGAAGTATAAATATAAATCCTCTCCCGAAGAGTTGAATCTAAATAAAAGCTGACAGTGTATTAAATACTAAAGAATAGGTCTGAATAGCCTCTACCTCAGTTAAAATAAAAATTTATATTAAGATATGTGAGAATCAAACTCAATGCCCAAAAACCAAATAATCCAGTGATGAAATGGGCAGAGGATATGAATAGACAATTTTCAAAAAAAGGCATCCAGATGGCTAACAGACACATGAAAAGATGCTCAACATCACTCATCATCAGAGAAATACAAATCAAAACCACAACGAGATACCACCTCACACCCATCAGAATGGCTAAAAGTAACAACCCAGGAAACAACAGATGTTGGCGAGGATATAGAAGGAGGAACACTTTTGCACTGTTGGTGGAAAGGCAAACTGGTGCAGCCACTCTGGAAAACAGTGTGGAGTTTCCTCAAAAAGTTAAAAATAGAACCACCCCATGACTCAGCAACTGCACTTCTAGGTATTTACCCAAAAGATACAAAGATGCTGATTCAAAGGGACACATGCAGCTCAGTGTTCATAGCAGTGCTATCAACAATAACCAAAGTATGGAAAGAGCCCAAAGTCCATTGACTGATAAATGGATAAAGATGTGGTATAGCTATATATAAAAGAATATTAATCAGTCATCACAAAGAATGAAATCTTGCCATTTGCAAAAATGTGAACGGAACTAGGCTGTATTATGCTAAGTGAAAGGAGCCAATCAGAAAGACAAATATTTGATTTCACTCATATGTAAAGTTTAAGAAACAAACCAGATGAACATGGGAAGGGAAGGAAAAATAAGATAAAACCAGAGGGAGTGCGAACCATGAGAGACTCTTAAATATAGAGAACAAACTGAGGGTTGATGGAGGGGAGGTGGGTGGGGAGATGGGCTACATGGGTGATGGGCATTAAGGAGGGCACTTGTTGGGATGAGCACTGGGTATATGTAAGTGATGAGTCACTGGATTCTACTCTAGAAACCAATACTACACTATGTGTTAACTAACTTGAATCTAAATAAATGAAAAGATAAGTTATAAAAATCCCCCCCCGCCCCCCAAAAAAGTTACACAAGACATCTGTAGCATGTTCATCCCATCAAGGAGGCTTGGTGGTGAGGCAGCAGCTGATATTCTCTGTTTGCTGGTTTTATGAAAAGGTGGATTAAGTGAGCCACGCCCTGGATCACGTCAACTGTAGGAGTCAGGAACTAATTCCCCAGCATCATTTCATCCAGAGCATTTTAGAAGACTGCTTGTCTCCTCTCCTGTCGAACTTCTATAATCAAACTTTAGGAGGGCCTTTAACTCCAGGTTACTCAGAGACTGAGAGGGGTTACCTCTCAGAATTGAAAGAAAGTTTCTCTGGAGCATCGTGCCCTTGGCTGAAGGAGCCGGTGGAGGAAGGCAAAGTGGACGGAAGTTCGGCTTTGCATGGTGGAGGCCACCAGCCCATTGGGATTCCACTGTGGATGTAAAGCCAGATGATGAGTTTGCAGGTCAAATTAGTGGAGCCATCTCCCTCTCACAAACCTTTCTTTTACACTCATCACAGCCAAGTGGCTCAAAGGCTGTGACGAATTTGGCTTCTATTGCTCAGTAGTACTGCCAAATATCCCACTTTTCTTGCCCAGTATGTGAAAGCAATGCTTGCCTCTTGTTCAGTGGTTTGGTTATGTCTCTTACCATACTTAAATTGCCATATTGATGCTTTTGTCACTTTTATGTATAAAATAGGATAGAATTTGGATGTTTTCCTATTAGTCTAGTCCAGTAAATGCATTTTAAAGAATCCACTAATGTAAAATTCTTGATGGGATGGGTCAAATAATCTGTACTCTTAAGATATCCCTATCTCCTCTTTGAAGAAGCATAAACTAATGTTTTTTGTTTATACTACAGGATACGACCATATTTTTCTGATATACTTAACTGCTTAGATGCTGTCGTTATTGTAGTGACTCTACTGATTGATATAATTTATATGTTTTATAACGTTAAGTTTCTTAAAGATATCCCCAGGTAAGAAACATATGATCATTTCTCTTAAAGTTTTAATTTTTATCCTTTTTTTTTTTGGAAGGGTGACTTTCCATTTGTATAATCCCTCTAAGTCTGAATGTGTTGAATATGAATCAATTAAGCTGCCAAAAGTGAAATATTTAGATAAATGTCCACATACTTGGACACCAAAGCGTGGTTGTATTTAGGGAAGTGTGAAGGGTGTACACATTAAGTACCTTTAGCTGAATGCAGAACATGAAACACCTAAAGAACAAACTGGGGACTTTGCCTCTTATACTAACTTTAACTTTTCTATGTTTTGCAATTCCCACTGAGTTTCAATCACAAGTTTCTTACACATGAAATTCCTGGGTTTTTCCTGTACTCCAGAAAGTATTGGTTTGAGCAAATGCAAAATTTGAGTGATTCTCATGATTCTCCTAAAAAAGAGCAAATGGAATAGAAAACAAGGTGATATAGGTAGCGCCATGGGGGTGGAATCTTACAGTATAGTTGAAATGAGGAAAGCTGAAGCAAAGTTAGAACTGCTTAGGTATCAGGACACTGAAATATGTATAAGTGACTGATGGCTTTCCCTCCTTTCTTCCTCTTGGTACTGTGGCAATGAGGAGAAGGAGCAGATGTGTATTGGCAGGTAGATGTTGGATGGCTCACTCATTATTTCTGCACTCCAGTAATCCAGGTCTTCAATTCAGGTCCCAACAAAGTTTGATATCATATGATAGGCTTTTGGAGTTGTTTTTAAAATAACTGGACCCAGTATGGCCCTCTGGCAACCTCAGTGTCCCCTAAGAACTTGCTAGAAATGCAAGAGGAAAAAGATAGCAGGCCCCACTCCAGGCCTCCTGAATCATGTGCACACTCAAGTTAGAGAAGCACATAATCAACTCAGCAGTTCTCTGCATGTTTTTTTTCCTGACGGTTGGAGGGACATCAGCTAGTATACTTGGGAAGTATCTTTTAGTCTGCTGCCTGCCTGATATATGTTAGCAACTCTAGTGAACCTCTGTTCCGGATGGGAATAACAAAGGTGAATGGGAACATTCAGCTTCTTTTGAAAGGAAAATGATTGAAAAATGCTTATCTTAAACCACTAAAGTTCAATGCACAAATTCTAACTCTGTCTTATAACTATTTCTCTCTACCAGAGTTTCTCAACCTCAGCACTACTGAGAGTTTGGACCAGATAGTCCTTTATTATAGGGGCTTTCCTGTGCATTGATGTTTAGCAACATTCCTGGCTTCTACCCACTAGATACAAGTAGTGTGTCTTCTCACATAGTATGACAACTAAAAATATCCCTAGACATTACCAAGTAATCCCTAGGTGGGTGGGCAGGAGACTTGGTGGGGGGTTGTGTATGTAGAAAATCACCCTGGTTAAGAACAAGTCCTCTGGATTTGGTCCATGTTGACAAGATCCTGTTTCTAAACCAAAACTTGATCTTTTTACTGTTAGATTGGCAATTGTATTTCAGTCTCTACGACTTATTATTCTGATAAGAGTTTTCCATCTGGCTCATCAAAAGAAACAACTGGAAATGCTGACCAGAAGGCTGGTAAGTGGCCAAAACATGTTTATGATTCAGAAAACGTTTGTTTCAGGAGATACTGGCAAAGGTTATAGACATCTACATAATATTCTTTATTTTACATTGATTTTTGTTTTACAAGTTAATGATTGTTTGAAACTTTTAGGTTTCAGAAAACAAACGGCGATACAGGAAGGGTGGATTTGACTTAGACCTCACTTATGTTACTGGTTTGTAAAGTTTAACTGTTTATTTATATTAACTTCAAATCTTTCTTGTGTGTAATTATGTTAATTTTGTTCTTGTTTTGTCTGAGCCATGTTCTTTCCAAGTTTATTTCTTCATTTTGAGAGAGTGTGTTCTTGTGTGAGTGGGGGGAGGGACAGAGAGAGAGGGAGGGAGAGAACCCCAAGCAGGCACCATGCTTCCAGCACAGAGCCTGATGCTGGGCTCAATCTCACCGTGAGATCATTACCTAAGCCAAAATCAAGACTCAGATGCTTAACTGACTGAGCCACCCAGGTGTCTTCCACTTTTTAAAGTTTATTTATTTATTTTGAGGAGCCATGTTATTTCAAAGCATTCTTTAGCCATGAAGACATAAGCCACTGTGGTAATGCAACATATTTGTAGTTTACCTTTGACAATGGAGAATCTCCTTTGTCCTCTTAAATCAGGGCTGCTTGGTTACAGGAAGTTGAACAGATTTCCAGCTGGTTCCCTTTGTTTGGTTTGGAATTTGAGTCCTAGTTGTTTTTCCTGGGTTGCAAGGATTTCAGAGAGTCCTGTTTTCTTCCCAGAACCCTAGAGAATTAGGGGTCTCAGTTTTCTGAGTCAGAAGCACTGGAAAGCACTGGTGCTACCATTGCTGGAGCCCAGATCTCTCATTTTTCTTTGGTGTTTAAGTAAGAAATAAATTTCCACTAAAGGTCAATTTGTCGCATGTGGCTGGAAGCAGTTGAGTCCTAGGAACACACTGTGAGTTTAATGGTCATTATATTGGATAATTTAATATGTTATTTTGATTATCTGAGAGGTAGCTTTTTCTTTGTCAGTCTCAATCCTGAAAGTTCCTTTCTATGAAGAAGTCTGATTACATATAAATTAAGCTCTCATATATTGTTTCACATCTGTAATGACATTCATCATAATGACTATTTTGATTTCCAGACCGTATTATTGCCATGTCATTCCCATCTTCTGGACAGCAGTCATTTTATAGGAATCCCATTAAGGTAAGGGTTTACATAACAAATGTTCATATTTCGCAGTAAACATAGACTGCAGAGTCATAAGTTTAATAATGGCTCAGAGATGGCAGTGTTCTAAAAATGTACTCTTCCGGGTGAAAAATTATGATAGATCGATAACAATTAGCTTTTTCTATGTAAGGAACCACGTAAAAATGTAGCGACTTACAGCCGTAATCATTTACTTAGCTCATACAAATGTGGTTTCTGAATTTGGGTTGGGCTTAACTGGTTGGTTCTTCTGATCAGGGCCAGGCGTAACTAATCACAGCTGGGCCAATGTGCACATCTGTGGGCAGCTACTTGGAATCTGAGGCTTAGCTAGTCTACAGTGGCATGGTTGGATGGCTCCATGTGATGTCTCACTCTCCTGCAGACTAGCTGACGCTTGTTCACCTGGTGGCAGTAACAAAGGTCCCACAAGGAGCAAGCAGAAGAATACAGAGCCCCGAACGGCCCAGGTTCAAAACTAGTATAATATGGCTTCTATCTCATTCTACTACTGTACAGAACAAATTACAATTCAGTCCAGATTCGAGGAATAGAATAGACTGCATCTCTTGATGGCAGGAATTGCAACAAATTGTGGCCATTTTTCATAGTCTATCATGGGGAATAAGTTGGGAATTCTTTAAATAAAATGTGTGTTCTTAGGTTGACATCCTAAATTATAGTGGAGACATACTGCTTTAGATTCAAACATAAAATGATATTTAATATGAAACTTAATACTTAATATGACATTTAATAAGAAGTTTGCATATGTGTGTGGATGTGTATTTGTTAGTATAATTTATATTTTTATTATATATTCATACAGTATAATTATATATATGATAGGTCTACAATTAAGTCTACGTATATACATGCATATATAATTATACTTTTGTTAAGACATAAATACTGTAAATTGCACTCATCTTAAGTGGATCTTGATGAAATTATATAGAAGTATATATGCATGTAACCAACACCCCTAACCACATACAGAACATTTCTTGCTCTTTTTCAGTCAATATCCCAACACACTGGAGGTAATTACTATTCTAACTTCTGTTACGACAGATTAGTTTTACTTATTGTTGAATTTCACATAAGTGGAATCATAAAATACTTTTTGGGCTAGCTTTTTTTATGCCTCAAATTTGAGATACATTCAGTACTTTTGTACAGTTCTTACAACATTTATTTACCTGTTCATTATAACATTAAAATTTACTGCCTTCTAGGCAGAAAAGGACAAATACCATATGTTTGCACATATAGGAGGATTGGGAGGGGGGAACTTAACGGAGGACCATGGGGGAGAAGAGGAGGGAAATGGTGGGGGAAAGAGAGAGAGGCAAACCATGAGAGACTCTTGAATGCCGAGAACAAACTGAGGACTCATGGGTGTGCGGGGGAGGGGGGAGATGGGCATGGAGGAGAGCACTTGTGGGGATGAGCACCGGGTATTATATGGAAACCAACTTGACAATAAACTATCTGTAAAAAAAAATAAATAAAATAAAATAGGTAATTCATTAGAAAAAAAAATTTACTGTCTTCTAGAATCCTGTATTAAAAGCTTAAGCATTCAGTTTATATACACACATCATACAATTAAACACCACTTCACAAAGATTGCAAAGGTTATATTCTGTAACATCAACATTACAGAAAATTTAAAACTCAAAAGATACAGCTAAAGTAACTGCCATAAATGTGCAACCAGTAATTTTGACAGGGAAGTTGTGTAGCTTGCATGACTTTAAATATGTGAATTAGAAATACTGCATTTGGGGGGAGAAGTTAAGATGGCAAAAGCTAAGCTTGCCTTGTCCCTTGAACAAGCTAGATAAATATCAACTTATTTTGAACACCCAAGAAATTGATCTGAAGATTGAGAGAAAAACTGCACAACTAGAGGTAGAAAAATAGCCACATTGTGCAAAGTAGGAGCCTGTGGAGAGTTGATTTGGGAGAGAAAAGAACTACAGGTGCTATGAAGGTGATGGAGCCCTGATCATGGAGAGAGGGGTGAGTGAGAAAGAGTGAAATCATGTGCAGAGAAATGCTCAGGAAAAACTCTTCCCAAAACCATTGACTGGGAAAGGAAGAGGGCCTGACTACTGCAAGTTTTTATAGGCAGTGGAGTGTAAAGTCTGAAATATTGGAGTCTGTGCCACCATGACTGCTGGGCTTGGCAGTGCTCTGGAGGGGAAAGTGGGGAGAGACCTGTGAGTGGGCAGTGCAGTCTGAGGATCCCCTGCATCACGCAGGGATAAACAGTTTCCCTGTTTAGAGTGCATTTGGGAGCGGTGGCATGGCCTTTCCAGGGAAAAGAGAGCTGGCACCACCAAAGTGCTGCCCTGTTCCCTAGTGTAGAAACAAAGAACACCAGCTGAGGACAGCAAACCTTGGTGCCGGCTTTCTGTTGCACTTTGCCAGAAACTCCAAACTGCTGCATGGGCACGCAACTGATTTATGGGACAAACCAGCAGTGGCCACAGCTCAGAGAGACCCTCCCCCAGAGGATCCGCATGGGTCTGCACCACATAGATGTCTAAAACTTGGAGTCTTGGAACCTAGCCACATGCCTGAGATAAAACACAGGAGTGTTCTGCTACCTGGCAGACAGATAACTTGGATGCATGGATCTGGCAGAAGCCAGGGACACAAGAGAGGTGATTATTTGGCTCTTCTGTGTGAGTTCCTGAAGAGTAGCGGGTGAGAAGAGTAGCAGGTAATTTTCCCCCTCACCCATCAGCACTGACCAACTCAGTGAGCAAAACAGCGCCACCCAGTGGAGGCTGGAGCTGTTTACACCAAGCCCAGTTGCCCTGCACTCTGCAGGTGCATCTCCACTAGGGCAAGTTGGCCTGAGAATGTGAGCAGCAGGCCCCACCCCCAGAAGATCAGCATAAAGCCTTTGCATGCACTAAGTCTACTGATCAGAGTGCTGCAAAGCTTCAATCCTAAGGGAAATAGAATCTAGCTTCTTTTAGCAAGCAGACCAAAGTACAGCTAGGATCTAGCTTCTGTGTTTTTTGTTTTTTGGGTTTTTTTTCAGACCACTTCTTAATATAGCCATTACTCTCAGGAGCAGAAATACAACACGCTTTCCTAAGAATCTCCCCCCTTCCCCCCCATCACCCACACCCACCCACCCCCCTCCCCCCCCACACACACATACACAACAGTGACCTAGACAAAATAACATGACAGAAAATTTACCCCAAAGGAAAGAATAGGAAAAAGTCACAACCAGGGATTTAATCAGTACATATACAAGTAAGATGTCTGAACCAGAATTTAAAAGAATAATCATAAGGGGACTAGCTTGTTTTGAGAAAAACATAGAAGATACTGGAGAATCCCTTACTGCAGAGTTAAAAGAACTAAAAAAAATAAAAATGAGTCAGGTGGAAGTAAATCAATGCTATAACCAAGATGCAAAACTGAATGGTGCAATGACATTGAAGATGGATGAAGCAGAGGAATGAATCACTGATATAGAAGATAAAATAATGGAAAATAATGAAGCTGGAAAAAAAAGAGGGAAAGAAAGATATTGGATCATGAATGTAGACTTAGGGAACTTGGTGACTCCTTAAAGTGTAATGATATTTGTATCATTGGACCCCCAGTAAAAGAGAAAGAAAAAGGAGTAGAAGATTTATTTGAGCAAATTATTATTGAAAACCTCCCTAATCTAGGGAAGGAAACAAACATTGAAATCCAAGAAGCACAGAGAACTCCCATTAAATTCAACAAAAGCCAGCCATCACCAAGATAGTCAAATTCACAAAATACACAGAAAAGAAAAGAATCCTGAAAGGAGTGAGGGGGGAAAAGTTCTTAACCTACAAGGGAAAACAGATCAGGTTCACAGCAAATATGTTCATAGAAACTTGACGGGCCAGAATGGAGTGGTATGATATATTCAGTATGCTGAATGGGAAAACTATGCAGCCAAGAATACTTCACCCAGCAAGGCATGCACTCATTCAGAATACTCTATCCAGAATAGAAGGAAGGATAAAGAGTTTTCCAGACAAACAAAAACTAAAGGGGTTTGTAACCACTAAACCAGTCCTGCAAGAAATATTAAAGGGACTCTTGGAGGAAAAAAAAGACCAAAAACAACAAATACCAGAAAGGACAAGAGAATATTACCAAAAACACCAACTCTACAGGCAACACAATGGTACTAAATTCATACCTTTCAATAGTCATTCTGAATGTAAATGAACTAAATTATCCAATCAAAAGACATAGAGTATCAGAATGGATAAAAAACAAGACCCATCTATATGCTGCCTACAAGAGACTCATTATAGACCTGAAGACATTTGGAGACTGAAAGTGACGGAATGGAGAACCATGTATCATACTAATGGACATCAAAGGAAAGCTGGAGTAGCCATGCTTATCAAATTATATTTTAAACCAAAGACCGTAACTAGAGATAAAGAAGGGCATTATATCACAATTAAGGGGTCTATCAAGAAGATCTAACAATTGTAAACATTGGTGCCCCCAAATTGCAACACCCAAATATAAAAATCAATTAATAACAAACATAAACTCCTGGATAATAATACAATAATAGTAGGGGGCTTTAATAGCCTACTTACAGCAATGGACAGATCATCTAAGCAGAAAATCAACAAGAAAACCATGGCTTTGAGCGACACACTGATCAGATGGACTTAACAGATCTAATCAGAATATTTCATCCTAAAGCAGCAGAATACACATTCTTTTCGAGTATAAATGGAACATTCTCCAGAGTAGGTCACATACTGGGTCACAAATCAGCCCTCAACAGGTACAAAAAGATCAAGGTCATACCATCCATATTTCCAGACCACAATGCTGTGAAACTTGAAGTCAGCCACAAGAAAAAATTTGGAAAGACCACAAATACTTGGAAGTCAAAGAACATCCTACTAAAGAATTAATGAGTTAACTAGGAAATTAAAGAAGAAGAAGAAAAATATATGAAAGCAAATGAAAATGAAAACATGGCAGTCCAAAACTTTTGGGATGCAGCAAAGGTGGTCCTAAAAGGGAAGTCTATTGCAATACAGGTCTACCTCAAGAAGCAAGAAAAGTCTGAAATACACAACCTAACCTTACACCTTAAGTAGTTAGGAAAGGAACAGTAAATAAGGCAGAGAAAATAATAAATATTAGAACAGAAATAAATGATAAAGAAACAAATAAAAAAAACAGATCAGTAAAACTTAGAGTAGGTTCTTTGAAAGCATTAACGCAATTGATAATCCCTATCCAGACTTACCAAAAGAAAAGGGAAAGGACCCAAGTAAATAAAATCACAAATGAAAGAGGAGAGATCACAACCAACACCCCAAAAATACAGTTATAAGAAAATATTATGTGAAAAATTATATCCCAACAAACTGCAATATGGAAGAAATGGACAAATTTCTAGAAACATACAGATTACCAAAACTGAAACAGAAAATTTGAACAGACCCATAACCAGCAGAGAAATTGAATCACTAATAAAAATTCCCAATAAACAAAAGTCCAGGGTTGGATGGCTTCCCAGGGGTATTTTACCAGAGTAGGAAGAGTTAATACCTATTCTTCTCAAACTGTTCCAAAAAAATAGAAGTGGAAGGAAAACTTTCAAACTCTTTCCTACAAGGCCAGGATTACCTTAATCGCAAAATCAGACAAAGACCCCACTAAAAATGAGAATTACAGGGCAATATCCCTGATGAACATAAATGCAAAAATTCTCAAGATGCTAGCAAGTTGAATCAAACAGTACATTAAAATAATTATTCACCATGATTGAGTGGGATATATTCCTGGGCTGCAGGACTAGTTCAATATTTGCAAATCAATCAACATGATATACCACATTAATAAAGGAAATGGTAAGAACCATATGATCTTCTCAACAGATGCAGAAAAAAAAACATTTGACGAATACAACATCCATTCTGATAAAAAAAAAAAAACTCAACAAAGTAGGAATAGATGAACCATCCCTCATCATAAAGGCCATATACAAAAGACCCACAGCTATGGGGAAAAACTGTGAGAGCTTTTCTTCTGAGATCAGGAACAAGACAAAGATATCTACTCTCACCATTATTATTTAACATAGTACTGGAAGTTTTAGCCACAGCAGTCAGACAACAAAAAGAAATAAAAGGCATCCAAATTGGCAAGAAGAAGATAGACTTTCACTGCAGATAACATGATACTCCATGTGGAAAACCTGAAAGACTCCACCAAAAAATTGCTAGAATATGTGAATTCAGGAAAGTCGCAGGATATAAAATCAATGTACAGAAATCTGTTGCATTTCTATACACCAATAATGAAGCAACAGAAGAAGAAATCAAGGAATCAGTCCCATTCATAATTGCACCAAAAATAGTAAGACACTTATGAATAAACCTACCTAATAAAGAGGTAAAAGAGCTGTATTCTGAAAACTACAGAACTCTTATGAAAGAAATTGAAAGAGGACAGAAAAAAATGGAAAAAGAAAAACATTTTATGTTCATGGATTGGAATGACAAATATTGTGAAAATATTTATACTATCCCAAATAATCTCCACATTTAAGGCAATAGCTAACAAAATACTACCAGCATTTTTCACAGAGCTAGAACAAATAATCCTAAAATTTGTATGGTGCCAACAAAAGACCCCTGATGGCCAAAGCAACCCTGAAGAAGAAAAGCAAAGCTGGAGGTATCATGATCCTGGACTTTAAGCTATATTGCAAAGCTGTAGCCATCAAGACAGTACAGTACTGGCACAAAATAGATCAATGGAACAGAATAGAAAACCCCAAAAGGGACCCACAATTAAACGATCAACTAATATTCAACAAAACAGGAAAGACTATCCAATGGGGACAAAAATCTCTTCAACAAATAGTGTTGGGAAAACTGGACATCAACATAAAGAAGAGTGAAAATGGACCACTTTTTTACACCATACACAAATATAAATTCAAAATGGATGAAAGACCTAAATGTAAGACAGGAAATCATCAAAATTCTAGAGGAGATAACAGACAGCAGCCTCTTTGACCTCAGCTGCAGCATCTTCCTACTAGACGTGTCTCTGGAGACCAGGGAAACAAAAGCAAAAACAAACTAAGACTTCATCAAGATAGAAGATTCTGCACAATGAGCAAAATAATCAACAAAACTAAAAGGCAGCCTATGGAATGGGAGAAGATATTTGCAAATGACATATCTGATAAAGGGCTAATATGAAAATCTATAAAGAATGTATCAAACTCAACACCCAAAAGACAAATAATGCAGTGATGAAATGGGCAGAAGACATGAATAGACATTTTTTTCAAAGAAGACATCCAGATGGCTAACAGTCACATGAAAAGATGCTCAATATCACTCATCATCAGAGAAATACAAATCCAAACTGTGATGAGATACTACCTCACACCTGTCAGAATGGCTAAAAATAACAGCTACAGATGTTGGCAAGGATGCAGAGAAAGAGGAACCCTTTTTGCACTGTTAGTGGGAAGGCAAATTGTCACAGCCACTCTGAAGAACAGTATGGAGGTTCCTCAAAATATTGAAAGTAGACATTCTATGATCCAGGAATCACACTACTGGGTATTTACCCAAAGAATACAAAAACACTAATTTGAAATTATATGTGCACCCCTATGTTTATTGCAGCATTATTTACAATACCCAAAGTATGGAAGTAATTCATGTCCATCATTAGATGAATGGATAGATGTATCCATGGATATACATATGGATATATATGGATATGTAATGGAATATTATGCAGCCATAAAAAGGAATGAAATATCATCATTTGCAACAACACGGATGGAGCTAGTACAGAGAACACAGGTTACCTGTGAGTGGGGAGATGGGTAAATTAAGTGAAGAAGATGATGAGTCCTCTTACCTTGATTAACACTAAGTATTATGGAACTGTTGAATTATTATTTTATACACCTGGAACTAATATAACACTTTGTTAGTAACAATGGAATTAAAATTTAAAAATAGAAATAAAACACTGGAATGAATAAAGATTACAAAATGGTAATACATGCATTCATTTTAATACTTTGTATATTCCTTCAGCTTTTTATGTGTATAATCATATAAAGCTACTTTCTTAACTTAATACTTCTTTTTTCTTTTTTTATTGACTTCTCCAGGACCTCCACTGTAATGTTGATTAGTACTAAGAGAAGATACCCTTTCCTTGTTCCCAAACTTAGATGGAAAGAAGGAGAAATTCCACTATTAAAATGAAGTTTTATAGAAGCTTTTTGTACCTGTTCTTTACCAGATTAAGAAAGTTTTATTTATTTCTAGTTTGCTAGGAGTTGACTCATGAATTGGTGAAAGTGTCAGATACTTTTTCTGCATGTATGGAGATAATGAAAGGTTTTTCTCTGTTGTTCTGGTATTTTCAAATGTGAAGGCAACCTTTTTTATTCCTAGAATAAATTCCCCATTGGTCTTAATGTATTACTTATCACTACTTCCTATTTGCTAATATCTTATGTACAACACTTTTATATGTTGTACATAATAAGAGATACTGACCTTCAATTTTCCATTCTTTGTTTTGAAGGTGGGGAGTAGGAACAGAGGGAGAGAGGGAGAGGGAGAGGGAGAGGGAGAGAGAGAGAGAGAGAGAGAGAGAGAGAGAATCTTAAGCAGGCTCCATGTGCAGAGCATGTTGTGGGTCTCAATTTCACAACCATGAGATCATGACCTGAGCTGAAAACAGGAGTTGGATGCTCAACCGACTGAGGTACCCATGCACCCCTTTCTTTTTTAATGAAGTGTAGTTGACAAACAATGTAACATTAGTTTTGGGTATACAGCATAGTGATTTGATAGGTCTATATGTTATGCTGTGCTCACCACAAGTGTAGTTACCATCTGTCACCATTAAACACCATTGACTATATTCCCTATGCTGTACATTTTATCCACATGTCTTACTTCTTCCATAACTGGAGGCCTGTATCCTCTACTCACCTTAATGTATTTTGTCCATCCCCACATTCTTCTCTTTGGGAAACATCAATTTGTTCTCTGTATTTATGGGTCTGGCTCTGCTTTTTGTTTGTTTGTTTTGCTTTTAGATTCAAAACAGAAGTAAAATCATATGGTGTTTGTCTGACTTCACTAAGCAAAATACCCTCTAGGTTCACCCATGTCGTTGTAAATGGAAAGATCTTTTTTTTTTTTTTTTTTGTGGCTCAGTAATATTCTGTGTGTGTGTGTGTGTGTGTGTGTGTGTGTGTGTGTGCCACCTCTTCTTTATCCATTTATCTGTTGGTGGCCACTTAAGATTTCTTCCAGATCTTGGCTATTGTAAATAATGCTGAAATAAACATAGAGGTACAGATATTTTTTTGAATTAGTGTTTTTGTCTTCTTTAGGTAACCCAGTAGTGAAATTACTGGATCCTATGGTAACTTTATTTTTAATTTTTTGAGGGACATCTTTATTTTTTCCACAGTGACTGTACCAATTTGCATTCCTACCACCAGCGCACAAGGTTCCTTTTTCTCCACATCCTCATCAATTTTTGTTACTTCTTGTCTTTTTTATTTTAGCTATTCTGACAGGTTTAAAGTGATATCTCATTGTGGTTTTGATTTCCTAATGGTAAGTGATGTTCAGCATCTTTTCATGTGTCTGTTGGCCATATGGATGGTCATCTGTTGGTCTTCTTTAAATGTCTTTTCATGTTTTCTTCCTATTTTCAATGGAATAATTTATTTTTTGGTGTTGGGTTGTATAAGTTCTTAATATATTTTGGATATTAACCTCTTTTCAGATGTTTCATTTGCAAATGTCTTCTTCTGTTCACTAGTTTGCTCTTTTGTTTTGTTGCTGATTTCCTCCACCATGCAAAACTTCTTATTTGGGTTTATATTGGTTTATATTTGCTTTTGTTTCCCTTGCCTGAGGTCACATATCTAGAAAAATACTACTATAGTTGATGTCAAAGAGCATACTGGCCTATGTTTTCTTCAAGGAGTTTTGTGGTTTCAGGTCTCCCTTTTAGGTCTTTAATCCAGAGTGTTTATTTTTGTTTATGGTATAAGAAAGTGGTCATTTCATTCTTTTGCCTGTAACTGTCCAATTTTCTCAGCACCACTTATTGAAGAGACTGTCTTTTCCTCAGTGTACATTCTTGCCTCCTTTTTCCTAGATTAATTACCCCTATAAGTGTGGATTTATTTCTGGGCTCTCAAGTCTGTTCTATTTGTCTATGTGTCTATTTTTGTGCTAGCACCATACTATTTTGATTACAACAGCTTTGTAGAATATCTTGAAATCTGGAGTGATACCTCCAGATTTGTTCCTTTTTTTTTCTTTCAATATTGCTTTGGCTTTTCGGGATCTTCATGGATGCATACAGATTTTAGGATTATTTGTTCTAGTTCTGTGAATAATGCTGTTGGTGTTTTGATAGATATTGCATTGATTCCGTAGACTGCTTTGGGTAGTATGGATGTTTTAACAGGATTAATTATTTCAATCCATGAGCATAGAATATCTTTTCAATTGCTCCTTTTTTCCTCAATTTCTTTCATCAACATTTTTTAAAAGTTTATTTATTTTTGATAGAGATTGAGAGCTCTAGCAGGGGACGGGCAGAGAGAGAGGGAGACAGAGGATCTGAAGCAGGTTCTGTGCTGGCAGAAGACAACCCAACATGGGGCTTGAACCCACATACTGTAAGATCATGACCTGAGCTGAAGTCTGACATTTAACTGACTGAGCCACCCAGGTGCTCTCATCAGCGTCTTATAGTTTTCAGAAAACAGATCTTTTACCTCCTTTGTTAAGTTTATTTTCAGGCATTCTTTTTGGTGCAGTTATAAATAGAATTGTTTTCATACTTAGTGTACAAAATACAATAGCTTTCTATGTATTAATTTTGTATCCTGCAACTTCATTGAGTTCATATATTCTAATAGCTTTTTTTGGTGGGGTCTTTAGGATTTTCTGTGTATACAGTATCATATCATCTGCAAATAGTGACAGTAACATCCTCCTTACTAATTTGGATACTTTTTTTTTTTTTCCTTTGTCTTATTGTTGTGGCTAGAGCTTCTAGTAAGTAGTATGTTGAATAAAAGTGGTGAGAGTAGACATCCCTATCTTGTTTCTGGTCTTAAAGGGAGAATTTTCAGGTTTTCACCACTGTGTATGTTTGTCATATATGACCTTTATTATGTCGAGTTATATTCCTTCTAAACCCATTTTTTTTAGTTTTATCATGAATGAATGTTGAAATTTGTCACATGATTTGTCTGTACTTATCAAGATGATCATATAGTTTTCATACTTCATTTTGTTGACTTGGTGTATCACAGTGATTGATTTGCAAATACTGAGCCATGCTTGCAACCCTGGAATATATCCCGCTTGATCATGGTAAATTTTAATGTATTATTGAATGTGCTTTGCTAATATTTTGTTGAGAATTTTTGCTTCTATGTTCTTCAGTGATATTGTTCTGTAGTTTTCTTTCCTTTCTTCCTTTTTTTCTTGTAATGTGTCTGGTTTTACTATCAGGGTAATGCTGGCCTCATAGAATATAGTTCAAAGCTCTCCTTCCTTTGATTTTTTTTGGAATAGATTGAAGGGAATTGGTATTAACTTTTCTTTAAATATTTGGCAAATTCATCTGTAAATCTATCTGGTCCTTGAATTTTGTTTGTTGGGAGTTTTTTGATAAACAGTTCAATTTTGTTAGTAGTAATTTGGTTTTCTAATTTGCATTTCTTCCTGATTCAGTTTAGAAAAATTGTATATTACTAGGAGTTCATTTATTTTTTTCTAGGTTATCCAATTTGTTGGCATATAATTTTTGTAGTACTTGGATATAATCCTCTGTATCTCTGTGGTGGTCTTTGTTACCTCTCTTGTTTCTAGTTTCATTTGGTTCCTTCATTTTCTTGATCAGTCTGACTACAGATTTGATTTTTTTTTTCATTTTGAAAGAATCAGCTCTTCATTTCATTGCCTTTTTCTATTCTTTCAGTATTTCATTTATTTCTGTTCTGATTTTCTCTAAATAAAAAGATAGAGAGAGGGAGAGAGCATGAGCAAGGAAAGGGCAGAGGGAGAGGAAGAGAGAATCTCAAAATCTCAAGTACACTCCACATCCAGTATGGAGATAGATGTGGGGCTTGATCTCACGAGTATGAGATCATGACCTGAGCCAAAATCAAGAGTCAGACACTTGGGGCACCTAGATGGCTCAATCGGTTAAGTGTCTGACTGTGGCTCAGGTCATGATCTTGTGGTTTGTGAGTTCAAGCCCACGTCAAGCTCTGTGCTGACAGCTCGGAGCCTGGAGCCTGCTTCAAATTCTGTGACTCCCTCTTTCTCTGTCCCTCCCCTGCTTGTGTTCTCTATCTGTCTCTCTCTGTCTCTCTCTCTCCCTCTCTCCCTTTATCCCTCTCTCCCTCTCTCTCTCTCTCAAAAATAAATAAACATTAAAAAAAAAAAAAAAAAAAGGAAAAAGTCAGACCTTAACTGACTGCTCTACCCAGGTGCCCCTTTGTTCTGATTTTTATAAAATCCTTCCATCTACTAGTATTGGGATTTATTTTTCTTTTCCTAGTTTCTTTAAGTAAATTTAAACTGAAAATTTTCTCGTTTCTTCAGCTCAGCTACTATCTCTATAAATATCCCCCCCCTTAGGACTATTTTCTCTAGGTCTCAAAAATTTTATTTTTTTATTAAAAAAATTTTTTAATGTTTAGTTTTGAGAGAGACAGGGACAGAAACAGAGTACAAGCAGGGGAGGGGCAGAGACAGAGGGAGACACAGAATCAGAAGCAGGCTCCAGGCTCTGAACTGTCAGCACCGAGCCTGACATGGGGGCTTAAACCCATGAACTACTAGATCATGACCTGAACTGAAGTCAGATGCTTAGCTGACTGAGCCATCTAGGCACACCTCAAAGATTTTAGACCATTGTGTTTCCATTTTCATTTGTTTCCATGTATTTTTAACTTTGGTCTTTATTTTTCTTGTTGACTCATTTGTTGTTTAGTGGCATGTTGCTTAGCCTCTCTGGTTTTCCAATTTTTTCTTATGATTGATTTTTATTTCATCCCATTGTGATTAGAAAGAATATATGATATGGCTCAATCTTTTTAAATTTATTGAGACTTGTTTTGTAGCCTATTATGTGATCTATCTTGGAGAATGTTCCGTGTGCGTATAAAAAGAATGTGTATTCTGTTTTTGTATAGCATGTACTGTATTTATCTGTTAGGTCCATCTGACCTAATGTGTTGTTCAAAGATACTGCTTTCTTATTGATATTTTGCCCACATACTCTATCTGATTGATGTAAGTACTGTATTAAAGTCCCCTACTATCACTGTATTACTCTTTCTTCCTTTATGTCTGTTAAAACTTGCTTTATGTATTTAGGTTCTCCATTATTGGATACATAAATATTTATAATTGTTATGTCACCTTGTTAAATTGACTCCTTTCTCATTATGCAGTGCTCTTCTTTGTCTCTTGTTAGTCTTTAAGGTCTACTTTGTGATATAAATATTGCTACTGTGGATTTTTCCCCCACTTCCTTTTGCATGAACTATCTTTTCCATCCATTCACTTTCAGTCTGAGTGTTGTATCCTTATATCTGAAGTGGGTGTCTTGCAGGCAGAAATATAGATGAGTCTTGTTTTTCATCCATTCTGTCACCCCTATGCCTTTTGATTGGAGCAGTTAGACCATTTACATTTTAAAAAATTGTTTTTAAGTTTATTTCTTTTGAGAGAATGAGAGAGCATGTGCACACAAGTGAGGCCAGGGCAGAGAGGAGAGACAGAATCCCAAGCAGGCTCCATGCCATCAGCGCAGAGCCAGATGCCAGGCTCGAATTCACAAACTGTGAGATCATGACCTCAGTGGAGATCAAGACACTTAACCAACTGTGCCACCCAGGCACCTCTAGACCATTTACACTTGAAGTAATTATTTTCAATGTGTACTTATTGGCATTTTTATTATTTTTCTGGGTTTTTTTTTTAGTTCTTCTCAATTATTTCTTCTTTCTCCCTTTTCTTCAGTTTATGACTTTCTCTAGTGTTATGCCCAGCTCTCTTTTTTTGTGTGTGTATCTATTATACGTTTTAGGTTTGTGTTTACCATGAAGTTTGGATATAACATTCTAAGTATATAGCAGTCTATATTAAGTTGGTCATTTAATTCAAACACACTCTAAAGGAATTTTTTTACTCCTTCCTCCATGTTTTATGTATATGTTGTCATATTTTTTATCTTTTTATTTATAATTTTCTTCTAGTTATGGCCTTTTCTTTTTCACTTAGAGAAGTCCCTTTAATATTACTTATAAGGCTGGCTTAATGGTGATAAACTTCCTTTGCTTTGATTGAGAAACTCTCTTCTTCAGTTCTGAATGAAAACCTTGCTGGTGGAGTATTCTTAGTTGCAGGTCTTTTCCTTTCAGCACTTTGAATATATCATGCCACTCCCTTCTGGGCTGCAGAGTTTCTGCTGAGAAATCAGCTGATAGCCTTTTTGGAGTTTTCTTTGTATATAACATTTTGCTTCTTTCTTGTTGCCTTTAAAATTCTCTTTATAACATTTGACATTTTAGTTATTCTGTGTTATGCTGTGAACCTCCTTGGGTTCATCTTGTTTGGAACTCTCTTGCTTTCTGAACATGGATGTTACTTTCTTTCCAAGGTTAGGGAAGTTTGCAGCTATTATTTCTTCAAATACATCCTCCACTTTCTCTCTCTCCTCCTTCTGGGCCCCCTATAGTGCAAATGTTTGCTTGTTTGATGTTGTCCAAGAGATCCCTTAGTGTACCCTCATTTTTAAAAATTCTGTTTTCTTTTTGTTGTTTGGCTTCTGTGTTTTCCATTTCTCTATCTTCTAGATCACTGATCTGTTCACCTTTAGCTAGGCAACTATTGATTTTTCATTTCAATTATTATATTCTTAAACTCCAATTGGTTCCTTTTTGTTTTCTCTCTTTTGAAGTTCTCTTTGAGATCTTCCACTTTTATCTCCAGTCCAATGAGCATCTTTATGATCATATCTTTAAACTCTTTATCAGGCATATTGCTTATCTCTGTTTCATTGTAATTCTTTCTCTGAGGTTTTGTCTTGTTCTGATATTTAAAGCATATTATCTCCCCATCTTACTTGATTTTCTGTATTTGTTACTACGAGTTAGGCAGAACAGCTTCTTCTAAACTTGAAGGAATGGTCTTGTGTATGGTCAACCCCTGTGTACCCTGTGTGTGCCTAGTGACTTTGAGAGGCTGGCTGGAGTTGTGGCTTGTGTGTTCAGTGGGTGGGGCCCTCCATACTGGGGCTATCCTGAGAGGTGGTCACAGGTGAAGTGAATCTGGGCTGGGTCATTCCTGGGAATGTCCACATAGAGGGTGTCCTGGACAGCTGAGTTGGTGCCAGCCAGTGTGCCCATGGCTCTCCATGCAGAAAGTGCCCTGGCAGGGTGACTAGAGTTGAGGCGGGGCACAAGCTGGGAGGTCTTGGGACACTCCACACAAGTGGTACTCTGGCAGGACAGCTGTTACTGAAGTGGGTGCCAGCCAGAGTGTCCTAGGGTCTCCACACAGGGAGTCCCCTGGCAGGACTGATGAAGCTGAGATGGGTATAGGTCAGGGTGGCCCAGGGTGCTCATTGCAGTACAGAGGGCAGGTTGGTTGGAGCCAAGGCAGTTATGAACCAGGAGGTCCTAGAGCACTCTATGCTAGAGGTGCCTGAGCAAGCCATCTGAGGTTAATGTGGTATAGGACTGCCATGTTCCAGGATGCTTTGCACCTTTGTGACTTTGATACAATGACTAGAGGTGTAGTGGATGCCTACCAGGAGTGTCCTGGCGTGTGCCATACTGGGGCCACCTTGGTGGGATGGATGGAGCTCATGTGGGCTAGGGGCCCAGGGCTCACCGAGGTTGTATGCAGCCTGTGTACCCAGACCCTGCTCCTATCCACACTATCAACGTGGAGGGGAACATAAACCATGACACTCAACAGCCTGTCCAATCCAGAGAGAGTTCTAGGAGCTCCCCCACCATTTGGCAGAGTTCTAGGACTAGATGTTTTATGTTCTAATTGCCCTTTTAAACTATGGCTTTTTTCTGTGCCCCAGGGCAGATGAATCTCTTCCTAGACCCACAGTTTACAGCATCAGAGGTGGGGGCTCCCTTCATTATTGTGTCTCCCTCTCTCTTGCTGTTCTCTGTGATTTTTCTATCTTTTATTGTGCAGGAGCTGTTCAGTTAGCCCTCAGTTCTTCAAGAGTAATTATTTGATTAGTATGTGTAGATATGGTGTGTCCATGGGGAAGATGAGTTAAGGGTCTTCTTATATCACCTCCTTGAAATGAAATCTCAATTTTCCTTATCAGCTGGTCTGCAATGACCTAACCTGGGGTACCCCATATCTGCTCCACATGCTTTCATCCTCCATTAGACTAGCTGGTTGTGTTCTTATGTGATGGCAAAAGGTAAGAGCTGGAGTGGAATCTTACAAGGGCTTTTGCAAGTTCCTGCATTGTGTCATTCCATTGACTAAATCAACTCATGTGATAGAGCCAATATTGGAGAGCAAGAGCACTACAAGGGAGATGCAGAGAAGGCTAAAGTGTTTGGACAATTAGTGAAATCATTCTACCTTATCCTAAGGCATGGAAACTTTTCTATACATGCGAAAAACTTTCAAACAATAATTAGTACATATTTATAGTCCTGAGACTTGAGCAGTCGAATAAAATCCATTTGTAAATGTTCAAAAAGGTCTTGAGGAGAGTATGAATTATATCTTATCTATGTTATGCTACTTGTAAATAAGACATGATTCTACTACTCCCTTTGCCAATTTCAAAAAATTTCTTAAACCTCTATTGAATGTGGAAACTACTTTCTCCATTCTATAATGGGAATAGTTACGGAGTAATTTGACCAGCATCCATTGGATGGATCATGTCACTTCAAGATAGTCATCCTCAAATTACCAGAATCCTTCCCTGGGAATAAAGCATCCTTTGCCAATATTGCTTTTAAGTAGGTTGAGCTGATGACCGTGAGTTAATTATAACATATCTAAGTTGATTCTCTTTTGTAGATTTGGTGGTGGTAAATACAAAGTTAGCAACACTTAATATTAGCTAGGGCATTAAAAAGCCACAAACTTCATTAGCTTGTAAGTCAAAGCAAAGGCATTACTCTTGGTTTCTAGGGTGGTTGCTAGACTATTTTTTTTTCAGTTATTACACTGAAATATCCTACAATCTCCGTAGGATATTGATGAAGTTCTAATAAGTCATCTTTTTATCATTTTCAATCAACATATGTGGAGAAGTAATAAATCATCCGTTTTCATAAAATCCACAAATCATGAACCATCCCCAAAGCATATCTATGATCCATATGACTATTTAGCCCCCTTTTTTGCCAGAATGCAGGCTCCTGTCTGAGCTATTAGCTCAGCTACCCGGGCAGACTGGGGAATCAGGAATGGAGCCGCTTCAGTCCTTGTGCGTTCAATGATAACAACATACCCTGTACAGAGGACGCCTTTGTCATTTTTAAGATAAAAGCCATCTACAAAGTAATATGACGAAAGAGTGCAAGATTCAGATCTTGGCCTAATTAAATCCTGATAGAATGCAAGCAGTCATATGGTTCCCCTTCACTCTTAAGAGAGAATGAATTTGCAGAACTATATTTTGAACAACAATGAATAGTGATATGCAGAGCGAACAGTGGAATTTCATAAGTAGTAAATTCGCTAACAGAAATGTCAAGTGTTGCCTAGAAGTAGCAAGAATTGTGCATACGTGGGAATGAAGAAGCAAGCATTATGGTGGAAGTGTCAACAAGTCTGGCCAGTGCTGCCACCACATGCAAGCAGAGAGGGTGTACCTTCATCTCCAAATCAAGGAAAATGCTAAGATAGACAATAGACTTCTGGTATAAAGTATTCTGTTTAGGTAATATTTGAGTTAATACTGTGTGAACACAGAGAAGGGTTTGGCATATTCAGAACAAGAGTAGAGAGCATTTTTCATTTTTACATCCCAAGGAAGAGTTAGGAATTGTAAATTTAGTAAGCCCATGCCAAGGCTGAGCTATTGAGAGAAGGAGATCTACATCATCTACAGTTCTAACAATCTTAGTTACCTTTTCTTGTTGACCTTGGTACAGTTGGATATTCTTTATTCTGTCTGAGGATGGAAACTATCCATTTGTCCTCAAAAATGTAGTTTCTTTCTCAAAAAGTTAAAACTAGAACTACCCTATGACCCAGTAATTGTGCCTACTAGGTATTAACCCAAAGGTCACAAAAATACTGGTTTGAAGGGGCACATGCACCCTGATGTTAATAGTATTATTATCAACAATAACCAAACTATGGAAAGAACCAAAATGTCCATCAACTGATGAATGGATAAAGAAGAAATATGTGTATATGTACACACTCACACACAGTGGAATATTAACCATCAAAAAGAAGGAAATCTTAACATTTGTAATGACATGGATGGCACTGGAGTGTATTCTAAGCAAAAATAATTTAGAGAAAGACAAATACCATATGATTTCACTCCTATGTGGAATTTAAGAAGCAAAACAGATCAACAGAGGGGAAGAGGAAAAAAGACGGAGACAGAAGCAAACCAACCATAAGAGACTCTTAACTACAGAGAACAAACCTAGGGTTGATGGAGGGAAGAGGTTGGGGAATAGGCTAAATGGATGATGAGTATTAAGAGGGCACTAGTTGTGATGAGCACTGAGTGTTACATGTAAGTGGTGAATCACTAAATTCTACATCTGAAATCAATTTTACCACATAAATCCTAACACACAATCCTAACAAGGATTTAAGTAAAAACTTGAAAAAAAATTTTAATGTAGTTTCTTGGCAGAGTTGAACTTTCTCTTAGATGTTTTTTTGTCTCTATTCAGCTAATTGGCTTAATAAGTATTTGGAATCTTCAGATAAACTATTCAGACCAGAAAACACAGCAGTAAATTGTTCATGTATTGAGTCCAGGATGGACTCTTGAAGAAAACTCAAATTCTTGAGTTGTTTCAAACACATAGAGAAATATGAAGGTGATTTTTTAAATCTCGAAGCTTAGCCATCCAGGCATATTAATTTTTCATAAAAATAAAATACTGTCCTTAAGTGTGGGTATACTAAAGAAGGTTGCACATAAATTAACCACTGAAACATATTTACTTGTTCCAAGAATAAAGGTCAAGACAGTATCCTAATGGTTCCATGATATTTTATTAGTGCTTTTATCAATCTTGAATGTTGGATATGTAAGTGTCACCAGTATCATTAATGCCACAGCCAAGACACAAAGCCTTTTCTGGATAGATTCCTAGGAGTAAAGTTACCTGGTTATGGAGTACTGAGTATTTTTAGGGTTTTCAATATATATATTGCCAAATCCATTGTGTTAGCAATGAAAGAAATATTTCATTTTCATGCCACTTTGCCACCATTGGATTTTCTCATTAAAAAGGAAAAGGCTAATTTCATGGGGGAAGATGGAATTTTATTGTTTTAGACTTCTTTTGGTGGGGCTGAATATTTATCTATGTAGATTGTTACATAGTTAGATTTTCTCTTTTATGGGGACACCTGGGTGGCTCAGTCGGTTAAGCGTCCGACTTCGGCACAGGTCATGATTTCGCAGTTCGTGAGTTCAAGCCCGCATCGGGCTCTGTGCTGACAGCTCAGAGCCTGGAGCCTGCTTCAGATTCTGTGTCTCCCTCTCTCTGCCCCTCCCCTGCTCATGCTCTGTCTCTCTCTGTCTCAAAAATAAAATAAAAACATTTAAATTAAAAAAAAAATATTTTCTCCTTTATGAATTTAGTTATGTCCTAGGTCCATTTATCTATAGGTTGAGGGGATACTATTTAAATTGTTGTTATAAATTACTAGTTTATACTAGTATAACTAATTTATAGATAATACTAGACATAGTCCCCATTCACTAAATTTTTTATCTAAAAAATATTCTCCTCTGTTATGCTTGCTGTACTGTAGCATTTTTTAAAATAGAAATTTCAAATTTTTATAAAGTCAAACCTAAATCTGTTGATCTTCCATTGATTTAACAGTGCTTTTCCTTATCCAAAGAAGTGGTTAATGGTCACTTAAATTCCTTAGAGATATTTATGTTTCTTTATATTTGATTCCTCAGTCAATCTGGATTTTATTTTGGTGTAAAGGATCTCATCAATTTTTGATGTGTATGAGTCTATCCCCCCACCCATGCCAGTATTATGCAGACTCAGAGTGTTTATCTTTTTGACTTTCTATTTCCTCCTGATAGTTTAACTGATTGATCATTTTGATATCTTAATTTTTCTTTTCCTCAATACAAAGCCAGGAAACATTGCTCAGGGTACTATATTCATCCATTTTTTAGCTTTTTTACAGTTCTTTTGTTGTACGGATATACATATGTGTGTGTATTTCAGATAAATATGCTGGAAATATTGTATTAGTATGCTGATAGTAGCCATTTTAAACAATCTCTATGTGAAAAGTTATACATGTATGCACAAATTTGTGTCTATATACATATATACATTTATGCACACATATGTATTTATTTTAGAAAATATGAAAACAAAGATGATCTAAAAAAAGTCTCCATGGGGTGCCTGGGTGGCTTAGTCGGTTAAGCGTCCGACTTTCGCTTGGGTCATGATCTCACGGTTTGTGGGTTCGAGCCCCGCATCGGGCTCTGTGCTGACTGCCAGTTCAGATCCTGGAGCCTGTTTCAGAGTCTGTGACTCCCTCTCTCTCTGACCCTCCCCTGCTTACGCTGTCTCTCTCTCTCTCCTAGAAATAAATTAAAAAAACATTTAAAAAATTTTTAAAAAGTCTCCATATTGCCACATTTAACTAAAATTAACATGTTTATCTTTTTCTATCATGCATATAATACCATAATCATACCATATCACATCATGTATATCATACATGTCCAGTGTCATGCATATTACACACAATCGTACTATACATTTTTGCACTTATTTATTCATTTAAAGGTGCAGAGATAGATTGTAATATCCAAATCATTATATAAAAAAACTATCCATTTAGAAAATAAGAACCACATATTCCTGTGAATTCATAATTCAGAACAGCTTTACTTAAAGCCAGTTAACTTTCTCTGGTAGCTTTAAACTGTGTATTTATAGTAGAGATTAATCAGAGTAGTCAAGCACAACTTTGTGGGCTATTTGGAAGCCATTAGGGAATGAGATAGGCTTGGAATGTACATACTCAGTCTCCCCTAAAACGTACTAAGTGAGGGACAAGTGAATAAAAGGTAATGACTAGGGCCACCTGGGTGCCTCAATTGGTTAAGTGTCTAACTCCTTATTTTGGCTCAGGTCATGATCTCACGGTTGATGAGTTTGAGCCTCTTGTCGGGACTCTGCACTAACAGTTCAGAGCCTGCTTGGGATTCTCTCTATCTCTCCCCCTCTCTCTGTTTCTACCCCACTCTCGTGTTCCCTCTCTCTCAAAATAGATAAATAAATAAATAAATAAATAAATAAATAAATAAATAAATAAATAAATAAAAAGGTAATGACCATTATAGCTTACTCTTGAGGAATGCTTTCTGTTGGTGCCATGTGCATTTATGTAACAAATGTGTCTATTTTTTCTAGGAAGTTGTGCGCTTCCTAGATACCAAGCATCAAGACCACTATCAAGTCTACAATCTATGCAGTATGTACACGGTCAGATATTTTGCTACTATCAATAGAAAACAGATCACTGCATATAAGAAGATGATTCCGTTTTTACATTTAATTTAATCTTAAGTATTTGGTGGTGGTGGAAAATCTCCATGTTGCCCTGGCTCTATTTTGTAGGAAAAGATAGATCAATAGTATAAATGCCTGTGAGGGTGGCAGGAGGCGTAAGTGGAGACAGAGCCATTTGAGGCTGAATCTGCTCTAATGGTATTAGGATTAGGAAAATACTTCTATTTTTCCTGCCAGCTTGTGTTTTGAAGACAGACAATTCAACAAATACATTTCTTTTTTTTTTTTAATTTTTTTAATGTTTTATTTATTTCTGAGAGACAGAGAGAGAGAGAGAGAGAGAGAGCAGGGGAGGGTCAGATAGAGAGGGAGATACAGAATCTGAAACAGGGTCCAGGCTCTGAGCTGCCAGCACAGAGCCCGACACGGGGCTCAAACCCATGAACTATGAGATCATGACCAGAGCCGAAGTCTGACACTTAACCAACTGAGCCACCCAGATGCCCCAACAAATACATTTCTAATTCACTAGGAGTGGAGTGTGAGCAGAACAAAACCCCAATTTAAAAAAAAAAATGCAACTAGTCAATAAACAAGGAAAAATATGCTCAAAAAGCAAACCCCTGTAGAAAACAGATTATATCCCAGCTCACTGCTCTCTTGACTTTTCCTCTTCCTGTGTATTAAATAAACATTTCCAGGAGGCAAGCACTCCGGTTGGCCACATTTGCTTCTGATCTGTGGTGTCTGTCTACCCTATGATAATATGATGAGTAGCCTGCTAGAAAATTAAAAGTAAGTCCTGTTAAACCCAAAAAAATTGTGCCTAGGTTACTCAGGGTGGACTAACCACTACGAGCTCTGTTTTTCAGACCCTTAATATTCTTACAGCGGCAAGAGCCAGTCAGAAACCTTTTAAAAGGTGGATAAGGAAATTATAATACAAACATATAACTTATTCATAATTTGATTATTTACTGTTATTTAGGCATAGAGATATGACCCATGCATCTTTTCTTCTAGGTGAAAGAGCTTATGATCCTAAGTACTTCCATTACAGGGTCCGGCGAATCATGATTGATGATCACAATGTCCCCACACTAAGGTAAGTTTTATGCCAAGTTGGCTATCAAAAGAAAGCTAAATGCACTGGGCTTGATTGTGGCTGTTATTTTAATTCAATTAAAATTTTACATTTGAAATCAGTGAGATGCTGGCATTCACCAAGGAAGTAGAGGAGTGGATGGCTCAAGATGATGAAAACATCGTAGCAATTCACTGTAAGGGAGGCAAAGGTAAAAACCTTTTTTAATTTCCCTTTCTCTATACCAGGACAAGATACAGCTGTTAATTAGTATTAACAATTATTAACATTTTTAATAAATTTTTAAAATGTTCATTATTTACTTTTTGAGAGAGAAACAGAGACAAGAGTGTGAGCGGGGAAAGGGCAGAGAAAGAAAGGGAGACACAGAATCTGAAGGAGACTCCAAGTTGTCAGCACAGAGCCCGACTCAGGGCTCGATCCCACAAACTGTGATATCATGACCTGAGCTGAAGTCGGACGCTTAACTCACTGAGCCACCCAGGGACCCCAGTTATCAACATTTTTTGATGTTAGCTTCAAGACTGAAGGAAGGGAAGGAAAGAGGAAAGAGGGAGGGTGGAAGGTAAAGGCTAAGGAAGGGAAGAAAATAGGAATAACAGAAGTAAGGAAAGTTGAGCATATTTTTTCTTGTTTATGACTGTCTGCGTTTCTTTGTTTTTGATTGCCAAAACATCTATGAAAACAAAACCGTGTTTAATTTTAGAAATTGTCAGAGCACTTTTATTGAAGATTGTTCTTAAATTTTGTGAGAACCTTTTAAAGTTAAGAGGCCAACAGTGATGCTATTTCAAAAACCAAAAATCAGTAGAATTTTTGTAGTACAGAGATACAAAGAAGTTGATTTTTGTGAGGTAAAATGGAAAAAAAAGTGTTTGCAAATTCAGTCAAGTTAGATTTTCTCTCATTCGGCTTTAGGCTTTTAGTAATTACCTAATCATATTTTTACAGGTTTTGACAAAGAATTACAGTTTTGGTGGGCTACAAAACAGTTTTTTATTGCATTCCAGGAAAACACAATACTTTAACACTGCCTTAAAAAAATAAAAAAATAAAATAAATAAAACTGCCTTATATAATTGAGTAGAATCAAGTTTTAGTCTTATCTGAAAAAATTGTTTCAAGCCCATTAATTAGTAGGTAGAGTCTGTCTTTAGTTCCATAGGTTGAAACATTCTGGATATGCAGTTTATAATACCAGGGATAAATGAAGAATATAGAGGTGGAATCATATGGAATTGAGAGTTTTGGACCATCTTTTATTTACAAAAATGGTCATTTCATGTGGCTTAACCTAATATATTATCATGCAAGCATTTGGCTTCTGTTTTCCAAAGCTAATTCCCTGCTTGGAGGATAACATTTCAAATTTCATTTTTAAATTTTTTTGAGGGGGGACTTAAAAATGTTTTGTGTTCACAAGTCTTTTATTGACTGCCCTTTAGGACTGTTTGGAGGGCTGGTATTCAGCCGGTATGTACCAGAGTAGCCTCTTTTTTCCAAGTTTTCATTCATATTGTTTTGCTTTCTTCTTGCTGGTTGGTGCCTATACATTACCAGTAGTATCGTGATAGTCAAAATATTTTATTATTGATTTATGAGACTGCTTTAAATGAAGTGGATGCTAATTTTTTAGTATAGTTGACACACAGTGTTAAAATAAAAACACTAATTTGAAAAGATCTATGCACCCCTATTTATTGCAGCATTAAGTACTGCAATAGCCAAGATATAGAAGAACCCAAACGTCCATCAATAGATGAATGGATAAAAGGGATGTGGGGTGTGTGTGTCCTATGTGTACGTATGTGTGTGTATGCATACACATGCAATGGAATATTACTCAACCATAAAAATTGATTTTTATTAGTAGTTTATATTACAAATATCTCCTCCCACTATGTCTTTAACTTGATTATGATTTATTTTGTCACAGGAGCCATTCTACACTGTATGTTTATTAGCTTGGATTTAAATAAAATTAAAAAAGAAAACTAAAAATATAAAAAGAAACTAAAAAAGGACATATTTATAATTTTGAGTGTAGTGAAATTTATCAGAGTGTGTGTGTGTGTGTGTGTGTGTGTGTGTGTGTGTGTGTTTGTATGCAGTTCATGCTTTTTGTCCTGTTTAAGAAATTCAGCCTGTACACTGGGGTAGTGAGAGTATCCTCACTTATAAAATATTAAACTTTCATTTATTTATTTATTTTAAATGTTTACTTATTTTTGAGAGAGAGAGAAACAGAGTGTATGTGGAGAACGGTCAGAGAGAGAGAGAGGGAGATACAGAATCTGAAGCAGGTTCCAGGCTCTGAGCTGTCAGCACAGAGCCCAACGCGGTGCTCAAACCCAGGAACCGGGAGATCATGACCCAAGCTGAAGTCCGCCGCTTAACTGATTGAGCCACCCAGGTGCCCCTAAACTTTTATTTTTTACATTGAGGCCTCTAATCTAACTGAGATTTGGGGAGGGAGGTGTTTTTGTTCATACTGATAGACAGTTGTCCTAACACCATATATTGTAGGCTCATTTATCCCCCCATTGATTTATCGTCCCTTCTCAGTCATGTACCAAGTTGTGATAGAAGTTTGGGACTGTTTCTGAGTTCTTGATACCGCACTATTGAAATTTTTTATTTAAAAAAGTTTTTATTAAAGTATAGTTGATACAGCATGTTACATTAGTTTCAGGTGTACAACACAGTAATTCGACAAGTCCATACATTATGCAATCCTCCGATCAAGTGAAGACACAGTCCATCACTATGCAATGCTTTTATGATACCTTTGACTTACTGCTTTAGAATATTGCTGACTGTATTCTCTGTGCTGTACCTTTCATCCCCTTGACTTATTCATTCCATAACTGGAGGTCCGTACTTCCCACTCCCCTTCACCCATTTTTCCCAAAGCCTTACATCCCTTCCCTTTGGCAACAACCACTTTGCTTTCTGTATTTATAGGTCTGTTTCTGCTTTTTGTTTTTTTACAATCCACATTTAACTGAAATAATTCAGTGTTTGTCTTCCTCTGACTTCTTTCACTCAGCAGAATACCCTCTAGTTTCCTTCATGTTGTCACAAATGGTATAACCTCATCCTTTTATGGCTGAGTAATATTCCATTGTGTATATATACCACTGCTTCTTTATCCATTCACCTGTTGATGGGCACTTGGGTTGCTTCCATACCTCGGCTATTGCAAATAATGCTGCAGTGATCATATGTTTTTGAATTAGTTTTTTGTGTTCTTTGAGTAAATACTGAGTAGCAAAATTACTGGATCATATGACCATTCTCTTTTTAAGGAATCTAAAAAATTTTAAGGAATCCTATTTTGAGGAAACTCCATACTATTTTCCATAGTGGCTACACCAATTTACATTCTCACCAACACTACACCAAGTTTCCCTTTTCTCCACATCCTCATTATCACTTGTTATTTCTTTTTAATTCTAGCCATTTGGATAAGGCTATATTGGGGAAGGTTATATTTAATTATGATTTTGATTTGCATTTACCTGACGATTAGTGATGTAGAACATCGTTTCATATGTCTTTTGGCCATCTGTTTGTCTTTGGAAAAATGTTTATTCAGGTCCTCTGCCTCTTTGGATTATTTGGGGGTTTTTCAGTATTGAGTTGTGTAAGTCATTTATAGATTTTGGATATTAACACCTTATCTGATACGACATTTGCAAATATCTTCTCCCAGTCATTGGGTTGGCTTTTCATTTTGTTGATGGTTTCCTTTGCTGTGTAAAAGGTTTTTATTTTGGTGTAGTCCCAAACGTTTATTTTTGTTTTTGTTTCCCTTGCTTGAGGACACATATCTAGAAAGATGATGTCAGAGAGCTTTCTGCCAATGTTTCCTTCAAGTAGTTTCATGGTTTCAGGTCTCACATTTGGATCTTTCATTCATTTTAAATTTATTTTTGTGTAGGGTATAAGAAAGTGGTCGAGTTTCATTCTTTTGCATGCATCTCTCCAGTTTTCCCAGCACCTTTTATTGAAAACACTTTTTCCCATTGCACATTCTTGTTTCCTTCATCCGAGATTAGTTGACCCTATAACTGTGAGTTTATTTCTGGGCTCTCTATCTGTTCTAGTGTTCTATGTTTGTCCTTTTGTGCCAATCCCATACTCTTTGATTACTACACCTTTGTAGTGTATCTTGAAATCTGGGATTGTGATGCCTTCAATCTTGTTCTTTTTGGAGATTTGCTTAGGCTATTTTAGGGGTCTTCTGTGGTTTCATACAAATTTTAGGGCTGTTTTTTCCTAGTTGTGTGAAAAATGATATATATGTTGACAGTGATTGCATTAACTCTACAAATAGCTTTTGGATAATATGAACATTTTAACAATAGTTAGTCTTCAGTTCATGAGTGTGAGCTGCCTGTACATTTGTTTGTGTTGTCTTCACTATCTTTCATCAATGTTTTATAGTTTTCTGAGTGCAGGCTTTTCCCCTCCTCAGCTAAGTTTATTGTAAGATATTTTATTATTTTTAGTACAGTTGTAAATGGCACTCTTTTCTCAATTTCTCTTTCTGCTACTTCATTAGGAGTGCATAGAAATACAATGAATTTTTGTAAGTTGATTTTGCATCCTGCAACCTTATTGAATTTATTAGTTCTATCAGTTTTTTGGTGGAGTCTTTAGGGTTTTCTATATATAGTATCATGTCACCTGCAAAGAATTTTACTTCTTCTTTAGCGATTTGGGTGCCTTGTCTGCTGTAGCGAGGACTTCCAGCACTATGTAGAATAAGTGTGATGAGTAGACATCTTTGTCTTGTTCCTGATCTTAGGGGAAAGGCTCTCAGTTTTTTACCGTTGTGTATGATGCTAGCTTTAATTTTTTTTATATGTGGCCTTTACTATGTTGAGGTATGTTCCCTCTAAACCTACGTTGTTGAGGGTTTTTATTATACATGGATATTGTATTTGGTCAAATGCTTTTTCTACATCTGTTGAAATGATCATATGGCTCTTATCTTATTCTTTATTGATGTATCATGTCAATTGATTTGTGTATATCGATCCACAGTTGCATCCCAAGTATAAATCTCACTTGATCATAGTGAATGATCTTTTTAATGTATTGGATTCAGTTTACTAAAATTTTGTTGAGGATTTTTGCATCTGTGTTCATCAGAGATATCAGCCCATAGTTCTCTCTCTCTCTCTCTCTTTGTAGCACCTTTGTCTGGTTTTGGTATCAGAGCAATATTGGCCTCATAGAATAAATAAATTTCCTAATTTCCTTCCTCTTATTGTTTTTGGAATAGTTTGAGAAGAATAGGCATATACTCTTCTTTAAATGTTTGGTAGTATTCACCTGTGAAGCCATCTGGTCCTGGGCTTTTATTTGTCGGAAGTTTTTGAATACTGATTCAACTTCATTGCTGGTAATCAGGTAAATGTATCCTATTTCTTCCTGATTCAGGTTTGGAAAGTTATATATTTATAAGAATTTATGCATTTCATCTAAGTTATCCAATTATTCACATACAATTTTTCATAATCTCTTATAATCCTTTGTATTTCTGGAGTATTGGTTATTATTTCTCCTCTTTCATTTGTGATTTTATTGGAGTTCTCTCTCTCTCTCTCTGTCTCTTTCTCTCTGATGAGTCTGGCTAAAGGTTTATAGTTCTGTTGGTTTTTTTTTCAAATAACCAGGTCCTGCTTTCATTGATCTGTTGTTTTTTAGTTTCTATTTTGTTTATTTCTGCTCTAATATTTATTATTTCCTTCCTTCTACTGGTTTAGGGTTTTGCTTATTTTTCTAAGTCCTTTAGGTATAAGTTTAGGTTGTTCATTTGAGATCTTTCTTTCTTTTTCAGGTAGACCTCTATTGCTATACACTTTCCTTTTGCTGCATCCCAAAGATTTTGGACCATTGCAATTATATTTTCATTTGTCTCCATGGATTTCTTGATTTCCTCTTTGATTTTTTGGTTGACCCATTCATGGTTTAATAGTGTGTTGTTTAACCTCCGTGTGTTTGTGCTCTTTCCAGATTCCCTCTTGTGACTGACTTACAGTTTCATAGTGTATTGGTCAGAAAAGATGCATCATCTGACTTCAGTCTTTTTGAACTTATTGAGTCTTGTTTTGTGGCCTAATATGTGATCTATCCTGGAAAATGTTCCATGTGCACCTGAAAAGAATGTGTATTCCACTGGTTGAGGGTGGAATGTTCTGAATATATCTGTTAGGTCCAATGTATCCAAAGCCATCCATCCCTTCCTGATTTTCTCTTTGGATGATATGTGCATCAATGTAAGTGGGATGGTAAAGCCCCATGCTATTATTATATTACTATAGATTACTTTTTTTATATGTTATTAACTGCTTTATGTATTTGAGTGCTCTCATGCTGGATGCATAAATACTTAACAATCGTTACATCTTCTTGTTGGATTGTTGTATTTATGATTATATAGTGCCCTTATTTGTCTCTTCTTACAATGGTTGTTTTAAAATCTATTTTGTCCAATATGAGTATTGCTACCCCGGCTTTCTTTTCACTTCCATTTGCCTCCATCCCTTCACTTTCAATCTGCTTGTGCTTTTCATTCTTCTTCTTCTTCTTTTTCTTTTTTAGAATTGTTCTTTTCCATCAACCTTATTTCCACACACTTTTAGTTCTAACATAAATATCATATAAGTAAAATATAGATGGGTCTTTTTATCCGTTTTGTCAGCCTATCTTTGTCTTTTTATTGGAGCATTTAGTCCATTAAAATTCAAAGTAATTATTGACAGGTATGTACTCATTGCCATTTTGTTTTTGTAGTTCTTCTATGTTCCTTTCTTCTCTTGCTCTCTTCTCACAGTTAGTTTGCTTTCTATAGTGATAAACTTGGATTCCTTTCTCTTTATTTTTTGCATATCTGTTGTTGGTTTTTGATTTGTGGTTGCCATTAGGTTTATGCATAACATTTTATGTATATAGCAGTCTATGTTAAGTTTATGGTTAAATTTGTCATTCGAATACCACCAAATTTTTGCTCTTCTCCTCCTCCTATGTTTTAGGTACACTGTGCCATACTCTACATTCTTTTATTTTGTGAATCCTTTGAATGATTTTTATAGATACACTTAATTTTACTGCTTTTGTGCTTCTTCCTTTTCTTACTCCTGCTTATGGCCTTTCCTTTCCACTCAGAAAGTGCCCTTTAGCATTTCTTGTAGGGATGGTTTGCTGGTTATAAATTCCATTATCTTCTATTTGTCTGGGAAACTCTCACTCCTTCAATTCTGAATGATAGCCTTGCTGGTTAGAGTATTCTTGGCTGTGGGCTTTTCCTTTCTAGCACTCTGAATACACCAAGCCTCTCCTTTCTGGCCTGCAAAGTTTCTGCTGAAAAGTCAGCTGAATAAAAGCAGCAAGTTTTTTTTTTTTTAAGTTTATTTATTTATTTTGAGAGAGAGAACAAGTTGGGGAGGGACAGAAAGAGAGGAAGAGGGAGAAAATCCCAAACAGGCTCCATGCTGTCAGCACAGAGCTTGATGTGGGGTTCAAACTCATGAACAGTGAGATCATGACCTGAACCAAGATCAAGAGTCAGATGTTTAAATAACTGAGCCACCCAGGTGCCCCTCTCACAGTGCTTTTTTTTAAACTTTTTTTTTTTTTTACATTTATTCATTTTTGAGAGACAGAGAGAGACAGGGCATGAGTGGAGGAGAGGCAGAGAGAGGAAGAACACAGAATCTGAAGTAGGCTCCAGGCTCCAAGCTGTGCACACAGAGCCTGACGCAAAGCTCCGGCTCACTGACCAGGAGATCATGACCTGAGCTGAAGTCGGAGGCTTAACTGACTGAGCTGCCCAGGCACCCTTCTTGCTGCTTTTAAAATTCTCTTCCTCACTACATTTTGCCACTTTAATTAGTATGTGTCTTACTGTGGACCGCCTTGGGTTGATTTTGTTGGGGGCTCTCTGTGCCTCCTGGATCTTGATATCTGTGTCCTTTCCAGGATTTAGGAAGTTTTCCGCTATTCTTTTCTCAAATAAATTTTCTGCTCCCTTGTCTCTCTCTTCTCCTTATGGGATCCTTATAATGTGAATATTATTATGCCTGATGGTATCATTGATTTCCCTTAATATATTTGCATTTTTTAACTAGTATTTTTTCTTTATCCTGTTCAGCTTGGTTGGTTTCCATTACTCTGTCCTTCAGGTCACTGATCCATTTTCTGCTTCCTTTAGTGTACTACTTATTTCCTGCAGTGCGTTCTTAATGTCAGTTACTGAGTTCTTCACCTCTGGTTCCTTTTTATGTTTTCTGTCTCCCTATTGAGAGTCTCACTGAGGTCCTCCACTCTTTCCTCAAATCTAGTGAGTATCTTTATGACCATTTAAATTTTCTATTAGGCATATTACTTATCTCTGTTTCATTTAGCTCCCTTGCTGTGATTTTGTCCTATTTTTTCATTTGCAACATATTATTCTGTCTCTTCTTTCCCTGTGCTAGGAAAATCAGTTATGTCTCCTGCTCTTGAAAGTAGTGGCCCTGTGAAGAAGAGACTTCAGGTAGTGCCCTGAATGCAGCGTCCCCTGTTCAGTAGAACCTGGTACTTCAGGGGTACCAGGCTGTGTGTGCCCTACTGTCATGTCTTGGCCAATCTGCCTTCAGTCCAGTAATCTCCAATGGCTCTCTCTGCCCAATGTGGGCAGCTTTTGGTTCCTGTGTTGTTAGTGGGCCATTCTGGAGCCTGCTTGGGCCTGAGTTCAGTCAGACCAGACATTTGCCAGAGATACAGTAGTGCCAGACTGCAGGGCACTTTCTCTGTGTTGTCCCTGGAGAAGCTTTTATGGGTGGGCGGTACTAAAAGTCAGACCCAATATCTGCCCCCTGCCCACTGCTGGGGCCACAGTCAAACAGTGTGTGTGTGGTTTTCCTTCCCTCTCCCTGGGGCGGGTGTCAGTTTGAAGTGATGCTGACCCTGTCAGGCACCACCTTGGATGAACATCCGACAGGGGTGTGTTGGACGGGGTGCGTCCACGGAAGAAGCAGGGTGGAACATGTAGTGCCAGCAAGGCCCATGCTAGGTCTCTGCTGGAGGGGACCTGCAACGCCCCGAAAACCTCCTTGTGCGGGGGGCTCTGCAGGAGAACGTGGGGTGGGGAGCACCATCAGCACACAGAATAGAAAGTGCTCCTGCTACACTGATTCCCCAGATGTTGTGTATCTAGGCTGGAGGGCTGAGGAGGGAGATGGTACCTGTCAGCGATTCTGTTCCTGGAAAAGTCTACTGAGGATCCCTGGCCCTCCAGCACAGGCTCTGAGATTAGTATACAGATCTCCCTCCCACACGTCTCAGGTGTTTTTCAAACTCCTGTTTCTATGCTGATCTCAGCTGGGCTGTTTGTTGTGCTGTCTCTTTAAGGAAGGGGACTCAGTCTCCTATAGCCCTGAGGATTTCCACTCAGCCATCTTTCTTGGAAGACTTTTAGTTGTTCTTCAATAATTTATACTTCATAGTGGTCTTGCATATTTTTTTAGTAGACACACGATGTTGCATTATGGTCTCGTATATCTTGTATATCTTTGTTAAATTCATTCCTAGACGTACTGCTACCGCAAATGGAAGATGGTTTTTCATGTGACGTTTGGATCATTTCCAGTTTTTACTATCATGGATGATGTTGCTATTATAAATATATGTTCCTTGTTGCACATGTACCCATATTTCTATTGAGTATGTACCTCGGACCATAATTTTGGGATTAGGGTAATGAATCTCAGACTTAAACAGATGATGTCCAAAAATAGCTGTACCAATTTATACTGCACCGGCATTGGATGAAGGTTCCACATGTTCTACCTCTGTACACAACAATTGGAATCTTAGTCTTTTTATATGTAACCACTGACTAGGTGTGTAGTTGAATCTCATTAGAGATTTAATTTGCATTTCTAACTACCTAAGGCACTCTACACATTCAATGCAATTCCAATCAAAATTGCACCAGCATACTTCTCAAAACTAGAACAAACTATCCAAAAATTTGTATGGAACCACAAAAGACCCCGAATAGCCAAAGTAATCCTGAAAAATAAAACCAAAACGGGAGGGATCACCATCCCAGACTTTAGCCTCTACTACAAAGCTGTCATCATCAAGACAGTATGGTATTGGCACAAAAACAGACACATAGACCAATGGAACAGAACTGAGAACTCAGAAGTGGACCCAAAAGTATACAGCCAACTAATCTTTGACAAAGCAGGAAAGAATATCCAATGGAAAAAAGACAGCCTTTTTAACAGATGGTGTTGGGAGAACTGGACAGCAACATGCAGAAGAATGAAACTAGATCATTTTCTCACACCATGCACAAAAATAAACTCAAAATGGATAAAGGACCTGAACGTGAGACAGGAAACTATCAACACCCTAGAGGAGAAAGCAGGAAACAACCTCCTTGACCTCCACCGCAGCAACTTCTTACTTGACACATCCCCAAAAGCAAGGGAATCAAGAGCAAAAATAAACTGTTGGGACCTCCTCAAGATTAAAAGCTTCTGCACAGCCAAGGAAACAACCCAGAAAATTAATAGGCAACCAACGGAATGGGAAAAGATAGTTGCAAATGACATATCAGATAAAGGGTTGATATCCAGAATCTACAAGGAACTCACCAAACTACACGCCCGAAAACAAACAACCCAGTGAAGAAATGGGCAGAAGATATGAACAGACACTTCTCCAAAGAGGACATCCAGATGGCCAACAGACACATGAAACGATGCTCAGCATCCCTCCTCATCAGGGAAATACAAATCAAAACCACACTGAGATACCACCTCACGCCAGTCAGAGTGGCTAAAATGAGCCAATCAGAGAACTCTAGATGCTGGCGAGGATGTGGAGAAACGGGCACCCTCCTACACTGTTGGTGGAAATGTAAACTGGTACAGCCCCTCTGGAAAACAGTGTGGAGGTTCCTCAAGGAAACTAACAATAGAACTCCCCTATGACCCAGCAATAGCACTGCTAGGAATTTACCCAAGGGATACAGAAATGCTGATGCATAGGAGCACATGTACCCCAATGTTCATAGCAGCACTCTCCACAATAGCTAAAACATGGAAAGAGCCTAAGTGTCCATCAACAGATGAATGGATCAAGAAGATGTGGTTTATCTATACCATGGAATACTACATGGCAATGAGAAACAATGAAATCTGGCCATGTGTAGCAACATGGATGGACCTTGAGGGTGTGATGCTGAGCGAAATAAGTCAGGCAGAGAAAGACAAATATCATATGTGTGCACGTATAGGAGGATTAGGAGGAGCTTAACAGAGGACCAAGGGGGAGAAGAAGGGCAGAAATGGTGGGGGAAAGGGAGAGAGGCAAACCATGAGAGACTCTTGAATGCTGACAAAAACTGAGGACTGGTGGATGTGGGGGGAGGAGGGGTGGGCATTGAGGAGGGCACTTGTGGGGATGAGCACTGGGTGTTATGTGGAAACTAATTTGACAATAAACTATTTGTAATTTGCATTTCTATTATTACTAACAAAATTAAGAAAGCTTTCACAGGTTTATAGGCACTTGGATGTCCTTTGTTATGAAGTAACTCTAACTTCCTTGCCCTTTTTTCTCCTGACCCATTTTTCTCTTAAATTTCTGTCTGTTTTTGTGCAATTGACTTTAGGAGTTCTTTGCGTATTCTGGATTTCAACTTATTTTTATGTATTTCAAGAAACGTTTTCCAGTCTGTATTTTGCCTTTTCTCTGTCTTATGAATGCTTTTTGATTAACAGATATTCTTTGTTCTAACCTAGTCTGTGTATATCATTCTTTTTCTTAGGCTAGTGTTTTTGTGTCCTGATTAAGAAATCTTATCCTCAGTTTAAAAAAACATTCTCCTATGATATCTTATAGACAGTTTATTCTCTTTGGAATTGATTTTTATGTGTGGTGTAAGACAGGGGTCAAGTTTCTCTTCTTCCCTATGGCTAATTGTTTTGGCACACTGATTGGAAAGACTTATTTCTTTACTGCTCTGAAGGGCATGGTTCAGTTTCTGTAGTTTCTGTTCTGTTCATTGATTTCGTCTATCTCTATGCCTGTCACACAACCATCCTGCTTATCATATCATAAGTAAACTATGATAAACTTCTAGTTTTCTAATAAGTCCTATTTTCCAGTCAAAGCAGTCCACCCATCTTGTTCTTTTTCACAACTGTTTGGGGTCTTTTAGGCCATCTGTATTTCCATATAAGTTTTTAAATCAGCTAGCCATGTTACAGACACACCCCTGATGTTATTTTGTTTGAAATTATGTTGAATCTGTAGATAAAGGAGAATTGAAATCTTTACAATACTGAATCTTCCAATCCATGAATGGAATATTCCCTCATTTAATTAGGACTCCTTCAATCTGTCTTCATAATGCTTTTTCATTTTCTGTACAGATATCTTGTATACTGTGGGGAGGGGACCTGGTTGGCTCAGTCAGAAGAGCATATGACTCTTGATCTTAGGGTTTTGAGTCTGAGCCTCGTGTTGGGTGCAGAGATTACTAAAAACTAAATAAGCTTTAAAAAAAAGAAAGCTTGTATATGTTTGTTTAGATTTATTCCTAGGTATTTTTGATACTATTATAAATGATATCCCTTAAAACTTTTCATTTTCTAAATGTTTATTGTTCTGGAATGCAATTGGCTTTATTAACCTTGCAATTAGCAACCTCCCCTCCTGTGTGTGTGTGTGTGTGTGTAAAATTTATTGTCAAACTGGTTTATATACAACACCCAGTGCTCGTTCCAACAAGTACCCTCTTCAACGCCCATCACCCATTTTTCCCTCTCCCTCACCCCCCACCAACCCCCATCCACCCTCAGTTTGTTCTCAGTATTTAAGAATCTCTTATGGTTTGCCTCCTTCCCTCTCTGTTTGTAACTATTTTTCCCCTTCCCTTCCCTCATGGTCTTCTGTTTAGTTTCTCAAGATCCACATATGAGTAAAAACATATGATATCTGTCCTCTGACTGACTTATTTCACTCAGCATAATACCTTCCAGTTCCATCCACGTTGCTGCAAATGGCAGGATTTCATTCTTTCTCATTGCCAAGTAGTATCCCATTGTATATATGAACCACATCTTCTTTATCCATTCATCAGTTGATGGACATTTAGGCTCTTTCCTTTACCAAACATTCTTATTCTAATTTCTCCATAAATTCTTCTGGATTTTATGGTATATGATTGTATCATGTGAAAATAGTGAATTGTAATTTTTCCTCTTCAATTTTTTCTTCTAGCACTGGCTAGAAACTTTGATCCTGTGTTGAATTAGAAATGGAGATAGCATTCAGCATTGTTTGGTTCCTGCTTTCAACAGAAAAGCTTCCAAGTCTCTCACCAATGACTTTAGGGTGCGTGTGTGTGTGTGTGTGTGCGCGCGCGCACACGCGCGCTTTAGATACCCTTTATCAGATTAAGAAATTCCTTTAATTTGCTAAGTTTTTATCACGAATAGATTTTTATCAATTTTTCTGAGTCCTGAAGATGTTATCATTTTTACCTTATGCTACTAATCTGATTGTTAGCATTGGTTAACTATCTTTGTATTCACAGAATAGACACAATTTTGTTGTGCTCTATTATTTTTCATAAATTGCTGGGCATTTCATTTTAATTAAAATTCAATCTTAAGAATTTTTGTGTCCATGTCATAAATATGATGGGCTATAATTTTCTTTTCTCATAATATTCTTTTCAAATTTTGGCTTCATAAACCAGAATTGGGTTGTGTTTCCTCTTTTTTTATAGTTCTCTGGATGAGTTTGTATAAGTTGAGATTTTTTTTCCCTTAAGTATAATGTGGAATTCTCTAGTGAAGCCACAGTGGCCTCTATGTGGGGATTTGGTCTCATTTTCCTTGTGAAGAGGTTGTAAAATTGTAGTTTAATTTCTTTATTAGATATTGAATTATTTATAATTGTATTTATTGTGCCTTTGGTAGGGTGTATTTTTCCAAGCACTTGTCCATTTTATCTAAATTATCAAATGGTTCAAAATATCAGTGTATTCTAACATCTACTGTAGTGCTCCCTTTTTCATTTCTTATATTACTTTCTTAGTGCCTTCTCTTTTTTTCCTTTTGATTAGTCTCATCAGAGATTTATCAATTTTATTAGTCTTTTCAAAGTACCAAGTTTTTTTTACTTTATTGATTCTCATTTGTTTTCTATTTCACTAAATACTATTGTTTAGTATTTCCTTTCTTCCACTTTCTTTGGTTTAATTTGTTCTTGTTTTGTAACTTCTTTAGAGGGATGATTAACTCATAGATTTTCAGCCTTTTGTTTTCTATTTAGTATTTCAGGTTCTAAATTTCCCTTTAAGAATTTCTTTACTTTCATCCCACAAATGTTTATATGTAGTGTTTTTTATCATTATTCAAAATATTTTCTAAATTCCATCTTATGTGGAAGTATACTTTCTTATTTTTAAACATAAGATTATTTGTAATTATCTTTTAGCAATTGATTTCTGGTTGTATTGCATTGTGGTCAGAAAGCATGTTATGTATTTTTTTAGTTCTTTGAAATGTATTTATACTTGCCACAATTTGGCCAATTTGATCAAATGTTTTCTGTACACTTGAAAGTGTATTTTACATTGCTGTGACCAACGTTCTGTAGCCATTAGGTCATGTGTTAATTGTTTTATTCAAATCTTCTGTACCCTTACTGACATTTTATTTTTGGTTTGATTGAAATTTTACGATATAATTCCTTCCTCATCTGATCCTACCATTAGCTTGGAAATCCTATATTATTTTGTTATTTCTGTAGTAGTTACATTAAAGATTTCAACCTATATCCTCCATTTGGCTATTGATTTTTTTAGGTTGACCTTGTAGCAATCTACCTGAACTCTCATTAATTTTAGGAGTTAGCTTTTAGATTTACTTGTTGTTTTCTAATCAAGTAATGAAAGTTTCTTTCTTCTATTTTTATCTCTATATGTTTTGTTTCTTTTTCTTTTTTTTAATAGTTTATTGTCAAGTTGGTTTCCATATAACACCCCGTGCTCAACCCACAAGTGCCCTCCTCCATGCCCATCTCCCCTTTCCTCTCCCCCCACCCCACACACATCAGTCCTCAGTTTGTTCTCAGCATTCAAGATTGTCTCATGGTTTGCCTCCCTCCCTCTCCCCCACTATTTCCCCCCCTTCTTCTCGCCCATGATCCTATCTTACTGCACTAAGTCCTATAGTATAATGCTAAATAGGAGAAGTGAATAATGGACATTTTATTTGGTTCTTGGCTTTAAAGGGAGTGCTATCAACATTTCATTATTAAAATGATGTACAGATTTCCTGCTATCTGAAAAGAGAGCATTCCCATGAAAAGTTTTGTAAGCCAAAATGGTGTAAAACAAAGAAGCAATTACCATTAATTTAAATGGTAAATTTTTACAGTATTCCAAGACCTGAAAAAATAACCCATCTTAGACTCTTCTGGTACCTTAGGGCATGTCTTGATAGTGGATGCACAAACTAAATCAAGATAAAGCACAGATGTTCACAGACACAGTTCAAAGCTACGGTGGCTTGATGCTGAGTGTAGTTTCTAGGGAAGGAGCTTGACTGCATCACTCTCACTGCTCAGAGTGTGTGCTGCCTCTATTTTGTTTGCAAAACATAAGTTGAACAGTATTTTTGCTTTTTTCCTTTTTTTAAAATAAAAGTGAAAATCCTTTTTGGATTTCTTTCAGGTAGCAAAATAGGTACTAATGTAGATTTTTTATAAAGACAAAGTAGCATGATACAAACTTGTGAAAAATGGGGGCTACATATACCTGGGAAGGTATTTTGGTAGATTCTCTTCATTAAGTTAAAGAAGTTTCCTAGTTTTCCTTAGCTCTTAAAATTATGAATATATGCTGAATTTTAGTAAATGTTTTTTTCTGTGTTCATTGAGATGATTGCAAGGTATGTCTCTCTTAATCTGTAAGTATGAATTGTATTAATAAAGATTTCTGATATAAGAGGATTCTTGGGGTGGCTGGGTGGTTCCATCATTTGAACGTCTGACTTCGGCTCAGGTCATGATCTGCTTCAGATTCTGTGTCTCCTTCTCTCTCTCTGCCCTTCCCCCACTCGTGCTCTATCTCTCTCTTTAAAAACTAAATAAACACTAAAAAATAAATAAAATGAGGATTCTTGCATTTCTGAGATAAATGGCACTTGGTATTGTTATATATTTTTTCTACTGCTGGATTCACTTTGCAAATATGTTAACTTAAAGTTTTAACATCTACATTCCTAAGTGACATTGATACAAAGTTATCTTTTCTTCTATTATATTTTTGTAGTGTTATACCAGAGTTAGTAAATAAGCTAAAAATTTTTCCCTTCTTTACTATTATCTAAAATATTTTATGAAAGATAGGAATTATTTCTTCTTATAGATTTGGTAGCAATCTCATCTTCTCCTCTTGGCGGAGGTGGTAAGAAAAGCTATAAATACAATTTTTAACACACTGTTATTACTTTATTCAGATTTTCCCTTTTTGAGTCAGTTTTTTTTAATGTTTTATTTATTTCTGAGAGAGAGAGACAGCATGAGCAGGGGAGGGTCAGAGAGAGAGGGAGACACAGAATCTGAAACAGGCTCCAGGCTCTGAGCTGACTGTCAGTACAGAGCCCGACGTGGGGCTCGAACACACGAACAGTGAGATCATGCCCTGAGCTGAAGTTGGACACTTAACCGACTGAGCCACCCAGGTGTCCCTTGAGTCAGTTTTTTAAACTGATAGTGTCTTAAAAATGATTGACTTAAAGTTATTCTTACAATGTTTTTGAGTTTCTTTTTTTTTATTTTATTATTATTATTTTTTTTTTACGAATAGTTTATTGTCAAATTAGTTTCCACATAACACTCAGTGCTCATCCCCACAAGTGCCCTCCTCCATGCCCATCCCTCCTCCCCCCTGGTTTTGAGTTTCTACTGTACAGTACTTTGCCCCGTTTTTATTTCTAATATTTATGCCTCCTCTTCTAAAAATCAGCTTTATAAGACATTTGTGTATTAGCTTTTTTGAGAAAAAATATAGTGTTTAATGTTCTTAATCATGTCTATTTTGCTTTCTGTTTCATTAAATTCTTCTTTAATACTTACTTAATGTTTTGACTTTAGTACATTTATTTCCTTTTACTACTCTCTTGAATTGAAAACTTAGCTAATTAAATTTTAACTTTTTAGCTGTATGATCTATTAAAGTTTATGTATTTTTCTGTTAACATTACTTTATCTGACTTACAGTTATTTTAGAGTGACTACTTTTGTTGTTTTTTTAGTTGTTTTTATAATTCATGATTCTACTACTTCTCCTAAAAATCATTCTCCTGAAAATTGTCTGATTTTTAAACACAGAGATTATAAAGAAGTGATTTTTAAACATCTGGATTATTTAAAAATTATTTATTTTAAATTCCCTAGTGCTGGAGCACCTGGGTGGCTCAGTCAGTTGTGTGTCTCTTGATTTCAGCTTGGGTCATGATTCCAGGGTCGTGGGATCAAGCCCCATGTTGTACTGAAATGTTCAACCAGATTCTGAGGGAACCAGGAAAAGGAGCTGACTAGCAACAAATAGAAATATCTTGGCTGCACTGAGGGCCCAGCTTAAGTGTTAAACTGTTCCTTTCTATCACTAGTGTGGTAAAGTTGTGTGATTCTTCTCCAGCAGTTCTCTGGGTCTCTACATTTCTGGTATAGGAACAGAGCAAGTAGGTGCCTGAACTGACCCAAGGTTAGACTTTTACAGAGTGTGGGCATGGAACCCAGAAACAAGAAAGGCAATGATTTTTCAGTATTGATAAAACCGAAAGTGAGATTGTCCACCAGGCATCTAGGTGGATGAGGGGGTGGTTATGGGACTGGTCGTCATGGTAAACTGAAAGACCAGATATTCATTCATTTATGCATTTAACACCAGATACTGTGTCGTGCAGGGTATGTGAAAGTGCACAAAGCTCCCATGGAGACCACAGTCTACTGTTTACAAAGAAAATATGTATTAAATGGTGATTCATAGAATAGTAAAAAAAAAAAAAAAGAAAAAAGAAAAAAGAAAAAAAGAGGGTAAGAAGAATATGCAGTGGGGAAGAGGCTGCTAATTTGATATATAAATAGATGATCAAGGAAGTCTCGCCAATAAAAGGCCATACAGGGAGAGCCATGAGAACCCAAGTGCACAGAAAGTATGAAGTGTATCATGAGAATATCAAAGAAATAAATGAAATCTACCAGAACTTAGAAAAGTCACGTTTCGCCTGAGTCACCATGGCTTTTCTTCATCTGTGTGTATATCACCAACCCTTGCAAGTATATCTGCATTCGCATTTTTGCCTGAATTAACACCAAAGCTAATGGCTTACACTTTGGGAAATGTACCACTTCCTGATTTTCAAAGTAGGAAATGCAATCAGCTCTGAGTTCTAGCACTTCTCATGTTCTTCCCCATGGAGAGTATCCACTGATGGTGAGCAAGCCCTTGTGCAAACTTATTCATTCAGGAATTTTAAGTTTTCTAGGATGTAAGCGCATGGGCCCTTTAACAGATTTTTCACCAATTCTTTAGCTGTGTTTGACAGAGGTCTTTTACCAGTGTTTACTCCTTTCAATTACATTTTTTTTTCCTGTCTGCAAGACTGAGGGGGAAAAAAGTTGAGTTCCAGTTATCAAAACATAATGATTCTCTTGTTGGGTATATGTAGGGGATGGATCACTGAATTCTACTCCTGAAAACATTGCACTATATGCTCACCAACTTGGATGTAATTTAAAAACAAACAAACAAATATTTAAAAAAGAAAAAACGTAATGATTAAAAGCATAGGCTTTGAAATAAAATATCTGGGTTCACATCTGAACTATGCCATTGAATAATTGTCTGGCATTGCATGAATTATTTAAAATCTCCCTGCCTTTGTTTTCTAACATGTAAAGTGTGATGACAATACGAACCTCCTAGTCATATTGTGCAGATAAAATGTGGAAAGTACTAGACAAGAGGTGGCGATGGCTCAATAATATTGGCCATGATTATTATCCTGCAGCCATAAACGTATCGACTTTCAACAGGAAACTTATCTTGAGTCTTTTTCTCGTATGTGTGCAATCAGCGTGTTTTTATTTAAATAATAGAGGTGAATGTCTAAGCTTCTCTAGCTCTTTCAAAGTGGTTTAATGGATGCTACAAAGTACATCTTTATTTGAGATATTATATCAAATGAGGCACTGTATCAAACTGACAAAAGGCTATTTTGGCCTGAATATCTTGAATAAGACACTCTTTTAGTTACATTTTTTTCTTTTAGTGTTTACATTAGCTTCAGGAATACAACATACTGATTTGGGCAAGTGTATACGTTATGCTATGTTTGTCACAAGTGTAGCTAGCTACCATCTGTCACAATACGATGCTGTTAAAATACTGTTGGCTGTATTCCCTATGCTGTGCCCTTTATCCTGTCACTTATTCATTTCATAAGTGGAAACCTGTACCTCCTACAGGAAACCTTTGCTTTCCCTTTACCCCCTCTTTTCTGGAAACCATCATTTTGTTCTCTGTATTTATGAGTCTGTTCTGCTTTACATTCATTCATTTATGTTTTGTGTTTTAGACTCCGCACATAAATGAAATTATATGGCAATTGTCTTTCTCTGTGTGATTTATTTCACTAAGCATGATACACTCTAAGTCCGACCATATTGTTGCAAATGGCAAGATCTTCCTTTTATGACCAGATAATGTTCCATTGTATGTTTATATCACCTCTTAATCCATTTATTACGGATGGATACTTGAGTTGCTTCCATATCTTGGCTATTGTAAATAATGCTAAAATAAACATAAGGGTGTACCAGTGTTGATAGCAGCACTATCAACAATAAATCAGATTGATTTATCAACAATAAATCAAACCAAATCATGGAAAGAACCCAAATGTCCATCAACTGATGAATGGATTAAGATGTGGTGTGTGTGTGTGTGTTTGTGTGTGTGTATACTATATATATATATATATAGTATATATTCTATATAAAATAGAATATTACTCAGTGATCTAAAAGAATGAAATCTTGCTATTTGCAACAAAGTGGTTGGAACTAGACTGTATTATGCTAAGTGAAATAAGTCAGGGAAAGACAAATCTCATATGATTTTACTCATATGTGGAATTTAAGAAACAAAACAGATGAACATAGGGGAAGGGAAGGAAAAACAAGGTAAAAACAGAGAGGGAGGTAAACCATTAGAGACTCTCAAATACAGAGAACACACTGAGGGTTGCTGGAGGGAGGTGGATGGGGGGATGGGCTAACTGGGTGATGGGCATTGAGGAGGGCACTAGTTGGGATATGCACTGAGGGTTATACATAGGGGATGAATCTCTGGGTTCTATTCCTGAAACCAATACTGCATGATCTGTTAACTCACTTGAATTTAAATAAACAAATTTTTAAAACAACACAGGGTTGCATATATTTTCAAGTTAGTGTTTTTGTGTTCTTTGAGGAAATACTCAGAAGCAGAATTACCGGATCGTATGGTAATTCTGTTTTTAATTTTTTGAGGAACCTCCATACTGTTTTTCACAGTGGCTGCACCAACTTACATTCTCACCCACAGTGCACAAGGATTCCTTTTTCTCCACATTCTTGCCGACACTTGTTATTTTTTTCTTTTTGATTCTAGCCACTCTTGACAGGTATAAGGCGATATCTTATTGTGGTTTTGATTTGGATTTCCCTGATGATGAGTGTCTCTTCATGTGTCTACTGGCCATCTGTAGGTCTTTTTGGAAAAATATCTATTCGGGTTCTCTACCCCTTGTTTACTCAGATTGTGGTTGGTTTTGTTTTGTTGTTGAGTTGTTTAAGTTCTTTATGCATTTTGGGTTTTAACCCCTTATCAGATAACATCATTTGCAAATATCTTCTCCCCTTCAGTAGGTTGGCTTTTCAATTTGTTGATTATTTCCTTCACTATGGAAATTCTTTTTATCTTGGTTTAATCCCAATAGTTTTGTTTGTTTTTTGTTTTTAGGGGTTTTTTTCTTCTAAGATTTTATTTAAATTCAAGTTAGTTAACATATGGTGTAGTATTGGTATCAGGAATAGTGTTTAGTGATAGCTTTTGTTTCCCTTTGCTCAGAGACCAATGTAGAAAAATGTTGTTGAAGGCAATGTCAGAGGGCTTACTGCTTACATTTTCTGTGAGGAGTTTTACGGTTTCAGGTCTCACATTTAGGTCTTTAATCCATTTTGAGTTTAATTTTGTGTGTGGTGTAAGAAAGTGGTCCAGTTCTTCTGCATGTAGCTATGGAGTTTTCCCAACAGTATTTGTTGAAGAGATTAGACTCTCTTTTTCCCATTGTATATTTTTGCTTCATTTGTCATTAATTATGCGACCCTATGAGATGGGTTTATCTCGGCTCTTTTCTTTCTGTTCTATTGGTTTATGTGTCTATTTTTGTGCCAGCACCATACTGCCTTAGTTAGTACAGCTTTATAGTACATCGTGAAATCTATATCTCCAGCTTTGTTGTTTTTCAAGATTGCTTTAGCTATTCAAGGTCTTCTGTGGTTCTATACAAATTTTAGGATTATTTGCTCTATTTCTGTGAAAAAATGTTATTGGTATTTTGATAGGGATTACATTAAATCTGTAGATTGCTTTGGGTACTCTGGGCATTCTAACAGTATTAATTTTTCCACTCTATGAGTATAGATTATCTTTCCAATTGTTAGTGGTATCCTCAGTTTCTTTCATCAGTATTTTATAGTTTTCAGAGTGCAGATCTTTCACCTCCTTGATTAAGTCTATTCCCAGTATTTTTAAAAATTATTTTTGATGCAATTGTAAATAAAATTGTTTTCTTAATTTCTCTTCCTGCTTCTTTGTTATTAGGGTATATAAGCACAACTAATTTCTGTGTATTAATTTTGTATCTCTGCAATCTTACTGAATTCATTTATCAGTTATAATAGTTTTTTGATGGGATCTTTAGGATTTTCTGTATATGGTATCCTGTCACCTGCAAATAATGACAGTTTTACTTCTTCCTTACCAATCTGGATGCCTTTTATTTGTATTCTATCTGATTTCTGTGCCTAGGACTTCCAGTACTATGCTGAATAAAAGTGGCAAAAGTAGACATCCATGTCTTGTTCCTGATAGAGGGAAAACCCTCAGACTTTTACCATTGAGTATAAGGTTAGCTGTGGGTTGTCCATATATGGCCTTTATTATGTTTAGGCATGTTTCTTCTAAACTCACTTCGTTGAAGTTTTTATTATGAATAAATGCTAAATTTTGTCAAATGCTTTTCCTATATCTATTGAGATGATTTTGATTTTAATTCTTTGTTTTGTTGGTGTGGTGTATCATGTTGACTGATTACCAAATATTGAACCATCTTTGCATCCCCAGAATAAATCTCACTTGATTGTGGTGAATGATCCTTTCAATGTATTGTTCAATACAGGTTGCTAGTATTTTGTTGAGGATCTCTGCATATCTGTTCATCAGAGATATTGGCCTTGTAATTTTGTTTTCTTTTTCTTTTTTTACTTTTGTTTGTCTGGTTTTGGTATCAGGGTAATGCTGGCTTTATAGTATGTATTTGGAAAGTTTCCTTCCTCTACTATTTTTGGGGATAGATTGAGGAAAATAGACATTAACATTTCTGTAAATGGTTAGTGGAATTTACCTGTGAATCCTTCTGGCTCTAGACTTTAGTTTGTTGGGTAGTTTTTTGTTTTTGTTTTTTTTTTTTTATTACCAATTCAATTTAGTTACTTATAACCAGTCTGTTTAGATTTTCTTTTTCTTCCCCCTCCAGCTTTAGAAGGTGGCATGTTTCTAGGAATTTATTTCAGTTCTTCTAGATTAAATTGTTGACATATAATTTTTTTGTAATCCTCTTATAATCCTTTATATCTCTGTGGTGTCGATTGTTACTACCCTTTTGTTTCTTACTTTATTCATTTGGGTCCTATCTCTTTCTTTCTCGAAAAGTCTAGCTAAAGTTTTGTCAATTTTGTTTATCATTTTAGGGAAGTAGCTCTCCGTTTCATTGATTTTTTTTCTATTCTTTTTAGTATCTATTTTATTTATTTTTGTTCAAATCTTTATTATGTCATTTCTTCTATTAGCTTTGTGCTTGTTTGTTCTTTTTCTAACTCCTTAGGCATAAGGTTAGGTTATTTATCTTAGATTTTTCTTATTTCTGAAGGTATATTTGTATTGCTATAGACTTCTCTCCTAGCACTGCTTTTGCTGCGTCCCAAAGATTTGAGACTGTTGTGTTTTCATTTTTTGTCTCCATGAATCTTATTTCTCCTTTGATTTCTTCATTGACCCATTGGTTGTTTAGTAACATGTTATTTTTGCCTCCATATGTTTGTGTTTTTCCACTTTCTTTTCTGTAACTGATTTCTAGTTTCATACTGATGTGGTCTAAAGGATGCATGATGTGAGTTCTGTCTTCTTAAGTTTATTGAGGTTTGTGTGTGTGTGTGTGTGTTGCCTAATATGAGATCTATTCTGGAGAATTTCCCATGTATATTTGAAAAGAATGTGTATTCTGTTGATTTTGGATGGAATGGTCTATATATCTGATAAGTCCATTTAGTCAAATAATGTCATTCAAAGATACTGGATTTTTTAAAGCATTTTTTGCTTGGTTATTCACTCCATCAATGTAGGTGTTAAAGTCTCCTATTAGTACTGTATAACTATCAGTTTATCCCTTTACATCCATTAATGTTTGCTTTATCTATTTAGGAGCTCCAATATTGGGTGCGTGGATATTTACAATTGTTATATCCTCTTGCTGGATTGATTCCTTTATAATTACATAATGCCTTTTTTTCTGTGTATTTTTACAGTGTTTGTTTTAATGTCTCTATTGTCTGGTATAAGTATGGCTACCCGAGCTTTTTTGTTTTTTTCATTTCCATTTGCACAGGATATTTTTTCTATCTTTTGGTTGTCAGTCTGTATGTGACTTTTGGTTTGAACTGAGTCCCTCGTAGGTTGCATATAGATATGCCTGGTTTTTCCATCTGTTACCCTGTCACTTTTGATGGGAGCATTTAGGTCATTTATATTTACAGTAATTATTGATAGGCATGTACTTATTGCCATTTTTAAAAAATTTAGTTATTTTTATAGTATTCTCTGTTCCTTTCTTCTTTTGTTTCTCTTTCCTATGATTATGACTTCTTAGTGTTATGCTTAACTTTCTCTTTAAAAAAAATTTTTTTAATGTTTACTTATTTTTGAGAGAGAGAGAGACAGAGACAGAGACAGAGCACTTGTGGGGGAGGGGCAGAGAGCGATGGAGACACAGAATCCAAAGCAGGCTCCAGGCTCTGAGCTGTCAGCACAGAGCCTGCCACAGGGTTCAAATCCATGAGCTATGAGATTATGACCTGATCCCAGGTCAGATGCTTAACTGACTGAGCTACCCAAGTGTCCCTTGCCCTCTTCCTCCTTATTTTTTGTGTATCTATTATAGGTTTGGAGGTTGTAGTTACCATGAGGTTCACATGTAACATCCCAAGTGTGTAACGGTCTGTATTAAGCTGAGGGCCACTTAAGTTCAAACACATTCTACAAGAACATTTTTACTCCTCACTCCATGTTTTATGTGTATGTTATCATATTTATAACTTTTTACTCATATTCTTCTAATTATTGTCTTTTTCTCTTCCACTTAAGTCCCTTTAATATTTCGTGTAAGGCCAGTTTAGTGGTGATGTATTCCTTTAACTTGTTTACCTGAGAACCTCTCTGTTTCTCATTCAATTCTGAATGATAACCTTGCTGGGTGGAATATTCTTGGTTGTAGGTTTTTTTCCTTCCAGCTTTTGGAAAATATCATGTCATTCTCTTCTGGTTTGTACAAATTTTCTGCCAAAAAAATCAGCCTTATAGAGTTTCCCTTGTACATAACTTTTTGCTTCTTTCTTGCTGCTTTTAAAATTCTCTTTAGGGATGCCTGGATGGCTCAGTTGGTTAAGCATCCAATTTCGGCTCAGGTGATGATCTCATGGTTTGTGGGTTCGTGCCCTGCATCAGGCTGAGTACTGACAGCTAGCTCAGAGCCTGGAGCCTGCTTCAGATTCTGTATCTCCCTCTCTCTCTGACCCTCCCCTGCTCACGCTCTCACTCTCTCTCTCAGAAGTAAATATTAAAAAATTTTTAATAAAATAAAATTCTCTTCATATTTTTTAAAGTTTATTTTTGAGAAAGAGAGAGAGAGAGACAGAGAGACAGAGAGCATGAGCAGGGAAGGGGCAGAGAGAAGGAGACAGAGGATCCAAAGTGGGCTCCATGCTGACAGCAGAGAGCCTGATGTGGGGCTCAGAACTCCTGAACCGTGAAACCATGACCTGAGCTGAAGTCAGATGCTCAGTCAACTGAAGCTACCCAGGCGCCTCTAAAAATTCTCTCTTTAACGTTCAACATTTTAATTATTATGTGCTGTGATGTGGACCTCTTGGGGTTCATCTTGTTTGGAATTCTCTGTGCTTCCGGGACCTAGATGTCTATTTTGTGGCTCCAATTAAGATTTTCAGCTCATATTTTTAAATAAGTTTTCTGCCTCTTTCTGTTCTCTTCCTGGGTCACCAAAACGTGAATGTTTTCTTGTTGTCGTCAAAAGGATCCCTTAACCTACTCATTTTTTTTTTTTTAATTCTCCTAATTGCTGTTCAGCATGCGCGTTTTCCATTACCATGTCCTCCGGGCCACTGATTTGTTGTTCTGCATCTGCTAATCTTCTGTTGAATCCCACTAATGTATTTTTCATTTCAGTTATTGTGTTTTCAACTCGAGTGTGTACTTTTTTCTTTCTTGCTCTTTGTTGAAGTTATCATAGAGTTCTTCCACTCTTCTCTCCAGTCCAATAAGCATCTTTAAGATCATGACTTTAAACTCTTTATCAGGCATATTGCTTATAACTGTTTCATTTAGTTCTTTTTCCAAGGTTTTGTCTTACTCTTTTATTTAGAGCATGTTCCTCTGTCTCCTAATTTTACTTGACTTTCTGTCAATTAGGCAGCACAGCTACTTCTTCTAAACTTTGAAGGGATGGTCTTCTGTATGGCCATTCCCTGTGTAGACTGTGTGTGCCTGGTGACTTTGGCTGACTGGAGCCGTGAAGGGCCTGAGCTGTGGGTCCCAGGACACTCCATGCCAGAATGTCCTAGAAGGATGGCCAGCGCTATTGTAGACCTTGGCCAGGGCAGACCCTGGGCTCCCTGCACAGAGGGCATCCTGTCAGAATGGCTGAAGCTGAAGCCGGTGCAATCGGAGGGACCCTGGGGCCGTCCGTGTAGAAGGTGCCCTGGTGGAGTGGCTGGAGCTGAGGCACAGGCTGGGGGTCCTGGGGTACTCCATGTATGGGGCACCCTGGTGGGGTGGCTGGAGTTAAGGCGGCACACAGGCCAGGGGCACTTTTCACAGGAGAGGCCCTAACAGGGCAGCTGCGTCGCGTCAGGAACATTACCTCAGTCTCTGCTTACAAATGTGAGAATATGGAGTATAAATTGTACGTTGTCAGGAGGGTGATGAATGCAGCTGAGAAAGAATAAAGTCTAAGGATTGTTATAAAAGATCATATAAATTAGCATTAAGATGTCTTTGACAATGTGACAATGTGAAACAATGTTGCTTGAATCTCCAGAACCTTGGTTTTTCCCTCCTTACCCAACGTACTAACCTCACAAAATTGTGGTAACGATTATATGAGATCTGCAAAGTATTACCCAAGTGTTAGTTGTAATTATGAACACCAGCAGTGTATTGTACTTCGGGATGCAAGATGCTTCTGCTGACTTCCGGATAACAAAAGCTCTCTCGCAGACTTCCCTCGAACCAGCTTGGTGAATATTTTCCAGTCCCTTTATACACACACCTGTGGGGTTTCTTGGCATCTGGAACACTTGCAGTTAGTAAGCTTCAATTTAGCGTGCCTGCCTGTTTCTTCTTCTGGTGGAAGAAGAAGGAGAAACACACTTCTTCTTCCTCTTTCTTTCTGTCACTTCTACTTGTTGTTATACTTATGTCAAAGACTTAATTAAATATTATGTAGATCTGTAAAATGTCAGAGTGAACACAAAGCTGTAATTTCATGAGCCCTTAGTTGAATGTTTCAAGATGGTTCAATGAAGTTGAGTGGCTACAATCAAAACTGCAGCTGATTTAAATGCAAGTAAGATTAGGGGAGGCCTGGATGGCTCAGCAAGCTAAGCATCCAACTCTTGGTTTCAGCCCAGGTCTTATGATTTCATGGTTATGGGATCGAGCCCTGCATGGGCTGACTGCATGGAGACTGCCTGGGATCCTCTGTCTCCCTTCTCTCTCTCTGCTCCTCCCCCGGCCCCTCCCTCTCTCTCAAAATAAATAAACTTAACAAAATGCAAGTAAGACTAATATAAAACACCGGGAGAAAAACCCCAGCAGTAAAATCTAAGAAGCTTCTCTATCTAGATTGCTTTAAAGAATCTTACACTAGGAATTCTAGATGATGCAGTGGTTTATACCACAGGCCTGGTCTTTCCAAGAAAGAAACCCAACTGGGGAGACTCATATTTAAAACGTTAAAACCTCTGCCCAGTATCAGAAGTTCAGTGACTAAGTGTATGTTTATGTTTTAAGTTAAAATAAAGCATTAAAGGTAAGGATGTATCATTTTCATGATTCCCTGCTGTACCTGACTAGACGGGGTGAGAGGGCATCTACCATGTGGTTGTACATAGCCACACAGGACATGCAGTCCCCTAAAGTGTTTTTCAAGTGGGAAAATACCAGGTAGAGACACCCAGAGGTGTCCTCCAGAATTGAAATGTCAACAGTCTATGCCACTGGGAGCTGGGTGTTAATAGTCAGGATTTCCTTTAGCAAGAAGCCTTGATGTATCATAGCATTGGGTGGTACGGTCTTTTCTGTGGGGTACTTGGTGGTTCGGTTGGTTGAGCATCTGACTCTTGATTTCAGCTCAGGTCATGATCCCAGGGCTGTGGCATCAAGCCCCAAACACAGCATGGAGCCTGCTTAAGATTCTCTCTCTCTCTTTCTTTCTCTCTCTCTCTCTCTCCTTCCTTCCCTCCCTCTGCCCTTCTCCCCAACTTGTGCTCTGTCTCTAAAATAAAATTTAGGGGCGCTTGGGTGGCTCGGTCAGTTAAGTGTCCGACTTCGGCTCAGGTCATGATCTCACGGTTCGTGGGTTCAAGCCCTGTGTCGGGCTCTGTGCTGACAGCCAGCTCAGAGCCTGGAGACTGCTTCAGATTCTGTACCTCCCTCTCTCTCTGACCCTCCCCTGCTCATTCACTCTCTCTCTCTCAGAAATAAATAAAACATTTAAAAATTTTTTAAATAAAATTTAAAAATATATGTCTTTTTTTCGAAGTACTTGGCTTTAGAATGTTTTTCAAACTATGAGTTGTAAAATAAGTTTAGTTAATTAAAAAGAATAGAATAGAAAATAGAATGTATCTCAAGTTAAAAAGGGAAGTTTGAAATTATATGAAGTAAGTTCAGCACATAATAGCTGAGACAAAAGCTACAAGTAACTGTAGAAATAAAAGCAACATATTTTTTATTTATTTATTTATTATTATTTTTTTTTACAAATAGTTTATTGTCAAATTAGTTTCCACATAACAGTCAGTGCTCATCCCCACAAGTGCCCTCCTCCATGCCCACCCCTCCTCCCCCCCACATCCATCAGTCCTCAGTTTTGTCAGCATTCAAGAGTCTCTCATGGTTTGCCTCTCTCCCTTTCCCCCACCATTTCCCCCCTTCTTCTCCCCCTTGGTCCTCCGTTAAGTTCCTCCTAATCCTCCTATACGTGCAAACATATGATATTTGTCCTTCTCTGCCTGACTTATTTCGCTCAGCATAACCCCTCAAGGTCCATCCATGTTGCTACACATGGCCAGATTTCATTGTTTCTCATTGCCATGTAGTATTCCATGGTATAGATAAACCACATCTTCTTGATCCATTCATCTGTTGATGGACACTTAGGCTCTTTCCATGTTTTAGCTATTGTGGAGAGTGCTGCTATGAACATTGGGGTACATGTGCTCCTATGCCTCAGCATTTCTGTATCCCTTGGGTAAATTCCTAGCAGTGCTATTGCTGGGTCATAGGGGAGTTCTATTGTTAGTTTCCTGAGGAACCTCCACACTGTTTTCCAGAGGGGCTGTACCAGTTTACATTCCCACCAACAGTGTAGGAGGGTGCCCGTTTCTCCACATCCTCGCCAGAATCTAGGGTTCTCTGATTGGCTCATTTTAGCCACTCTGACTGGCGTGAGGTGGTATCTCAGTGTGGTTTTGATTTGTATTTCCCTGATGAGGAGCGATGCTGAGCATCGTTTCATGTGTCTGTTGGCCATCTGGTTGTCCTCTTTGGAGAAGTGCCTGTTCATATCTTCTGCCCATTTCTTCACTGGGTTGTTTGCTTTTCGGGCGTGTAGTTTGGTGAGTTCCTTGTAGATTCTGGATATCAACCCTTTATCTGATATGTCATAAAGCAACATATTTTTTAAATCAAATTTTTATAGCAGGACAAAAATATAAATTAGAATACAACATAAGAAACTTTGAGGATGAAATGACCTGAAGTCAAGGGTTTGCTTTAAAATGTTATAGAAGAGCACCTGAGTGGCTCAGTCCATTAAGCATCTGACTTCAACTCAGGTCATGATCTCAGTCTGTGGATTTGAGTCCCGCATCGGGGTCTGTGCTGGCAGCTCAGAGCCTGGAGCCTGCTTCGGATTCTGTGTCTCCCTCTCTCTCTGCCTGTCACCTACTCATGCTCTGCCCGTCTATCTCTCAAAAATGAATCAACACTTAAAAAAATAAAAATTAATAAAATGCTATAGAAAAAAAGAAGAAAACCAGGGAGAGAAGGAATAAGGGAGGGAAGAGGAGAGAGAAAAGTACAGCAAAATAAACTCTGGGGAACAGATATATGGGGGTTCATTATACTGTTCTCTTTCTTATATGTTTGGTAACACACTTAAAAATAGGGGTGCCTGGGTGGCTCAGTCAGTTGAGCGTCTGACTTCAGGTCAGGTCATGATCTTGCGGTTCTCGAGCTGCGCTGACGGCTCAGAGCCCAGCAGTAGTGACTCGAACAGTGCACATGTGCATCCGTGCACACAGGACAGAACTCCACGTACAATTCCAGAGCAGTGACACAGCCTTGCCTCTTCCTGAATTGAAATATTTTGAACAAGCGCTTCCAGGGTGAAAGAAAATCAATCCCAACTGAGCTCTCTGAATATTCATGACAGCAGTTTTAAGCCAAGGACTGCCGTGGACAGTGGTTCATAGACTAACTTCTTCTTTTCCAGGAAGAACTGGGACTATGGTTTGTGCCTGCCTTATCGCCAGTGAAATATTTACAACCGCAGAGGTACGGAAGATGATACTGCAGACTCTGTCTTGGGCTGACTGAGTTCGGTAGCTCTGAAACCTCACTGGTAGGACGTGAAGATGATTCTTTGAGTCGTGGCACTTAACAAAGTCGTAATTGGAGGCTTAGTTATTAGAAGAGCTGATACTTGTTGATACTTCTTGTTTAACTCGTACTGGTTAGTAACTGACCTAGGTGCTCCTTAACTCTAGGTCAGTGGGACACTCGCTTCAGGCACAAAATTTAAAGGGAATGCCAAAATTTTCAGTAATTAAGATAAATAATCGAATGTGTTATTTTCAAAGATCAAAACGAATGCAAAAAATCCGTGGTGTATTACAATAATAACAACATTTTATTTTATTTAAATGTTTTCTTAGAGAGCGAGTGAGAGAGCAAGGGGAGAGGATCTCAAATAGGCTCCACGTGGGACTCAATCCTGTGATGCTGGATCGTGACCTGAGCTGAAGCCAAGAGTCAGACACTCAACCTACTGAGCCACCCAGGCACCCCAATAATACTAACACATTAACTAAAGATGACTCAGGGGCGCCTGGGTGGCTCATTTGGTTAAGTGTCTGGCTCTTGATTTCAGCTCAGGTCACGATCTCACGGTTTGTGGGAATGAGCCCCGCATCAGACTCTGTGCTGACAGCTCAGAACCTGCTTGGGATTCTCTTTCCCCCACTCTCTGCCCCTCCCTGCTTGTGCTTGCTCTCTCTCTCTTCTCCTCTCTCAAAATAAATAAATACAATTTTAAAAAATAATAAAATAAATAAGGACAGGGCCAAATAGGGACAGGATTGGGCCACCTGGGTGGTTCAGTCGGCTAGGCATCCGACTTCGGCTCACATCATGACCTTGCGGTCCATGGGTTCGAGCCCCGCATCAGGTTCTGTGCTGACAGCTCAGAGCTTGGAGCCTGCTTCAGATTCTGTGGCTCCCTCTCTCTCTGCCTCTTCCTAGCTCATGTTCTATCTCTCTGTCTCAAAAATAAATAAAAATTTTTTTTAAACAAATAGGGACAGGATTGAGAGGAGGTAGGGTCAAGCAGTCCAAGCGTGAAAAAACTCTACACTCATAACGCTTTCTTCACTTCACCTCATCCTAGCCCCACTCTTGTGCCCGCAGTTAGGGGACTTCCTCCTTCCTCACAAGAATAATATCAAGACTGGTTTGATAAGTTCTCCAAAGGACCTCAAACATCCTTAGAAGTACTAGGTGGGGGCGCCTGGGTGGTTCAGTCAGTTAAGCCTCTGACTCTTGGTCTCGGCTCAGGTCATGATCTCACAGTTTGTGAGTTCAAGCCGTGTATAAGGCTCCATGCTGACAGTGTGGAGCCTCCTTAGGATTCTCTCTCTCCCTCTCTCTCTGCCCCTCCCCTGCTCACACACTCTTTCTCTCTCAAACATAAATAAATAAACTTCAAAAAAAAAAAAAAAGAAGTTCTAGGTAGATAAAAGGTACATTTTGCCACACAGAACAAAGCCTCTCCTGTGTGATATTAACCTCTCATAATCACTCTTTAAGGGATCTGGGCCCTCTGGAAATTTCTGCAAAGACACGGTGGGCTATTTCTATTTGTTCAGTTGGGGTTCTCAGTCTTAGTTCTCCCATGATCCTGCTGAGAAGCCCCCCTGTCCTCCCCTGAACTGAGGCACCCAACAGTCTGAGAAGCGACCTTCACATTGTCTACGCAGCCTGCCCTCTGGCGCCACCCTCTGCTTTCTCCCTAATTTGAGACACACAAGTTAGAAAAAACGGGTGTTCTCCGACAGTGTTTTTCAAACCAGATCTAACCTACCCGTTGCAGTAAACTCAACTTCCTTGGGTTGTGACTCGCATTTTTAATAACAAAATGGAATAGATTAGAATGGAAAATAGCAACAGGTAAGTATTGTCTTGTGAAACTTTGGTTTCAGTTGTGTGTGAGTGCGTCTGTGTAAACCGCCTTGATGCGCCTTGCGTGTTGTTGTGGGCTTTATTTGGGGCTGCTGCCGTGAGGACAGATGTGCCCTCGGAACTGTTAAGAACGCCTTACAGGGGGAAGAAGGCGCCGACCAGCCATGACCGCGTTTCCCCCTTTCCCGCAGGAGAGCCTTTACTACTTCGGGGAACGGCGGACAGATAAAAGCACCAGCACTAAATACCAGGGAGTCGAGACTCCTTCTCAGGTAAGTTGTCTCTTTTACGAGGGGATTCTTCGGGAAGTCGGTGTAGATTGGCAGCTATCACTTGGTTTCATTTTAGATCCTTTTCCTCTGGTGATCAGGCAGCCTGACTCGGTGCGGGCCCTGCCTGGGCTCTGCAAGCACCGAGCTCGCCCAGGGCGTCCATGGTCTGTTTTATATAGGTCAGTGCTTGCAGAGTTCAAGAGTTGCTTCCCTTCCCAAAGTAGGAAGGTCTGGTTTCTAAGGTTCCAGACCCGTGAAGATTATTGTAAGTCACGAGCCTCTGATTTTCCTCTAAAGAGAAACTGAGTTTGTCACAAACCCCTACTGGGGCAATTCAGCTCTTGCAGAACATCATGTCTTGTGTGTGTGTGTGTGTGTGTGTGTGTGTGTGTGTGTGTGTGTGAGAGAGAGAGAGAGAGAGAGAGAGAGAGAGAGAGGAGGGGGCTGCTGTATTTTGAAAGAGAAAGAAGAGAGGAAATGAATATCTTTCAAAAACCTAGTATATACGAGACACTATTGCACTTTGACATATATTATCTCATTTAATACTGAGAAAGCTCAATGAGGTATATGCAGTTACCCTATTTTGTCCTCTTTTTTTTTTTATTAAAAAATTTTTTAACATTTATTCATTTTTGAGAGACAGAGACAGAGCACAAGCAGGGGAGGGGCAGAGAGAGAGGGAGCCACAGAATCCGAAGCAGGCTCCAGGCTCTGAGCTGTCAGCACAGAGCCTGACACGGGGCCTGAACTCGCGTACCACAAGATCGTGACCTGAGCTGAGGTCAAACACATAATTGACTGAGCCACCGAGGTGCCCCACCCTATTTTGTCCTTTTAAAAATGTTCTTTGATGGACCATTTCACATAAAACGTCAAGACAGGGGCACCTGGGCTCAGTCAGTTAAGCGTCGTTGGACTTGATCTCGCCTCAGGTCATAATCTCATGGTTTGTGGGTTCAAGCCCCATGTCAGGCTCTACACTCTCATCACAGAGCCTGCTTGGGATTCTCTCCCTCTGTCTCTGCCCCTCCCCGGGCTCCCTTGCCTGCTCTCTCTCTCTCTCTCAAATTAATTTTTTAAAATGTCAAGACAATCTTATAATAAATCCCCTTATAGTCCTCATACCATTTGAACAATCATTTTATCACACATCATTCATCCCCTTCCCAAATCCTCACACACACTCTCCTCCACCTTTTCTCTAAATCTGGATTACTGTGGAGGAAATCCAGCCTGCAGATCTTATCCCATGAGCATTTTAGTATGACGTCTAAGAAACATCTAGACTCTTGAGGGGTAAAAGCACCTGAAAACCATTTATCATATCTAAAAATATTATACCTTAATAATGCCATGATAATATCAAATGTCTAGTCCAAGTTTAAATTTTCATAATTATCTTAAAATATTTCTAAAATTTAGTTCGTTTCAGTCAGGATCCAAACAAGGGTCACACATTTCATTTGGTTGCTATATATCTTCCGTCTCTTATAGTTCATTGGTTTCCCATCTCTCTCTTTTACAGCTTGTAGTTTATTGCATAAGTCAGGATATTTATCCTACAGAACTTAGACATTCTAGACTTTGTTGTAAAAACCATGCATACGCATTACCTCATCTACTATTCTCAAAAACTCTGAGTGGCTACCATTATGGTTCCCATTTTACAGATTGGGAAGTTGAGTTTCAGGGAAACTATTTGAATCAAGAACTTGACCCCAGCTCTGTCAGACTCCGAAGCCCTTTATTTCCCACCCTGTGCCCCTGTGCCTGGCCTCTCCTCTCTACTGCCTTTTCTATATTGCTTCCCAGACAGTGGTGGGAGCTGGTTAGGAATCCTTTTTTTTTTTTTTTTTTTTTTAATGTTTATTTATTTTTGAGAGAGACAGAGACAGAGTGTGAGCAGGGGAGGGGCAGAGAGAGAGACGGAGACACAGAATCCAAAGCAGGCTCCAGACTCGGAGCTGCCAGCACAGAGCCCGATGCGGGACTCAAGCCCACAAACTGTGAGATCATGACCTGAGCCACCCAGGCGCCCAGGAATCCTTAAGTAGACGTGGCTGCGGCTGTGCATGAAAGATTTGAGTTAAGTGTGAGGAGCCAGAGAGATCCCTGTGGCCTTGGTTAGCAGCACATTGTAACTGCTGACTCTAGACATTTCGTTTGGGGCAAAAGAACTCAGCCTTATCCATTGATATTTTCTGCCAACCTCAAGCAAAACAGAGGGGAAAAAGGACACAGGCCATAGGCTGAGAGTAGAAAATGAACTTACTGTAGCCCAGCTACAGGCATGGACACCGTGGCATGGCCATGCTCAGGATGCATACTGGATTCTGACTGCTGGTGGCAACAAATGCCATGTCTCCCCTGGCGCTCAAGATCTCCTAGATACTTGGGGCGCCTGGGTGGCTTAGTCGGTTGGGCATCCGACTTTCGCTTAGGTCATGATCTCGCGGTTCGTGGGTTCGCGCCCCGTGTCGGACTCTGTGCTGACTGCCAGCTCAGAGCCTGGAGCCTGTTTCAGTCTGTGACTCCCTCTCTCTCTGACCCTCCCCTGCTCTCGCTGTCTCTCTCTCTCTCTCCTAGAAATAAATAAAACATAAGAAAAAAAAAAAAAGATCTCCTAGATACCATTTTTCCAACCGTTGCTTTCACCGCGTGCCTCCCGCGTCCCACGCTCCAGCAGTTTGGACGGTCTGCGGTCTCCCACCCTGTCCACACTTTACATCCACGTGCCACTGCTCCGTGAGGCCCCCTTACCGGAGCCACTTGCCCTTCGAGCCTAAGGGAGTCCCTTGTTTTTTCAGTTCTTCCAGCCCTTTGTGGTTGGCGGGGGACGAAGTTACTTCCCATCATTCTCTAGCTGTCTGGAGTGGCGGCTCCTCCACCCCTTGTGCGGGCGAGGCCATGCCTTACTCATCGTAGCACCTCTGACACCCCCAGGTGCCTCACACGGGCTCCCCTTTGCTTGTGGGGAACACATGTTCATTGTAGTAGCTCCTGTTGTCCAAAGCTGCGGGAGAAGGAAGTGTTGGGGGTGGGGGACTTGGTGGGGGTGAGGGAAGAAGCCTGAAGGCCCTGCTGGGTTACAAGCCTTCCTAGGGCAGTAAAGCCTCTGGTGGCAGGAGCCAAGGGGATGTCAGAGGCACCTCCTTCAGGGACTCTCCCCGTACGTTCTCCCTTCCCCACACCTGCGCCGTGCAGTTTCTCTCAGCTCAGAACCAGCTCGCCAGAGGCTACAGTGGACTCTCCGAGTCACTGGGATGACAGCTCAAGCACTTGGCCTCAGCTCTGAGCACCATGTTGGTAGGGCCCCAGGACTGCGGTCCCTCCCTGGGGGGCGGTGAATTTCAGATCCCGTCACAGTTTGGCTGTGCGTTGGGGCCCACTCTGTGGACTACACGGCATCCATTCCCAGGCTGAGAACTTGCACGAGCCTTTCTCTTGACGGGCCCTTTCCAGGGGGAAAGTATGGCAGTTAATTTTATGAACCTTTCCCATTGGGTGGGGAAGAATCTGTGAACTATGAAGTCCAGTTGATTCGGTACCAGAACTCTTCGACTTCATGAAGAAAGAGTCAAGGAGAGGGGGGTCTGGCTGGCTCAGTCTGTGAAGCGTGCAGCTCTTGATCTCGGGGTTGTGAGTTTGAGCCCCACATTGGGTATACAGATTACTTAAAAACTGAGAAAAAAATATCTTTAAAAAAGAGTCAAGGAGAACGCCGGTGAGCATCTTGCCGCAGAAGGAGTCGGCAAAGAGAATCCAGGGCTTCCTCACAAAAACGGAATTGGGGAAATGGAAAGTGAAGAAGCTCAAGCTGGTGGAAGGGAGAAGAGCATATGCGTGTTACTATTACCCGTGGTTGTCTTCTTGAGTTCCTTCATGCCTAGGAGGCTACTCCTCACCTAAAAACCACAGAGTTTCCTTTAACTCAGTCACAGCTCAGCCTCCACCCTCCAATTGACCTTTTTCACAGTTGCGTCAGCTACATCTCGATGTGATGTCGTAGCTCCCGGTTGGTTCTGGTTAGATGCCCTCTCAGATATAAGCAGCCTAAAAGCAACACCTGACTCCTTTCTTGTTATTTCCCCACAGCACTGAGTTCAGTGTTTTTTTTTCCTAAGGTAGATATTCAGTCATGAGGCAGTGAGCATAAAAATGCCTCGCCATATAATGACACCCAATAAATCTTTCTTTAGTTAATGATTCTCCTTAAGCTCTATGTAAAAACAAAAAACTCGGGAATGCTGAGCTTTTCATCTCCACTTACACTGAGGCTTCCGTTGTCTTGCAGAATAGATACGTTGGATATTTTGCAGATGTGAAAAATATCTACAACTTGAGTCTCCCTCCAAGAAAAACACTCAAGATCAAAAAATTCATTATTTATTCAATTCACGGTAAGTGCTTTACGTACAATTGAAGAATCGAGCAGGAAGGGGGGCGATGTTCTTAGTTTTCAGGTGAGGGAAGGGTTGCTCCCAGCTTATCTGTACAGATGATCCCAACATGGCCGTCCTCTTATCCATCTCACACATGCTCCCCTCCCCCGGGAAGAACCCAACAGCCCTTACATGTCCTGTCTTTGCCTTTCCCATCACGGACTGGGGGACCCCGTCCCCTTCCCGTTTCTCAGCCCAGGGTGGACTGTTCAGAATAGGCTCTCTGATGGAGAAGAGAGGAAGGGCCCAAGAGCCCGAGACTGCCTCTTCCTCGTGCCCACCGCTAGTTCAGGGTTCAGGTTGGCAGAGGTACCGTGTATCATTTTCTCACGTGCTCCTTTCAGAGACCCTTGTCTCATCACAATGGTTTCTCTCCTCCTCCATCCATAGCCCTTCCCCCCGCCCCCAGCAAGTCAGGATGTCTTCTGTGTCTTACATACCCAAAGATGTCTGAAATGCTAAAAAAAAAAAAAAAAATGAATGAATTTTGTTGCCACAAATTCTTTTTTTATGAATAACTACTAATTGCCTGCTTCGGGCCAGGCCCCATGCTAGTGTTTCTCTACCCTTAAGAAGGAGAGGAATGACTACGTATAGATAAAAAGCTGAGCATAGTGTCGGGGGCACACAGAGACTGGGCCCTGTCCCCTGGGGGTCGAGGAAGGCTCCTGGAGCACCTAGGTCTTCCCTACCTGAATCCACCTGAACACAGAAAGGGCTGGGAGACACCTGGGCACTATGGGGGTATCTTTCAGCCCCCCTAACTCTTATCAGTTATGCCTGGAAGTAAAAATCCTTGTAAATTTTAAAAGAGCTGACTCTTCGCCCACTTCAGGAATGTCAGGAGAGCCTGGGATCCGCCATCACCCCAGGCAGGCAGGAGAACTGGTCAGATAGTCTGACTCTGGGGCTTGAGAAAGGATGAGCAGGGGACAGGGGTGGGGATGGGGGGGGTCCTCACTCCTGCTGCCACTGGTGTAGCAGGGGGCGATGCTCTGCCTCCCCAAAGTCAGATTGTGGACCGTGCGGAGCGGCTGGGTCTCTCCTGATTGGTACGGTGCCAGGGTATTGGCATCCATCCAGACAGCCTAGTATATTTAGCTGTCCAGGGAGTCACACAAAATAAGATCTAGATTTTTTTTTTTTACATTTCATCCAGTTATTCAGACATAAAAGAACCCTTTAAAATACAATTTAAAAACTGCATAATCAGAGAAACACGGTTCCTTAAAGTACAAAATGCTCTTTTCCAATTACTTCTGTGTCCCTTCCTCCCCGCCACCCACATAGAGGTGGCAGGGAGGAATTTTGATGGATTACCACAAACAGACCGCATAGGCTTCTGGCTTGTGAAAATAGATGTCCACCCAGAGGCCCTGTTTCTGTGGGAAATTTGAGTCTAGGCTTCCAAACAAGCATTGTGCGGGCAGACCTGTGAAACACAGCCCGTTCTAGGAGAAAGCTGTTGTGTATATGAATGAGCAGCTGTTGGTGGAGAGTTTTTGCAGACTGCGAAGTCCTCTGCAGAGGCCATTGTGACGGTTCCACGGGCTGCGTGTGAATGAGGAGGGACCCTACTGGCTGATCTCACTCAGAACCCCGGCTGCTGTGAGGCCTCCCCAGGGGACACCAGGTGTATCCAACAGGTGTCAGAAGGTGGGGTACAGCAGCACATTCTTCTGTGGGGCCCTGCAGAAAGAGTGGACTGCTTTTTTCTGCAGCAGGCGAAGCATCTCGGTCAGCCATTGGAGCAGTTTCTCCCACTGAGAAATAGACACCCAAAGATAAACCCAACTCCGCGGCACGAGAGCCAGTATTGCATCTGCGTGTATATTCTGCTTCAGTTTCCTCTTTAACAATGGGACCCAAGGTACCTACACAAACCTCTGTGTTAAACTGTTCCAAACAGGCAAATAGGCATTTAGTTCAGTGGAGTTTTAATATATTTTTCTAACATGAGGAGCGCCTGGGTGGCTTAGTCGGTTGAGCGTCCGACTTTTGCTTAGGTCATGATCTCGCGGTTCGTGGGTTCGAGCCCCGCGTCGGGCTCTGTGCTGACTGCCAGCTCAGAGCCTGGAGCCTATTTCGGAGTCTGTGTCTCCCTCTCTCTCTGACCCTCCCCTGCTCATGCTCTCTCTCTCTCTCTCCTAGAAATAAATAAAAATATTTAAAAAAATATATATTTTTTTCTAACATGAATCATGAGGATGGGAATTGTTTCTCAAAACTCTAAGCTTAAAAATATTTTAGGGGCTCCTGAGTAGCCCAGTTGATTAAGTGTCAGACTTTTGATTTTGGCTCAGGTCATGGTCTCATGGTTTGTGAATTTGAGCCCCACTTCGGGCTCTGCACTGACAGCTTGGAGCCTGCTTGGGATTCTCTTCTCTCTCTCTCTGCTTTCCCCCCATATGCATTCCCTCTCTCTTTCTCTCAAAATAAACATTTTTAAATATTATAAAGGCTTTGGGGCACCTGGGTAGCTCAGTCGGTTAAGCGTCTGACTTCTGCTCAGGTCACAATCTCATGGTTTGTGAGTTCAAACCCTGCGTTGGGCTCTGTGCTGACTGCCAGCTCAGAGCCTGGAGCCTGTTTCAGTCTGTGACTCCCTCTCTTTCTGACCCTCCCCTGCTCACGCTGTCTCTCTCTCTCAAAAATAAATAATTTTTAAAAAATTATAAAGGTTTCAAATAAATTCTAGAATTTCATATGTTTCTCGGTCTGATATGATTTCCTAAGACTGTGACTTCTCTGTTAATATTTTAAATTTTAGATGAGCTCTGTGGAAATGTTGTGTAGTTAAAACTGTAAGGTGCAAATGTGAACAGAGGAGCTAAGCCAAATGTAGGGGCTCTGCAGGGGAAAAGTGGTGGAGAATTTCACGGGTTTGGTTTGCTAGTCTTGGGCTAACATAGATTATAAACGTCCAGCTTAAGATTCTTCATGCAGACTTCCAGACAAAGTTGCAACATTAGCAGCTGTTCATACAATGTGGGTCCAGCCTTGCAGAGCTGCCCTAAGAAGGCCTATATGGAAAGTCAGTGTTCTTTCTGCTCTCATGTAAATAATCAGGCCACAGCTAATGACACCGGCCTTCTTTTGTTATTTTGTTTGTTTGTTTTATTTTACTTATTATCCTCTGCCTGTCCTTCAAGCCATATCCTCTAGGCTAAGAAGTTCTGTTAGCGCTTGGGGTTGGAGACGCTCGGTGCCCCATCAAGATCCCTTGGGTCCCCTCTACCAGCTCTGGGGTCCCACCCGCAGCTTCCACTCCCTTTGCTATCATCTTCAGAGAATTACCACTGGAGCCAATTCACCCATATGGAACCAAAAATGGCAGAGAGTGACACCACCCTGTTGGGCAGCCCATAGGCAATGACTAGCAGGTATACAAAAACTTCACTCCAGTGCTTCAAAGTGTGACAAACTCTGCACTAAAGAATTCCCCAGGGATCAAGGTGAATCTGTTGCTTGAAATCCCTCCCTTCCGTGGCTCTCGTGAGTTCCTCTGAGGAACGCTTCCTTGGTAAATCACTAGCACCTTAATGGTTGGCTCAGGGCCCAATTCTGGGAGAACTCAAACTATGGCTGCCCATTTGCTTTTTATCAAGGTGTATTTGTAATGCTATATTTACTCAGTCTAAGTCAGGGCATATCCTCTGTATTGCAAATTGCGTAAGGACAGAGATCATTATCCATTCATCTTTGAAACCCTCAGGCCATGACACATACTTGGAGCTCAGTAAATCTCTGTTGACTCGAACGAAAATGTCTCTGGCATATCTCACTACACCATCTCCATCCCTCATCATCCACTTCTCTGATTTTATCCCTACCTCTGTCCTTCCATAAATTATCTCCAGCATCATTGGCTTTCTTCTTCATTTGTTTTTTGTTGCCATTCTTTTATAGTAACAAGTCTTGGACTTCTACATGTTGTCTCTCATTTTTATTTAAAAAAAATTTTTAATGTTTTTAAAAATTTATTTCTGAGAGAGAGAGAGAGAGAGAGAGAATGAGCAGGGGAGGGTTAGAGAGAGAGACACACACAGAATCTGAAACAGACTCCAGGCTCTGAGCTGTCAGCACAGAGCCCAACGCGGGGCTTGAACCCACAAACCATGAGATCATGACCTGAGCCAAAGTCGGAGGCTTAACCAACTGAGCCACCCAGGTGCCCCCTCCTTATTTTTATAAACTTTTTCTTGGGGTGCCTGGTTGGCTCAGTCAGTAGAGCATACATTTGCTTTTGGGGTTGTGAATTCGAGTCCCACATTGGGTATATAAATTACTTAAAAATAAAATCTTTTTTTAAAAAAGTAAACTTTTTATTGAAGTATACTTGACACAAAATGTTACATTAGTTTTAGACCTATGACCTAGTGATTTGACAAGTCTTTATGTTATGTTCACCACAAGCATAGCAACTGTCCATCATACACACTATTACAATATCACTCAATGTATTTCCTATGCTGTACTTTTTATCCCCATGACCTATTCATTACGTAACTAGAAGCCTGTATCTCCCACTCTCCTTCACCTAATTGTTCATCTCACCACCTGTCTCCCCTCTGGCAACCACCAATTTGTTCTCTACATTTACAGGACTGGCTGTGCTTTTTTGTTTGTTTGTTCATTTGTTTGTTTTTTAGATTCCACATGTAAGTAAATCCATATAGTATTTGTCCTTTTTTGTTTTTGTTTTGTTTTGTTATTTTTTAAATGTTTTATTTATTTCTAGGAGAGAGAGAGAGAGAGCAGGGGAGGGTCAGAGAGAGAGGGAGTCACAGACTGAAACAGGCTCCAGGCTCTGAGCTGGCAGTCAGCACAGAGCCCGACGCGGGGCTCGAACCCACGAACCGCGAGATCATGACCCAAGCGAAAGTCGGACGCTTAACCGACTAAGCCACCCAGGCGCCCCATATTTGTCCTTTTTTGTCTGATTTATTTCACTTAGCCTAATACCCTCTAGGTCCATCCATAGTGTCACAAATGGCAAAAATCTCATTCTTTTTATGGGTGAGTAATATCCCATTGTATTTATATTCACTTCTTCATTCATTCATCTATCAGTGGATATTCGAGTAGCTTCCATATCGTGGCTATTATAAGTAATGCTGCAGTAAACATAGAGGTGCAGCTATCTTTTCAAATTACTGTTTTTGTCTTCTTTGGGCAAATACCTGGTAGTGCAATTACTGGGTCATATGGTATTTGCATTTTTCATTTCCTGACGAACCTCAATAATACGGTTTTCCACAGTGGCTGCACCAATTTACATTCCAACCAGCAGTGCACAAGTGTTCCTCATTCTCCACATCCCTGCCAACACCTTTTATTTCTTGTCTTTTTATTTTAGCCATTCTGACAGGTGTTAAGTGATCTCTTATTGTGGTTTTGATAAACATTTCTGTCGTGGTTATTGAAGTTGAGTATCTTTTCATGTGTCACCCATCTGTATGTCCTCTTTGGAAAATGTCTACCCAGGTCCTCTGCCCACCATTAAATTGGATTATTTGGTTTTTTGGTGTTGAGTTTTATAAGTTCTTTATATTTGGATATTAACTCCTTATCAGATATATCATTTGAAAATATTTTCTCCCATTCTGGAGGTTGCCTTTTCAATTTGTTGATGGTTTCTTTCACTGTGCAAAAGCTTACCTTGGAGAAGTCCCAATAGCTTATGGTTCCTTTTGTTTCCCATACTGGAGAAGACATGTCTAGAAAAATGTTGCTAGGGGCACCTGGGTGGCTCAACTGGTTAAGCCTCTGACTTCAGCTCAGGTCATGATCTCACAGTTCATGGTTTCGAGCCCTGCATAGATAGAGCTCTGTGCTGACTGCCAGCTCAGAGCCTGGAGCCTGTTTCAGATTCTGTATCTCTCTCTCTCTCTCTGACCCTCCCCTGCTCATGCTGTCTCTTTCAGGAGAAAAAAAAATGTTAAAAAAAAAAAGAGAAAAGAAAAATGTTGCTAAGGCTGATGTCAACCTGAAAGGAAAAAACCTGCAATCTAGAGTACTCTAGCCAGCAAGGCTATCATTCAGAAGGAGAGTTAAAAATTTCCCAAACAAAAGTTAAAGGAGTTCATTACCACTAATCCAGCCTTACAAGACATGTTAAAAGGAATTCTTTGAGTGGATAAAAAGACCATAATTAAAAGTAAGAAAATTATGACAGGAAAAACTTTTACAGGTAGATGAAAACATACAATAAAGGTAGCAGATCAATCATAAAACCAGGATAGAGGTTAAAGCACAAAAGCAGTAAAATCAATTATGTCTATAAAAATCAGTCAAGGGATTTGTGAAATAAAAGGATATAAAGTATGACATGTACATAAAGCATGGGTGGTAAAAAGTAAAAATGTATTGCTTTTAGAATGGGTTCAAACTTAAGCAACCATGAACTTAATATAGACTGCTCTGTGTATAAAATATTATATATGAGCCTACTAGTACTCACAAATCAAAAACATGCAATAGAAATGCAAAAAATAGAAACAAATCCAAGCATAACAGTAAAGAAAACCATCATACCACAAGGGAAGAGAGCAAGAGAAGAAAGGAACAGAGAAAAATTACAAAAATACAGCCATAACCAGTAACAAAATGGCAATAAGTATATACCTAAGAGCAATTACTTTCAATGGACTAAATGCTCTAATCAAAAGACATGGGGTGACTGAATGGATAAGAAAGCAAGACCCGTCTATATGCTGCCTACAAGAGGCTCACCTCAGACCTAAGACACATGCAGACTGAAAGTAAATAGATGGAAAAACATTTACCATGCAAACAGAAGCAGGAAAGAAAGCCAGGGTAACAAAACTTAGACAAAACAGACTTTAAAACACAGATGGTAACTAGGAACAAGGACACTAAATGATAAGGGAATAATCCAACAAGAGGCTATAGCTGTAAACATGCACCCAACATAGGAGCATCTAAATACAAAAAGCAGCTACTAACAGATCTAAAGAAAGAAATAGACAGTAACACAATAATAGTAAGGGACTTTACACCCCATTGACATTAATGGATAGATCATCCAGACAGAAAATCAACAAGGAAACCGTGGACCTGAGTGATCATTGGACCAGATGGATCTAATATATACTCAGGACATTCCATCCCCAAACAGCAGAATACACATCATATTCAAGTGCACATGGAACATTCTCCAGAATGGACCATGTTAGGCCACAAAACAAAGCACAATAAATTCAAAAAGACTGAAATCCTATCATGCATCTTTTCTGACCACAATGGTATAAAACTAGAAATCAATCACGAGGAAAAAACTTAACACAAATACATGGGGGCTAAATAATATCCTACTAAATAATGGGTCAACCAAGAAATGAAAGAGGAAATCAAAAAATGGAGACAAATGAAAATAAAAATACAACAGTCCCAAATCCTACAGATGCAGCAAAAGCTCTTCTAAGACGTGAGATTATAGCAATACAAGTCACCTCAAGAGCAAGAAAATCTCAAGAAACCTAACCTTATACTGAAAGGAGTTAGAAGAAGAGGAACAAAGCCCAAAGCTAGCAGAAGGAAAGACATCATAAAGACTAGAAAAGTAAATGATACATAAACTAAAAACACAATAGAACAGATCAATGAAACCAGGAGCTGGCTCTTTGAAAAGACAAAAAGAATTATAAATTTTTAGCTTCCAGTCTTACAAATTGTGCTTTAGGAGACAAAGTTGGGCTTGAAGCTTTGTCTTTTAAAGACATAATTCATGCAAGACCCAAATGATTCAGTATTGACACACTGTGAGTTGGAATGATTTTCTCTTTTTAAACCATAATGTTAATTGCTAAGACATTCTGATCTTTGCTCTAACCAGCCTAATTCTATTTCTTTCAGGTGTTGGAAATGGTAATGGAAATGATCTAAAAGTACAAATAATGATGCAGCACGAGACTGTCTTTTTAAGTTCTGCTTCCAAAAACTGTTGGGTAAGAGCATGTAAACTGAAAATTGTGGCGTTCGTATTAAATCTCGATGTCAAATCAGCATGTTGATCTCTCCAGACCAACACTCACCACAAAGAAAGACCTTGCTGTTTCTGGTTGCCATCCAACTTGTATCCCTTGGTTCGGATACAAGTCGGTGCACAGTTAAACTCATTATTCAAAATAGTCTTTTCAGGGCACTTTCCAAAATATCTTTTCAGTTCAGAGTGTTGCCTTGCCTTTCCTTTTCCCACAATGCCAAGCACGTTCTCTGAATTTATCAGAGTTTTCAATTCATGTCTTTTTTAGCTAAATTTTTTTCTTGGTCATTTTATAATATGGTACTGATTCTGAAATTTTAATATGCATGCAAATCATTTCCAAGCTTATAAAGATGGAGATGCCTAGAATGTTCCCCAGAAATATGATTCAGGGAATCTGGGACGGAGCCCAGGAATCTCTGGGGTTAGCAGTCTCCCAAGTGATTCTCTCTCACATGTCCCATGGGTCTGCACTGTGAAAAGTAACCTGCGTGGCTGGGGGATGTAGCTCTTTGCCTAAAAGCAATGGGACATTCTTTAAATGTTGAAGAGATGCCTATGATGACCAACCTTTCCTGAAGCAATAAGAACCGTTCCTGGATCTAAGAAACAATAAACTCTTAATTCTCTTGCAAGCTTACCTCTATTCTCCTATCCCTTCTCCAGCAACACTCCTTCCGCACCCAAACCTGATACTTGGCTTTCTGTTCTTACCGCTCCACATACCCTCCCCTTGGCTCCGCTCATCCATTCCCCTGCTTTATATAGTTTTTTCTTTCATCCACTCAGCACATATTTATGAGCAGCTACCATGGGGTAGGTGCAGGGCCTAGAACGTGGACAGTCTCTGCCCCAACAATCCAACCACGTTTGTCAAACCACATTCATCAAATGAGCTTTTCCTCTGCTTCTGCAAATGACACCAGAGCTCTCTTGCTCAGGCTTTAACATTTAGCAGTGTCTGTCGTTTTCTCGTTGCTGTGCCTGCACATCCAGTCACTGATTCCTGGTGATTATACCCTGGGAATCTCTCTTCACTCTCTCCGTTCCTTTATGTTCCCGTTGCCAGCACCTAGTTTGTTCGTGCTCAGATTTCCACAATGGTCTCCCTACTTTTCTTTCCCCTCATATAATATAGTATGTAGAGTCCTGTAATATGCAGGATTTCATTGCTCTTACTGTAGAGCATAAGACACACTGTGTGCCTGTAAGTCAAAGCCAGTTAATATCTTTGGCTCAGTATTATCTGTAAAATAAAGATCACATATCTTTATTTTGAGGATTAAATTACATAAGATATGTGAAGTTGCTTTGGGAGCTATAAATCACTAAGTACATGTTATATATGATCATCATCAGGCCCCTTTGTCACATAGAAAATGCCCCCCCCGCCCCCCCACATTCTTCAACTTTGTCCTTATTTCCCTGGCTCTTGAACCTTAGCCCTAACATACCTGAGACCTGAGCTTATTTCCATCAGTTACTTGACCTGTAGACTCCATTCCAAGTAGCCTGGGTGTCCTCTAGACACTGGAACACAACACTCTTAATTTCTGCTTCACATTTTTGCTGGTCTTTCCTCTCCCTCTCCCACACCACCATGCCTGCACTGGATCCCCTCTTCAATGCTCCTCATTTATAACATCCCTCCATGCCTAACTGTCTCTACCTCCTCTGTGAAGCTTTCTCACTTTATGCTTCTTGTTGACCTCTCCAAAGCACACAACCACACACAGTCCTCACCATCTAGCTTGACATGTAAGTCATGCCATTCTGTTGTTTCTTGTGTGTGTAGCTCCCTGAGGCATGCCCTGAGTGTGCGTCTTCTTTTCTATTTTGCACAGGTCCTTGCATAGACTTTTCTCATTGTGGGGTCCGCTATTGTACAAGGTTAATCAGTAACAAAGAAATACTTAGTATAGCTTCAAAAAGGTCCTTCATTCCAAAAACTTGGCCAATCCTTGGTCACTGCATCAGAGCAGTCAGCTCTGGACAAGACCCATGATCATGATCCCATCAGCAAACACCTTTTTGATAAAACATGACCACTTATGTATTGCTTTTTGAATGTGAAGGCCAGCTCTAAGACCAAGCTACCTGGCATATGCCACCCAAGTGGCACACACTCTCAACAGTCATGTTTACGTGGTTAAACTCCAAGGGAAAAGGGAAGGCTTCCTTCTTTACCACTGCCCCACCACAGCCTCCAAACATGTTGGCCTTTTAAAAATATAACAGTATTGCAACTTTATAGAAATAAGGATTCACATTTACATGTAGTGACTGGGCTATGAGACCAAGGGTACTTGATAAAATACAGGAAGCCTTGGTACGTGACCATGAGCTTCACTGTTCTCTTACCAGCGGGCTTTAAGGTCGTGAATTCCATGTGTTCATTTACAGATACTTCACAATATTGAAACAGACAGCGTAATAATTCATTTATCCAACTGTCCACCTCTGTACGATGATGTGAAAGTGAGGTTTCTTTCTTCCTCAGTGAGTAATCAAGAAACAACCTAGGCCATTATTATCGTCTGAATTATTCTGCTTTAGGATTTTCTCTGCTACAATTCCTGGCAAGATATAGGATAGGGGATGTCAAGCCCTGGCCAGGGAGGGGGAGAAAAGCAAGTGAGATTCATAACAAAATTAAAAAAAAATTTTTTTAATGTTTTTACTTTTGAGACAGAGACAGAGCATGAGAGGGGGAGGGGCAGAGAGAGAGAGGGAGACACAGAATCCGAAGCAGGCTCCAGGCTCTGAGCTGTCAGCACAGAGCCCAATGCGGGGCTCGAACCCACGAACCATGTGATCATGGCCCGAGCTGAAGTCAGAGGCTTAACCAACTGAACCACCCAGGCACCCCCATAACAAAATTTTTAAACAGAACCTAGGTAAACTGGGTTTTGCTTATTTTTTCTAAATTCTATACAATTTGCATATATCTTCAAATAAGAAAAATACCAAGGTATGTTTACTGCATTGCAGTGACCGCATTTTTGTTTTGTAGCTCTAAAAGACATTGTTCCCCGTAATTTATACTTTACAGTGTTGAAAGCATCTTTCAACAAGTGTCTTTTTTCCTTAAGGTAGCAGTGTTTATAAATTTATGTGTATGTTCAACTGTGTGAATCTATACTGTGTAGAAAGCATCCTTGAATAACATCTTTCTTTAATTAGAAGTGTTTAGGGGCGCCTGGGTGGCTTAGTCGGTTAAGCGTCCGACTTTCGCTTAGGTCATGATCTCGCAGTTCATGGGTTCGAGCCCCGCGTCGGGCTCTGTGCTGACTGCCAGCTCGGAGCCTGGAGCCTGTTTCAGTCTGTGACTCCCTCTCTCTCTGACCCTCCCCTGCTCATGCTGTCTCTCTCTCTCTTAGAAATAAACAAAAAACATAAAAAAAAAAAAAAAAAAAAAAGAAGTGTTTGTCATAGAGAACTAAGGGTTGCTGGAAGGGAGGTGGGTGGCCAATGCACGAAATGGGTGATGGACATTAAGGAGGGCATTTGTTGGATGAGCACTGGTGTTACATAGGTGATGAATCACTAAATTCTGCTGAAACCTATTTTACCATATATGTTAACTAGAATTTAAAAATCTTGGGGGGGAAAGATTTTTACTTTCCTTTAGATTGACACAGAATTCATTTTAAATGTTTTTTTTTAATTTATTTCTAGGAGAGTGAGAGAGACAGCGTGAGCAGGGGAGGGTCAGAGAGAGAGGGAGTCACAGACTGAAACAGGCTCCAGGCTCTGAGCTGGCAGTCAGCACAGAGCCCGACGCGGGGCTCGAACCCACGAACCGCGAGATCATGACCTAAGCGAAAGTCGGATGCCCAACCGACTAAGCCACTCAGGCGCCCCTTAAATGTATTTTTTTGAGAGAGACAAAGACAGCACAAGTGAGGGAGGGGCAGAAAGAAAGGGAGAGAGAGAATCCCCAGCAGAGTCAGCATGATCCCAGTGCAGAGTCCAACTTGGTGCTTGAACCCATGAACCTATGAGATCATGACCTGAGCTGAGCCAAGTCAGAGACTTAACCCATTAACCCAGGCACCCCCAAAATAGTATTTTTAATCCAGTATTTGCCTTACAGAAAATGAGAATGTTTGCCATGGTCATTACTCTGAATATCATGAGTGTATAATTTATATTGAGCAGTCATAAAGTGTAGCAGTGGTATTCTCTATGTAACAAATTTCTAAGCCATGGTAGTTTCGTTTTCCTATTAAAATCACCAAACGGAACTGCCAAGTAACTATGTCGATCAGTTTCAGTGTGTATCCTGTGCCCTCCTTCACGGCCTGCTCGCTCCGTTGTGGGAGAAATCGCAGTACTGAAAACAGTATCTGTGTTGAAGCAACTGGCCCACGCTGCACGGCTACCCTTTGAATAATGAAGCCAGTCTGACCTCTCTCTCAATCGGTGGTCTCTAAGCAGAAGCACTGGTACAAGCAGTGTTGGTCATTTTGTGATTTTCAAGGGCCAAGAGATGAAAACACTTTCAAAATGTTTAGGTGTTTGTATCATCACCAGCAATGAAAATTATTAATGTAGCTGCTCCTTGTAGAAATAATGATCTCTTTGGGCATAAACGGGTATAGGTCTGTGTTGAGCACCAAACTATATTAGAAGACTATTGTTTAAGTTTATAAGTATAGAAAAAATTATATTTCCTTAAATTTTGATAGAAACTGCCATTTTTTTCTTAAAGTTTATGGTTAAGTTGGTTTACATATAACACCCAGTGCTCATCCCCACAAGTGCCCTCCTCCATGCCCATGAAAACTGCCATTTCTTAAAGCCTCTTCCTATGTGTCGTGGCTACAGTCGTTTGACAAATATAGAAAAGAATAAAGGAATTTTAATTCCTTTGGAATTAGCTTTTGGCTTCAATTTTACTATGAAAAATAACTCTTTTTTTTAAATTTTAGGTTCTTCCTAAATACTATGACAACTGCCCATTTTTCTTCTGGTTCCATACATCTTTTATACAAAATAACAGGTATGGCTCTGATCTAATCCAGGAGAAACAGCTTACTCCTCAAGGTCGGTGTAAGGTGCAATGGCAAACCTTTTGCTGATTGCCATACACTCAGTTTACAGAAACCAAGAAATCCTCAAATCCCCCAATTCTTCACTGCCTTTCTTCTCTTAATCTGGTTATGTAAGATCTATGGCTATTCTTGGGAACTGCTGCTGCATTATCCTCAAGGTCCAGGCCTTGGGACTGTGTCACAGAAGTTAAAACGGGTTCTAATCAGCTGTGGAAGAGGGCAGAATCCCTCCCATGCACGTCCAGCAGGAGTCTGCTCAGTGACCCTGTGGCAGGGCCTCCCGATGTGCTCATTTACCGATGACCGACCGCCCACCAAATTGTGTGTCAAAAAGGCAGGCATCATCGAGGGAGGCTTCAGCTGGTTTAAAGACGACTGGCCTACTTAGAAGTTAGAAGACAGAGTGAGCATCAATAAAGCCACTTTTTTAAAAAGTCAATAGTCTCCCATTTAAAAACGATTTTCTTGGGGCACCTGGGTGGCTCAGTTGATTCAGCATCTGACTCGACTTCGGCTCAGGTCATGATCTCGCAGTTTTGTGAGTTCAACCCCTCATTGGGTTCTGTGCTGACTGCACAGCCTGCTTGGGATTCTCTCTCTGCCCCTCCCCTGCTCTCAAAATTAAAAACAAAAAACAAAAAACCAAAAAAAACCTTTTCCAGTTTACTTATTAGAAAATCATTTCTAAGCTTATTTTTTTAAAACTGTATTATTTTGAGACAGTGTGAGTGGGGGAGGGGCAGGAAGAGAGGGAGACAGAGTCCCAAGCCGGATCCGCATTGTCAGCGCAGAGCCCACTGTGGGGCTCAACCCAGGAACCAGGACATCACGATCTGAGCCGAAACCAAGTGAGGGGCTTCACCAACTGAGCCACCCAGGAAACTTTTTCTAAAAAAATTAACTGAAGATTATTATTCCAGGAAACTTCTACCCTCTCTGGAAATTCATTCCTGAGTCTAGATGTTCTCTAGAATTCTAGTTCTCTAGTACTTTAAGGAGTATTTGTTCTTCGGTGCTGAAAATTTGAGATGTATTGTTATCACCATACCATCCATCATCCAATACAAAAAGGGAAAAATATTCCAGAAATGTGAATTTTGAGGGAGCTGTGATGGCATGTGGCATCAATCAATTCATCCCAGCCTTTTCTTCTAATCTGAACTACATCTCCTCACCCCTCGAGTCCAGTAAAGGCAGCCGTAAATTGAACATCTGGTCTACATACTTCTGATACACCTATTTAATGGATAGAGTAAACTTTGGACTTGATGGAGAATTTTTACCAATTTTCCCCTGGGTGTATACAAACTTTGACTCCTAACATGAGCAAAGTCCCTCAGTCGACCCCTGGGTGGAACTTCATGGTTTTTTCCTTTAAAACACATCAATCATATTGCAGAGGCAGCAAGTTAGAAAGCTATAAAAGTGAGGAGAAAAGTGATTTAATTTTCCCCACTGCTTGGTATAGCTGTTTTATTAGTTATGAGGTGGTTAATTGGTCAAAAATGCCACACTGTCCTCATTTAAACAACTCAGTATTTTATTACTTGGTTTTAATTCACATCTAGTCTCTCTAGTAAAACAAGGTGCCGTAGGAAATTATCCAAAGTCAAATATTAATTTCATAAAAGGCAACATGAAAAGAATCAGTGATGTGTAGTTACTGATTAAGATCTGGCTGGCTGTGAGGTGGGGGTAGCTGGCTCAAGGGGAACAAATGGAGATGCAGGACAGGGTGGAGATTAACCGTGACAGGTGGGTCTCCTTTGGACCCTTCTGGGCTCAAAACGATGTTTCTTCTCTTCTAGGCTATATCTTTCAAGAAATGAATTGGATAATCCCCATAAACAAAAAACATGGAAAATTTACCGTCCAGAGTTTGCAGTGGAGGTATATTTTGATGATGAAGTCGTAGCTGGTACGTGATTAAGCGTAGTTCCCTTTCTAGGACAGAATCATGTTCTTCACAATCCCTGTCACATGTATCTTCTAAACCTCCTTCCTTGCTGGTATACTTTTATTTACATTCATGTACATATGTTTTTGCAAAGCCTATTAAATATATACAAAGTAAAATATCACGGGTACTTTTTACTTTCTGAAGGAGTTAGGTCCTGTTTGAGAGAACTAATGTTCCTCTGTGCTATGTTCCAAATTATCACTTTGAAGAACTTTGAAATAGCAAATCTTAAAAGAATTTAAAAATTATGATTTCTCCCAATACTGTGAGTTTATCTAAAAATACAAGTATTCCCTGCTTTTACATTTGTAAGTTCAGATCAGAAAGGTCCTTTCTGTTTTCTTCCTCCACTTTATTTGTAAACTATTTAACAAACATCAGACTGGCACGAAGATTTGTTTTCAACCCAGAGAACGGTGCACACAGCAGAGCCACCGGTGCCTGGGCCACAGGCTTCCTTAATTACACACGCAGACTTCGGGGAGGGCACCGGGCTCCCGGTAAACACAATAAGTTACTGAAGATTCTTTATCTTTTTTACCACCAACCTCCCAAGTGAAGTCAAAGGAAATGTTTGCCTAGAGAAATCTAGATTGTTTTAAAGTCCACCCCCCTCCTCACAGCAAGTTCACTTCAGTTCAGGGACTCTGTGAAGGAAGGTCATCTTTGCATTGTAAGTATTGGTTAGTCCTGTGTTCCCAGGGAATCGTTTTCTCTTTTGCTATTTTACTCTAAGTACCTTCACTGTCATCGCCCCTTGATTGTCCTTATTTATGGACATGGTGCACTTTCTCCCTCCGGCCAGCCCACAAGGGGTCCCAGCCGCCAGTGCAGCAAGCTACCCAAAGGCTAATTACTCTGCTCCTCTTGCAGGACAGGGTTTCAAGTTCTTAAGTTCTTAACATGTTAGGACTACATCACATCCTGTAATTTGTTACAGAAATCTGTTACAGCAGAACAGCTTGTAATGTTTCCTTTAATTTTTTTAAAATGTATGTTTACTTTAGGGAGAGAAAGTATAAGCAGGGGAGGGGCAGAGAGAAAGACAGAATCTGAAGCACGTTCCAGGCTCTGAGCTGGAGCACGAAGCTCAAACTCACCAACTGCAAAATCATGACCTGAGCTGAAGTCGGACACTTAATCAGCTGAGCCATCCAGGTGCCTCTGTACGGTTTCCTTTGAAATCCGCGCAGCAGTTGGCTACGGCGGGCAGATCAGGCGGCTGGCTCAGGTCAATGGGAAGATACCTAGCGGGCTCAGTGAGGCATAGTAAGGTCTAGACTTTTCAGTACGTACAGGAAGGAAACCCCCACGAAGACTCCTGCTTTTTGAAATAAGATTGTAGCTGGGGTTTCTCTTCACTGAGATGCATCAAAATTCCTGGCCATTATGAGCTGCCACACTATTGTGCTTTTACTCCTATAAAGAGAATTTATGGGAGGTTTCTGTCTTAGAACCCAATATAAACACTTCCTTTTAACAAGCTGAGAAACTTACGTCATAATATGTCAGGATGATGCCGTTTGTCTTAAGTAGAATTTACTAACCTGGAATAGAATTATCCACAACTGAATAGCAAGTTTAACTATCTTTACAAAATAGAACCGCATCCTGCACATCACAGGCCCGGTCTGGCAGAGGGAGATTAAGGCTACTGGGCCCAAGTTTCACAACTGCAGTATAGAGACAGAACACCTATTTTTTGTCAATGTATTTACAGTGAAATTATTTCACATCAGGAATAGTGCTGATGACGAAAAATGCTCATTGCAATGAAACCACCACCTTGAAACATTACTATGCTCTTAAACATTCCCAACAGTTGGTTCTTAGCATGCAAAATATTTAAAACAACTCCTTATACACTCAAATTTTAGGTAAATAATTTAATGATAGTAGAACACCAGAGTTGCTTTAAACACACGATTTCAAGTTACTATTTTTGGAGTACAGATCTGAAATGGTACAAATTGTATTCAAATACTAAACCATGAATTAAGCAAATAGAATGGGAAAAAAATTTCCCGATTTGGGTTTCATTCCTCACTCTTACTTTTCCTTGGACTCCTGCTACTGCAGATATTTAGTTGAATCGTAAAAGGACAATATATGAGAAGGTCCCGTGCCAACAGGCCTAACTCAGATGGGCTCACGGGCGCCAGACAGGGGCTCATGGATTCTGAAGTAGCTCACTTCCTGCTAGAAGCCAGCCCCACTTTCTGTTTTGCTTCGGTCCAGGCCCATTCTGATGAAGCACCACTCAGTAGCTACGGACCATTTAAGGTATGGAGAGAAAAGGTAGGAAAATGATTTTCTTTCAAAGAAAACGCAGATGGCCAACCCGCCCTCGCTCCAGAGTACATCAGGCACAGCACGTAGCACCCCTCTCCAAACGTCCACAGTAGCTCCCCACCCCTCCGTGGGGGGAGAGGGCACATCTCCCTTCCCTGACCCTCCTTCTCTGGGCACGCACAGAAGCTTTATAGAACACAGAGCTTAAGGAAACCGGAGGTTTCATGCAACGCTTCCACTGGGCTAACGACAGACACACGGGACAGACACAGGTCGGCCTGCTGGCTTTCAGACTTACAGGCGGCTTAAGCACACACCTTACTGAGAGAGTCCTTGCTGGTCACAGGGTGGCACGGAATGACGGGGCTTGCCTACGTGGTGACAAGGAGCCTCTTAGCCCGGGTGACCTGGGCTTCTGCGGGGGTTGTTAGTGCATACATATGGCAGAACTTAATTGCTCAGCTTGTTTTGTTGCTTTAAAAAGCCCCTCCCCTTCAATATATAATCATGAAAATGCACCGACTGCTGTTACCAAATGTAAAAGGCTCCAACACCGTAGGGGACATGGCGAGCAGTTACAGATCCTAAGATGAACTTCAGAAAGGGCCAGCCTGACCTCTCTCACTGTGGAGGATATGCACTAGGTTCTGTCCAGTTCCACTGGAGGGAGGACTTCGCCCTCGAGCACCATCACTCAGTCACCAGACAGGGAAAAGGGCTTCTGGTTTTGGCGCTCTCCTCCCCAGAAGGCTTTCTGACTGGTGGGGGCACTAAGGGAGTGGTCGCAGGTGGACCAGGAGCCCACAGGTAGCTTGGGAACCCTACCCAGGCCAGGTCCCAGGCAGACGCTTAGGGCCGCGGTCAGCCCCCGCCTCACACAGCATAGCAGCACAGCCCCTTCCTCAGCCTAAAGCCCGGCAAAGGGGAAGTCCTTGGGGAGGAGAAGGGAGGTTGGCACAGGTAAGCGTATGCTGCTCTAGGCCGAGATCCCACCTAGAAAACGAACGGCACAGTTTTAACAGTCGAACATCTTGGGAAATTCCAAGGTGCTCACTCTAAACTAACATCAGTAACATGGAAGCCACACCAGTAGGCAAGTGTGTCCTTCTCTATGAACTCTAGATCGACATTCTAGTTTTCAAGCACCACAGGAAAACTTAAGAGCTTTAGCCACTTAGTACAGTGCATGTGCTAAGCAGATTTTAAGAGACCCTACATCTACAATGAGTCAAGTACACGTTTACAGCTATTTCATGAAACATGGTTACCTCTGGCTTTTTCTGGGGGATCTGAGATTAAACATGGAGCCAATCTGTGCTTTACTAACAACATGCAACCCATCCTAACTGCATGGACACATACAGGTTTATGCAAAAGCCCTGACAGAACTACATTTAGCCTTTCAGACTGAGCAAAGGGCTGGCGACTCACCCTAAATGCCCCACCAACGACAAGAGCAGCAGCTTTTCTATTTTGATACAATTACGGCCAGAAACTATAGGATACAAAATAGAGGCTCTTCCATAAAGTTTAAGATTTAGGATAGAATTAAGGGAAGACCAAAAAATAAAATTCCTATGAAACCAAAATAGTTCTACATTGGTCTTGTACTCCACGAAACCCTGAGATGAACTGCCATCCTCAATGCCGACACTCGCTCTCGGCTCACCAGGATGCTTTAGCAGGCTTCAAACTGGCTCATCATCAACTTCCTGCTGTACTCATAGGCTAAAAATAGCGCCCCATTGGCAGGGAATGCTCGGATCATAGTAGGTTTCAGTCCAGAATATAAGGCCGTTATTCCTAGAAGACAAAAAGTGATCAAGACTGAGACCTCACGTGATGCTGCAGAGCCCGGGGCTGTGTACCTACAAATTCAGACAACACCCTACAAACCAGTACATGATGGAAGAGCTTCTTTCCAGGTTTCCCTGGACTAACGGGAACTAAACAGGACCAAAGGAAACAAGAACACACATCAGGCCTCCCAGTGAAGCTGGCGGATGCTTAGGTAACATACACTAATCCCGCACTTGGTTCACTCCCAGGAAATAGATCACGCAGAGCGGAGGCCTCGCCCGGGGAGACCCAAGTAAGCACAGGGCTGCCGGTGGCAGCAGCTTTGCGGCATCACCTGGGAGGGTAAGGAGCACGGGCGCCTGGGTCCTCATCCCGTGTCTACTGCCGGCCCTGCCCAAGGTGGCTATGCAGGTCCAGGCGGGCAAGGGAGGTGGAAGTCCTCTGCAAAAAAAGTGTTGTGCAGCTTGGGGACGTGAACCAAACCGTTTCCACACACCGTAACTGTGCTCTCACTCAAAAATCAAGACAGAAAGGGCACCTGGGTGGCTCAGTCAGTTAAGTGTCTAGCTCTTGGTTTTGGCTCAGGTCATGATCCCACCATTTGTGGAACTGAGCCCTGCGTCTGGCTTTGAGCTGACAGTTTAGAGCCTCCTTGGAATGCTCTCTCACTGCCCCTGCCCTGCTCTCTCTTTCTCCCTGCCCCCCACCCAAAAAAATTAATTAAAAAATCAAGGCACCCATGGGTGGCTCAGTCAGTTAAGCACTCGACTTCAGCTCAGGTCACAATATCACAGTTTGTGAGTTTGAGCCCTCGGTCAGTCTCTGTGCTGACAGCTCAGAGCATGGAGTCTGCTTCTGATTCAGTGCCCCCGCCCTTCCCCTCCCCATGTGCGTACTCTGACAAAAATAAACGTACGTTACTACAAACTTAGGAAAAAAAATAATAAACTTCCGTTAAAATTTTTTTTTTTTTATCAAGATAGAAAGGAACACCTGGGTGGCTCAGTTAAGCATCTGACTTCAGCTCAGGTCATGATCTCACAGCTCATAAGTTCAAGCCCCACGTCAGGCTCTACACTGACACCTTGGAGCATGGAGCCTGCTTTGGAGTCTGTGTCTCCCTCTCTTCTGCCCCTCCCCCACTCACGTTTTGTCTCTCTCTCCTTCAAAAATAAATGTTAAAAAAAAAAAAAAAAACGAGACAGAGAAGTTCACATTCCAAGTTGTTGGTTGCATACTAGATGCCAGAAGAACAGGCCTTTACTCACTAGTGGCATAAAACTGGCTTGATACAAACATCACCTAGAAAATCTGTATATTCCTGTATAACTCTCAAAATTAATAGCAAATCACCTTCAGGAGGTCTTAGCATTAGGAATTTGCTACACATTCCTCTAAATCTCTTGGTGTCCCTGTTAGAAGTGGGTTTCTGGTTCCATCTGTGTTACGTAAAACAAGTGGTGCTGATGTCAGAACCTTTGTCCCCTTAGCCATGGTCCCTATTTTAACAATTCCCTCCAGGTGATTTAAAACAGAGTCCTCCCCCAGAAGTGGGGAGGGAGCGCAACCCCACGCCGTGACCCACCCTCAGCAAGGTGATCCACCCTCAGCAAGGTTCGCGGAGAAACCCCGCTAGGCACATCCACTCCGTTTTGGCAATGAGCAGACCCACCTTCATTTTTCACAATGCTTATCAAGGTTCCGATAAATCCTGCCTGTTTTCCAGACATGGAGAGAACTTGAATTCTGGATTTGACGCAATCCACTGGGTAAACAGCCAGCCAAAGGCAGATTCCACCAACTCCACCGCTTAACATCAAAGGGACAGGCCCTGGGCGAGGAAATCAGCAAACAGCATTTCCAGAGCTCAGTGTCTAGCAGCTGCAGGTAGGCGCGAAAAAGACTCCCAATGGCCCAGAGCACAGTTCTCGGGGGAGCGGCCAAAGCTCTGCAGGCACGAGGTCCCGGGTGGCGCTTGGGGTCTCCCCTCATCGCGCTAGGACCCCGTTTGTGCTGGGCGCTGTGGCCCTCTGGGCCCATCCCCAGAGGACCAGGCCCACACAGACCCAGCACACCCACCGTGAGGAATGCGAACGGGGGCCATGCTCTCTTCACCTCCCTCACTCTCCACTGTTTCAGTATTTTAATGCCCTACTGCCCTTCCTCGTGCTTTACCATGAAAACCAAAGTTGGCTTCTTAAGCACAACAGTTAAGCCCGAGAGTCTGCCTAAGCCCAGAGCGAGTCCAAAACACTGAAGGGAGGTGTTTGAGGGAAAAAAGTAATCATTCCTGGGAGCCAGACATGGATATAGTTGTGTCTAGCAGCACAACAGGATAATCTAGAAAGAACCACGCTTTTCAACGCTCTGGAAACACTCTCAATTTATTACCAGGTTTTCAGCCTAGTGCAAAATCGTTATGGGCCATATACCCACGTGTTGGAGATTTCCCGCAGGGGTAATTTCGGTGTTCTCCCAATACCTCGTTCCAGTAAAGAGGTTTGGGACGCACGGCGTCTGTCCTGGGGACACTGCCACACCCACAGGAAGGTGCCAAGTACCCTTCCAGCCTCCAGAAAAGCCAGGAGGACCCCCACAGCTTCCGTGGCCGCCATGCCACTCGGGGACGGAGCCCACCCCAGGCGCCTGGGTCAACGCGGGCTCACCCACCTAGCTCATCCTTCGATCTTCCTGATGCAAAAAACGACCTGCTCAGTTCGTAGCCGCCGAAGAAGAAGAAATAGCCTGGCACCTCTCGGAGTAAAGTGCTGGAGAGGCCATGGTAGAAGCCCAAGGGGCCATCCTTCCTGAGGACGCTCTTCACCACGGACCAGACTGTGCTGTGAGGAGACAGTGAGCCGCTGATTCTAGAAACCGAGGGACCCGGATTCTGAGAACAGAAGGCTTCTACTGGGAGGAAATCTCAGAGAAGCACAGACACAGTTATTTCAGGACCGGTCTTCTCATAAACTAGGCGCTGACAAAGACATTTAATTAAAGTGCATTGCAGGAAGCTGGGTGGGCAGCACGGCCCGGGGAACCTTCCCGCCCCCCTCACCCGATGACGGCTCTCCCCAGGGGGCTTCGGGAACTGGCCCACAGCTTCCCCCCATGTAAAGGGTCCCATGAGCAGACAGGGACCCTCAGAAGATATACAAATAAAATCCAACCCCCGTTTGACAAGCAGAAAAAGAAAAGTCCGCGAAAGCCAGACAAGCTTTGATTTCCATATGGCTTGCACCCTCTGGCTCTCTGTAAACAAATTCCTTAGTTCCTCGTTTGAAAATAAAGTGCATTTGTACATTCTAGAGGTCATTATCCAAGGTGTCAAGGAGCCAATACCCACCTTTTTCGCGCAGTGAAATCACAGTAAAGGAGCCATGCAAACTCAGCAAGAAAACGGTGGTGGGGGGTTTGCCCAGGCCCCGACCTCCCTCAGCTCGGCTCCTCCCCACCTTTCTTTTCAACTGGTGCGCACTGAGGGGCTGTGTTGGTGCCAGTGCAGGGGAGTGAGCAAGGGAGTAAATGTTACTCGAAGGCAAGACAAAGGAAATTTTTAGAAATTCCTGTAGGGAGGGGTGCCTGGATGGCTCAGTCGGTTGAGTGTCCAGCTTCGGCACAGGTCACGGTCTCACGGCTGGGGAGTTTGAGCCCTGCGCCAAGCTCTCTGCTGTCAACAGAGCCTGCTTTGGATCCTCTCTCTCTTCTCTCTGCTCCTCCCTGCTTATGCTCACTCTCTCAAACCAAACAAAATGAAAAAATAAAAGAACAAGAAAAAAAATTCCTGTAGGGCAAGAAGCACTATGAATTTAGTGTTTAGAGAAATGGGGATGTGAGAATTTTTATTTCAAGCTGCTCAGAGCCCTGCAGCGGCTGGAATGCAGGACGCTTCTGCCTAGACCCCTCTTCCTGATGGTGGGCACCATGGCAGACTTTACCCGTCAGAAAAGCAGCACCACAAACACATCCTCGGTGCAGTTTAGAGAACTCCTCACTTAGCTCTCAGCAGGTGACCCTGGCTTGGACCAGCCGGGGAGGAGCAAGGCCCAGGTAATAAAAAGGCCCGTCAGAAGGCTTCATCAGGCATCTCCCATTAGCCGGGTCCTTCCTGCAGCTCTGTTCCATTGCCGTTGTAGAATGGGAGCTAAGTAATTCAACTCAGTGTTTGTTTTTTTTTTTAAATGTTTTACCTATTTCTGAGAGAGAGAGAGAGAGGGAGAGAGACACCGTGAACAGTGGAGGGTCAGAGAGAGAGGGAGACACAGAATCTGAAAAAGGCTCCAGGCTCCGAGCTGGCAGCCAGCACAGAGCCCGACGCGGGGCTCGAACCCATGAACCGTGAGATCATGACTTGAGCCGAAGTCGGACGCTCAACCCACTGAGCCACCCGGGCGCCCCCAACTCAGTGCCTTCTGATCCCAGTCTTAACCACAAGCTACCATATACCCCTGCGGGGTCACTGCTCCACTTAAAATACAGTCAATATTTACTTTTGTGCAAAGCATCCATTTGCCTAATTCTTTGGAGCCAAAATTTACTTTCTTAAAAATACCTTAAACTACTAAGGGACACGAGAGCAACTTTCTGGGTTTGGTTAACGTTGTACCTCTCAGTCTGGGCACTAGTTTCAAAACTATGTTTTAGGACCACAGAGCCCCACACTTCGGATTTCTGCAATATATATTACATTCAATAAAGAGTTTTAAAGACTTACACTTTTGGACCCCTAAGCTAAGACTAGATTCAAACTGGTTGTAATGAATCTCAAGGGTGTAGAGCTCAATTACACAAACCCCATCCTCACTGGGAGGAGACGAACTCTGTAAATGGCCTATTGATTTGTTTCTTCCCCAGATTTACAGACTGAGATTAACGAAGATAATACATTGCTTTACAATCCAAATAAATCATACTATATGTGACACTCTCTCATGAGGTAACTAGAATCAGTTTTAAAGACTGAAGGGGAAAAGGATTAAAAAAAGAGATTCAAGGGGCGCCTGGGTGGCTCAGTCGGTTAAGCGTCCGACTTCAGCTCAGGTCATGATCTCACAGCTCGTGGGTTCGAGCCCCGTGTCGGGCTCTGTGCTGACAGCTAGCTCAGAGCCTGAAGCCTGCTTCAGATTCTGTATCTCTCTCTCTCTCTCTCTCTGCTCATGCGGTCTCTCACTCAGAAATAAAATATTTTAAAAAAAAGAGATTCAAAGGGGACATGCACCCCAATGTTTATAACGGCATTATCAACAATAGCCAATAATGGAGAGCGCCCATAGAATGCCCACTGACTGATGAATGGATAAAGAAGATGTAGCATGTGTGTGTACATATACACATTGCCATTTGCAATGACATGGATAGAGCTAGAATGTATCACGCTAAGTGAAATAAGTCAATCAGAGAAAGATTTCACTCATGTGGAATTTAAGTAACAATACAGATGAATATATGGGAAGCGCAGAGGAAGAGAAGAGACAAACAAACCACAAGAGACTCTGAATGACAGAGAACTATGGGTTGGCGAGGGAGGTGGGGGGAGGGAGGAGCTAAGTGGGGGATGGGCATTACGGAGGACACCTGAGAGGAACACTGGGTTTTGTACGTAAACACCACCACCCTGAATTCTATTCCTGAAACCAATATTGCACTATATGTTAACTAAAATTTAAATTTTAAAAATATGTTTGGAAGAATTCACTTATAGAAAAAAATGATTAACAAATGTGACCTATAGAATACTATGTCCAATAAATGAATATATGGTCTCAAAAAAAAAAAAAGACTGAGGGGGAGGGACACCTGAGTAGCTCAGTCACTTGAGTGTCAGACTCTTGATTTTGGCTCAGGTTGTGATCCCAGGGTCATAGGATTGAGCCCCGTGTCAGGCTCAGTGCTGAGTGTGGATCCTGCTTGGGATTCTCTCTATTTGCCCTCTCCCCGACTGGCTCATATGCTCTCTGTGTCTCTCAAATAAATAAACGAAGAAATGAGGCAATATTTATAAAAAAAAAAAAAAGACAACGACTGAGGGGACAGTGGTTTGATGGTTGCAGAGCCGCTCACAAGGGCTCTGAGGACTGTTTGCAGAACCTGCCTCTGTGGGTTCATGTGAGGGATGAGAAAGGGAGGGGAGGAAGTTACCTGGGACCTGGGGTGATCGCCCGTGTGAAACCTGGAAATGCACCTCAAATATTCCTCTCAGGACCCGAATTCGTACTTGTGAAGGCTCAGCCTTCAGGCACGGTTGCAAAGCTGTCTGCTGTGTTCCTCGTACACAGCTGAGGCTCTGCCTCATGCCCTCAACAAGCCAAGAGCAGTACTCGCTCCTGGCCTGCTTCCCAGGTATTAAATATCTGCCTACGGTGCTCTGTTGTGGGGGCAGAGGTGGGTGCAGCCATCACAGACAGTCTGGTTAGAAAGTTATCCTCTGGTTGGGGAAAAGATTCTAGAAACACTACTTTGGAGGAGACAAATCCGTTTCTCTTGCTTAGCTTGGGTACAATAGAAAATTTACAAATACTCCATGCGCCAAGCCAACAGAGACCAACACCTGAGCCCAAGCAGTGCTTACTTATGGCTTCTGGCGATCTTCCCTGACGACTCCATTTCATGCATGGTCTGTAGCCGGCACTTGACAAGCTCCGTGGGGCAAAGCACGAGAGCAGCAAAGGCAGAGGCGAAGGAACCAGCGGCCGCGTTCTGCAGATCACTGGAAGGAAAGAGGCACAGGGCTCCAGTTATTCATTCACTCAGCACTCACCGTGCAAAGCACTCAGGCAGTGAGGGAGAGCAAGGAGCGAAGGAGAGGAACGCTTGGACACCTGCACACGGTGCTTCATCTAAGGGTCCCACAACCCTGTGAGGCTGACAGCAACACCCCAGCTGCCACATGGCAATACAACAAATACACAGATCACATACTACTAAGTGACCATATGAAGATTCAAACGCAGGTCTGCCTAACTGCAAAATCTATGTTCCCAGTGCTATGCACCGAATGTATTCCCCAACCCCAAATTTCTATGCTGAATCTTTATTCCCCAATATGATGGATTTGGAGGGGGGACTTTGGGAGGTAATTAGATTGAGATGAAGTCAAGAGGGCAGAACCCCCAGGATGAGATTAGTGTCCTTCTAAGAGACCACCCAGCTCTCTCTCTACCCACTGAAGACACACACAGCAAGAAGGTGTCCCTCTGCAAATCAGGAACTGGACCCTCACCAGACACCAAATCAGCCAGCACCATGACCTTGACCTTTCCAGTCTCCAGAACAGTGAGAAAGAAAGCCACTCAGTTGATAGCATTTTGTTACAGCAGCCAGAACTAAGACACAGTGATACACAAAACAAAATCAAAAGGAGGGAGGGAAGGAGGGAAGGAGGGAGGGAGGGAGGGAGGGAGGGAGGGAGAAGGAAAAAGAGGAAAATATTACCCATACTCCCACCCCCATCCCAAAGGCACCCATTGTTAACACTGCAGCGTATATGCCACTAGGATTTATAAACCCAGGTTCTGACCCCCTGTGCCCCAAATTCCAACCTGGAGCAACCAGGTATGTGATGTAACTGCCACAGACGAAAGCCCAGGATAAATTTTTAACCATAAAGCTGCTCGTTGCAAAAAAGTTTTCCCAGCTCAGCTGATGACCTCCTGACCTCAGCAACAGAGGATAGTAGCATAGGAGGGGCGAAGCCAGCGCCAGCCAGCAAGCTCGATGGTCGGAGGTGAAAAGGCTAAGTCGGGAATCCACATGGAGGAACGCAGGCAAGTACAAAAACCAGAAGTATTCACCTCACCTCAAAAGGGTTTGGTGCCAGCGGCCACGGTCACCGGCAGGGCTGTGAAACTGAGGTCCACTAAAGAGTCCAAAAATACGGGGGAAAGCCTGAGAAATCTATCGTCAGGAATTCTTCTGAGTGTTCACGGGGGTCAGAAAATAAGACCCTTTCCAACCCAGACAGTGTTCTGCCACAGGACCTCAGCTGGCACACGGGGCTGGGCAGGGAGCAAGTGGCTCGCAGCAGGACAGTGGGCTCCCTGACATCCGTTAGATGCCTGCATCCCATGGACACTGGACACCAGGATGACATGTCCCCGGGGGGTAATCCCCCCAGCTGGCTGCCCTGGGTGGAGATCCCCCAACAATTTTTCTCTAAATCATGAGCAACAGCCGAATAGCTCTTTCAGTTGTCCTCAAGTTACATAAACGGACATCAGGCAGTAGTATAAAATCAAGGGCCACCTCCACCCTCGGCCCCTCTTCTATCCCCTGGTGACCTGGTGCTGGGGGCAGACAGAAGGAGGGTGGCCGGGGTCCAGCAGGCGGCCACACACCTGGGTCCCAGAAGAGCTGGCCTGGAGGGAGGCTTTCTTCCAGGAGGAAAACACTGCAACATAGACTTGCTTTTCATTTCAGAGAATTAAATATCAGCCCATCACCTGGCGAGAGCCACACACAGGGCTGTCCTTGCTCTCAGCTTCTAGTGTGCGGGAAGCGCCCAACACTGCTCATACTCTTCCTTCCTGCCTTCCCTCCTTCCCTTCCTCCCTGCCTTCCTTCCTGACAGACTTAGCTGTCTGTCAAGACCAAAGCTTCAACTGGTTTCTGTGGTCCTCCAGCCAGCCTGCGGATCCATACCTGGCCTCCCTCAGGGACTCTCTGTCAACCTGCTGACCGGCAACCGTCAATTAGGCTCATTAACCAGAGTTGCCAAGCTTGATGGAACAAAGGTGGCATCAATAAATGGGGACATCTATCCATCTAAGACACAATAATGGCTCGGCCGCCCGAATGAACACTGAGCAGGCCGATCCAGCACAACAACAAGGCCGAGTCAGGTGTGCGGTGGACTCTGGCTCTCTGCTAAGTACTCTCCTCTTCCCGGGCCTTAAATGAGGTACGCTGGCCCCACGCTGCACCTGCCGTATAGGCGCTCCGAACGGGAGCGGAAGCCACAACAGGCCTAGGATGGGGTTTTGTAAGAATCCAGCGTTTGTCCCCCTTCAACAAACAAGCACCTGGACCTCCTGCTGTGTTTAGGCCCATGTGGCCAGGGGTCAAAGGAGAACACGCCTTGCGGTGGCATTGCAACCAAGGACACACAAATATTTACAGTCCTATTGCTGAAATTCATGGCCGTGCTTCTACCAAGCAGGGCTTTCCTTTCACTGCTTCTACTTAGTACTCTTTTTTCTAGGCCTGGCCCCTACCACACAGTCCAGAGCCCTGACTCCCCTCTTAGGGAAAGAATACCAGACGGGGGCTCAGAAGACATGGGTTTGAGTCCTGCTCTCTGTCATCAGGTCAGATAATAGGATCCTAAGCCGGTCAGGATCTGCATGAAACTTTACCCATTTAGAACACACATACCACCATCGGCTTTGCTGCTCTCAGAGGACATCAGCGAGGGCTAAACAAACAAAAAACCAGGATAGCCATGGAAGTCACGGATCTGTCAGCTCTACGGCAGCATTTTCCCAACAGACAGTAAGTGCACACCGTTCTGCAGGATGAAAAGGCAGCCCCCTCCCATGCAATCAAGACCAAAAAAGAAGAGGGTGCTGGGTTAGGCCAAGCAAAAGAGGGCAGCTCCCTTGTTGCAGGACTTCCTCCAGGATCCCACGTGGCTGCTTGCTGTCCGTCTTCTCTGCAAGACATCCTCCTCTGGGGATGCTGTGGGGGACCTAACCCCCAGGTCTCAAGTAGAAAGTCTCCCCCGTGAGCGGGGAGAGCGACGATCACGAAGTGTTTTTCCCATCAGTCTCTATCATGAGATCCCACATCCTCCTGGTTGGTCTCCTGCGTATTTCTTTACTTCCTCCCTTTTTCCTGACCCCTCTGTGCTGGAAGGTCCTGGAATCGGTGTGCAGCCCCCTACAGAAGCTATCTCCCTGGGTGATTTCATCCAGTCCCCTTAAAAAACAAGTTCCATTCATCAAGACGAAATTCCTGGGTATAAAAGGACAGGTCTTAAAGACCATTAGGCACCTCCAGAGGACACTTCTGTACAAAGGAGACCTGCTTTGGGGCGCCTGGGTGGCTCAGTCAGTTAAGCATCCAACTTCAGCTCAGGTCATGATCTTGCAGTTCATGGGTTCAAGCCTGTTTCAGATTCTGGGTCTCCCTCTCTCTCTGCCCCTCCCCTGCTCATGTTCTGTCTCTGTCTCAAAAATAAACTATAAAAAAATTTTTTTTAAAAAGGGACCTACTTTAGTCAGGTGGGACCTGAGTTACAATAGGGTTTCCAATTCCTACCAATACAACCCAGAAGACTGTCTGCCCTTTGCAACCATGAAGCGGATACGATTTAAATGATTAAAAAACAAAAAATCAGCATTCGAAAAAGGGATGGCTACACACACCAGTGGCTCCCGAGTTGTTCTTAGTCGCCGTGTACATAAATATCCAAGGGGTGACCAAGCACAAGGCAAAGCCTGACGTTTGGGGCAGACGTGGCTAAACAAACAGGTTCAGCTGCAACTTCTCAGATGCTTCCGACTCTTCGTAAAATTCCAAGCTCCTCTCAGCCTTCTGTGGCTCCGGCAGCTTCTTCTGATCCTCCGCACTTCGCCGAGGAAGTGGAATCCCAGGCTTGGCTCACACGCGGCCTCTGCGGCTGTGGTCCAGCGCCTGTGCCCACAAGGAAGCGGCACCCGGAAAGCACCTTCCTGAAGAACACCAACACGGAAGGGTGGTTCCTTCCCCACGGTGCATTACAGGCCAGCCTCCTCCTGCAGAATTCGTGGCTTGCAAGTTTTATAGGATGACAACGTATTACTTCATAGCCAGAGAGAAGGGGTTATTTTTATTTTTATTTTTTTTAATTTTTTTTTTTAATGTTTTATTTATTGCTAGGAGAGAGAGAGAGATACAGCGTGAGCAGGGGAGGGTCAGAGAGAGAGGGAGTCACAGACTGAAACAGGCTCCAGGCTCTGAGCTGGCAGTCAGCACAGAGCCCGACGCGAGGCTCGAACCCACGAACCGCGAGATCATGACCCAAGCGAAAGTCGGACGCTTAACCGACGAAGCCACCCAGGCGCCCCATGAGAAGGGGTTATTTTTAAAAAGGAAGCATTCTTGCCATAAGGGATCGTAAAAGCCTTACCCACATGACAACGTTGTCTGGTTCAAGAAACTGAGCAGGTGCCCGTGCCCACAACTCACCTCAGCTTGGCCTGCTCCTCCAGTCCAACCACTTTCCGCACCACCTGCTGGCAGAAGCCGTAGCACATGAAGAGGACGGAGTTCTCGGCGATGTTGGCGATCAGCGCCGGGCTGGTCCCCTTGTAGAAGCCCCGGAAGCCCACTTGGGAGTAGGTTTTCAGGCAGCAGTCGGTGAGGCCCCTGTACAGGTCGGGGAACGTCTGCATCTTCACTTTCACGGTGTCGAAGGGCTGCCCGGTCAGTACACATGCCGTGCCCCCTACAACCAGGACAGAAATCTCCAGCACGAGCCTGCCTGTTTTAGAGCACAGCCTCCAACACCCGCAGAAACGAGAGGGAGGCAGCCTACCCCAGGGCTTACTTCCGCTTCCATTCATTCCACCTCTTTCTCCCCCAAACCTGCTGGCTCAGTCCAAATACCGACACAGGGTCCCCCGTGCTGGGTGTCTGGCACCCAGCTACAGCCCTGAAGGGGCTCACCCTTGGCAGGAGACAGATGGGAGTTCAACAGTCAAAACCACCAGATGCAAAAGTGTGGAGGGCGTTCGGGGGTGTCAGCAGTGGGGTCTGAGGGACCTGGGCTGGAGGCCTGGCTCTGCTGGGAGGTCCCGGACAAGCAAGGTCAGTTCTGAGCCCTGGTTCCTCATTCGGTTAGCATGAGGATTCAATAAAAATGGAGGAGAAGGATTAACAGAACAGCTGTTGTTTATCAACAAGTGGTTGATAAACAGCACTTAGTCTGTGTGTATGTGCAACCATACAGAAGGGAGAGAAAGTCCGGCAGTAATGAATCACTCCCCTTTGCCTAAGGCCCAGCAGGACTGAGGACGATCAGAAAAACAAAGAAGCAATAGATAAAGACGACAGAGTTTGGCCAATCACTAAAGAGCTAAAATTTGACCATATGGAAAATCTTTATTGGACTCTACCAATTCATGATTTGTTTTCGAATAGGGAATGCACTGAAACTTACCTCTGCTTAGTATAGGTCACCTATTTTTGCACTCTTATACTCTAAGAGTTTAGAAAAATGGCAAAATCTCAATTGCGTTAGGTTACTTCCATAAAAATTCTGAACGTTAAGGGAAAAGTTGAACTAGAACCACCCTATAATATCCCCAGACCCCAGAGTGGGTCAACATTTGGGAAATGTCACCAGCTGACACTTCCATCTTCCTTGGGCCAAAGAGGCCTCTGTAGCTCAGACATTCCCCACTTGTGCCAGGAAACATAACCATCAATGAAGTTTTTAAAGCTTCATCAAAACTGAAGAGAAGACTTAAATATTTAAGAAATACAATTTCATAATTTGACATCACAAGGTTACCCCAACTAAACTGTAGAAAGTAGAGATATGAGAGGGACTGCTTTAAATGACTCCCAAGTAATTACTGGCATATAAAAAGGCCATTTTCAAGGAGTTCTGCAAACTGGGCTCTTCTTTCAAGCAATCCCAAGTGTGATCTCTGGGATCCTCTCCCTACTGTTCATTTCTTCTAGGAGAGTAGTGATGCATTTCCACGTTGCCTTGCCAAGTGATCCCCAGTTTGGAATTATAACCTCTTACAGCTCAAGAAGAGGTCACTACCATTAGGGTTATTCTTTACCAGGTACTCATAAGAGTAACAGAAGACCCTAAACCAAAAAATAATTTAAAAATTTGAAAAGAGGAGGTGAATCTCAGCATTTTTAAAGAGGATACATAATTTAGGTAACCTAGATGCAGATACACTAGATAAAGCATTTAATTCAGAGCATTACAATTTTAACTGGAAGTTTCCACATCTTAACTCAGTCATCCCAAACGGGTGGACATCACAGGTTGCTAATGAACACATTTGTTGCAGATCCTGAACAGTTACATTTCCAACAGGGAGAAAGTAGGAAGCTAGCACAGTTTCAAATGCTAACTAAAGTCTACCCTCTCATCTACAGGGGGTAAGTGGACTCTCCTGTAATGTATTACAAATGACACTGTCGAGGCACGTGCTGAGCCCCACTCAAGTGGCTGAGGACTACTCCAAACACCAGTACCAGTCACTGAGACCCAGTAGGTGCTTACATACCCATCAAGTATCCATGAAGCTATGAATAATTTACAGGAATATTTCTCCACTTGGTTAGACAACAGACCTCCGATCATCTCATTTTCCTTGAGAGACAAATGGAAAGAGCATCTGCTTTTTTTGGTAGGTGTCCCAACAGGCCCTGAATTTTATCCCACAAGAGAGGCACCCAGACCATGGAGCACTCTACACCTTACCAAGGTCAGAGCTGTGGGTTTTCTATGCTTGACACAACTGAGTTGGCAAAGGACTCTCAGGGAAGGGATGGTGTCGGTGGGGAAAGTAGGGAGGCGAGAACTAAAGACCAAGAAGCAGAACCTAGACCACCTTGTCCAATAAATGCTCTAACAGTGCAGGAAGCATAGCAATTTTTAAATATTCTAATAAAAAATGCTCTTGATGGACCAAATGCTCCAATCAAAAGACAGGGTAAGGATGCCTGGCTGGCTTAGTTGGTAGAGCACGTAACGCTTGATCTCAAGGCTGTGCATTTGAGTCCTATGCTGGGTGAGAGCTTACTTAAAAAAAGAAAAAAAGAGGGGGCACCTGGGTGGTTCTGTCAGTTAAGTGTCCTGAACTTCAGATCAGGTCATGATCTCATGGTTCGGGAGTTTGAGCCCTGCATCAGGCTCCAGACTGACAGCTTGGAGCCTGGAGCCTGCATCAGATTCTGTGCTTCTCTTTCTCTCTCTGACATCCCCCTACTAGTGCTCTCTCTCTTAAAAATAAACAAACATTAAGAAAAAAGGACACTGGGTGACTGAATGAACACACACACACACACAAACACACACACACACACACACACACATCTATATGCTGCCTACAAGAGACTCACTTCAGACCTAAACACACATACACTGAAAATAAAAAGGGGAGGAAAAACATTTAACATGCAAAAGACGGCCAAAAAACAAAAAACAAAAAAAAAACTGGAGTGGCAACACAAAATACTGCAAAACAAACACTGTAGCAAGAGACAAAGAAGGGCACTACATCATGATAAAGGGATCAATCCAACAAAAGGATAGAACATTTATAAACAGCTACGCACCCAACACAGAAGCACCTAAATACATAAAGCAATTGACATAAAGGGAAAATTTGACAGTAATGCAATAGTAGAGGACTTTAGCACCCCAACTACATCAACAGATCACCCAGGCAAAAAATTAACAAAGAAACAGTGGCTTTGAACAACACATTAGACCAGATGATAACCTATACATACAGAACATTCCATCCAAAATCAGAAGAAAACACACTGTTTTCAAGTGCACATAGAACATTCTCCAGAATAGATCATATGTTAGGCCACAAAAATCTCAATAAATTTAAGAAGATTGAAATCAGGGCACCTGTATGCCTCAGTAGGTTACGCGTCCAACTCTTGATAGCAGCTCAGGTCATGATCTCACAGTCGTGAGATCGAGCCCCACATTGGCTCCACACTGAGCATGGATCGTACTTAGGCATTTTCTCTCTCCCCCTTTAAGCTCCCCCACTTGCTCACATGTGTTCATGCAATCTCTTTCTCTCTCTCTCAAAATAAATAAAATTTAAAAACACTGAAATCAGGGGCACCTCAGTAGCTCAGGTGGTTAGGCGTCCAACTTCGGCTCAGGTCATGATCTCACAGTTCATGGGTTCGGGCCCTGCACTGGGCTCTGTGCTGGCAGCTAGCTCAGAGCCTGGAGCCTGTCTTTAGATTCTGTGTCTCTCTCTCTGCCCCTCCCCTGCTCATGCTGTATTTCTCTCTCAAACCCACAGCTAATATACTCAATGGTGAAAAATTGAGAGCTTTTCCTCTATGATCAGTAACAAGACAAGGATGTATCGTCTCATTACTTACTCAACATAGTACTAGAAGTCCTAGCTATAGCAATCATACAAGAAATAAAAGGCATCCAAATTACCTTCTTCCAATTAAGGAAGAAGCTACACTGTCCCTAATTTGCAGATGAAAGGATAGTGCCTAAAGAAAACCTCAAAGACTTCACCAAAAACCTGTTTAAAACAATAAATGAATTCAGTAAATTTGTAGGATACAATATTAAAGGGAATTCTGTTGCATGTTTATAGTATCAGAAAGAGAAACATTTTTTAATTTAAAAATTTTAAAAAAAGAACACTTAAGAAATAATCCCATTTACAATCGCTCCAAAAAAAAAAAACAAAATAAACAAACAAAAAAACCAAACCTAGAAATAAACTTAACCAAGGAGGTGAAAGACCTATACTCCTGAAAACTATAAAGCATTGAGAAAGAAACTAAACATGACACAAATGGGAAAGACATACCATGCTCATGGATTGGAAGAACAAATATTGTTAAAAGGTCCATACTACCCAAAGCAAATCAACAGATTCAATGCAATCCCTACCAAAATACCAACAACATTTTCCCCAGAACTAGAACAAATAATCCTACAATTTTCAAGGAACCACAGACATCCCTGAATAACCAAAGCAATTTTGAAAAAAAACAACAAAGCTTGAGGTATCATGATCCCAGATTTCAAGATCTACTACAAAGTCCTTGGTCCATGTGTGCATCCTCAGGCTGGATCCCTTCTCCAGGCACTAAGACACAGTTGTACAGATGACCAAATCCTGCTCTGCAAAGTACTTCCTTCCAGGTGAATGACCCTCACTGGATGATATACATTCTTTAAAAAATTTTTTTTGAGTTTGGGAAAGTCTAGCAGGATTGCTAAAACAAAAATTACTCTTCAGGAAAATAAAACAATCCAGTTTTGACAACATATCCACAATTCCTTGTGTATAGTCAGAAATTGCTAGACTTGGAAAGAAATAGAAAAATATCACCTATAGGGAAAGAATTCAGTTGATGAAACTAACCAGGAGATAGTTAAGGTGTTAGATTTAAAATGCAAAGACATAAAGGACTGCCTGGATGGCTCAGCTGGTTAGGTGTCTGACTTCAGCTCAGGTCATGGTCTTACAGTTCACATGTCTGAACCCCACATCGGGCTCTATGCTGACAGCTTGGAGCCTGAAGCCTGCTTCAGATTCTGTGTCTCCTTCTTCCTGTGTCCCTCCCCGCTAACACTCTCTCAAAAATAAATAAAACATTAAAAAACTAAAAAAACGCAAAGACATATCAACAGTCATCATAATAAAGTTTAAAGGTATGGGGCGCCTGGGTGGCTCAGTTGGCTACGCGTCCAACTTCGGCTCAGGTCATGATCTCATGGTTCGTGGGTTCGAGCCCCACGTCAGGCTCTTTGCTGACAGCTAGCTCAGAGCCTGGAGCCTGCTTCAGATTCTGTGTCTCCCTCTCTCTCTGACCCTCCCTGCTCGCTTGCTCTCTCTCTCAGAAATAAATAAAACATTAAAAAAAGAAAAAAGTTTAAAGGCCTAATGGAAAATCTGCACTTGGTGGTCAAAGAGATATGGGGATCTCTTAAAAATGATCTAAAGGAAATTTTTGGAATAAAAAGTACACTATCTGAAATGAAAAATCCAAAGAACTCCAGTACCAAAAAGGAGTGGCAACAAATAAAAGAATTAGCCACACAAAAAACAGGATAATAGAAGGAGCAAACTCTAAAATAGTAGAGGATATTGAAAATTTGACTTTTTTAAACTTATTTTTCAAAGAGAGAACATGGACAAGGAAGGGGCAGAGAGAGGGAGAAAGTGAGAATCCCAAACAGACTCCACAATGTCAGTGCAGAGCCCAGTGCAGGACTCGAACCCATGTACCATGAGATCATGACCTCAGCTGAAATCAAGTCAACCACTTAACCAACTGAGTACGCAGGTGCCCCAAAAATTTGATTTTTAAAGAAATGAATGAGCAGAGTAGCAAGTTAGATGAAGCTAAAGAGTACAATACAAACCAAGGTAAGAAACTGTCCCATGATAAATCACAAAATCACAAATTCAAGAGAAGTACGGAAGAAGCCATAGCAAATAGTTGATGGACACAGAGATTGCAGCACCCTACAGAAGCAACAGGAGAGGAGAGAGAGATTGCAGAGGATGAACCGGTCAAAGGAATAACAGGAACAAATCCCTCAGAATTTAAAGAACAAAGAGAAAATTCTAAAACCCTCTGGTGAAGGTGAAGGAGCAATACTCATGGCAGCAGACTTTTCATCAGCAACAATGGACATTAGTAAGCAATGGGGTAATGTCTTCAACATCGTAATAGAAAATGATTTTGAACCTAACTTTCTAGCCCAAGTTAAATTAGCATTAAGCATAGAGAAGTAAGGACATTTTCAGATATGCAAAGCCTCAGCAAATTTATCAGCCAAAAGTCATTTATGAAAGAATTAATGAAAAGATCCATGCCCACAAGAAAAGGAGGAGGAAAATAATGGACTTAAGAAAAAGGAGATAAAACTCTAACAGATCCCAAGCATGGAGCTAGGGAGGAAATCAGTGATGGCTTGAGCTTTCTATTTGTTAAAGAGGAAAAGTTGCTGGCCAGAGGATGTGAAGAACTTAGAAACTCAGGAGGAAGAGTCTTCAAGGTGAGGGGGGAAAAAACCCAACAACAAAAAACACCGCTAGAGGAGGAAGAGGCCTCAGAGACAGACGTGGAGGGAGATGGGGCTTGACAGCTGGGGGAGGAAAGAGAAGAGGCTTCAGGATTACGTGAGGAACAGGACACAAACTTTCAGTGTCATACTGTGGCAAATTCAAAGCACGAAGTTGACGAAATAACCAATAATGGCTTGGAGATTATTTTGATTAAAGAGGTAGAAGATCCTGAGCCAGAAAAAGATGAAGGTTCAGAGTGGGAAATGAAAGTATTCTTATTGTGGAAGGAAGGAAAGGACTCTGAAGTAAAAATATAAAGACTATCTCCTAGATTGAGGGGGAAAAAAAAAAAGAGGCCTCAATGTACTTAAAGAAATTGCCAGTAGTTATTTGGCTTAGGGACTCAAAGAAGAAAAAATTGATGAAACACTGGATGGAACAAAACCCCCAGAATAAAGCAGCAGCTACCCCCATAAATCAAGGAGTTGGGACAGTCTCTCCGACCTTGCATTTGGCCTCTCCCTCAAAGTCACTAGAGCTAATTTCTGGTATGCAGAAAAGGCACTGATGTTCAAATCTGAGTACTCCTTCAGGAATCACCACATATTTTTACAGAAAACTGAGAAAGATAGACACAAAACTCTGCAGAGAAATCAGCATCTGAAGAAACAGACTCGATACCAGAAACTGAAGAAAACTTTAGAAGAAATGTAATTAATAACTTCAGAGAGATACGAGAGGAGATTGGAAATATTATCATTCAGAAGTCTTGGAAATAAAAAAAACTCAATAAATGCTCTGAATAGCAGAATACACACACTTGAAGAGAGAATGGACAATCTGGAGAATTCTTCAGTTTGATATTCTAAGGATACAATGCAAGTGGCCAAACAGATAATAAAGATCAGAATAAACATTAAAAAAAAAAAGAGAGACACAGAGGATAGATCCAGAAGCACCAACATTCATTCTGATAGGAATTCCAGAAAAAGATAATAAAGAGCATGGAGCAGAGGAAATAATAAAGGAAATGATTGAAGAAAACTTTCCAGAGGTAAAGAAAGATTCAAGTCTTGGTATCATTGCTTACCGAGAACCTAGTAAGACTGATGAAAACAGACTTGTTCCTAGGTACATCTTGGTGAAATGTAGGAATTCCAGTGATAAAGAAAAAAATAATAAAGGCTTCCAGAAAGAGAAGAGAGACCGTATAGAGGAACAAGAATCAGACTGATGGCAGACTTATCACTGGATACTCTGGATGCTAGAAATAAAATGGGGCAATATCATAAAAGCTCTGCAGGCAAAAGGCTTTAAACCTAGAATACTATACCCAGCCAAAATGGCATTTGATATTGAAAGTAAAACAAGAACATGTTTTGATACAGAAGCAACCAAAGCTTATTTCTTGCATCCCTCCTTTGAAATAATTATTAGAGGATATACTTTAGAAATCCAGGGTGACTACAAATACATACAATATGTATTATCTTTTTCCCCACACTGAAAGTCAACAAGGAAAACTGGAAAATAAAACACCACATTTCTACCTAGGAGGATGGACAGCTAAAAGTACTTGGGAAGTAGGAGAAAAGGAGGTTATAGATACTATCTAGGTGTCGGTAAAGCTAAAGAGTATATTAAAATTAATGTCAATCATCGTAGCTTTTGTAGAAGTAGACTTTCCACACTAGCAGGGAGAGGGAAGGAATCGGTCAATGTAACCATTAGACAGAAAGAGGTGGGTGAAAGCAATAAAAAAGCACAGGAAAAAGATGACAGGATAAAGTAGAAAAAAATGCAAAATTTGAACTCTTATCAAGAGGATGTTTAATTTTATCATATATATTAATCAGAATCTTTTATTAAACCTTTTCTTTTAAAAACAAGATATACTACAAGGCTATAATAATCAAAACAATATGGTACTGGCACAAAAGTAGACACAGATTAATGGAACAGAACAGAGAGCTCAGAAACAAACCCACACTTATAGGGACAATCACTCTATTGGCAAAGAAGGGACGAATATACAATGGGGAAAAGAAAGACTTCTATAAACAATGCTGCGAAAGGGATGGCTATATGCAAAAGAATTTAAATGGACTTTCTTTCATCATCACACAAAAACAAACTCAAAATGGATTAAAGACCTAAATGCGAGGGGCGCCTGGGTGGCTTAGTTGGTTGAGCGTCCAACTTTCGCTTAGGTCATGATCTCGCGGTTCATGGGTTCAAGCCCCGCGTCGGGCTCTGTGCTGACTGCCGGCTCGGAGCCTGGAGCCTGTTTCAGAGTCTGTGACTCCCTCTCTCTGACCCTCCCCTGTTCACGCTGTCGCTCTCTCTCTCCTAGAAATAAATAAAACCTAAAAAATTAAAAAAAAAAAATTAAAGACCTAAATGCGAGACCTGAAACCATAAAACTTCTAGAAAAAACCACAGGCAGTAAGTCCTTTGATACTGACCATAGCAACATTTTTCTAGATAGGTCTCCTAAGGCAAAGGAAACAAAAGCAAAAAAAAAAACAAAACAAAAAAAACAACTACTGGGACCATGCTACAATAAAAAAGCTTCTGCACAGTGAAAGAAACCATCAACAAAACAGAAAGAAAACTTACTAAATGGGTGAGAATATTTGCAAATGATGTTGATAGAGAACTGATATTCAAAATCTATAAAGAACTTCTACAACTCAACGCCAAAAAAACAAACTTAAAAATGGGGGGGGAGGCACCTGGGTGGCTCAGTCTGTTAAGTGGCTCAGGTCATGATCTTGGGGTTTGTGGGTCTGAGCCCTGCATCAAACTCTGTGCTGACAGTGTGGAGCCTGGAGCCTGCTTCAGATTCTGTGTTTCCCTCGCTCTCTGGTCCTCCCCAACTCACTCACTCACTCTCTCTCAAAAATAAACATTAAAATAAAAAAAAAGGGCAGTGGACCTGAATAAACATTTTTCTAAAAAAAGATATCTAAATGGCCAACAGACCCATGAAAAGATGCTCAGCATCACTAATCATCAGGGAAAAGCAAATCCAAACCACAACGAGAAATCACCTAATACCGATCAGAATGGGTAGGATGAAAAAGACAAGAAGTAACCAGTGTTGGCAAGGCCATAGAGAAAAAGACACTCTTAAGCACTATTAGTGGGAATGTACATTAGTGCATCCACAATGGGGGGAAAAAGTGGTGTGTTCCTCAAAGAATTAAAACTAGAAATATCGTGTGATCCATTCATTCCAGTAATGGGTATTATTTACTCAAAAAAAAAAAAAAATGAAAACACGAATTCAAAAAGATATGTACACCCCTAAGTCCCTTGCAGAATTATAATAGCCATGACATGGAAATAACCTAAGTGCCCCCTGGTACATAAAGAGGTAAAGGCGTCCCCTGTGCCCCATGGCGGTGACAGGTGCTGGCCTCCTGAGCTGGGCTTCGTGGAGGCAGGACCCGCGTGGCAGCCAGCAGTTCCCAAGCAAGGTGGGAGGTGACCCACGTGGCTGGTCTCCACAGGGCTGCCAGGGCCCAGAAGGGCTGGCTTGCGGAGAGCAGGGCTGGGATGCCGTCCTGATCACGCGTGGGAGGGGCCGGGGGGCGTGGCCCAGCTCGGCGCCTGGTCCCCACCCCCTTCCTGCGCGCCCCCCCCCAGGGCTCCCTTCCCCCCCCTCCCCCGCGCACTCTGGACCCCAACACTGGAGTTAATCAATTTCTTTTAGACATTTGCCACTTTGTAAAAAACGACTTACTCCCATGAGCCACCTTCTGAGCATCCTCCTCCGGGACAGGAGAGCGCCTGCGCCTCCCCCTCAAGCCTGGTGCTCATCTCCTCTTTGTGGCTGGGGCCCCAGAGGCCCCAAAACACGCTCCAGGCTCCACAAAGCACATTACTGCCCTAGGGAGCACCAGACTCAGACCGGAGACTGGGCCGTACGCAGGCTTGGGCACAGCCAGATTATTCAGACAGACCAATTCCAGCCCACAACTTCCTTTCTCCGGAATTTGAAATTGTAATAGAAACGGAAGCAGAGATTATCCCTGAAGTTGTTGAAAAAGCAAACGAATCAGAAATTATGGGAAGCATGGGTGAAGCATCTGAGGAAGAACTGGATTCCATGGCAAAACATAAATCCAAGGAAAATAAAATTTTCCAGAAGTTTAAAAATAAAATAGCTCTTGAGGGGCACCTGGGTGGCTCCCCCCGGTAAGCGACCAACTTCTGCTCAGGTCATGATCTAGCAATTGGTGAGTTCAAGCCCCACGTTGGGCTGTGCTCACAGCTCAGAGACTGGGGCCTGCTTCAGAGGCCTGTGTCTCCCTCTCTGTCTGCCCCTCCCCCTGCCCCCACTTGTGCTGTCTCCCTCTCAAAAATAAACATTTAAAAAAATTAAAAATAAACAGAACAGCCCTTGAGCCAGAAGAGGTTCTCAGATATGGCAGAGGGACTGCACCCATCCGGATCCCTGAAAATATCCCTCAAGGAAACGACGTTCCATATTGCCCCTGGGGTGTCAAGAGAATACCTGAATTCCAGGTCATGCGTCAGCTGCCCAACTACCTGACGGCTGACAAACTGGCCACAGGGGTCAGTGGGGGGTTTGGGCTGTCCTCCCCTGTGCTGAACGCAGTAGGCTGGGGATTTGCTACAGAGAGGGCATTCTTTGAAACAAGTTAGAACAGATACCTGCTGGAGATGTCGTAAAGCCTTGTAAATGCTCGTAAAGCCTTGTAAATGCTCGTAATCTCTTAAACTTTGTAATTCCATTTCTAGGACTTTGTCCTAAGGAAATAATTACCAAAGACAAAGATGTTGTTTTAGAGGAGTTTACAATGTGTAAATATTAGTGAAACAAAAATGTCCGGTGACAAGCATTTACATAAATTTTGGTGTATCCCTACGGCAGAAGGTAATGCAATCTTAATGGTACAGACCTATGTGCACATCCAGTAAGATACAGGTTTAAACTGACACCAAGATGTTCATAGCATGTTCATATCTTTATAAAAGTATGTATATATGTGTACGTGCACAGAAATCTGGGAAGATACATACTCAGTGTGAACTAATTAACTATGAATGGTGGGACTAGATGAACTAATTGTTTTACCTATGTTTCTTTCTACAAAAAAATGGGGTAATTACCTAAAAAAAGGTTACACACACACACACACACATCTATATATATGTGCATGCATGCAATGGAGTATTACTCAGCCATAAAACAAAAGGAGATCTTCCCATTTGCAACAACATGGACAGACCTAGAGGGGATTATGCAAAGTGAAATTAGTCAGGGAAAGACAAATACCATGTGATTTCACTTATATGTAAATCTAAAGAACAAAACCTACAAAGACACTCTTAAAAACAGAGAACAAACTGGTGGTTGCCAGAGGGAAGGTGGGCGGATGAAACAGGTAAAGGAGCCAAAGGTACAAACTTCCAGGTATAAAATAAATCATGGAGATGTAAATTACAACCTAGGAAGTACAGGCAATGGAGACAGAAGCGGACCACATGTATGGTGCACACTGAGTAATGTACACAATGGCCAAGTCACTATGCTGCACCCGTGAAATTAATAGAGGTTAACCATCTTTCAATATGGAAAAAAGGTTTTTGGCTTATTTTTAATTTTGTCATTTGAGAGGATAAATGCCAATGACTGAAAATGTCACATTCCGAAACTATACTAGTTAAGGCATACAGCAAACAGAGCAGTCAAAAGGGGGAGTGCGTTACTTTATCACCATCAAACGACTAAATCTTAAAGGGAGACCAAGCTTCTGCTTTACGGCAATTTAACTTTTGAGCTCCACACTGCCTCATTTCAACGTTATCCAATTACTCAACGATCTTCTCCAGATCCTTCCCCACCCTAGCTGCTTGGTGCTCTTGGCCGTTTCCTCACTAGCTTCAGACAGGCAGTGACAGCTTCCCAGCACTTTACACCAGATGAGCTGGACCCAAACCTACCAGATGGGAGAGATCGGTTTCAAAGAAAAGGAGGGACACAGAGAAGAATGCACGTACGTGTGCTACACCTATATCACCTCAGACCACGATGGCCCAATGTCCGGATCCGGAGAGCTGGGCGTCAAAGGCTCCAGACTAACCTCCACCCCCGAGGCATGCTGTTGGCCCATTACACAGTATTAAAACAAAGACAACGACAGAGCTGGTCAAGGAACCAAGCAACCAAGGTACTAGCCCCGTGTGGACACCATCTAGCTGTGCAATCATGAACAAATCTGTTCCTCTCTGGATCTCTTTCCTACATAGACAGGGAGCATTAGAGCCAATGCTCTCTAAAGGCCCTTCCAGCTCCACCACTGGGAGACTGAGACCCCTCCAAAGTGGGGCTGTGGCCTCCTGCTGGCATTCCATGTGTCTCCCGGCAGACGGGGTTCTCCGGTCACTAACAGGGGCCTCCTCTCCCAGCACCGCTGGCTTAGAGCACAGACCCCTGCCCAACGAGCCTGTTGTCCTCCAAAGGTAAACAATACAGGACAATGCTACATCAGTGAGGGGTGGCCCTGTGTTACTGGGGCAGGAAGAAATCCTACCTAGTCATCAGGACAATCACAGGCCATACATGTAAGGGCCCAAGACATGTTACTACTAGGATTAGGATAAAAAGTACATCCAACAGCAAGTGTCTTACACACGAGACTCCCAACAATACCCTTGCGATTTAGGTCATTAAAATATACGGTAAATTATGAATGTGGCACCCAAATAGCTATCCACACAGAAATGCCTTCCTAGGAAAAAGAAAGCTCTATCACAGCAGATTCTACATCTTTGACTGACTGAGGGACATTTAATTCAAAAGCTGAGATTTTTCATGTGGTTCAATACTGTCCTATGACAGAGGCAGAAACTGAGCCCCGAGCACTCACAGGACTGGACTGTTAAGTGGGTGCCAGAGGCAGGCGAGTGGGTCCACCGTTCCCACGGTCAGGGTCTTCCCAATGTGGCACAGGGAGTGGGGTGGGAGATGGAACATGTGGCCTAGGGGGGCAGCTGGGTAAGGGACTGACCCAGACAGAGGCACTCAGCAGCCCAGAGGCCAGTGGGGCAAAACCCAGGCAGCCCTTAGTTTCCCCTACTCCTGGGCCTGCACTTACCCGTGTCCGCGAGGCACTGTCTATACCCCTCCTCACTAGCCTACCTTGATCAACCTTCGGTTCATCAGAACTGTGACTTTTTTCACAATTAAGGGAATGACGGGATGTCAGGGGGCAGCCCACTTGAAGTGTTGACCCAGGGACCCCACTGGGTAAGAGGACAACGGGTAACCCACCCCTCTGGCCTCTCCACTCCCAGGAGCTGTGACCCATTAGAAGAATCGGTACGAGGGGCCAGGGTAAACCAGGGTTTTTATCTGGGAAACAGGAGCATTCCAGCACTTCTCTGGCCCGAAAATAATGCAGGAACCTAGAGAACCAAGTTACTACCCGCGCACTTCCAATTACTGACTCGGGCAGAGCAAAGGCAAGCTTTCTGGAGTGGCTTGTGTGTCACAAGCATGGCCCAGGAGTGCGCACTTGTGCCCTGTGAGGCTGCAGTCTACCCTGGGGCCCGGGCCCAGTCCAGCACACCACACTGGAAAGGGCCTTCTCCTTTCCTTTTAGGGCTGCAGAAACCATAAATATCAGTCTTGTTTACCAAAGACGTTTCTAAAGGGTGTCCTCCTTTCTGTTCCTGGCTGGAGTAAGGACAGTAACTGGGGTTGCCCTGGAGAAATGACACTGTGATTCTGGGCTACAGGGGCTCTGAAGACTGACTGCCAGGCTTGGAGTAAAGTCCCATGTCACCTGCAGAGGCCAGCCATGGGACAATGGACAGGCGACTCCAGCTGTAAACTGAGGACACTCCCACTGTGCACCCTGCCTCAAAGTTTTACTGGAAGGGAGCTACTCTGTCTTCTGGTGTTCCTGGAACACAGTATTATACTTCCATTAAGTGGATTCATGCCAAGGCGAAAGCATGTTGCTTCTGGAGTGACAAAGGTGATCTTTTCACTGCCCTTTCACGGCTCTCACTTGCAGCAGGTACTTGAGGAATACAGGATGAGGTGCCCCCTGGACTTACCTGCGGCCCCCGCCGTAAGATCAATGGCAGCTTGGATGGCAGGGCTGGACTTCATGTTTGGCCCCTCCTCTGCTGGGTTCCGTGGAAGGCAACTCTCTGGAGCTTATGATGGGCGTCTCATAGCCCTGAGAGGAGACAAGAGCTCACCATCAGTGGGGCCTCTGCAGCTCACCATCTACTGGGACCTCAACTTCCGGGAGCCGGGAGATCGGCTCTACATTTCTCCAAAGAATGGCAGTCAAAAGTGTCAGTGCAGCTTCGAAATTGGCCTCCCCTTCTCCCCGCCCACCACCTCCTCATAAAAACTCCCAAGTCAGGAACCTGAGTATCAGTGCTGTAGCCACGGGGGGATGGGGGGGGGAGGGAGGCATTTCAATCGACCTTCCTGAAAAGTGTACACATTAATGGCAAATCTCAGACACCCAAGCTACATCAAGCTAGTTTTTCAGAGCCCTAAGTCCACTAGGCTCAGTTTTAAATTCAGACAGTGGCCTGTGTTGGGTCCCTAAAAGGAGGTCACAAAACAGTAGGTGTGGAAAGGAATGAGTTAGGAGGAGCTCCACGGAGTGACACATGCCTGGGTCTGAATGCCTGCTGTCCCCAGCAGGGTGGCCCCTTGGGCCCCTAAAGCTGGGGGCCCCACATATAAAAGATGAATAATAGAAGTATTATACTACAAAGGCAATCACAAATAACGGCGTGGGATAGATGTTCTGAGAAGTACAGAGTGGAGCACCAAACCCGACATCCCAGTCCCTTCCAGAGCTCCTCAACCATCAACGTGTACACAAATCACCTGGGGACCTTGTAAAGCTACAGATTCTGATGCCATAGGCCTCACGTGAGACCAGAAACCCTGCCAGCCAGGACAAGCTCCCAGAGGAGGCTGATGGTGGCTGGCCCCCAACCACCTTTTAAGAAGCAACACCTGGTCCACTGTGTGCTCAATGTGCTTGATAAGAATCACCGGGGTACTTGTTAAATATTCAAATAACCAGGCCTCTTTCCTACTGATCTTGATTCAGCAGGTTTAGGCTGGACCCTAAGAAGTTTGGAAGAACTAGAGGCTACTCCACTGCCTTTAGACAAAAATCACCTACTGCAGAGGGAGGGACTTTATAAATGCGGATTAAAAAAAAAAAAGGAAAGGTGGCTCATTAACGCAGAATTTTAAGATAACCAATTCAGCAACCAATTCCGTGTAGTTCTCAAACTATGTAAGTGACTTATTTGTGGGTAACAAGGAACAATTTTTATTCATCACACTAAAGACCTTTGTGCTCCCTGTCAGGGCACCTCTCAGAGGGTGGTGGGACGGCTGGATCATTAATGAAGGCCAATGTCAACCTAAACATCCGCAGAAAAGAATTTTATCCACTCAAGTTTTTTAACCACCTGAAGCATGTTGCCAATGACCAGGCACCAAGAATCTTGATTTCTTTACAAAAAAAATTGTAAAACCAGCAACCAAAAAAGCACAGTACCGGACTTGAAAAAGCAACAACTAAGTTAGACAAGACACGAATTTTATGTTGTTGATAGGACTGGAGAAGCAGGTTCAATAACTAAGTTGATGAGGTGGGAGGAGCCTGGCTGGCTCAGTCCATGGAGCATGGGACTCTTGATCTCCGGGTCTTGAGTTCAAGCCCCACATGGGCAGAATGATTACTTAAGAAAAAAAATAAAGTTGATAAGGTGGTGGCCATCTGGTACCTAGAGAAGGATTTCAGCGTCCGAATCCAATCTCCTCCTTTTCCAGATGGAAAACGGAGGCCAGAAAGAAGAGCTTTTCAAGGTTTTACAAGTAGTCAGTGGATTCCACTGAAGTCTTGCCTTTTGGGTCTGTGCTTACCAATCAGTGTTTAATCCAGAGTATTCCAAGCTGACCAAAAAGAAAAAAAAATAAACACTCACCCCTGCGTTTCAGAGGAAAAATGGAGGCAAGTGGGGAGAGGAGTCACACAGGGCCCAACCAGTGTGGCTTCTCAGGTCAATTATTTGGGTGTGGACATTTCTTTCTTAATTCACAGAGAAAGTAAGGCATTGATGGTACTGTGTCATCAAGTGTGAATTCAACCCCTTCAGGTAAGCCAAACGTAAACACATTGAATCCTACAAATGACTTCTAGATTAGGATAATAAACAGTGATGGGAACAGACCAACTCAGAACGTATGGCAATTGAAGGCTTCAAGAAGTCTTGAAAAAGACCAACGGCTCAGGGTGGAGGGGGGACGGAAGGCAAGATTGGTCAGCAGGAGTTAAAACTCATTCCTGGGCCAGTGGAAGAGAAAAGCTGAATCGTTCCAGCGTCCCTTTACCCCTTCTGCAAAGGACACGTGCGTCCGACTCCAGGGAGAGACAAACGACGGGGCCAAACAAGCCTTCTCGTTCCCTGGGGAAATTAATTTCTCGAAGGGGAGAACCCTGAGGGCGCATTCTCCACCAGGTAACAGGGACTGCGGAAAGATTCCAGCTTCAGGCCAAAGCCGGCGCGGGCGGAGGCCGCCCGCCGAGCTCCGAGAGCCGGGGCGCCAGGTGCTGCGATGCCAACCCGTTTGGCCGCTGAGCAGCCGGGCCGGGCGCTCCTGCTCCCGGACTCGGGGTCCGGGTGGGCTGCACGGGCAGCTCAGGGAGGGCAGCTCCCAACTTTCTCTTCCCGGCTGGAACGTTCGCTGACTCTGCCCCCAACAACCTGCAGGAGTCTCCCATTCATAAGCGCCTCCGTCCCCTACCCCCACCCCGGGCTCGGGCACCGGCGGCGCGGCGCCCAGAGGCCCGATGCCCCTCCGAGGGAGCAAAAAGGGCAACATGCCCGGCAGGTGAGCACCGCGGGCAGGAGGCCGCGGAGCCCGCCCCGGCCGGCGGCTCCCGCGTGTCCCTGGGCACGTGTGCGGCGCGCCGGGCCGCGGACCCCTGCCCCCTGCCCGGCCGCCGGGGAAGGTCACGCCGCCCGGGCGCGGAGGCCCGCCCGCGCCCCGCTCCCTCCTCCCCGCGCGCTCCCTGCAGCCCGGAGCGCCGGCCGGGGCTGCGCTCACCGCCGCGCCAGCTGGCCGCCTTCTGCCCGGGCTCCGCCGCCGGCTCTCGGCTCTGCCTCCGCCGCCCCGGGCGGCCGCTTAACACTCGCGGCGGCCGCGGGCCGGCCCTCCGCCCCGCCCCCCCTCCCTCCGCGCGGGAGCAGTCGGGGCGGCGACCCCGCGGGCCCTGGAGCGCCCCGGCGGCGGGGGCGGGCTGCGCGGGGCGCGGGCGAAGCGGAAGTCGGCGGCCGAGGCCCGCGCGGTCGGCCCGCGCAGGCCTCGGGTCCCCGGCGCCGGGAGCGGGTGGGGGTGCCGGGCAGCGGGTGGGCAGCGGTGTCGGTGTCCGGGTTGCTTTTCTTCCTCCAGGTTCGCGAGGCCCTCGTGAGAGGCGGGACCCCAGGTGACCTCAGGGCGGGGGGTGGGGGGGAGTTAGGAGCACCCACTAGGTCCTTAGGCCGGGCTACCTTGGTAGAACTCAAGGCCTCAATTTTAAACTGTAATTGAGTATAAAAGTACTGGAAACTGTAGTGATGAAAAACACATTCGTTTACTGCCATGAACACAGACACACACACAAAATATTTTCCCATTCTGCCTACCGCACGGAAATCTATTTTCACCAATGACATTCTAGAAAGTACGCCGAGAGATGAAAACTAGCTATCAGTTGGCCTCGCTGATCTTTTAGTTTCTAATGAATTATAGCTATGCGATTTCTATGGCTCTCTGACATTTTATTTTATTTTATTTTGCAGATTTTTTTTAAATTTTTATTTATTTCTAAGAGAGAGAGAGACAGCGTGAGTATGGGAGGGTCAGAGAGAGAGGAAGACACAGACTCTGAAATAGGCTCCAGGCTCTGAGCTGGCAGTCAGCACAGAGCCCGACGCGGGGCTCGAACCCACGAACCGTGAGATCATGACCTAAGCGAAAGTTGGACGCTTAACCGCCTAAGCCACCCAGGCGCCCCATCTCTGACATTTTATGCAAAAGCACTATTCAAGGAATCGTATATACCGGGAGTAAAGGAATTTTCTCCAGGGCCCTAAAGCAAAGAGCTAACACCTACTCAATTGGAAAGATCTTGGTCTAGTATTACTTACAGCTGCTCAACGTAACTCAGTCACAACTTTCCTATTTCTTTGGTTCAGTCTTCATGTATTTATTTTCATTGTCTATACTGTTTTCTCCCTTCAACCATGCTATCTTTTTCTTTTACAATTTATGTTTGTCCCGTTTGGGTGGACTATTGACAAGGTAAGTTAAAGTGATGGCGGGAGGGGGCAGGGACTTCAATACTCCACGTGACTTGTGTCAGTGCTTAAGGGTGAATGCCACCTGGAACAGACCTTCCAGAGGTAAGAGGTGCCATGAAGGTGCCAGAGCCCCTGATAAATGGGGGTACTCAACGAAACAGCGTGAAACGGACTTCACGGAACCAGCACCTTAGAAGTCAAACTTCTGAAATGTAATTCAATTACAGAAACAAACCAGGGAGTTTGAAACGCTTGTCCAAAGTGGCTTGTGACATGGGAAGCCGACTCAGGAGTAGAACCTACAGTTAGAACACTCTAGAGGACTATGGGACTTTCAGTATTCCCTGGTCCAGTGGCTTTTGCAAACTAGAACAGTGAGGCCCGAAGGAACCCTAATTTAGGGCAGATCCAGATCTGCAGTTACAGACTGGAAAGAGCACTGGACTTGGAGCCAGAAGGCTTGGGTAAAAATCTGTGTGGCTTTTAATGAGCCATTTAACCTTTTCACGTGACTGCACGGTGGCCTCTGATCCTGAAGGAGCAGTCCACCACGTAGGCCACTGCTGCTCTGGGAGCCTGAGGGGCAATCCACTGGGAGGGCGGGAGGGCAGCCGCTTGGCCAGTTGACCGTGTGCACCCTTGCCGAGCGGCCCCCGCCCGTCTCAGGCTTTGTCTTACCTCCCTTGAGCACTTTCTTCTCTCACAAAGACTGTTCCAGACGCTCCTCACTCCTCCTACATTTCTTCTCTCCCTCACCTCTCCTCCTCAGCAACCTTAGCTTCCATTAGTCCCATAAGCTTAAGAGAAACAACCAGGAACATTTGTGCACCTTTTAACCCCTACCTTAGGAAGTTACCTTTTTTGCACAAACCCATTTCTGCTGTGTTGCTTGCTGTATCCTGGTGCCCTGCAGCGTGGCTGGCACCCGTGATGCTGGTGAAGGAAACTGAGGCTCAGAGAGGCGGAACACTTGCCCAGAGTTATATAGATACTAAGGAAAGAGCTGGGACACCACAAAGTTCTGTCCAGTTCTGAAGTTGATGTTTGTAACCATGACCCTCCACAGTAGTACCTTCCAGAAGGCTTCCTCTTAAAAGAAAGAGGGTTTCAGGAACCGGTTCTTTCTCCTGAAATAGATCTCCCTGCATGATATTGTATAAAATCACCTCCACAGCTTAAAACCCCTCACAGGTGTGGCTTTAGGAACAGAGACAAAAATACAAGATGTTGAAAGGCTTAACAGCTCACAGAAGCTCAGAGAACTGATTGGAAAAATCACCTGCTTGGCATTAAATCATGAAAGTGACCATGTGAACTTTGTTCTAAGGGTAATTCCCCAGGAATCCAATGGCCTCTTGGGAACAAGGCCTTTCGATTCCTGCATCCCTGCTGTCAATATACGTGGGTTCACCCCGTGGCTTCTCAGATCTGGGGTCCAAACAGCAAGCGAGTCAGTGCACTGACCCCTTTGCTGTGGTGGTTGTTTGCTGCACTGGGATTGTGCAATCCGGGGACATTAGGGCAGCTGACTGTGTGCTGAGGGGGCAGGTATAACGCAGGTCAGAGGTGAGGGGACAGAGTGGCTAACATGGAGAAGGAGGACTTGGCTATTTCGACAGTATTTCACAATGCACTAGTTAATGATACCAAAAGGAGAAATTCATTATTTGAAGCTTTTGGCCCTAATACCACGTGGATGTGTTTGCACAAAGTGTTAATTGGAGTTGCAAATAATTCAAAAACGTAAATCATCTCTGATTCAAGGGTCCTTTTAATTAATGAGACTGAAGAAAAAACTGCTTTGATTACACAACTCCCATTGAATATTGTTGGCTGCTGATGTAACACTTACGGAAGACTCTCCCAAATCTTTCTTGGACTCAGGTAGAGTTTGTATTTGCAATGAACATGAATTTGGATTTTTTCATCTATGTGGAATAATAGGGCATTTTGTATCCCATGAAAGACTTGTTAAGACAATGTTTTAAAAGGGGTGACAATTTCTTTTGTCTTTTCCTTGACAGCTTTTAAGGGTATAAGCAAGTAAATTAAATAAATAAATAGGTGAGAAAATCAGCTGAGATGTATATTTCATGAGCCTTAGATGTGAATTGGACACATATATCATTTTAAACAATAACAAAGACTTAGGATAAATGCCCATAAATGGATAGAATTCAATGGATCATCAATAAGAAGAAATACTATGACATAATTTTGAAAATAATTGTTTTATTTTTTTTTAAATTTTTTTTTAATGTTTTATTTATTTCTAGGAAAGAAAGAGACAGCGTGAGCAGGGGAGGGTCAGAGAGAGAGGGAGTCACAGACTGAAACAGGCTCCAGGCTCCAGGCTCCGAGCTGGCAGTCAGCACAGAGCCCGACGCGGGGCTCGAACCCACGAACCGCGAGATCATGACCTAAGCGAAAGTCAGACGCTTAACCGACTAAGCCACCCAGGCGCCCCGAAAATAATTGTTTTAAATCATATGCTTTAGGATATATTTGGCTATAAGTAAGAGATGCCCATCTACTAGTAGTATATTTATTTTGTATAAGAAAAAAAAATCTGGAAATAGGAAATTCCAGAGTTGGGTAATTTAACAGCTCAAAAGTATCTGGGACAGCTTCTCTGTGATTCTCTTGACTCTTCCCTCATGATCACAAAGTGGCTGCTACAGCTCTTTTACACTTCACATGCAACACACAAGGGCAGGAAGGAAGCATTCTCCATATTCTTTTTACCACACAAAAAATCTTTCCCAGAAGCCCCCTGTTAAGCTTCCCCTTGTACTAATTAGTCCAGAAGTGAGTCTCATGCTTGCCCAAACATAAACACTGGGAAGAGAATGGAGTTACCATATTTGGTTTAGAACAGGGGTCAACAAGCAAACTTTGGAAAGGACCAACCAACAAGCAAACTTTGGAAAGGACCAACCAACTAGTAAATATTTCAGTGAATATTTTGCAGGGCATGTAATTTCTGTCACATCTATTCAACTCTGCTGCTGTAAACAAAAGCAGCCAGAGACATGGTAAAGAAAAAAGTACGTTGTGTTCCAATAAAACTTTATTAAAGTTTTTATTTTTCTTTTTCAAATTTTTATTTAAATTCTAGTTAACATACAGTGCAGTATTGGTTTCAGGAGTAGAATTCAGTGGTTCATCACTTACATACACCATCCAGTGCTCATCATAACAAGTGTCCTCCTAACACTCAGCAATTGCACCACTAGGTATTTACCCAAAGGACACAAAAATAGAGATTTAAAGGGCTATAGTCACCTCGGTGTCTATAGCAGTGCTATCAACAATAAGCAAACTATGGAAAGAGCCCAAATGTCTATCAACTGATGAATGGATAAAGAAGTGGTATATATATATATACACAATGTATATATACACAATGGAATATTACTCAGCCATTGAAAAGAATGGAATCTTGCCATCTGCAATGACATGGATGGAGCTACAGTGTATTATGCCAAGTGAAATAAGTCAGAGAATGACTTTTATCTATGAGCACTGAAATTTGAGTTTCATGTATTTTGACCTGTCACAAAATATTATTTTGATTTTTTCAACTTTTTAAAACTTTAAAAAATGTTTTGGATGGTTCATGGCCATACAAAAAGAAATGGCGGGCCAGATCTGGCTAGCAGGCTTTGGTTGGTTTTTGACCAACCCTGTTTTTCACCAGTGATGACTTATCCACTTGGGACTGTGGGAGAGGCCCACAGTGAGACATCATCACTGCAGACCCAGGTGGGGAGGGGACAGAATTCTGTAAGGCAATCAGGAATGTTCCCCAGAATCATATAAGCATATGGGGAAATGCTTAGGGATATAATCATTTTTAAAAAGCAGATTGAAAGTCACTATGGATTGCAATTGAACAATCCCAACAATTTCTATCTGTTGAAATACCCCGACTATTTACCAAGACCTATACTAGACACAGGCACCTCAAAAGTCTTTTCATGATCCCCTTTTCTCCGAAACAAATCTGTTCACTACTTCCTATCAGTAACAAACATTCATTTAGCACTGATTGGCTCTGTGTGAACCTACACGAAGTGCTGGAAAGACAGAAGTGAAAGAGACAATGGCTAGCCTCGGAGAAACCTCAGTCCAAGTAGAGGAGGAAGAAACAAAGAATTAGAATTTGGGGAGGATATGCAGCAAGAGGGGTGTGCGTAGCATGGCGTCCTAGAGAAGGGAATAAATAAAGCGTGGAAAAGAGGGTTTCAGGACCCTGGAGGCCTCCCCATGTCAGGGTGGGTTTTTAAAGACAAATGGCCCTTTCTTAGGAGGAAAGCCTGTTGACACATCATTCAGAATGCTTAGTTGCTGGAGCACAGAAACAATTCATTGTAAGGATACTGGATAGGGGCTCCTGGGGGAGCGTGGGACTTCGGCTCAGATCATGATCTCACAGTTCTGTGAGTTCAAGCCCCACATCGCGCTGTCTGCTGTCAGCTTACTTCAGATCCTGTCTCCCTCTCTCTCTGCCCCCACTTGCACACACATGTGCATGTACTCTCTCAAAGATAAAAAGAAAACATTAAAAAAAAAAAAGGATGCCAGGTGATTTTCACAATCGCCGAATGAGGAGATGGAGCGCCCTGAAGAACGTCTTGAAACAAATCCCAAAACGCGCTGCAGAAGTGTTTGGTCGTGGAAACCACGCAGCAACTCCTTCAGAGCTTCTAGACGTAGCTTGTACCACTGTCCCTTTTGTGCCAGGGACTCTGTGTGGCAACTACTGCTTTTCCAAAGCTGGGCACATTCGCTACCAGCTTTGCCTCATAGGTCACTGCCACACCATGTCCATCTCCTTATATCGCTCATTTCCAAATTGATAAATCATGTAGATACAGCTGATGGATGGACCCTGAGGCACGTCCCTGTACCCGGTTCTGCAAAGGGGGTGGGGAACATGAGATTTCTGGCTTGGCTTGAAGAGGAAGGTATCACTTCGCAGGAAACTCCCTGAATGTAGGCAGGGCTTCAAAACAATGCCAAGCAAGTGAGAAAGAATGAAATCATGCTAATTGCAGCAATGTAGATGGAACTGGAAGGTATTGTCCTGAGTGAAATAAGTCAGAGAAGGACCGATATCATACATTTTCACTCATGTGTGGGTCTTGAGAAACTTAACAGAAGACCATGAAGGGGAAGAGATGGGGGAAAATAGTTACAAACAGAGAAGGAGGGGGGCAAACCATGAGAGACTTTTAAATACAGAGAACAAATTGAGGGTGGTGGGGGTGGAGGGGCAGGGGTGCAGGGAAAATAGGTGATGGGCATTGAGGAGGGCACTTGTTGGGATGAGCACTGGGTGTCATATGTGAACGATGAACCACAGGAATCTACCCCCAAAACCAAGAGCACAGTGTACACACTGCATGTTAGCCAATTTGACAATAAATTACGTTAAAAAATAAAACAATGCCAAGCATCCAGAAAACATGACACACGTCCACTTCGTTTTTTTTGTTTTGTTTTGTTTTGTTTTTTTAATATTTTTATTTATTTCTAGGAGAGAGAGAGACAGCATGAGCAGGGGAGGGTCAGAGAGAGAGGGAGTCTCAGACTGAAACAGGCTCCAGGTTCTGAGCTGGCAGTCAGCACAGAGCCCGACGCGGGGCTCGAACCCACGAACCGTGAGATCATGACCTAAGCGAAAGTCAGACGCTTAACTGACTAAGCCACCCAGGCGCCCCATCACACACGTCCACTTCGGACAGGCTGATGTTTCCCATCAGAGCTGTTACAAAACAAAATTGAACCAAATGAATTTGAAGATCTAATTGGCTGTATTAAGTAATGCATGAATCAGACAGCGTTCCATCGGGCAAGTACAGGGGAGTGCCAAGGAATTGTGCAAAATGGAAGGTTTTTGTAGGAGCTAAGGTGGAACAAGAAGTTATTTGCAAAAGAAAAGAAAGGATTGTTTCAGCCCAGGTAAATCTTCTTCTATGGGAAAGGGAACAGTGGAGTTTAACGAGGAGATATCACCTCAACAGTGCTGATTAGGAAATTGCATATTGCCTGTTGAAAGGTCGCATTCCTGGGATAAGTCGAAGTTGTAATTAAGTCTGAGTTTGCTGTCCCAGGGGGGCAGATAATTCCAGTTGGGGCTTTTTGGGTGTGTGTGTATGTGTGTGTGTGTGTGTGTAACAGAGGAGACTGCATGTGTGAAGGAGGCAAAGCAGAAAGCAACACAACTCATTTGGAGAACTGTAGCAGTCTGGCTCTGCAAGATCCTGGAAGGTTCAGCTGGATGGGTGGGAGGAGTCACCTGCTGAGCCCTTGGGACCCCTGTAGTGACATCTACTTAGTGTCCTCTGCTAAGGCACAAGCTGTGACTTATTTCTCCCTTGGCCTGGGCTTTGCACATGGTGGGTTTTAAGGCACTCTCATCAAAATGAATCATTGCAATAAATTTGTTGAATTGCGTCACTGTCATACCATTTACCACTATGAATATCATAGGTACCTATGATCTTCCCCCAAAGTGGGCCCATCTGCAACGGATACTTTTCTAATTTGTAGAAAAGGCTAATTGTAGAGAAAAGGCTAATTTGCTTTAGATGTGGGAAGTATGTAATTACTAACTCTTAAGAGGCACATACACGTTCTTCAATGATACTTTCATTTAGATGTAAGATCTACCGTTTTTGATAACGTTAACGTTTTTGATAACGTTTTTGATAACGGTTAAGATAACTGTTTTTGAAAATGGTAATAAAATATGGCTTGAGAGCCAAAAAGAATAATAATCTGTCTTTTAAAGAAATGTTTATACCTATTTACTTTTGAGAAAGAGAGACAGAAGAGAATGAGTGGGGGAGAGAGGGAGCGAGAGAATGCCAAGCAGGTTCTATGCTGTCAGCAAAGAGGCCAATGTGGGGCTCAGCCTCACCAACTAGGAGATCATGACCTGAGCCGAAATCAAGAGTCCATTGATTAACTGACTGAGCCACCCAGGCGCCCCTTAAAAAAGGAAGTCTTTAGGAGCGACTGGGTGGTTTAGTCAGTTGAGCCATCTCAAGTCATGATCTCTCCTGGTTTGTGGGATCAAGTCCCATGTTGGGCTCACACTGACAGTGCGGAGCCAGCTTGGGATTCTCTCTCTCCCTCTCTCTGCCTTTCTCTCTCAAAAAGAAGTAAATAAGCTTTCAAAAAAGGAAGTCATTATATCATAATCCCAGGGATGTTGTACTGACTGATCACTTAATGTATGGTTAAAAATTACACTTGTGATTTAACACCAGGAAGGGTAAGAGGAGGCTGATTTTTCTTGTCCTAAACTGGTGCTAAGACTCAAAGCTTAGGGGAAGAGGTGCTAAATTTCGTGTCTTTTAGACAGAGCCACCGTGAGTGGAGAGCACTACATCCTTGTAGGGCTGACCAAGAGGAGGCACAACCCGCTCGCTGCCTTCTCATGCATCAGCCCAGCCGTTCTTGTCCAGGTTCCACCGTCACAGCCTACACTGGGGGAGAAATTGACTGGGTGCCAGGGATATGTTTGTCATTAGTCCTAGACAAATGGGGAGGGGGGATAGGGAGAGTGCAGGGCTCTTGTCGAAATGCCTGTCCTCCCCTTCCCAAAATCACGTGGGTCACCAAAAGATTGAAGGGAGGGGTGGGAGGAATAGATTGAGAAGTGCAGCCTTCCAGTTATCAAATAAATAAGCCACAGAGATGAAAAGTACAGCAGAGGGAATGTAGTCAATAATGTTGTAACAGCGTTGTATGGTGACCGTTGGTGACAAAACTTAGGGCGAGTGTTGTGTGCAAAGTAGAGCATTGTAAAATCACTATGTTGTACATCTGAAACTTAAGATAACATTGTATGTCAAGTACACTTCAATAATAATTTTTTTAAGTTTATTTATTTTGAGAGAGAGAGTGCACAAGCAGGGGAGGAAGTGGGGAGAGAGAGAGGGAGAGAAAGTCCCAAGTAGGCTCCGCAATGTCAAAGTAGAGCCTGATGCAGGGCTCGAACTCATGAACCATGAGATTATGACCTGAGCCAAAATCAAGAGTTGGATGCTTAACCTGCTGAGCCACCCAGCTGATTTGAAGGGAATTGGGACGCCTGGGTGGCTCCGTTGGTTAAGGATCCAACTCTTGATTTCGGCTCAGGTCATGATCTCATGGTTTGTGAGATGAATCCTGGGGTCAGGTGCTGTGCTGATAGTGCAGAGTCTGCTTGGGATTCCCTCTCTCCCTCTCTCTCCCTGACCCTCTTCTATGCTCTCTCACTCTCTGTAAATAAATAGATAAATTGATGATGGGGAGAGAGAGAGAGAGAGAGAGAAAACAGCAAGTAACATTTAAAAAAATTGAAGGGCGTGTGTTTAGCTCTCTCCCCAGCTAGCTGGCAGCTGTGAGCTGCCAAGTCTGTATACCCCATGGCCAGTACTGTCCAAGCAGAGGTGAGCATGATGAGGGGGTCTCGGGAGGACCTGGTGTGCGTCCTGGGGCAGTGGGAGTGTACGGGCCTCATAGACATAAGGATGGATGTCTAGTTCTCATAGAGACATTTCTGAAGGTAGGGAGGCTTGACCAGATAGTTTGCCGGGATAGTGGCCTGGTGAAAGACAACATGGCTCTTAGCCATTACCATGGCCCCACATGAAGGGGAATATGGTTACAGGAAGGGGAGGAGCCTGGAGGCTGCCCAGGGAGCCAAAGGACGTAATTCATCACCTGAAGAGGGCATTGGGGGTAGCCTAATGGCAGCAGAAGGGAAGCATGGCCACCCTTGTCTCAGGGGGTGCTCCACCATGGAGGGGGCCGGGAAAACCTGCACACTATCCCTAGAGAACCCCACACCACCTTCTCTAAAGAGCCCTCACCCAGGTAGAGATCACCAGCCATCAGCTGGACCCAGAGCAAAGCCACTTCAAAAGGCAAGCCTGCCTTTTCTATCCCCTTTCTGCCCCATCTTTGGGGAACTGAGCTCTGAAGAGGAAGGGGAGGAAAGAAGGAGGGAAATTGGAGTTGAAATTGGATCAGACCTAATTATCCTAACCAAAGGAGAGGAAAGTTCTAAGAGTGATGTGACCACCTTATTTTAAAATGCAAGCCAGCTCCCCTTTGCTGCGCTGCACATGCTATAACATTTACTTATTTATTACATCTCTTATTTACTGTCTTTCTCTTTCCCGCTCACCTCTACCCTCATCCCAAAATGTAAACTCGCGAAGATCAAGGATATTGGCTTTCAACTGATGTTTCCCTACTCTCCCTTCTGGTACCCTGCCACTACATGTGGCTACTCAACTTGAACTTACAATGAAACAAAGTAAATTCATTGCTTCAGTTGCACTAGCCACATTGAAGTACTTAATACCCCTGTCTGGCTAGTGGCTACTATATTGGGCAAGACAGATGAGGAGCATTTCAATAACACTGACAGTTTTATTGAACATTGCTGATCTAGAACAATAGCTGACATGCTGGGCCACTCAAATGTTTGTAGAATGAGTAACTGAATGGCTAAGTTGTTTTTAAGACAAGATAGTCTAAGAGTCTAAAGGTAAGTTGTGGGGCGCCTGGGTGGCTCAGTTGGTTAAAGGTCCAACTTCCGCTCAGGTCATGATCTCATGGTTTGTGGGTTCAAGCCCCGTGTCAGGCTCTGTGCTGACAGTCAGCTCAGAGCCTGGAGCCTGCTTCAGATTCTGTGTCTCCCTCTCTCTCTGACCATCCCCTGCTCATGCTGTCTCTTTCCCTCTCTCAGAAATAAGTTTTAAAAAAAAAATTAAAAAAAAATTTTTAAATAAAGGCAAATTGCTCTATTATTAGTAGTGTATAAACTTGGGTAAATTATTTAATCTTTCTGTGCACCCATCACTAGACACTTAGTCATTTATAAGCATTTAAAAGGTGCTTTTAGGGGCACCGGGGTGGCTCAGTCAGTTAAGCATCTGACTTCGGCTCAGGTCACGATCCCAAAGACCGTGGATTCCAGCCTCACTCTGGCCCATGCTGGTGGTGTGGAGCCTGCTTGGGATTCTCTCCCTTCCCCTCCCCGAGCACATGTGTGCACATGTTCTCTCTTTCTCTCTCTCTCAAAATAAATAAATAAATAAACTTTAAAGAAGAAGAAGGAGAGGACATGGAGGAGGAGGAGGAGGAGGAGGAGGAGAAGATGCCTGGGTTCTAGTTTTTTCATTTAATTTAATTTAAAACTAAAAAGCGCTCTTAGAAAATTGATTGCTCTGGAAAAACATAGATATAGCCACTGAAAGGATACACAAATCAAGGGATGCATCCATTCTTTGGAAGGCCCAGTATATAGCCTAGAGATTATTGGAGGCTCTGGAGTCAGGTGGCCTGAGGGGAAAATCCCAGCATCTATTTTTCCCGCTGGATGATTAGAATAAGTCTCTTGGGGTGAGAATGAGGGAAAGATATGGTTCTACCAGCTGATCCTCTGTGTGCTGCCCCATCCCCAATGCCATGTGATCTCACCGATGAAGACTCACCTTCTAACTCTCTCTTTATAATAGGATTCTTTCCCTGTTATGTGTAAAATACTAAAACATGGCATTCAGCCAATCCCCAAATGAATAACCACCATTCAAAGCAAGTAGCCAGAATCTCTGTTCCAAGCTTCGTGCTAAGCGCTGGAAGTTCGGAGATGAAGAGCAAAGGTTCATGTCCCAAATAGCTGGGACTGCAGCGAGGAGAGGCGTTCACTGAGTTTTGTAGAAGCGTGTTCAGAATGCCAGGGGGCACCAGGGAAAGGGCACATAACCAAGCCCAGGGAGCCAGCAAGGCCATATCTGGAGGCGGTAATGGCTGAGTCTTGAAGTATGAGAAGGCGTTATGAGTAGGAGTTTCAAAGGGGGGAAAAACCATACAGTTGCAAGAAAAGGAAGGAGAAAGAGCACGGCAGTCTAGGAGCCCCGATGGTTCAGTGCAGGATAGGAGCTGAGGGCAACAGGAGAAGAGGCTGGCAAGGAGCAGGGTTGATCTCCGAGGGCCCCACACACCCTGCTAAGAGTGTTGAGTTTATTCAGAGGGGGTAGAGGGAGCCAGAGAATAAACATTCTTTGTGATGTAAATGCGGATGGTTAGAGCAGAAAGGAGACTGAAAGCATGGACTCTGGAGCCAGACTGTCCTGTCCTTGAAGACTGGCTCTCATTTGATGGCTTTGTGATGGTGGACAGCTTCTTTAAGCCCCAAACTCCTCATCGTACAAAAGGGGAGAACAATCCTCGCTGTGTCATGGAATTTTGTGAAGGTAAAAAGAGGCGAAATATATAAAGCACTTGCTATAGTGCCTAACACATAATAAGTGGTCAGTAAGTGCTATTATTGTAGATCATTGGAATAATTAGTAAGTAGGTTTCTTGTTTGCCTTATTTTTAAATATTTATTTAGAGAGAGGGCAAGCTAGTGCATGCACAAGCAGGGAAGAGGCAGAGAGAGGGAGAGAGACAATCCCAAGCATACTCCATGCTGTCAGCACAGAGCCCGGTGTGGGGCTCAAATTCATGAACTGTGAGATCATGACCTGAGCCATAATCAACAGTTGGACACTTAACTGAGGTGCTCCTGCCTTATTTTTATACTTAAATAGTAATCGAATAAATTAAATTTGTCACAATGATAGGAATTTAAAATGTCCGTGTACTCTAATAAAAATATAAACACTTTATTCATTTAACAAACATTGTTTGACCATGAACAATCCGCTAGGCAGTTTCAGACTCTGAGAATAAAGCAGTGAACAAGGCTGACCAGGGTCTCTGCTCTGAGCTTATATTCTAGCGGTGGAGGCTGACAATAAATAAGTGAACAAGAGGATTACAAGATGTGTAAACTTCACAAGGGAGGGAGATTATCTGTTTGTACCCTGACATAGCCCCACGGCGTGATGCAGAGCCTCCTGTAGGCCCTCGATGAATGTGTCGAGGGGATGAAAGATCATTTCAGATGGTGATGAGCACTAGGAACTGGGCAACATGAAGGGTGAGGAGACTGGCACCGCTGACAAAGTGGCTGTTGACTGAAGTTAGAAAGAGGTGAAGGAGGCGATCATGGGAGAAACTTCGAGAAGAACAGTCCAGGAAAAAGGATGTTCCACGCCAAAGCTAAATGTCCTAGAGCAAAGCTGTGTTGTGCCTGTGAAGAATAGGTCCAAGTTGCTGGAATGCAGCGAGCGAGTGAGGGGGAGGGCGGGGTGGGGCAGGAGGTGGAAGCCACAGGCAAGAGCAGAGCATGCAGGGCATTTAGGCCCATTTCCTTGCCCTGCACAGAAGCCACCTGGGAAGCGGTTTTATTGCTCGGCTCAAAATGCCCACAGAGTGCATTGCTGGGTTCGTCAGCTGCCCTCGCTCCTGTGTAATGGAACGATCTTTCCAGGCTGGGGACGTGGACACAGACTGGATTCCTCTCTCCTGCTCGTGGCAGGCCTCCGCATTGGCGCTTTCCCTGCTCAGTGTTTCGGGCTCTGTTGGGTTTACTTGTGAGATCGATGTGACAATAAAGTGAAATCTTACCCTCTGGGGGGAAACATTTAAAGTGCAAAGGGGAGGCAGTTGAAGACTTTAAACAGGTGAAAAAGATGGTCTGAATTAAATTATTCATCATCGCTTTGGTGGCTGGGTAGGGAAGAAATCGCAGGAGAGTGAGAGTGGCGGAAAGGGGGTCCATTAGGTGACTATTAAAATGGTCAAAGTCCAGGACAATGGTGGCTTGGACTGGGGGCCTCGAACGGGAGGTGTAGGTAGGAGGGAACCCCCCAGATCAGATGCCAATCATTTGTAGTCTTTTGGTGGGGATGTACATGCACACACCACACACCACACACACTACATCACACATACACGTATGCACACACGCACACACACAACACCACATACACCACACACACCACAGCATAAATGTTTTATGTAGCATGAGATTATTTCTGCCTCCAGAGGGCACTTGAGCCTTACAAATACATCCCAGGGGCAGAGCAAGTTAATTCTTGGGCAGAGAAGCCCCTTCCCTAGGACATAATTTGAGAGGGCCAGAAAAGCAAAAACAGCGATCTCATCTGGAGCTACAGTCTTTGCTTATTGGAATTTAAAAGCTCTTCTTTTAAAAACTGAATTTCCTTGCAACGGCTTTATAATAGAACGGCAATCCGGGCTTTCACACATTTGTGCTAGTTGAATTACATAACTATCCTTCCAGTGCATACATGAGACAGAGGCAGTTTGACAGGCAGGTGAGGGGAGAAGAAGCCTCATTTTGAGGGGCTTGGCCAGGGTGCCAGGCCTGAGTGACACCCAGAGCTGGGAGGTATAGACAGCCCCAGGGACAGATTGAGCATGAAAAGGCAAGGGCTGGGGGTGGGGCAACCAGGGAACTTTCAGATGCTTCAGAATTTGGGCTGAGGACAGTTCTGTCTGGAAACGTCTCTTGTCATCTCCAGAAATCATTTGCTAAGCACTGTTTCATCGTGGTTCTATGTCTTGGGCCACACAATCCCCGTTAGAATGACATGATCCTGCTCTTTGATAAAATCCAAAGGAATTTTACACATTCTACTGAGAATGAGTCATTTTACACAGAGGGGAGAAAACAAAGCATCTAGACAGTCTGGTCTGAAGGGCACAAAACCACTTCCTCTTCCGCCCTGTTTCCCATACGTGTCCTGACGCAGGTCTCTCCCTGCCTCCTCCCATCTTACGCTGTCCTTTGGCTTTGTGCCCTGAAGACCTAGTGAAGAGGCTACTGAGGAGACTACCATGATCCAGGAGCTCCTCCACCTGGGCCCCCAAACCCCCCCATCCCCCGCCGTGACTGTGCCTCTTTGATGCCTTGTAAATATTGTTGCACCTCCTGTTAACCTATCTGTGGGTCTGACCAGATCACCAGCCCCTGGACGCAGAGATGAAGTCTTACCCATCTTTGTATTCTAAGACCAAAACTTGATTTTCACATAGCAAGTGTTACATATTTATACTAATACCATGTATCTGCATTTATTTTACGTAAACACGTACATTCACCTATTTTAGGCTGTGTTTGATACTATTATTTGACTGGGTTTATAGTCTACATTAGCTGGAAATACATTTATATAGAAGGGAAAGATAAACATTGCCTATTGTGGAAGGTGTGGAAACAAAACAGCTCTTGCCCCATCTACGCAAAAAGAAGGGAAATATTACATCTGACATTCTACCCCGCCCCCTCCAGCCACCCATTCCCCACCCAGATCAGGAAATGTCGTGACAAGCTATGCCCCCAGAGAGCCCAGCTAGGCTCATTTCTCCTCTCTGAGCCTTCGGCCAATACATAGTCTTGGCAAAGGTGTTCATAGTGCTGTGCTACTTTTGCTGGTGGGGTCACAAGTAAGTTGAAATGACTGGCTAAAAATGCCGATGGGTGGACTTATTCTGCAGGCATATTGCACAAAGAACAACCCTAGTGTACCAATACCACGGCCAGCCTGGCTAGCTGGGTTTCCAAGTATTGACTGTTCCTGGACTCCTTCTTCCATGGCGTCATCCCTCTGCTGTGGCACACAATTACCTTGCACTGGATAACCCTGATGTCACTCAGAAAATTAAGTGAGGTAATAGCTATAGATTGTTTGGCGCTCGCCGATGGCAGTTAGTGTTGCTATTATCACCAGTCACCATACGGCAGGTGTGGAATGTACCTCCTGGTTTTGTCGGAAAAGGTTTATGCACTCTTTTACACGGAAGCACTGAAAGTTAATTTAGAGTTGATTTTAGAGGATTATTTTACATATAAAATAACCCTCTTTTATTGATAGATGGAATCACAAATTCTGGATATGTATTCATCCAGATAATCAGTAACATGTACCAACACTGAAGATAAAATATAAAATCCATCGCTAAAAAATACAAGTGTGTTGGTATCAGCGAATACTGGTATATAATGGAGAACAAAGCAATGTACATATTAGAAAATGAATCACATAGACAGGTAAGGCTACTGACTGAAAAATAATTCACAATATAAATGAAACTTGAGGGACACCTGGGTGGCTCAGTAGGTTGAGCATCTGACTTCAGCTCGGGTCATGATCTCGTGGTTCGTGGGTTCCAGCCCCACGTCGGGCTCTGTGCTGACAGCTCAGAGCCTGGAGCCTGCTTCAGAGTCTGTGTCTCTCTCCTTCTCTACTCCTCCCCTGCTCGCACTCTGTCTCTTTCAAAAAGAAATAAAGATTAAACTTTTTTTTTTTTATTTCTAGGAGAGAGAGAGACAGCGTGAGCAGGGGAGGGTCAGAGAAAGAGGGAGACAGAGAGTCCGAAATAGGCTCCAGGCTCCGAGCTGGCAGTCAGCACACAGCCCGACGCGGGGCTCAAACCCACGAACCGCAAGATCATGACCTAAGTGAAAGTCGGACGCTTAACCGACTAAGGCGCCCCAAGATTAAACATTTTTAAATAAATAAATCAGTAAACAAAACTTGATTGGATATGAAGTGTACACAGAGAGCAAGCGTGATGGAAAATGGAATGAAACGAGTGCAAACACTCTGATGAATGCACACGCAAGCAGCCACAGAAGCTGTAACCTGCCGTGTGTGTTCCACTGTCCCGCCAGAGAGCAGTGGCTTCCCCATTTGCCCTGGTGTGGTCCGCCAGTATGAACAGATCAGCAGCAAATGGCAGATTGGCAGATTATGTCTAAGTTTTTCCAAGATGTATTATTTACTTAGATTGAAGGTGTTTCTTGGAATTGGCACATGAATCTGGGGTAGATTCGATAGTATGGGAAGTAAGTGCATTAGGATGGGGTGAAATTGCTTTTCCCATTAAGCTGACCTGCTATTCAAATATCTTTGCTGCTATTTTGTAACTTTGTGTAAATATTCCTGTTTTTAATATTTTGGTATAATTATTAATACTATGTCCAACATTGGATTTCGGCTTAGTGAACCACTAGTCATTGAGTTCCACTTCTAACTCATTAGCTAAAAAACTTCAATGATCATTTATTCATTGAGTGATTTGGATTCAGAGTACTATAGATACATAAAATTTAAGGGGAGCCTGGGTGGCTTAGTCGGTTAGGCATTAGACTTTCGCTTAGGTCATGATCTCACGGTTCGTGGGTTCGAGCCCCGCGTCGGGCTCTGTGCTGACTGCCAGCTCAGAGCCTGGAGCCTGTTTCAGTCTGTGACTCCCTCTCTCTCTGACCCTCCCCTGCTCACGCTGTCTCTCTCTCTCTCTCTCTCCTAGAAATAAATAAAACATTTAAAAAATAATAATAAAATAAAATAAAATTTGGGAAGGGAGTGTGTGTATGTGCGTGTGTGTATGTGTTATGGCAATAAATATAATTACCACACTGTACTCTAGTTAGCCATCAGCATAGACTTCAAATACTGCATTTGATAGCTGGGCCAGTCCTTTCCCTTTTGCACCTCTGTGACACCTGAGGAAGGTCTAATTCTCAATCCTGGTCCTTCCTGCCTGCCTCATATTGCAGAGAACCAAAAATGCTTATCTATGTCTCAGGATATGACCCCTCCTAAACTCTCAGGCTGGCCTTGTCCAAGGATGTGCTATAATTCAGAATATTTGAAAAACTCTTCTCAACATCCAATGCTAAGTGTATATATTGCTTTAAAATACAGCTGACTATGTAGGGCGCCTGGGTGCCTCAAGTCAGTTGAGTGTCCAATTCTTGGTTTCAGTTCAGGTCATAATCTCATGGTTTGTGAGACTGAGCAAGCTCCACACCAGGCTCTACGCTGACAGTGTCTCTCTCATTCTCTGCCCCTCCCCCACTCACAGGTTCGTGACTGCTCTCTCCCTCACAAATAAACTTTAAAAAATAAAAATAAATACAACTGAATGCAACATCAGTAATACTTTTACCTAAATTTCTGCCTTTGAATCATTTTTGGAATCTAATCTTTGAATAGATTCCAGAGATCTTCAGCACCATGAGTTGGCTGGAAACAATAGTCTCCTTATTTCTTAAAAAAAAATTCTTTCATTCCATTTTCTTAAGCACCTGTATGTATTACTATATTAAAATTTTTAACAACAGGGATGTCTTGGTGGCTCAGTCAGTTAAGCATCCGACTTCAGCTCAGGTCATGATCTCATGGTTCGTGGGTTCGAGCCCCGCATCCGGGCTCTGTACTGACAGCTAGCTCAGAGCCTGGAGCCTGTTTCGGATTCTGTGTCTCCCTCTCTCTCTGACCCTCCCCTGCTCACACTGTCTCTCTCTCAGAAATAAAACATTAAAAATTTTTTAAAAATATTTAACAACAATGACAATGTATTCTCCCTGGACTCTCTAGTATGAGTTGACCGATGAAAGTTTACTGTTAGGTCCAGAAGTAGTAATTGCTGAAAAAACTGGCTTTGGTGTTCTGTAGGAGTCTACATTTGAAATCAGAAGACATCCTTATAAAGAACAGTGCTTACTAGACTTCTAGATAGTTTAACATCTTCAACCAAAATGGCTTTCTGCAGGAGCTTCAGACTTGACTAACACTTCTATGTGCCAGGAGGGTGGTATGCACCAAGCCAATGGGACAAGAGCTGGTGTGCCCAGGACTCTTCTAGACCTTTCCCTATGCACCTCTTAATCCAGCTGTTCATTTTTAACAGCACTAGTAATGGGACAGATAAACACTGATGCCAGCTGCTATGAAGCACAGTGAAAACTATAAGTTCACTTCTGTGATTCTCCTGCTAAAAAACTAATAACTTATATCTAATCACTAGAAGACAGAAAAAAAATGAGATGTGCTACAAATTAACTGGCCCCATCTCTTCAAAACTGTCAAGGTCAAATACTTGAAACTACTGTAACATTGTGTGTCAACTATACTTCGATTTAAAAAGTCAAGGTCACGGGTCGCCTTGGTGGCTCAGTCCATTGAGTGACTGGCTTCGGCTCAGGTCATCATCTGATGGTTTGTGAGTTCAAGCCCCGTGTTGGGCTCTGTGCTGACACCTCAGAGCCTGGAGGCTGCTTCATATTCTGTGTCTCCCTCTCTTTCTGCCTCTCTCCCACTCACACTCTCTCTCTCTCAGAAATAAATAAACATTAAAAAAATTTTTTTTAAGTCAAGGTTATGAAAAATAAAGATGGACTGAGTCAAAGTAGATGAAGAGGCATGGAATTTCTTATCTGCGATTTCTGATCAGGTCCTGGACCAGGAAAAGAGTTTCTTTCTGGTTTTTTTTATAAAGGACATCACTGTGACAGTTGACAGAATTTAAATAAGGTCTGTAGATTGAATTTTGGTATTAATGTTAATTTCCTAACTTTATAATTGTACTGTACTCTTGTAAAGAGAATGTTCTTTTTTAAGAAAATATACCCCCAAATTATTTAGAGGTAAAGGAAATTATCTCTGTAACTGATTTTCAAGCATTTTGTGAAAAAATAATAGGTGACAGAATGAGAATGATAAAACAAATGTGATAAACTGTTAACATTTGGGTAGTCTGGGTTAACTATAAAAGGGAAATATTTATACTGTTTTTGCAATTTTTTCTCCATGTCTACAATTATTTAAATATGGCAAGTTTATTTAAAAAATGGTCAGGGTGCCAGTGCCTGGCTGGCTCAGTCAGTAGGACATACAACTCTTGATCTCACGTTGTGCATAGAGCTTACTTTAAAAACAACAACAAGAAGCAAAACAAAACAAAACAAAACAAAAAACTTACAGACTTGTCTTCTGCACAGGTTCTTTGATTTTTAAACTTTCAAAGGATATTACTTTTCAAATTTTACTTTAAGAGTAGCAAATACTTCTATAGTGCTTACTGTGTTCCAGGCACTGTTACAAGCACTTATAGACATTTTAACCCACTTAATCCTCACAGCCACCTTGAAGATAGGTGCTATTATTATTCTCTTTCCACAGATAAGGCATTTGAGGCCCAAAGAGGGTAGGAAAACTTGCCAAAATTCCCAAAGAAAGGGACAGAGCCTAGTCCCCCACTCTGCCCATCCCAGAACCGTTATATTCCGCTGTGCCTATTTTACCTGAGCTATGGAATTGTTGGTTTTTTTAAGATTTTATTTTTAAGTAATCTCTACACTCAACATGGGGCTTGAACTTACACCCCCGAGATCAAGAGTCGTATGCTCTACTGACCAAGCCAGCCAGGCAAACCCTGAGCTATAGAGTTTTAGTGTGACTGCTTTATTCTTTATTTCTATGCTTTCAATTTTTTGGGAAAAATTATGAATGTTTTAAAAAAAATGTGTACTAGAGCTTATTTTTCTCTGATTATAAGAATTTTGTGGGTGATCTATGTCTTATGGCACACTTGAAGTAGTTTTATCTGCTTCTAGTACTGAGCCCTGTCTCAGCCTGCCTCCAGGTATTAAGGAGGTAAGGAGACGCATGAAGTTAACTCTCTAACATGTAACAGGATATCCTTTTTTAGTTGACTTTGACATTTGGTTGGCCTTGTCAATCACCGGCATTAATATCTGAAACCTCAAAAGGCAGAATATTTTCATTAGCCTTTGAGCATTCATGACTTGTCTATGTATTGTTTTAGGTGACTTTGGCATCAACTCTAACATTAGTGCCTAATGGCAAACTTACCGCAACTTTTTTCAAAAGAGTTATCTCATATTTTACAAAATCTAAATCAAGAAGCCTTTTCCTGGGGCGCCTCGGTGGCACAGTCGGTTAAGCGACTGACTTTGGCTCAGGTGGTGATCTCACGTTTCTTGCATTTGAGCCCTGTGTGGGTTCTGTGCTGACGCTCAGAGCCTGGAGCCTACTTCGGATTCTGTGTCTCCCTCTCTCTCTGCCCCTCCCTTGCTCATGCTCTGTCTCTCAAAAATAAATAAATGTTTAAAAAATTTTTAAAAAGAAGGCTCTTCTTTTAAAAAGTACAATCTGCACCTACAATCTTCATCTGAAGCACATTCTCATTAAAATGGATAGTCCCTAGTGGATAGGTCCCTAACATTTCTTTTGCTTTTATAAAATTTGTCTCCCCATACAGGGGCACCCAGCTAGCTCAGTTGGTTGAGCATCTTACTTTGGCTCAGGTCACAATCTTGTGATTAGTGGGTTCAATCCCTGCATCAGTCTCTGTGCTGACAGCTCGGAGCCTGGATCCTGTTTCAGATTCTGTGTCTCCTTCTCTCTCTGCCCCTCCCCCCACACTCCCTCTCTCTGTCTCTCTTTCTCTCAAAAAATAAAAAACTTAGGGGTGCCTGGGTGGCTCAGTTGGTTAAGCATCCAACTTCGGCTCAGGTCATGATCTCTCTCAAGGTTCGTGAGTTCAAGCCTTACATTGGGCTCTGGGCTGACAGCTCAGAGCAGAGCCTGCTTCAGATTCTGTGCTTCCCTCTCTCTCTTCCCCTCCCCAGCTTGCACTCTGTCTCTCTCAAAAATAAATAAACATTAAAAATTTTTTTTAATAAAAAAATAAAATTCGTCTTACCACACTAATCTCAGAAGCGTGGCTTTGCTGACACCAGCACCTGGATGTTGTCGAGTGGACTTTGACATTCAGGCTGGAATGATGCCAATGGAACACACACATGCTGTTAAGCAGGCATGGGAGACAGCGAAGAGCCCAGATTGGTTGGCAGGCTGCGGCTGGCAATTCCTAGGCATGTGACTTTGGGTGCCTCACCTAACCTTTCTGAGGCTCATTTTTCCTGTTAGAACACTGGAGATAAAAATCCTTGCCTTGCCTACCTCAATTATTATCATGATGATAAAATTAAATAATGTGATGGTTCTTTGCAAAATTGTATAGAAACTGAAAAATGAAATTCTTATAATCAAGGGGCACTGGGTAGCTCAGTTGGTTGAGCCTCTACTGTTGACTTCAGCTTAGGTTGTGATCTCATGGCTCGTGGGTTCAAGCCCCACATCGGCTCTGTGTTGATAGCATGGAGCATGCGAGGGACTCTCCCTCTCTTCCTCTCTCTGCCCTTCCCCTGCTCATACTTTCTCTGTCTCTGTCTCTCTCTCAAAATAAATAAATACACTTTAAAAAATCAAGATGATTGGAAATTTTTAAAAAAGAGATAAACAGGAAAGCAAACTAGGCTGATAAAATGAATCGACTTAATTAAAAGTTTGCCAGGAGGTGGAATTAAGTCCCCAAAGGTGGTCCCAATGAGCCACTCCTCCTGGTATTCAAAGGGAAGTATAGTTCACTTCCTTAGAATCGGGGCTTGCCCTGCAACTCTTTTTTTTTTTTTTTTTACCAACAGAATGTCATAGAAGTGATATTATGTACTTTCTAATCCTAGGTACTAAAAAGTTGTGCAAATTAGCCTGGGCCTCATGAAACACTCACGGCAAAGCAGGGCGGTTTCTCTGTGAAAAACTCAAATACTCTACGATGCCATGCTGTAAGGAAACCCGAGCTAGCCCGCTAGAGAGGGGTGGGGGAGGAAAAAGATCTCTTCACCCTCTATTCATCTTAGCTTCAATGGCTGGGACCCTGTAAATTAGACTGATAAAAGGTTAACAAGACAAAAACAAACAAAAGTTAATAATGCATACACTACGCGTGCGTGTGCGCACACATGAACCCTCAGAGATGAGTAACTCAAAGGAGTGGTTAGAACTTGGGCTTACGTAGCATCTTAACAAAACAGCAGTGAACTTTTAGAGAAGTGACATCACCAAGGCAAAGGACTATGACTTTCAAGAGCAGCAAACCTGACAAAGGCAAATATATGGGGAGCTAATGGAAGATTAGGGTTGGTGAGCAGAGTTAGGCAACATAGTCAGTGTCCTCTCTGGGCTGACAAGGGTCTAGGGCTGTATGCAGTGATAAACTTCTGTGCTTCCTGGGAGACAAGTGAGGGGAACACCTTCACAAATTTATGTCCTGTTTTTAGGCAAAAAAGGGGAAAGCAGAGAGCTCCTTGTATTTGCTTCTCATGTGTCCATGGCTCATGATGATCTTTATGTCAAAATGGTGTATTTTAGGGTCACATATTCTGCTACCCTTCAGAGGCCATATGGAGAGAAAGCAAGTGAGAGAGGGAGAGAAAGAACATTACTCAGCCAAGCCCTGCTTCTGCCAGCATCCCAGCTGCACCATCAACTATGTGAATGAAAAAAACACCTGGGACAAGGATGCCCAGGTGGCTCAGTTAGCTCAATGTCCAACCTCGACTCAGGTCATGATCTCACGGTTTGTGAGCTCCAGGCATGCGTCGGGCTCTGTGCTGACAGCTCAGAGTGGAGCCTGCTTCAGATTCTGTGTCTCCCTCTCTCTCTGCCCCTCCCCCATTCATGCTCTCTGTCTCTCTCAATAAACAAACAAACAAACATTTAAATTTAAAAAAGAAAAACATCTGGGACATCCAATCCAGACTAGCTGCTGTCTGACTGCAACCACATGACAGACGCCAAGCAGAAACCGCCCAGCCGAGCGCAGTGAGCCACAGAACAGTGAGAGAGAATAAAGTGTTGTTTTAAGCTGCTCTTTTGGGGTGATCTGTTATGCAGCAATTGATCATTGGAAAATAGAATACTTTGTCTTTTGTTTTCATGGAAGGCTTGTTGAGTTAATCAGTGTAGAATTTCATGAGACATTTGGGAAGAAGTCACTGGTGTATATCAGGACCTATTTCAATTGATTTGCTGCCTCTTGCCAAAGGTTCTAGAAAGTGCATTTCCAGGGGGGTACTAAGAAGAAAATGACTGGTGAGTCAATGCCAGAATAGAAGGAGGGAAAACATTTTCTACTTTCAGGCTACATTTTTGTTGCTCTCATTAATGATTGCTCTGGACAATTATGTTTTTTCATAGGATAGGCTTATTTTTCTTTTCCTTAGGATATTCTCAAATTCCCCTGTGGCTTACTTTGTGGCCAATTAGAACTGCTTTAACTACCTTTTTTGTTAAAGTCAGGTTTGTTGAAATATCATTTATATACAGCAAAATGCACACATTTTAGGTGTACAAGTTTTTTAAGTTTTGGTAACTGAGAAGCCACGACCTCCGCCAGAGTCACGCCAGTATTTCAGTAAGTTCTGCAAGTTCCCTCATGCTCTGTCATACTCAGTCACCTCCTTCCAGTCCCATCTCCTGGTAATTTTTTTTTTTTACCATTGTTATTTTATTTACTTATTATTTTTTTTTTGTAATTTAAATTCTAGTTAACATACAGTGCAATAACATACCATTTCAGGAGTAGCATCCAGGAATTCATCACTTACATAAAACACTCAGTGCTCATCAAGACAAGGGCCCTCCTTAGTACCCATCGCCCATCTAGCCCATCCCCCAACCAACTCCCTCCATCAACTCTCAGTTTGTTCTCTATTGTTTAGAGTCTCTTGTAGTTTCTTACTCTTCTCGTTCCCCCACCCTTGCCATGTGTTCATCTGGCTGTTTCTTAAATTCCACATATGAGTGAAATCATATGGCATTTGTCTTTCTCTGATTGACTTATTTCGCTTACCATAATACATTCTAGTGGCATTCACAAATGGACACAATTTCATTCTTGCAATGTGTCACTGCAAATGACGCAATTTCATTCTTTTTGATAGCTGAGTAATGTATCATTGTACACACTACATCTTCTTAATCCTTTCATCAGTCGGTGGACATGTGGGCTCTCTCCATAGTTTGGCTGTTGTTGATAAACGTGCTATCAGCATCAGGGTGCGGGTACCCCTTTGAATCTGTATTTTTGTATTCTTTGGGTAAATACCTAACAGTGCCATTACTGGGTCATAGGGCAGTTCTATTTTTAGTTTTTTGAGGAGTCTTCATACTGTTCTCCAGAGTGGCCCCACCGCCTGGTAACTTGTGATCTGATTTCTGTCCCTCTAGCTTTGTCTTCTTCACATTGTTATTTAAGTGGATTCATGAAATCTGTGGGCTCTTGGCCTTATGTTCCACTAACTTAGCATAATGACTTTGATGTTCATGCAAATTAATAATCTGATTAGGGCTTTTAATACTTTTTCTTTAAGTGTATACAAAGCTATGAATGACTAAATAAGCCACAGGATCATTGCAGTATGCCTCACAGTTTTGTCTGAAGACCAGTACCAGAATCATCTGGGGTGCTGAATCTCAGATTCAGATCTTCTGAGCCTCTCAGTAATGTGTATCAGTAAGCGCCTCTACTTTTATGCATGAGTAAAATCATAAACTGCCAGGTATTTCCAAAATGAACAAGAGTATCAGAGTTAACTGGTTCTGAATTTGAATCTTGCTCTGCCGTGGACTAGCTGCAGGAAGTTGGGCAAATTACTTAAACTCTCTGCACCTATTTTTTTTCTCTTTGTACTTGGAAATAACTTATTTATTCACTGAATATTTTTGAGCATCTATGACATGACAGGCATGGCTCTAAGAACTAGGATTGCAGCAATGAATAAGACAAAGTCCACTTCTTCATGGGACACACATTCTGTCAGAGTGAGATAATAAGCATTTAAGCATATAAATATGGGATTAATTTCACTTAGTGATACTCTGTAGAAAATGGAACAGGATTCTGACACAGAAGGTACCTTAGTTTTAAGAGACGATCTAGATTACTTGTCACAAAAACACTCAAAACTACATTTAAACAAGATGGAAGTGGTCTTCCCCCCTTACTTTGTGACTGTCTGGAGGAAGTGGTTAAGGACAGAGGTAGGATGGCTATCATCTTCATCTCTGAAATCCTTCATCTCTCCATTCCCTGGCTATCATCTGGTCTATATTCCAACCAGGAGGAAGGAGACAAGTTTGTGTGGAATTTGTGCCCATTTCTTAAGGGCACATCACGGCTACTCACAGTCTATTGATTAGATGCAGAAATACCTGCCTGCAAGGGAGGCTGGGAAATGTAGTCTCTCCTGTGGCCATGTGTTGAGCTAAAGCTCCAGAGGAAGAAGCAAATGGGGATTGGGAGACAGCAATCCCTGCCAGAGAGTGTGACTGGATGGCTCACGATGCTATTTTAACCACAGAAATCAAAGGCCTCTTTTGGAAAGTGACCATTGAAGGAGTCAGCGTTGAGCAAGGCTGAATTTCAATCCCTACTTGTTTCCTTTAGCCAGGTTCTCTCATAGAGGTCACATCCTATCTGCCCTAATAGAAGGAGGTAGGGCATATGCAGGGTATATACTGCCGTAGAGTTGACTAGGATCAGGATAATTGGGACAGGATCTACCTTCAGAGAAGCTGTGAATCTGAGATGGCAGTTTCAGTCCCCTTTGTCAACCTTAAAAAAAAAGTTGAGGGCTATTATAAGAAATTGGAAAAAGGATGAGGTAACTATTAAATGTGACATGAGGGCACCTAGGTGCGTCAGTCGGTTAAACGCCTGACTTGGGCTCAGGTCATAATCTCGCTATTCGTGAGTGTGAGCACTGCATCAGGCTCTGTGCTGACAGCTCAGAGCCTGGAGACTGTTTCGGATTCTGTGTCTCCCTCTCTCTGCCCTTTCCCCACTCATACTGTCTCTCTCTCTCTCAAAAATAAATATTTTAAAAAATTTAATGTGATCTTAATGGACTATTACACTCAATGGGTTTTCAACTAGATATCAAGTGATACTAAATTATGTATGTTCCCTTGGTGATATTCTGTCTCCATCTGGGTGGTGGTTCACATCCGCCAGTTAATTCTGAGCACATTTTCCTCAACATGTTTATGACTCCCACTTTTCGGTATTTCAGATTACAAAGAATTTGCCACCGATCTTGATTCTTTTTTGAAATTGTAGGGGAAAAGCTGATGTCAGCATTCAACTATCCACATGCAATTCTAAGCTAGAGGTTCCTAGGTGTCTGCGTGGCTCAGTTGGTTAAACATCTGATTCTTGATCTCGGCTCAGGTCATGATTTCACATGTTCCTGGGTTCCAGCCCCGAGTTGGGCTCAGCACCAACAGCACTGACAGTGCAGCCTGCTTGGAATTCTCTCTCTCTCTCTCTCTGCCCCTCACAAGTGTGTACAAGCTTGTTCTCTCTCGCTCTCTCTCAACATAAATAAATAGGGGCGCCTGGATGCTTTAGTCAGTTGGGCAGTGAACTCTTGATTTCAGCTTAGGTCATGATCCCATGGGTTTGTGAGTTTGAGCCTCTGGTTGGGCGTCTGCATTGACAGCGCAGAACTTGCTTAAAATTCTCTCTCTCTCTCTCTCTGCCCCTCCCTCTCTCTCAAAAATAAATAAAATAAAATTTGTTTTAATTAAAAAAAATAAGGGCACCTTGGTGGCTTAGCTGGGCAAGCCTCCAACTTCGGCTCAGTCATGCTCTCACAGCTTGTGAGCTAGAACCCTGCGTTGGGCTCTGTGCTGACAGCTAAGAGCCTGGGGCCTGCTTCACATTCTGTGTCACCCTCTCTCTCTGCCCCTCCCCTGCTTGCACTCTGTCTCTCTCTCTCAAATATAAATAAGCATTAAAAGTTCCTTAATTAAAAAAATAAACTTAGGGGCGCCTGGGTGGCTTAGTCGGTTAAGCGTCCGACTTTCGCTTAGGTCATGATCTCGCGGTTCATGGGTTCGAGCCCCGCGTCGGGCTCTGTGCTGAATGCCAGCTCAGAGCCTGGAGCCTGTTTCAGAGTCTGTGACTCCCTCTCTCTCTGACCCTCCCCTGCTCACGCTGTCTCTCTCTCTCTCCCCCCTAGAAATGAATAAAACATTAAAAAAATAAAAATAAACGTAAAAAAAATAAGCTAGAGGTTCCCACGTGACCTATTAGTTGGCATTCTCCCAGCGGGCTTATGCTCACGCACTGCGAGGTTTGACCACCCCACCTGATTCCCTGTTCCCTGCCTTTAGGAAGGGCAGGAAAAACCCAAGCCTTTCTCTTGTAGATTTTTATCTCTAAAACCATTTTTGAAAAGGCAAAACATATATGTCTCACGTGTCTTGACTCTACATCAAGAACAAGGCCTGAAAATAAATACGAATTTATCGGCAGCGTGTCCTACGGTAATTTTTCGTTTTTAACCTTTGTGGCCACGGATCACGTAGAGCATGTGATGAACGCTGTGGATCCTCTCCCCCCAAAACCTCCCGGTAAGGTCAGTTCTCCGCCTCACCTTACTGGCCCCCAAAGTAGCATTTGCACAGTAACCCCCCCACCCCCCCACCCCCGCCCTCCACACTCTCCCTCTCCCGCCTGGGTCCTGCCTCAACCAGGGTATCTCAGCTGAACTCAGGCATCGATTGTACCTCCTCGCCTAGAACCGCCGGACGTAGCAGCCACGGCGGGCGAATCCGGAACACAGGTACCGGCCCCTGTTGCCCACCGGAACCGGAAGGGAAGGAACGCGCCAGGCTGGGGAACGGAAGAGAGAGCGAGGGACGTGTTTAGCAGACGGACGCACTACTCCGTTGTGCTCGCCGTAACGTCTGTTTCTCGGCGATGTTTCCAAGAGTCTCCGCGATCATGCCTCTTCGCCTCCTCTCCCGCGTCCCTTTATGCTCTGCAGGCTCCGAGGCGCGGGCGGCTGCGATTGTGCGACTCGGCGCCCCGCACGGAACGGTCAGGTACGGCATTTCGGCGCTGTTGGCCCCGCAGGTCTTGAGGCAACTCCCGGCCTCCCTCCGGTGCACGCAGTGATTTTTCTCCGGCTTCCTGGGGTCGATGTGATTACCCGCGAGATCCTAGGAGCCGTTGCTTTAAGTCTGAGGAAAGGGAAATCCCGGAAAGGTATGACTTGCCCAAGGTCATAATGTGAGCGAGAAGCAGCTCCGGTTATATGCGTAGTCTGCTGTTCTGTGCTCTTTCTACTGCATACCGCGCCTCGTACCTCTTGTCACTTCTCCCCTCATTCAGTCCAGGCTCCGAAAGTGAAGTTATCCTATTTTTATTTATTTTACTTCCCTAGAGTCTAGTGGTCTCATTCCAGCCTCCATATATTCTCTGGCTCAGTACTGAAAGTACTTACAGTGTACCAATACCGGTGTTAAATCCCGAATAAAAACGATCGTGTCATCACGGAACCTATAGTTCCATCAGGCAGGCAATTCCAGTACCGCGGAGTAAAGCTGAGGTGGTGTAGGTAGCACACACTGCTTTATTAATACAATTAATTGCTGGGTGAGCTAGTCGGGACAGCTAACCGTTGTAGGAAAGAAAGATTCAGAGTGTCCTTTCTGGAAAAGAAGTCCAGTAAAATGTGAAGGGGGACCAAGGGTTGAAGCTAGCCAGTCAAGAAAAGGTAGTTATGCATACTTTATGTTGGTATTTCTTCTCTGAGAACTCTCATCCTTATGAAAATTTAATTTTACTGCACATAGCCCTTGCAGATCGATTTGGGGCCAGTCTGGTTAAGTGCAGCTCCAAGCAGGTTGGTAGCAGTGGGAATGGGAAGTAACAGCTGGATGTAGAAGACAAATTGTACAAATGGTGATTGCTTAAATGACATGTAGCTCAATGAGAAAGTTAATCAGATTAGAATAATACCCAGATATGGTTTTTATTTTTGTATTTTTTTAAATCTTATTTTACTTATTTTGAGAGAGAGAGAGAACATGGGCAGAGAGAATCTCCACTGCAGTGTGGACCCCAGTATGGGGCTCGAACTCATGAGATCATGACCTGAGCCAAAATCAAGAGTCTGCCACTTAATCAACTCAGCCACCCAGGTGCCCCTTTGATTTATTTTAAACAATTTTTTTCTTTTATTTATTTTTGAGAGAGAGAGAATACATATGCGAGAGGTATGGAATGGACGGTGCAGACAGAGAGAGGGAGAGACAGAATCCCAAGCAGGCTTCTGCTTGTGGAGCCCGATGCAGGGAGATCATGCCCCGAGCCGAAATCCAGAGGTGGACCTCTTGACCAACTGAGCCACCCAGGAACCCCTACCCAGACATGTTTTTTTTCTTTAAAGAAAGTAACCTTTCTTTATTAATAGAAATGGCTTTATTTTTATACCTTTTAAAGAGGTATTGTTAAATCATGGTAAGGACTTAACAGTCAGTCAGTTTGGGGTTTGAGAAATAGTAAGTAAAATTTGTTAATCCTGTCAGTGTCTGTAACCTTTTTTTTTTTTTTTAATGTTCCTGTCCTTTATTAACATGTGTACAATTACTTGCTTTTTGATTTCTTGAAGCAGTAGGTCAGCTAGCATTTGTCACAGTCTGTCAAAGTGGTTTGCCATAAAAACTTCAGCACTACGTTCATCTGAAGGGCACGCCTGATGAAGGCAACTGATTTTGCCATTCTCATCCACTTTACAGTATTTCAGGACGACTACCTTAACCTTCTTTCTCTTCTGCTTCTTCTTGGGGGCGGGGTAAGACTTCTTCCTTTTCTTAACACCACCATCAAATCTCAACATAAGGTGACGCTTAGACTCCTTTTGAATGTTGTGTCAGGCCTGGTATGTCCATCTTCCCTTGCTTGCCTGTGAAGATGGGTCTCCACTGATCAAGAGGAATTCCTTCCTTGTCCTGGGTCTTGGCCTTTACATTTTCTATTGTATTCAGGGGATCATCCTGGAGAGTGATGGTTTCCCCATAAGGGCTTTCACAGAAATATGCGTCTTGGTGGCCGTTCTGCTGAGAGTGGATCAGAAAGTTGCGACCTTTTTTTAATGTCATGGAACAAATAGAAAATGATCTTCATATAGAAAATGATTCACTGTGAGGTGAATGGAAGGAGACACCAGTTAGGTGCACCCCCAGCGGCCCCCAGGCCTCACTCAGCTACCCCAGGGACCAGGTGGTCAATCAGTGTCTCAGCACATCTGTAACCCATTTGTGACTCACCAGCATGTCTTAGGCCGTTGGGAGCTTTAAGCTACATGACCTTGGGTAAATCACTTCACTTCTCTGGTTTCCAGTTTCCTTATCTGCAGAATGGGGACAATACTTGCTTTATGGAGTTGATGCGGGTATGAGAAAATGTATGTAAAATATGTTGCACCAGAGTGGGCACATATTATATATTCAATAAATGTTAAAATTGCAATCATTACGATGGCTGACAATAATAATAAAAAGCAAAAGGGAAGGGTTTGAATTGGAAAATTTTAAAACACACAGAAACAATGTTTCTGAGTCCTTACTTTATTATTTTGCATTGCATTTTTCATGTTTTTTCCTTAACACATCTTTCTAGGACAAAACATAAAGTCCAGAGATACTTTGGCACGAACAACGTGATCTACAGCAAGAAAGATAAGCAGTCTGATCCGACGCAGGAGATTTCCAAGGACACAGAGACCCAAGAGAGTGTAAAGGAGAACAGGAAAAAAGACTTCCTAGGTATTATTAAGGGCATGAAGGTCGAATTAAGCACAGTCAATGTACAAACAACGAAGCCACCCAGCCGAAGACAACCTGAGGGTATGGAGGCTATGATTGACAGGCTTCACAAAGCTCCAGAAGCTACCCCCCAAAAGAGGTAAACTGAAGGGAATTTCAACTACATTAAAAGTAGTTTTTGAAACTCCTTTTTCTTTTAGAAAAGAATTTTAAATTAGAGGATCTGGGAGATGCTGCATGAAGATTATCAGTTTGTAAACTCGGAGACTTTAATACTTACTTGAAAGATACTGTTACCCTTCTGTATTTAAATCTGAAGGGAACATGTGCGTACAGTCTAGAGAGAAAAGAGTAGAGATCTAATTGAGAATTCCACATATTCTCTTATGTACTCATCTGTGTTATTAACTGCCATTTAACTGCCTCTTTAAACTGTTAACTACCAAATTGTTTATATCCTGATAAGGAAGTAGCTTCGGGTCTCTGAAGGGCTTGTTTATTTAAAATTTCCATTCAAAACTTCCATCTAGGATAGAATGTGAGCATGTTGATTACAGTTATTTTATAGGACTTCCTTTGACCAGAAACCATCAGTGCTCTCCACTTATGTGATTTCCTTGAAATGTTGTAATTATTTGTGCTCCTCAAATAATTGATTTTAAGTACAGTCAGCAATATTTTAGCATTGTGTTGTGGTTTAAATGACAGTGTTTTGTTTTAATGATAGATAAGTAATGGTGTTTCTTAACGTCAATTCAAGTAAGAAGGTATGTGGCTTGAAGATCCCCATCTCTGAGTTCCCTTAGCAGAATCAATAGATAATGTAGATTCCTATTTTCCAAAACAATGTAATACTATTATGAAATTTCTTGTCTCTATATTGTATCATATTGTTTCAAAACTACCTCTGGAAAGCATAATTGGGTGGTAGGAAAAAGGCTGGGTCCATCCTGAGTGGCCGTCATAGCTGCCTCCTTCTATTTTTTTTTTTTTTAAATAATCTCTGTACCTAGCCTTGGGCTTCAAACCACGACCCTGAGGTCAAGAGTCAGACACTCTACTGGGCCAGCCAGGTGCCCCATCCTCTTCCTTCTTTTTAGAAACAAAATAAGACAATAATATTACATAAAAGTATATAGAATTAGGGGTGCCTGGGTGACTCAGTTGAGCATCCAACTCTTGATATCAGCTCAGGTCACGATCCCAGGGTCATGGGATTGTGCCCCACATTGGACTCCGTGCTAAGCATGGAGCCTACTAAGATTCTCTTGCCCTTCCCCTCTCTCTCCCTCCTTTCCTCCCTCTCTTCCCTCCCTCCCTCTCTTCTCTTCTCTTCTTTCTCCCTCTCCTCCCTCCCTTTCCTCCCTCTCCTCCTCTCTCCTCCCTCTCCTCCTCTCTCCTCCCTCCCCCACTCATGTGCACGCATACACACATGAATACTCCCAAATAAAAATTTAAAAAAAATTTTTTTTAAATGTTTTATTTATTTCTAGGAGAAAGAGAGACAGCGTGAGCAGGGGAGGGTCAGAGAGAGAGGGAGTCACAGACTGAAATAGGCTCCAGGCTCTGAGCTGGCAGTCAGCACAGAGCCCGACGCGGGGCTCGAACCCACGAACCGCGAGATCATGACCTAAGCGAAAGTCGGACGCTTAACCGAGTAAGCCACCCAGGCGCCCCTAAAAGTTTTTTTAAATGTTTTCAAATGTTTGTTTATTTTTGAGCAAGAAGGAGAAAGAGACAGACAGAGCAAGGGTGGGGGAGGGGCAGAGAGAGAGGGATCTGAAGCAGGCTCCAGGCTCCAGGCTATCATCACAGAGCCCAACGCTTGAACTCAGGAACTGTGAGATCATAACCTGAGCCAAAGTCAGATGCTTAACCTGAGCCACCCAGGTGCCCATCAAATAACTTTTTATTTTTTTTATTTTTATTTATTTATTTTTTTTTCTAGGATAGAGAGAGACAGCGTGAACAGGGGAGGGTCAGAGAGAGAGGGAGACACAGACTCTGAAACAGGCTCCAGGCTCTGAGCTGGCAGTCAGCACAGAGCCCGACGCGGGGCTCGAACCCACAAACCGCGAGATCATAACCTAAGCGAAAGCCGGACGCTTAACCAACTAAGCCACCCAGGCGCCCCTAAAATAACTTTTTAAAGTATATAGAATTAGATAATACAGACACACACACATACATACATATACATATGTATACATACGTATATATATGTAAACACTTCCTAAGAGGGTTTTTTTAGCTTCCAGACCTGTTTGTGTCCCATTGTGCTTTTTATTATAATTATACAATTTAATTATCTATTATAGAAATAGTTAAAATGAGCTGAATATTTTGAAAGACTCAGGAAAGGAATTTTTAAAAATTCCTTTCCAATTAGATATGAAAAATGTTAGAAAATTCCGCATTCATACTACTTTGTAAGCATTTTTAAGTTCTTCTCCATGTTTCCACTTTAAAGAAACCAAAATTGGAACTCTTGGAGGAGGTACCATGGGTCAGCGTATATATAAAAGATATATGTTGGAACTTCTCTTCAAGGAGGCTTTAGTCCTGCGTCAAAAGATTGGTGAATGAGAAACATTTTGAGTTTTTCAAAATGAATCTTTTAGGGCACTTGGATGGATCACTTGGTAAAGCATGTGACTCTTGATCTCAGGGTCATGAGTTTAAGCCCCATGCTGGATATAGAGTTTCCTTAATAAAAAACTTTTAGCGTATCTTTTAACGATTTTGTTCCCCACTCTTTTTTTTTAAGGGATCCCAGATGCACATGATTTGATAAATCATCATCTTTGATTCATGATGGCTGTTGTTGTTCTATGCATGGCCTGTTTTTAGCATTTTAATTTGTATTATATACTGAGTCCCCATTGATATAGTTAGTATGGCTGCAAAACAATCGCCCCAAAATGTAGTGGCATGAAACAACCATGTTTCTATGCTCTTGGGGTCTGTGGGTCAGCATGTGGACAGAGCACAGTGGAGAAGGGTAGCCCTGTCCAGGCTGTCCTTACTCAGAAGACTTGCAAGTCCAGGGAGTGGAATCATCTGAAGGTTTGCTCATTCATAGCTCTGACCGTCGAAGTTGGCTGTTAGCAGAGACCTTACCCAGAAACACCTACATGCGGCCTCTCTGTGTGGCCTGGGCTTCCTCACTGCCTGGCAGCTTGGTTCCTAGGGCGAGTGTCCCAAGAGAAAGTGAGCCAGGAGGAATTTGTATTGTTTCTGTGAGGTAGCCTTGGAATCAGATTGGACACTGCCACTCTCATTTCCTGTTTCATACTGATTTTTGAGGGGCACTTGCCTTTTTTTATCATAGCAACGCCAGAAAACCCATCTCCACAAAGATATGATGTCATCAGAAGGCATGCAGTAGTCTAGTGTTAAAGCCATGAACTACCTTGACTTAGTAGTTCTGTTACTGACAGATTGCTATATTTCCCTACAGTGTTCCAGGGCTCCTTAGGGCGTAGTTTGGGAACCAAGATCATATTCTACATTGAGCTCCCTGTGCAAGGCTGTAGGACCACACCCACAAGTTTCTTAGAATTCCTGTTTGTTTAAAACTCTGAGGCACCATTTTAAATCTTGGGGTGCCTGGCTGGCCCAGTAGGTGGAACATGAAACTCTTGATCTTGGGATTGTAAGCCCAAGCCCCAAGCTGGGTGTAGAGGTTACTTAAAAATAAAATCTTAAAAAAAAAATAATAGTCTTTTTGTAAGATCTTAACAAAGGGTTTTACAGTCATGCCTATAGCTGTTTTCCTGACACTGCACTGAATTTGATCCCTGTTCAGAAACCATTTCTTTTTTTGAGAGAGAAAGAACACAGGACCTTGAGCATGAGTTGGGGAGGGGCAAAGGGAGAGAGATTTTTTTTTTTTAATGTTTATTTCTGAGAGAGAGAGAGCGAGCATGAGCTGGGGAGGGACAGAGAGAGAGAGAGGGAGACACAGAATCTGCAGCAGGCTCCAGGCTTTGAGCTGTCAGCACAGAGCCTGACTCAGGGCTCGAACCCACAATTGTGACATCATGACCTAAGCCAAAGTCGGATGCTTAACCAACTGAGCCATCCAGGTGTCCCAGAGGTAGAGAGAAACTTAAGCGGGCTCTACACCCAACACATAGCCCAACAGGGGACTCCATCTCATGACCTGAGCCGAAATCAAGTCAGACGCTTAGCCATCCAAGCCACCCTGGCGCCCCTCTTCAGAAACCATTTCTAGATTTTAGCATCATTTGTTGTCTGGACGGGCTGAGGATGAGAACTGTTTTATTTTGGATATCAGCAAGTATTGGCCTCTTTATATGGAACAATTCTTTCTTATCTCTTACATTTTACCATCTGCAGCTAAGAAGCCAAGAGGCACCTTCAACACTGGAAGTCTCCTTAGATTGGCTCATCCAATTCATTGAGTTTATTTCCTGTTTTCCACCTTAATACAAGCAGTGATGTTGCTAAACAAAAATCCCCTTTCCTGCAGCTTCCAGTAATACTGAAGCACTCTCAAAAATAAACATTTTAAAAAATAATAAATAGTAAAATAAAAATCCAGCAAATTATTATTAAGGCTGATCCCTTACCCCCCCACACTTTGATTTTTCTTTTCCTTCTCCCTCTACTTTAATACATTGTTCTGAGTTAGTATCGTGCTTCACCAAGTATCCATTAACTTAAACTTTTTTTTTCTTGAATAGTTTACTGTCAGGTTGGTTTCCATATAAAACCTAGTGCTCATCCCAACAAGTGCCCTCCCCTACCTTCTCCCCCACCCCCATCAGCCCTCAGTTTGTTCTCAGCATTCAAGAGTCCCTCATGGTTTGCCTCCCTCCCTCTCCCCAACTGCTTTTCTCCTTCTTTTCCCTCATGGTCCTCTGTTAACTTCCTCCTAATCCACCTATATGTGCAACATTGGTATCTGTTCTTCTCTGCCTGACTTAGTTCGCTCAGCATAACACCCTCTAGTTCCATCCATGTTGCTACACATGGCCAGGTTTCATTCTTTCTGATTGCCATGTAGTATTCCATTGTATATAAACCACATCTTCTTGATCCATGTGTCAGTTGATGGACACTTAGGCTCTTTCCCTGATTTGGTTATTGTTAAGAGTGCTGCTATGAACATTGGGGTACATGTTACCCTATGTATGCATCAGCACTCCTGTATCCCTTGGGTAAATTCCTAGCAGTGCTATTGCTGGGTCATAGAGGAGTTCTATTGTTAATTTTTTGAGGAACCTCCATACTGTTTTCCAGAGGGGTTGCACCAGTTTACATTCCCACCAACAGTGTAGGGGGGTGCCCGTTTCTCCACATCCTCGTCAGCATCTGTAGTCTCCTGATTTGTTCAGTTTAGTGACTCCGACCGACTTGAGGTGGTATCTCAGTGCAGTTTTGATTTGTTATTTCCCTGATGATAAGGGATGCTGAGCCTCATTTCATGTGTCTGTTGGCCATCTGGATGTCCTCTTTAAAGAAGTGTCTGTTCATGTCTTATTCCCATTTCTTCACTGGATTATTTGTTTTTTGGGTGTGGAGTTCGGTGAGTTCCTTGTAGATTTTGGATACTAGTCCTTTATCTGATATGTCATTTGCAACTATCTTTTCCCATTCGTTGGTTGCCTATTAGTTTTATGGATTGTTTCCTTTGCCATGCAGAAGCTTTTTCTCTTGATGAGGTCCCAGTAGTTCATTTTTGCTCTTGATTCCCTTGCCTTTGGGGATGTGTCAAGTTAACCAATTTCTGCGTTTGAGGTCAAGGAGGTTTTTTCCTGCTTTCTCTTCTAGGGGTTTGATGGTTTCCTGTCTCACATTCAGGTCCTTTATCCATTTTGAGTTTATTTTGGTGTATGGTGTGAGAAAATGATATAGTTTCATTCTTCTGCATGTTGTCATTAACGTCAACTTTTAACATTTTAAAGTTTACATACAACTAATACCTAACATTTACAAATTCTTGATTTTGTCAGACATTGAATTTTTTTTAATATTTTATTTTCAAGAGAGAGCGCGTGCACAAGCAGGGCAGGGACAGGGTGAGAGGGAGGCAAAGGATCAGAGCCTGATTTGGGACTTGAACTCACAAACCATGGGATCATGACCTGAGCCAGAGTCCAAAGCTTAGTCGACTGAGCCACCCAGGCACCCCACAAATTGAATTTTTTTTTTTTTTTTTTTTTGGTGACCAAAAAGTTTTCTTTGGAAAAAAAATCATTTTACTTTCCACTAAACTAAGGGCATAATAAGTAATGCCTCTTTTTTTCTCATCTGTTTTTCATTTTCTTAGAACCAAGTCCCTGAGTCCTGAGTTGGTAGCAGCCGCAGCTGCTGTTGCAGACATTCTCCCGTTGGATAAGCAGATGACCAAGTCAGAGCTGCTCAGGCAGCTCCAGCAGCACGAGGAGGTCTCGAAGGCTCAGAAAGATGGAGAAAGAGCTAAAATTAGGTTAGTGGATCAAATAGTTTTGTCGGTAATGCAGGTTTCTCAAAATAGGCTGTGTTCATGCAAGTGGTGAGTAATATACAATTATATTCATACATTTATATTTTATATAAAATATTTCTCTTAAGTGGATTATTATTAATTTGGTTTTTTAAAAATACATCGTAAGATGGCAGTTTATGAAAAATCAATGGAATGGTTAAAATTTTCTTTTGCAAAGTTACACAGTTTCTTGTTACTGAGAAAAGAGACTAAATTCAGTAATGTTATTAAAAAAAATACAGAATAATACCGTTTCTCTGAGGAGATTAATTTTTTTCCATTAAATAATTTGTAGGTCTTATGCAGAATGTGATCATCTGCAGGCCGGTTTCCTTCCGTGTTTGCTCTTAGCCTTAGTTTACCTGACACCTTCCATTCACCCTTTCACCTCATACTTGATGCCAGGTTTGAAGTTGATATATGACTTCAAATGTTTGATACTTTTTCATAATTGACACTTTTTTTAATAAACACTTTTAATTTGTGTTTTAAATGCACATGTCTGAAGAGCACTTCAAAACTTATGTTTCAAAAGGAAACATAAATCTTAGTGATCTGTGGAGTGTGAATGTTAATAATGTATGACATAGAATCTTTCATTTAAGGGGCACCTGGGTGGCTCAGTCACTTAAGCGCCTGACTCTTCATTTCAGCTCAGGTCATTATCTCACAGTTGGTGGGTTTGAGCCCCACTTTGGGCCCTGCGCTGGCAGTGCAGAGCCTTCTTGGGATTCTCACTCTCTGCCCTCCCCCTCAAAATAAATAAATAAACTTAAAACAAAAATCTTTTACTTAAACGTAATATGTGCATATGCATATGTGTTAGTGCGTAGAAGTGAGATGTAAACAAAGCAGTATGAATCTCCTGTAAGAAAGTTTATTACTATTCTGTAGCTAAAATTTCTGATACATTTGACCTTTTTCTTATTTCAGTGTCAGTAACATAATATCGGATATGAAAATTGCCAAATCTGCCACAGCTAAAGTTCGTACAAGACCATTGCATCAAATTCAGTTTGATGAAGGATCTAGTGAGTGCCTGGGCCCAAAGAGGACCAATGACCTTAAAAAAAGGTATCTGCCTTTGCAGTCTCTTCGATTTTGTTTTGTTTGTTTCTGAGGTTTCCTTTATTCTGTGCATGTCATTGCTGATAGGTGTTTGAGCATTATGGATATGTTATATCTGTTTTCTCACTCTGCATGTACCACTTCCTACAGAGGGAAAGATGATCTGGGTTAATGGGCCCCACCTACCGTTTACCCACGAGGAATAGAAGTCTCCTGATTTAGGATTAGTGGAGCTGATTTAATTCTGAACAAATGAGCATTTTGTGAGACGCATTATTTTTCATTCTGACTCATATATAACAATGTATATTCATATGCTCTTTATATTTCTTTATATAATAGTCATTATTCATATCTTAGAGAAATAACCTATCATCAAAAAAAAGAAAGGAGGATCCATTATAACATCTGAAAGTGGTAGATATTTGTGGCAATTTGAATTTGGTAATTTGCAGACTTTAAGATGCTAAGCCATGTTTTACATAATTATTATCATAATAGAAAGCTGTCTATATTCACATAAAATTTCTGCTTTCTTCAGGCCCATAAAGTGATAGTTGGGGACAGGGACCCAGATATTTAGCATGCTGTGACAAAAACTAACTGATCTTTGTAGGAGGGGGTACCTACAGTGGAGTGTTTTTGATGTGTTAATGTGTTCCGTGGATTTTCTTTTAATTATAACTCCAGCAGCGTGAGTTAGCTCTTTTCAGAAGTTAAACTACTAATTTGTACTGGAAAATTGTAAAAGATGGTCACTGGTTAACAAAGGAAGTTCAAGAGGTTATAGTGACTTTGGGAGATTATTTGAATTACTAATTTAAAGTGACATACCTATTTAAGTACCTATGACATATTGGATAAAATAGAATGTGTACTTGAGTTTTACTTAAGATTCCTCAAGAATATTTAATTTCAGGAGTGGCTGGCTGTGTCAGTCAATAGAGCATGTGACTCTTGATCTGGGGATTGTGAGTTTAAGCCCTGCGTTGGGTATAGACCTTACTTAAAGAATATCTGATTTCAGTCTTGTTTGAATGAATCTTTGTTGAAATGATTCCATGCAGCTACATCCAAATGCTTTATCATAGCTTGATTCTTTTTTTTTTTTTTTTTAATATTTTCATTTATTTCTAGGAGAGAGAGACAGCGTGAGGAGGGGAGGGTCAGAGAGAGAGAGAGGGAGACACAGACTCCGAAATAAGCTCCAGGCTCCGAGCTGGCTGTCAGTACAGAGCCCGACACGGGGCTCGAACCCACGAACCGCGAGATCATGACCTAAGCGAAAGTCGGACGCTTAACCGACTAAGCCATCCAGGTGCCCCTATCATAGCTTGATTCTTAATGATAGTAGCTGTCATTAAAACTAGAAGGTGGCAGGTGCCTGGCTGGCTCAGTTGGTAGAGTGTGTGACTCTTGATCTGAGAGTCATGAGTTTGAGCCTCACGTTGGATAGAGAGATTACTTAAAAGTAAAACCTTACAGGGATGCCTGGGTGGCTCAGTCAGTTAAGCGTCCGGCTTCAGCTCAGGTCATGATCTCATGGTTTGTGGGTTCAAGCCTTGCGTCAGGCTCTGTGCTGACAGCTCAGAGCCTTGAGCCTGCTTCTGATTCTGCGTCTCCATCTCTGCCCTCCCCCCACCTGTGCAACTCGTTCACTCTTGCTTTTTCTCAAAAATAAACAAACATTAAAAAAATTAAAAAAGTAAAGCAAAATCTTAAAAAAAATTGAAGGTGGCAAGGGAGTAGCTAAAAAAGTAGAGCAGGATTCATGTGCATATGATGACTATATTAAAAACTGACTGAGGGACTCTAGAGTCAGGGGAAGCAGTGGCAAGGTACCAAGTTGTTGTCCCTGCTCTGTCCTGGGACAGCCTGAGACAGTCCACCACTAGTATGCCCTGGGCTAATGCCTTCAGTAAGAGACAGAGAAGTGGGGGTACAGAGCACTGGCTCTGGAGTCATTCTGGCATACCTCCGTCTCGGTGCTGCGCTAGACTCTTCCCTCGCTGGTCTCTTTCCTCGGCTTTCTTGAAGACTAGGAAAGGAATGTACAGACTACATACAGTAGACGCACAGCAAATGTCTGTTCCCTTCCTTTCCTCTTTAGTTCGTTCTAAAATCCCATGCTTCACCAGGTCATTCCCTCTTTACCGTGAGTCACCTTAATCCGTTGTCCTGTTGACCTGATGCACAGTAGTGGACTGCTGGGTACTGAGAAGAACGCAGAGCCCTTAGGATAGTTCTGGAGCATAAATACCTTTGTTTAAAAATACTTGGGGACCACGGGGTGCCTGGGTGGCTCAGTTGATTGAGCGTCCAACTTCAGTTCAGGTCATGATCTCACGGCTGTGGGTTCGAGCCCCGCGTCAGGCTCTGTGCTGACAGCTCAGAGCCTGGAGCCTGTTTCAGTTTCTGTGTCTCCCTCTCTCTCTGTCCCTCCCCAGCTCATACTCTGTTTTTCTCTCTCAAAAGTAAATGAAAACATTTTAAAAAAATACTTGGGGACCTGCTAGAGGAAAACTGAGGTGATTTGAGATCACTTTATCTAATTTTAATATGGTATTTGTAGTTTTTTCAGTTAGTGTAATTTCATAGAGAAAAGTAATGTGATCCAGAAAAGGATTCAAAATTACTTTAAAATTAACTCTGTAGTTTTTACACTTAAAAAAATTTTTTTTAATGTTTATTTTTGGAGGAGAGAGACACAATGTGAGCGGGGGAGGGGTAGAGAGAGAGAGAGACACCAAATCCGAAGCAGGCTCCAGCCTCTCAGCTGTCAGCACAGAGCCTGATGCAGGGCTTGAACTCATGATCTCTGAGATCATGACCTGAGTGAAGTTGGTTGCCCAAGCGACTGAGCCACCCAGGTGCCCCTCAAACTAGTTTTTAATCTGCCAGTAAGTTTATATAAGTATGAATGTGAATTAATGCATGAAGCAGTTGATTAAAATATACAAGGAAAAGTTATTAACTTTCTGACATTAATTTCAATAGTTAATTAAAAATGTTATATAAAGTTAATCACTATGTTAAAATTATAGAATGATTGCTTTATAAGTGGGAATGTTTTGATTAATCTATGCCATCTTTTATAATTACTGTTTATAATTAAACATGCAGTGTTTTCTGCCCTTAAACTAAGACAAACGTTGACTTTAACAAACGTTTGTTTGTTAAATATGCATATTTTAATAGTTTTCTAATGTTGAGTTTTCTAAAACCTTACTATGAAATGGATCACGTAAAAATTTAAGCTAATCTTTTCAATTAGCTATTTTAGAAATTAAACTACTTAACCTGCTTTATTGTATCATGATGCAAAAATTCAAGTGCATTAGTTCCGCTTTCTCATTGTCAGTTGTAAAAGGTGGAGATTTAGTCGAAAGGCTTGGGTGTGGGTCAGTGGAATTTTTTAAAATTTCTACAGTATTTCATGTAAAATTTTCTTCTCATAAATAATTCTTTGTTGGCATTTTATAAAAATATTAACTTAAATTGTTTTTTCTTTTTCAGTCTTAGGAAAAATATGCTCAAAGGAAAGAGACTTAATATTTTTGACCTTAAGGCTATTACTGAAGAGTCACCTGAAACAGGTTTGTTAAGAACAACACTATTAGGGATGCCTGGGTGGCTCAGTCTGTTAAGGGTCCAAGTCTTGGTTTTGGCCCAGCTCATGATTTGCGGGATGAAGCCTCTCATCACGGAACCTGCTTGGGACTCTCCCCCTTTCTCTCTTCCATGCACATGCACTCTCGCTCTCTCTCTCGCCCCCCCCCCCAAGATAAATATATAAACATTAAAAAAGAAGAAGAAGGACACTGTTTCTCAAGTATAGAAACATTCCATCTTTCAAAAATGTCCTTTCAAAATGTGCTTAATGTTTTGCTTACATATGTCAGGTATTGTAATATGCCACTCTGTCGTTGGCCTGGATCCTGCTTATAAATGTAGTTGTTGACATTGTTAGTCCTGGTCAGATTCCTCCCTTGACGTGTTGCATGCAAGGAGACAGCAGGAGGAAAGTCCTCCCAACTTCACGAATCCAGAGCGATCAGTTGGCCACTGATTTGGATGAGAATGATCCCCCACCATCTGCAGCTGTGCTATTACAAAGTAGAACCTGATTTCAGCCCTAGAGCAGCTTGCTGTCCAGAAGAGGAGATAGCATTTATAGCAGTAACGTAGTGAAGTGATTTGGTGATTGTTCCAGAGCTGGGAAGAAGAACATTCAGGAAACATACTCAGTAGTCTTGTGTTTTTTTCCTTAATACATAGCCAGTCCTTGTTCTCTAGTCTTTCCCTTTCTTCTTTGAGTAAGAAGTCAGATCCTTCAAATTCATCATTTGGAGTCTAATTAAAAGAGAAATGAGATGTCCTCTTGCTTGACATTAAATATGGTTTAATGACAAAATAGATGAGGAAATTCAGTACAAATGGTCTTCAGCTTACAAGTGACTCTCATTTCCAAAAACCTCTAAGTTAGCTTTAGAAATAATTTTAGTTAGAAATAATTTTATCATTGATTTTTAAGTTGTGAGGCCAGCCTCCAATGGCTCATTTAATCTATCACTTAACTTCTATAAACCTCTGATTTTTCCCAATATTCAATAAACTTTTAGATGTTAGGGCTTAGCTGTCACTGACTTTTGTCTACGCAGCAGCACCTAGGCAGGTGACTCACAGATCACAGGAATTCGTTACGTTAAATTGTAACTTTTTTTTTTTAACAAATTGAGCTCTACAATATCTACCCATAGAGGAAAAGTTGAATGACTTGAAATCACTTTATCTAACTTTACTTTGTATTTACATTAATTCAATCAGTGTTTCTTCATTTAAACCAAAGGTGAAGCTAAGAGAACAACCCTCCTTCTCTTGTGAAAACTGCACTGTTTGAGCTCGCACGTGCTCAAGATAAGGAAACATTTTTTTAAAAAAGGGAATTTACTCTGAGGGCAGCTGCTGTTGTCCACCTAATGAACAGCCAGAAGAGGCACTTGGATTCTTGAAGAAGCCAATTTGCTTTTTTCAGTCAGAAATCCTATTCCTAAAACTGAAATTAGCTGGCAAGGAAGTACTGAACTTTTATAAAACAGTATAAAATGATTATGCTTTAATAAGGAAAGTAATATGCAAATTTATGAAAATTTACTCTAATGAAGGTACTGTTTTAATTAGTTATACTTGAATGAGTCTAAAGAATGTCTTTTATTCTCAATTAAATACAGTAGCAACAACATTCAGACTTAAATTTAGCGTTTATTTACTGCTGTTTCCCTATCACCTAAAATAATACCTGACATATAACTGGCATTCAGTAATTATTTATTGACGGAATAAATGAGTTCTTCTATCCCAGGATTCCCACATTTGCTCCCTCCATGTTCCTACCACTGCCGCAAAGGATATAGTCATAGACCCTACTGCTTATCCTGGAGTGATTTAGAGCCGGGAGGCCATATAGCTTAATGGAGGGAGTTCTCGGTATTTGATAGATGTGGATTATTCAAATTCAAGTTCTGCCATACTAACCTCTTGAGTTTTCTTTTCTCTGTCTATAAAATACGGCTAGCACATGACTCTCAAGGATTAAATGAACTAATGTAAGTAAATTATCAGGCACAGTGCCGGGAGCACAGTGGACAGTCAGTACATAGATGTGGCTATTAGCAGTAACAGTGATGTTGGTGTTGGGGCGCCTGGGGAGCCCAGTCGGTTCAGCGTCTGACTTCAGCTCAGGTCATGATCTCACTGCTTGTGAGTTCAAGCCCAGCGTTGAGCTCTGTGCTGACAGCTCAGAGCCTGGAGCCTGCTTCAGATTCTGTGTCTCCCTCTCTCTGCCCCTCCCCTGCTTGTGTGCTCTCTCTCTCTCTTTCTCTCTCAAATATAAAATAAAGTATAGAAAGTTTTTTTAATTTAAAAAATGATGGTGTTGATGATCATGATCATGGAAAAGATATAGGCTGATCAGTGTCCATTGAATAAATCTATAAAAGGTGACTATGATAATTAAGTTATTTTGCTGTTATGAAATGTGGCTATTAGAAATTTTGCTATTATGAAATGTGGCTAATTAAGTCTCACTGCTGTGACCTTTTCTCTATATGAGATGTTCTAGTCAGCATAATTAAAATCTGTCTAGCAGTCAGTGTGTAGTCAGGCATGGTTGTATATGAACTTTCACATACAAGTCTGTGTGGACATATGTTTTCTCTTGGGTAAATATCTAGGAGTCACATGATTGTATATAAAGTTTATTTTTTGACTTTTTAAGAAACTGCCAGACTTTTTCAAAGAGGTTGTGCCATTTTACATTCCCACCAACAGTGACTGGTGGGAATACAGTTCATTCTCCAAAGATGTCTTACTTTTCCAAAGCAAATAAAAATGATTAAAATGTGATATGATGGTGGTTATAAACTAACATGATATTAACTTTAAACTCAGAGGGTTCGTTGTGAGGATTAAATGAACTAAGAAAAAGCATTGCACAGCGTGCAATAAGTGCTCCATGTCTGTTAGTAGTAGTAGTAGTAGTATGATGTTAATTTATTTTCTGTGGTCTTTATTTGTTGTACATTAGTGACGTATTTCGATAGACTAAGAGGTAAACAGGCTCGACTTTAAATATCAAAGTCATGTCTTATAAAAATATTCACATTCATGAATACATCCGTAAACAAAATATATATTTTTTCCTTTCCAGTAGAGGGGGCAGTAAGACTGTAGGGGTTGCTTGCCTAGCAGTGTAGTAAAACAGAAGCTAAGACTTGCAGTTATTATTGCTGCAGGCTTTTTATGTCATTTTTGTACAGTTTTAGCTCTGAGAGAATGACCTTTCATTGTATACTGTTTATGTATATGCCTCAGGGCCTGAAATGTTTTACCAATTTGGAGTTGATTATAACAGTTTTGTAAAAATAAAGCTATATATGCATTGACTTGTGATTATTTGAAATGTTTTTATTATACAGAGACCACACCTTCACTTTGGGATGTGGAGTTTGCTAAGCAGTTAGCCCAGGTAAACGAACAGCCCCTGCAGAATGGTTTTGAGGAGATGATCCAGTGGACAAAAGAGGGGAAACTGTGGGAGTTTCCAATTAACAATGAAGCAGGTAAGTCTTAATTTCAGAGTTTTATAAAATTCAGTGATGGGGATTAAACCTGACAGATGTTCAGTCGTAGAGTCTAGTTATTTACATGAATTTCGGAACTTTGTATAAATTTCTTTGTGGTGTCTGAAAAAAAAAAATCTCACAGTGTTTTTATTTTTTTATTTTTTTTTAAACATTTTTATTTATTTCTAGGAGAGAGAGAGAGAGAGACAGCGTGAGCAGGGGAGGGTCAGAGAGAGAGGGAGTCACAGACTCTGAAACAGGCTCCAGGCTCTGAGCTGGCAGTCAGCACAGAGCCCGACGCGGGGCTCGAACCCACGAACCGCGAGATCATGACCTAAGCGAAAGCCGGACGCTTAACCGACTAAGCCACCCAGGCGCCCCCTCACAGTGTTTTTAAAAGGAATGTTAGAGATGCGCCTGGCTGGCTCAGGTAATGGAGCATGCAGCTCTTGATCTCGGGGTTCAGGGTTGTGAGTTCAAGACCCGCGTTGGGTGTAGACTTTACTTAAAAATAAAATCTTTAGGGGCACCTGGGTGCCTCAGTCAGTTGAGTGTCAGACTTCAGCTCAGGTCATGATCTCGCGGTTCATGAGTTGGAGCCCCGCACAGCCCCGCTGTGCTGACAGCTCGGAGTCTGGAGCCTCCTTCGGATTCTGTGTCTCCCTCTTTTTCTGCCCCTCCCCGCCCCCTACTTTCTCTTTCTAAAATAATAAATAAAAATTTTAAAAATACATAAAAATAAAATCTTTAGAAAATAAAAGGAGTGTTAGAACTTCCCTTAATTCTAGATGTTTGACAAGGAAAATGAAGTAAAATTATATGGCAGAAATGCATCATGAGTTGCTTTGGGACATGAAAGTGGTGACTGCAAATGATGACAGTTCTCTAGTTGCTCAGCCGGGATTTCCTGGAAAATCTTATATATTAAATCCTGGGAATGATGTTCTATTTCAATTTTAGAGAACATTACAACTCTTAAAGCCTTATGCGGGTTATCTTTTACTCATAAAACCATGCCGTTAATGAGGTACAAGCTTCTCGTACTTGAAAACCACTCAAAGCAAAAATGTTGGAAGGCTTTGAAATGTTCTAGAACTCTGGTTGCAACCACCTAGATGCTTTGAGCTACCAGATTCTGTTACCTACTTTCCTGGAGATTATTCTGGAGATGATTCCTCTTTCTCACTCAAGAGGAAAACAGTGTTGCACTGTGCTACGTACGTTCTGTGGAATTTTTCTGTCATCATCAGTTAAACATTTTAGATATGTTTCCAACTAGAAGAGATTTGTTTACTTTTCTGGTGCAGTTAGGTAGGAGTGGCAAACACCTCAGTAAGTCTTAGGAAAGTGTAACCTATATTTTAACCTTTGTAGTATTATGCTGTCAACTCAGCATCTTATTTTTTGATGACATTTCATTTGTTTGGATTCATAAGTGGAACAGAAACTTAAATATCAGAAACATTTTGTCTTTTGTCTTGATGAAGTGCTACTTTGTACAGGAAAAGTTTTTAGAGACTTACAGTTCCTTAGCAAATTCTTAATATTTTATGTTTTTGTGTGGTATATGCAGTAATAAAGGATGCCATGTTTCATCTGTTACATAACATGTATATTTCCCAAAGTAGTATGCTTTCCACACTCATAGGTGTCAGGGAAAGGTGAAAAAAAAGCCCAAGGACTTTTCAGTTGTACAGAGTACAGATCTGAGCTCTCTCATTGCTTAGCCATTTGCCTTTAAGGAACCTGTTTAACCTCCTGAGCCTTAGTTTCCTCATCTGTAAAATTAAAGATACTTTACTGGAAGAGTGTAAAAAATAGGACAAAGTTAACTGGTTTGCTCAGCACAGTTCTTGGCATATAATACATGTGAAGAAGGGTTCGTTCATTTTCCCTCCTGTATGAACATAGGATTTTAGGAGGTGAAAAAAACTGGGGTGGCTGGATGGCTCAGTTGGTTAAGAAACCAACTTCATTCAGCTCAGGTCATGATCTCACAGTTTGTGACTTCAAGCCCCACATCGGGCTCTGTACTGACACCTCAGAGCCTGGAGGCTGCTTCAGATTCTGTGCCTCCCTCTCTTTCTGCCCCTCCCCCATTGGTGCTCTGTCTCTCTCAAAAATAAACATTAAAAAAATTTAGAGGGGCGTCTGGGTGGCTCAATCGGTTGAGTGTCCGACTTCGGTTCAGGGCATGCTCTCGTGGTTCATGGGTTCGAGCCCCGCATTGGGCTCTGTGCTGACAGCTCAGAGCCTAGGTCCTGCTTCAGATTCTGTGTCTCCCTCTCTCTCTCTGCCCCTGCTTGTGCTCTGTCTCTCTCTCCAGAATAAATTAACATTAAAAAACTAAAAATAAATAAATTAAAAATTTTTGAGGGGGTACTTGGGTGGCTCAGTCAGTTGAGTATCTGACTTCAGCTCAGGTCATGATCTCGTGGTTTGTGTGTTCAAACCCTACGTCAGGCTTTGTGCTGATAGCTCGGAGCCTGGACCCTGCTTCAGAATCTGTGTCTCCCTCTTTCTGCCCCTGCCCTGCTCGCACTCTTTTATGTCTCTCTCAGAAATAAATAAACATTTAAAAAATTGTAGGGAAAAAAACAAAATACAGTATATAATATTAAGGGAAGATTTCATTATTTGATGAAACTTGGGTGTTCCAAGTCCTCATGGTTAAAAGTAGAATAACATGTGACTTTATTTAGGAGAGATCGTGGTTAGGAGTTCAAGTTTCGAGTAAGTTGTATGCATTATCTCTCTAAGCCTCACTTCCCTGGTCTGTGAAATGATGGAAATAATAATAGGACTTATTTTATGGGATTCTTCTGAGAAATAGGTGAGGTTGTACAAGTAAAGCATCATCAACTGTCACCATTCCCGGTTCCTGCAACAACTGTATTGTGAGAGGATTTTACTACACTCTAAGGATTTTAAATCTCAAACTGTTAGTGAAGATATGTATTTTTTAGCAATCACCAAATAGGGTAACAGGAAATTATAGGTTGGTGTACATTATCATCAAAAAACATTTTAAATTCAAGACATCCAGATGGCCAGCTGACACCTGAGAAAATGCTCAACATTACTCACCATCAGGGAAATACAAATCAAAACCACACTGAGATACTACCTCACACCCGTCAGAACAGCTAACATTAACAACTCAGGCAGCAATAGATGTTGGTGAGGATGTGGAGAAAGAGGATCTCTTCTGCACTGCTGGTGGGAATGCAGACTGTGCAGGCACTCTGGAAAACAGTATGGAGGTCCTTAAAAAATTAAAAATAGAACTACCCTACGACCCAGCAATTGCACTATTAGGTATTTATCCAAGGGATACAGGTGTGCTGTTTCTAAGGGGCACATGCACCCCAGTGTTTATAGCAGCACTATCAACAATAGCCAGAGTATGGAAAGAGCCCAAACGTCCATCGGTGGGATGAATGGATAAAGATGTTGGTGTGTATATACATGTATATATACACATACATGTATATACAATGGAGTATTACTGGACAATCAAAAAATGAATTCTTATCATTTGCAACTACATGGATGGAACTAGAGGGTATTAGGCTAAGCCAAATTAGTCAAAGAAAGATAAATATCATATGACTTCAATCATATGAAGACTTCAGATAGAAAACAGATGAACATAAGGGAAGGGAAGCAAAAATAATATAAAACCAGGGAGGGGGACAAAACATAAGAGACTCTTAAATATGGAGAACAAACTGAGGATTGCTGGAGGGGGTGTGGGAGGGGGGATGGGCTAAATGGGTCAGGGGTGTTAAGGAATCTACTCTTGAAATCACTGTTGCACTATATGCTATATTGCATATATTGCACTATATGCTAGCTAACTTGGATGTAAATTTTAAGAAATAAATAAAAAAATAACAATAAAGAAAATAAAACACTTAAGTTCATCGAAATCTTGAATGTCCAAAGGAACTTATCTTAAATTTGACCTGATTTTTAAGAGAGTTTGATTTTTACAAAAGTTAAAATAACATGTCTTTTGGTCAGGTTGGGGAGATAAATGTGACAAGTTTCCATACACATTGTACATATTATTGATGCTTCATGGTGGGAAAGGGAGGTATCTCATTTCCAGCTCTTTAAGGCAATTGTTATCTGAATGAAAAACAGGAAAGGAACTGTGGAAACTTTCTCACTTTGATCACTCCCCTCAGTATACACTGAGGAACTTCAGAATCCTTTAAGAGACTGGCATTAAAATTTGGAGCCTCAGCAGTTCCATAAGATTCTGCTATATTTCTTATTTTAAAATTTTAAGATTAATAAAATGTCATGCTCTCTCTGCTAATACTTGGCTTCATGAAGATTTACTTAGATGCTTTTGGGGAAAGGGGTTTTATTTCTAGGGGCAGGCCATGCCAGTTTTCTGAACCTAATATTGAAAATGACGAAATGATATGTCCTGGGTTTACAGCTTCACTTCCCAGTGTTTTGTTTTTCATTTATATAAAAAAACTACAGTTTGTTGTTTTGCCATGTAAAACATATAAATTATTTTCCAATTTGAAGTAGCTTTTTTTCTTTCTCTCTTTTTTTTTTTTTTTTAAGAACTGGTTTGTCCATTCTGTTTTGCTTTGCCAGCAGAGAGATTTACAAGAGCAGTTAGGTGGCGTTATTCCCACTTAGATTTTATAGTCATTATTTTATATTGGGTTGATAATAAAAACATTTTTATTTTAGCTTTGGCTTTAAATTTAATCGTATTTTTACCATATTTTTAACCGTATTTTTACCCAGTTAGCAGAGTCTTGCCCTTGAATATTCTTTAGCCATACATATGCTACCAAATCGTGTTCTGAAGTGTATCAGTTTTTGTTGCTTAACATGCCGCTCCATAACTTACTAAAACAACAACTAAGTTAGAACTGCTCATGAATTTATGGGTTTTCTGAATGGTTTTGGCAGCTTAGCTGAGGGTAGATCCTTCTAGAGTGGCTGGCTGGTCTCATATGTCTGGTTGTTGGTGCTGGCTGTCATCAGGGGAGATGGAGGTACCTGGGTTGTATATCTCTCACCATTTCACAGCCCAGCTTGGGCTTCACATGGCTGTGGTTGGGTTCCTAACAGCAAGGAAGAGCAAGGATTGATGTGTAAGTGCTTCTCAAGCTTTTGTTTGCACTGTGTTTAGCAATATCCCATTGACAAAGCAGGTCATTTGGCCAACCCTGAATTCACGGTTTGAGAGACAGGCTCCGCCTATTTACGGGACGAATGGCAAAGTCACACTGTAAAGGGGCATGTATAGAAGCATAGGAATGATGTGTGGCCATTTGTCCATCTACCACCTTGACTTCTTTTTTATTTACTTTTGTTTTAATAAAAATAATGTATAGATCTTTAAATGTCCAAATAAATTTTTTAAAACATCTCTTTCAGTAAATATAAACTAACTCCAGGCAATTAGAAAGCATTTTTCAACCCTTCTACCTTGAGTTAATTGTAGATTCACAGCCACTGAAGAAATAATAAATATCCTGGATAGCCTCTACCTGTTTTCTCCCAATATTACTTCCTGCAGAACCATTGTCTAATATTACAGCCAGGCACTTGGCATTGATAGTTCTTCAGCCATGTTCAGATGTCTCCAGTTGACAAGTACTCTTGTGTATGTACGCAGTTAGTTCTATGCAATTTTGTCCTATATGTAGACTCACGTGACCACCATCACAGTCAGGCTCCTCAAGGAGCCCTTGTATAAGCCTTTTATGACACCACCTGTTTGCCACCCACCGTCTCCCCTTCTTTGTCTTAGATCCCTGACAATCATTAAAATGCTTCTATATTTCTATTTTCTCACTTCAGGAAATACATACAGGATATCTGAGTGGCTCAGTTAATTAAGCACCTGACTCTTGATTTCGGCCCAGGTCATGGCCTCCTGGTTCCTGAGACTGAGCCCAATGTCCTTAGCTTGGAGCCTACTTGCGATTCTCCCTCTCCCCCTCTGTGCCCCTCCCTGGTGTGCTTGTGGGAGTACTCTCTTTCTCTCTCTTCTTCTCTCAAAATAAATAAATAGACTTAAAAAAAAGTATATACAGATAGAACCATATAATGTGTAACCTTTGGGAACTGGCTCTTTTTCTACTCCACCTGATTAATTCTCTGGGGATGTATCCAAGCTGTTACATTTATCAATATGTTTGTGGGTTTGTTTGTTTAAGCATTCACCTGATTAAAAAAAAAACAAACAAACCTGGGTTGTTACCAGTTTGGAGCTATTATGAATAAAGGTACTATAAATACCTGTGTGCAGAATTTTGTATGAATATAAATTTCCATTTCCTTAGGGTAAATACCTAGGTGTGAAATTGTTGGGTCATATGGTAGTTGCATATTTACTTTTTTTGTTTTGTTTTATTTATTTTTGAGAGAGAGAGACAGCATGAGCAGGGAAGGGTCAGAGAGAGAGGGAGACACAGAATCTGAAGACAGGCTCCAGGCTCTGAGCTAGCTGTCAGGACAGAGCCCAACGCAGGGCTCGAACCCACGAATTGTGAGATCATGACCTGAGCTGAAGTCAGATGCTTAACTGACTGAGCCACCAGGCATCCCACATATTTACTTTTTAAAGAAACTTCTAAACTGATTTCTAGCGTAGCTGTGCCATTTTATATTCTCTCCAGCAATTGATGTTGTCAGTTTGTCTTTTAGATTTGTTTACCTTTCATAGATATGTATTGATAGCTCATTATGGTTTTAATCTGCATTTCCTTAATCGCTACAGAAGTTGACCGTGTGTGTGCGTGCGTGCGTGCGTGCCTGTGTGTGTGTGTGTGTGTTGGCCATCTGTATATTTTCTTCAATGAAATGTCTGTTTCTGGTTTTTGCCCATTTTCTAATTGGAGTGTCTGGTTTTCTTACTCTTGAGTTGTAAGAATTGTATATGTATATATGTATAATTTGTATTTATAAAATTTATTTATATATATAGATGTATACATATATGTATATGTATACATAGATGTATACATATATACATCTATATATATTCCAGATACTAGCCCTTTATTGAATATTTGGTTTGCAAATTTTTTTTCCCAATCTGTAGTTTGTCTTTTCATCCTCTTAACGGGGTCTTTGACAGAGCAAAAGTTAATTTTGATGGGGTCTGGTTTTTCCTTTTATGGATGGTGCTTTTGCTATCAAGTTTTTTGCCAGCCTTTGAACCAGATTTTCCCGTTTTCTCTTTTCTTTTTTTAAGATATTATTTTTAGGGCACCTGAGTGGCTCATCAGTTAAGCATCCGAACTCAGTTGGTTCAGCTCAGGTCATGATGTCATGGTTTGGGAGTTTGAGCTCTGCTCAGGCTCTCTGCTGTCAGCCCAGAGCTGCTTTGGATCCTCTGTCTACCTCTCTCTCTGCCCCTCCCTTGCTGATTCTCTCTCCCCTGACCCCTCTGCTCTCTCAAAATAAATAAACTTAGAGGTGCCTGGGTGGCTCAGTTGGTTAAGTGTCCAAATTTGGCTCAGGTCATGAGCTCACAGTTCCTGAGTTCAAGTCCCGTGTTGGAAGCTTAGAGCCTGGAGCCTGCTTCCGATTCTGTATCTCCCTCTCTGACCCTCCCCCACTCACACACTGTCTATCAAAAATAGACATTAAAAAAAAAAAGATTCTATTTTTAAGTAATCTCTACACACAACATAGGGCTCGAATGCACAACCCCAAGATCATGAGTCTCCTGCTCTACCCACTGAGCCAGACAGGTAGGTGCCTGTCCCCTTGTTTTTTCTATATGATTTATAATTTTACATTTAAATTCATGATCCATTTGGGGTTCGTTTGTATGAAGTGTGAGGTTTAGGTTGAGGTTCTTTCTGTGTGTTTGTCAATAGATATCCATTTGCTCTGCCACCATTTGTTGAAAAGGCTACCCTTTCTTCATTGAATTGTCTTTGCACCTTTGTTTAAAGAGCTGGCCATGACTGTGTGGGTCTCTTACTACAGGGCTGCCATAGCAAAATACCATGGATGGGTAGCTAAACAAGATTTGTTTCTTTGTAGTTCTGGAGGCTAGAAATCCAAGATCAAGGTGCCAGCAAGTTTTGTTTCTCCTGAGGCCTCTCGGTTTGCAGATATTTGCCTCCTTGTTGTATCTTCACATGATTGTTTTTCTCTGTGTGCTCTCTGGGTTTCTCCTCTTCTTCTTATAAGGACGCCAGGCCTATCGGACCAGAACGCCATTGTTACAACTTCATTTAACCTTACTCGTCTCTATAAAGATCCTGTCTCTAAGTCATTGGGGATCAGGACCTCAACCTATGGATTTTGGGAGGACATATTTCGATCCATGGCAGGGTCTGTTTCTGGCCCTCACTGCCGTTCCATCAATCTGTGTGTCTGTCCCTTGGCCAGTATTATGCTTTTGATTTTTATAGCTATTTCAGTAAGTGTTAGCATTATTGTTCCTGTTTTATTCTTCTCTGTCAAGATTGTGCCTTTCCATATAAATTTTAGAGTAAACTTGTCGGTAGTAAAACCGTACTGAGGTTTTGACAGGAAGTGCATTAAACATATAGATAAATTTGGAGAGAATTAATATCTTAATAGATTGAGTCTTCCAATTTAATTAGAAATGTGATTGATTTTTTGTGTGTTGATTTTGTATCCTGTAACCTTACTGAACTCACTAATTAGTTCCAGGAGGTTTTTTTGTAGATTCTTTGGGATTGTCTGTGTAGACAAACAGGTCATCTACAGATAGGAATGGTTTTATTTTTTCCTTTGCCATTTCTATGTCTTTTCTTCCTTATTACAGTGGCTAAATTTTTTAGTACTGTTTAGAGTAAGGTTGGTAAGAGCTGACTTCATTGTCTTGCTCATGGAACTTAGGGGAAAAACCTCAGTCTTTCACCATGAAGCATGATATTAGCTGCAGATTTTTTTTATAGGTGTTCTTTATCAAGTTGAAGTCATTTTTCTTTTTTTCTAACTTGGTGAAAGTTGTTATCAAAAACTGGTGTTGTGTCCTATGACTTTTCTTCTTCAACCTGTTGAAACGAATTACATTGGTTTTCAAATGTTGAATCAGCCCTGCACAGCTGATGTAAATCCCGCTTCATCCTGGTATATAAATCTTTTTATACATTGTTGGATTTGTTTGCTAATTTTGTTTAAAGTTTTTGCCTCTAAGTCCATGAGAGATAATGGTTCATAGTTCTCTCTCTCTCTCTCTCTGTTTTTGTTTTGTTGTTGTGTCTTTGTCTGATTTTGGTAACCAGGTAACACTGGCCTTATACAATGAGTTAGGAGTGTTCTAGTTTCTGGAAAAGTTTGTGTAAGACTGATATTAGTTTTTCTTTTGGTGTTTAATAAGATTCTCAAGTGAAGCCGTCTGGGCTTAGGGATTTCTTTCTTGAGAACTTTTAAACTACAAATTCCTTTTCTTTAATAGTTACAAGTATTCAGGTTATATATGTTGGTTTGAATTTTCTGATTTTTTTAAGTTGTCCATTTTTTCTTCCCCAAATTGTTGAAATTTTAGTGTGTAGTTATTTGTGGTATTCTCTTATTATGCCATTAATGATTTCAGGATTTGTAGCAATAATCTCCTTTTCATTTCTATTTCATTCCTCTCCTTTTTTCTTTATCAGACTTAATAGAGACTTATGAATTTTACTGATTTTGTTTTTAAAGAACTAAGTATTGGGGCTGGGCACCTGGGTGGCTTGGATTAAGACACTGACTTGGTTAAGCATCTGACTTTTGATTTCGGCTCGAGTCATGCTCTCATTGTTCCTGAGATCGAGCCCCACATCTGGCTCTGCACTGACAGTGAGGACTCTGGTTGGGATTCTCTCTCTACCTCTCTCTCTACTGCTCCACCACTTGCACTCTCTCTGTTGCTCTCAAAAAAAATAATAAATAAAATAAAGATTTTTTTTTAAAAAGAGCTAAGTATTTCACTGATTTTTCTCTATTTTCCTATTTTTAGTTTTATCCATTTCAAATGTTTATTATTTCCTTCCTTTGTTTGCTTTAGGATTATTTTGCTCTTTTTTAGGTTCTTAAGTTGGGAACTTAGATTACTTACTTGAATGGGCCACCTGTCTTAGGTTACGGTGTCACGGTTTGTGAGTTTGAGCCCTCTGTCAGGCTCTGTGCTGCTTCATTTTCTGTGTTTCCCTTTCTCTCTCTGCCCCTCCCCTACTCACATTCTGTCTCTCTCGAAAAAAATAAACATTAAAAAAAAGATTATTGAGACTTTTCCTCTTCTGTATGTGCATTTAGTGCTGTATGTGTCCTTTATGTGTCCTTTATAGCTTTAGCTGCGTTCCACAAATTGTGATATGTTGTGTTTTCATTTTCATTCAATTCTGAGTGTTTTTCTAAATTTTCTTTGAGATTTCCTCTATGACCTATGCATTATTTTTAAGTATCTTGTTTAAGTTTTAACTGTTTCCTGTTGTCTTTCTGTTACTGATTTCTAGTTTGATTCCATTATGATCAGAGAATGTACTATGTATCACTCCAATTTTTTTAAATGTATTGCAGTTTGTGACCCAGGATGTGGTCTACCTAGGTGAATGTTCCATGAATGCTTAAAAAGAATTTGTATTCTGCAACAGTTCTGTGGAGTGCTGTGTAGACATCAGTTTGGTACCGTTTGTTGATGTTCAGTTCTTCTCTATCTTGGCTAATTTTCTACTTTGCAGTTCTCAGAATTGCTCACAGTGGACTTTTGAGATGCCCAACTATCATTGTGGGTTTTTCTATTAGTCTTTTATTTCTATCATTTGTTCTTTCACATATTTAGAAACTCTATATTGTTTGGTGCATACATAACTCAAAGCACTATATCTTCTTGGTTGATTGACCCATTTGTTATATAACATTTTTCTTTCTTCTTAGTAATTTTTTTTGCTCTGGAGTCTGTTTTATCTGTTAATTGTATAACCAACCACTTATGCTTTTCTTATTTTAATGACTGATGTTAACAGGATATATTTTTCTTCATCCTTTTACTTTTAACCTACCTATGTTGTATTTGAAGTGAGTTTCTTATAGAAAGCATATAGTTGGATGCATGTTATTATATCCACTCTGCCAATCTCTGTCTTTTGATTGGTGTATTTAGACCATTTACATTTGAAGTAATTATTGATTGGGATGCCTAGCTGGTTCAGTTGGTAGAGTGTGTGAGACTCTTGATCTTAGGGTTGTGAGTTCGAGCCCCACCTTGGGTACTTAAATCGGGGCGCCTGGGTGGCTTAGTCGGTTAAGCGTCCGACTTTCGCTTAGGTCATGATCTCGCGGTTCGTGGGTTCGAGCCCCGCGTCGGGCTCTGTGCTGACTGCCAGCTCAGAGCCTGGAGCCTATTCCAGAGTCTGCATCTCCCTCTCTCTCTGACCCTCCCCTGTTCGCGCTGTCTCTCTCTCTCCGAGAAATAAATAAAAATAAATAAATTAATTAATTAATTAAATTAAATTAAAAAAAAGTAATTACTGATTTGTTAGGACTTAAGTCTCTCGTTTTATTATTTGTCTTCTGTTCATTTTCTCCATTTCTCATTCCTTTTTTTGAGCTTCCTGTGGGCTGCTTGAACATGTTTTAAGATTTTATCATATTTTGTTTATGTAATTTTTTTTAGATTAATTGTATAGTTTTCTTAGTGGTTTGCTTTAGGTATTAAAATATTCACTACTAGGGAGCCTGGGTGGCTCAGTTGGTTGGGTGTCCAACTTCAGCTCAGGTCATGATCTCACCATTCCCGAGTTCGGACCCTGCGTCGGACTCTGTGCTGACAGCTCAGAGCCTGGAGCCTATTTCAGATTCTATGTCTCCCTCTCTGTCTCTGCCCCTCCCCCAGTCATGCTCTGTCTCTCTCTCTCAAAAATAAACATTAAAAAATAATTTTTTTTAATATTCACTAGCAGTAATTGTTGCTACCTTTGAACATGTATAATGTGCTAAGTCTTATAAAAAGGGTTTTATAAGCTTTGTGTCTATGTAATCTTTATAGAAACCCCATGAGGAAGGTTCTATTTCAATCCTCATTTTATACCTGAAAACTGATGCTCAGAGAACTTAATTAATTTGCGCAGTCACACAGTTGTTAAATTGGTAGGCAAACCCAGGTCTGACTACAAAGTTCATGCCTTTAACTGTAATACCCATTAATGTTAATTTTATGAGAGATGTTTTACATCAAAATTGTAATGTATTTTTATCTCATTTCCTAGGTTTTGATGATGATGGTTCAGAATTTCATGAACATATATTTCTGGATAAATATCTGGAAGATTTTCCAAAACAAGGACCAATTCGCCACTTCATGGAGCTGGTGACCTGTGGCCTTTCCAAAAATCCATATCTGAGTGTTAAGCAGAAGGTTGAACATATAGAGTGGTTTAGAAATTATTTTAATGAAAAACAAGACATTCTAAAAGAAAGTGGCGTACAGTTCAATTGAAGACTATCAAAATTTCTATTTCAAGCTGGAGATACAACTAAATTAACTAATTTTACCAGAAGTTTTCCTATATTATGTTAATTACTACATCTGATTTGAGTGATATAAATGTTAAATTGCTTAAAAGTAATAGTAACTGAAGAATATTCTTGGATGGAGAAAAATCAACATTCACAGAATCAGTTAGTAATTCTTAACAGAAGACTGTCTTAGTAATAGGTTTAAGACCGCTTCCTCCAGCATTTTTGTTTTCAGTGACCATACTTCTTTGAAATATAATTATTAGCCACATATCTGTTGATGTCAGGGTGCTGTAACAATTGAGATGATTTATAGATAGGTTTATATGCAGCAAAAATGTATATCTACATACACACATTTTATATTTTTGTGTATATACATATTTATATATTTTTATGTTTTTCACCATAAATTAGTGACCCTTGCATAAGTCTGGGTCACCAGCGAGAAGCAACCTTGTAAAAACAAGCAGCTTGTTCTGACCCCTTCTAGTCCTTTAGGTCTTCATGCCAGAGTTAGAACTGTTTATTTTTCTACTGTGGTGCTTAGCAGTGTGACTTGGTTTCATACAACTCAAAAGATTGAAGATTCAAAAAGACTCAAAACAAGAGTTCAGTTTACAGTGGCCCCAGCCTAATAGTGTTTCAGGTCCCTGGCGTAAGCAAATGAAAATCCTGTGAAGGAACCCATCGTAAACTGAGGATTCAAATTATAAAACATAAAAGGAAACAAAGCAGCAGGATTGCACACAAGGAGAAACAAACTACAAAAACAGACTTTGTAAAGCCTCTAAATACCAAGCTGATCATATTCACACTATGAACTATATATAAGATAAAGTGTAGAGCAAGAGACAGTAAAAGTGATTAGACTTCGGAAAAACAGTTCGTGAAGGAGTGTAACAGAATAGATACTGGAAAATAGATCTAAAGAAATCCATATATAGTAGAGAGAAGAAAAGAGAAAAGAAATATGAAAGCGAGGTAAAGATTGGTATAAGAAGGTAACATTTGTTAGGCACCTGGCTGGCTCAGTCAGTAGAGCATGTGACTCTTGAACTCAGTTCAAGGCCCGTGTTGGGCATGGAGCCTACTTTAAAAAGAAAGAAAGGGGGAAAAAAGTAATATTTGTTCAATCAGATTTCCAGAAGGTAAAAAAAAAAGAAGAAATGGGTCAGAAGCTATCTTTGGATAGTTAATGGAGGCAAATTTTTTTACAGTTTATGAAAGACATCAGTTCATGGTGGAGTGTGGAGAGAAGGTGAGATTTGCTTCTAGCAAATAGACTGTGGCAGAGGTGACTCCCTTGATTGGGTTATGTTCTGTGGCAAAAGTGACGGGATTAGTCACTCTTGTGACTACATTACATTATGTAAGACTCCTTGTTAGCCAACTGGGTGACAATTCTACCGGCTTCGAGGAAGCTCCTGTCCTGTGAGAAGGCCTGTGCACGGGCACGTGGCGAACTGCAGGACCACCGGGAGCAGGGGGCAGCCTGCAACGAAACGGGGATCTCAGTTCTACAGCCTCAAATACCAGTTCCGCCACCAGCCGTGGAAGGGGACCCTACGCTCTGCAAAGGCACACGTCCTGGCTGACAGCCTGCCGGCAGCCTTGTGAAACCTCGAAGAGGGGACCCAGCCAAGTGACCCACAGAAACCAGGAGATAATGTGCATGTTGTAAGCCTCTAAGTTTGACATTATTTGTTATATGCCAGTAGAAAATTGACACAGAAAAGGAGATACAAAATTGTCAGAGAGTATGATTCTGTAGAAAGAAACAGTCTGTAAATTATAAGAACTAAGAGAATTTAGCAAGTTTGCAACTGCATTTCTGGATGCCGGCAACAGATAAAATATGACTTAGAAGATAGCACCAAAAATATAAATGAATAAAATCTTAATGAAAGATATGTAGGATCTTTGTGAAATAATCTTCCTAAAACTTTAATGAAACCCGGTGCTTGGGTGCCCCAGTCTGTTAAGCATCCTACTTCAGCTCAGGTCATCATCTTGCAGTCCCGCATCAGAGCCCCACATCAGGCTGTGCACTGCTCTGGATTCTCTCCTCTCCTCTCTTTCTGCCCCTTCCGCACTTGCACGGGGTCTCCCTCTCTCAAAAGAAATAAACTTTAAAAACTGTAATGAAACATAGTAAGTAATAAATAATGAAAAAAGAAGAGCCTGGCTGGCTCAGTCCGTTGAGCATGTGACTCCTGATCTCAGGATTGTGAGTTGGAACCCCACGATGGGAAGCAGTCAGTCTCTAAGGAGAAGATTCCTAAATTTGACTGTTAAAAATTTTTGTAAGTTTATTTTGAGAGTGTGAGCAGGGGAGGAGCAGAGAGAGAGAGAGGGAGAATGTCAAGCAGGCTCCACGCTGTCAGCACAGAGCCTGATGCAGGACTCAAATCTCTGAAACTCTGAGATCGTGACCTCAGTTGAAATCAAAAGTCAGACTCTCAACCAACTGAACCACCAGGTGCCACCCCCGACTGTTGACATTTGGAACTTGTAATTAAAAAAGACAGTGCCGTGAGTGAAAAGACAAGTGTCAAACGTGAAGATAAATGCCTTACATATAATCACTAACTAATTTGTATATGGTATATAAAAAGAGTTCCTAAAAATCAAATAGAAGGATGGGGCGCCTGGGTGGCTTAGTCGGTTAAGCGTCCGACTTTCGCTTAGGTCATGATCTCGCGGTTCGTGGGTTCGAGCCCGCATTGGGCTCTGTGCTGACAGCCAGCTCAGAGCCTGGAGCCTGTTTCAGTCTGTGACTCCCTCTCTCTCTGACCCTCCCCTGCTCACGCTCTCTCTCTCTCTCTCCTGGAAATACATAAAAAAACATTAAAAAAAATCAAATAGAAGGAAATAAATCAACCAAAAGAATATGGCCAAAAGACAAAGACAGGCTTTTCATAGAAGAAAAAATATAAATAGCTAATAAATCTATGGAAGAATGCTCAAGGAAAAGCAAATTAAAACCATATTGTGATAACATTTGTATACTCTTTAGATGGGTGAGAAATTAAAAGGCAGTATCATTTATACACTGTTGTTGGGGGTGTAAATTGGCAACCACTTTTGGAATTACGTTATTATATATAATATATAACAATTCTACATATATAGCAACTATATATGTATAAGTTGTATATAATTGTATATAATATGTTTTACAGATATAATTATATAACCTTATTTCTCCTGGAGTACATACCCAAAGGAGCCCTTGCAGTTATGTGTTGAGAGGCATGTACGGGCTCAGTTGATAAAGCGTGCAACTCTTAATCTCGGGGTTGTGAGTTCAAGCCACACATTTGGCATGGAACTTACTTTTAAAAAAATGGGGAAAAAAGTATTCAAAGTGGTAAAAAAAAAAAACAGTGGAGAAAGTGCCCGTCGCTTAGAGAGCTGATAAATTGTAGCTTATTTATGCAATGCAATACTATACCTAAGTGAAAATTATTAAAATAGAGCTGTACACATCAACATGTATGATTTCAGAAATGATGTTGAGTGAAAAATAAGTTATAGAGGAGTGTATATAATACAGGACCAAGTACATAAAATTCAAAAGCCACGTTTTTAATATATTGCCTTGCACCATACATTTGATTTAAAAAAAAAGAAAAACCGCATGGGAACGGTGAACACAGCACTGTATTTCTGAGAGGCAGGAGAGATGGCTTTGTGCTTGAGGAGGGACACACAGGGAGGTTCAGTAATATCCACATTCTAGTAAGCTGGATGGTAGGTTCGCGGGTGGTCGGGTGGTCTCTTATTATCATGCTTTACTTTTATATTATTTGTATTATGTTACAAATATTCTTTTGTATATAACAACATTTCATAATATTCTAAGGAGTGAATGGAAATGGGTAAATAACTGGAAGACAGGCAGAGCTTAGCCATAGTAGTGAAAGATGATAGAGATGATATTTCCACAGCTGAGACTACGATGTTAAAAACATCCTTTATTTGGCCATTTGCTGACTTGACTTTAAAGAATATTCATTGGGGCTCCTGGGTGGCTCAGTTGGTTGAGCGTCTGACTTCGGCTCAGGTCACGATTTCACGGTCCGTGAATTCAAGCCCCGCGTTGGGCTGTGTGCTGACAGCTTGGAGCCTGGAGCCTGCTTCAGGTTCTGTGTCTTCCCCTCTCCCTACCCCTCCCCTGCTCATGCTCCATCTCTCAAAAATAAATAAACGTTTAAAAAAAAGTTAAGATCTGCCTAAAAAAATGTATTTCTTATCCTTAGATTCTTGGTTCTAAAGAATGTGTTGTCCTTAGATTCTTGCCTTGTTACCATTCTTAAAATCGATACAGAATTTCTTTGAGTAATTAATTTTAAATTATGCAAATAAAGACAACAAAATCCTCTTAATCCTAAAGTTGCTTTTAAAATGCTTGTTGCATTTATACATGTATGCAAATTGACTATTAGGAAGATTTCATTCTAAGTAACAGAGTCGTAGGGGCTGAAGCAAACCTGCTTTCTAGAATATATTAATTCAAGGACTACACAGTTTCTGCAAAGTGAATAATTTACTGTGTCTCTTAATATCTCCTTGAACTAGAATATTGGGGATGGTGGCAGAGAAGGGGAAGTAGCTTGTGCTGTATTAGGAAAAGCAAGCAGCTGTTGGACTACGCTTGTAATTTAGAGCCTCTTAAAAGAAAAAAACCCAAAAAACCCCTGTTCACTGCACAAGAAAGAAAGGACTAATGTTTTCCAAGATTTCAGTAGTATCTTTGTGGAGAATGAAACATGGGTGCTCCTGTTGAACATAAGACAGTTGGCCACGGTCCCTGGCACAGTACCCCAGAAGGGAGCATTCCATGTATCTCCTAGTGCTTTTTTTTTTTTTTTTAACCAGTTTTAATTGTGACAAATTCAATGTTCCTGTCTTGCTTTTAAATGGAAGGCAACAGGGGTACCTGGGTGGCTCAATTGATTGAGCGTCCAATTCTTGATTTCGACTCAGATCTCACGGTTTTGGAGTTCGAGCCCACCCCCCGCCTCCGCCCCCGGTCAGGCTCTGTGCTGACAGTGCAGAGCCTGCTTGAGATTCTCCCTCTCTTCCCCTCCCCCACTTGCACATATGCATGCACTCTCTTTCAAAAATAAATATTTACAAATAAATACATGAGATATTTTTTAAAAATAAAAACAAGTGGAAAGCAACAGCTGGTCTAAAAGAGCTGTTAGCGTTGCATGCTCTACTGAACAGTTCGGAGAGCAAAGAAGCAAACAAATGCTCTGATGGTCCCTTTGCTTACCTGCTCCTGAATCGTTAACAATTCTGCAGTGTCCATCCTGTACTTTCCTCCTTTCTTTGGTCTTCTCTGCTTTGGAGTCAGAAGCGTCGGTTCAGATCCCTGCTGTGTCAGTAGGAGCTGTGATCTGAGAACACAGCTTAATCTCAGCCTGGTTCCTCCTTTGTGAATGATGCTCGTAATTCCCATCTTGCTGGACTCGCGGGTGTTAGAATCTAATGAGGCAGCGTACATCACAGTGACCGGCGCATCCTATGTGCTTCAGAGATAATGTCCGCCTTCTTTCTCGGTCCTCCCCAGGACCCCGATGTTAGGAAGGACGTTTAGTGTGTCATTCACTATCCAACATTTACTTGGGAACGGCCACTTGCTCCTGAAATTTTCACTGTCGGGTCTGTTACCATTACTTTCCATCAGTGGAACAGGACACTCAGTTTTAGTTATGATGTATTGTCCTCCTCCTCCAAGATCCATAAACAGTCATCGCCATTGTCATCACTGTGTAGTGGACTCCTGCCTTCGCAGGTGGAAATGGGGCCAGGCACATGTTGGGATAGAAGGGCCTCCTCTCTGGTGGCTCGGTGCTCAGTCCTCTACCTGACAGCTCCAGGCTCACTCCCGGTGAGAAGGGGCCCAGTTGTGTGTGAATGGCTTTTTCCTCTGGTCTGTCTCAACATCTCTTTGAGTATCCCCAGGATGTAGAATAAAAGTGATCTGCCCTTATCAACAAGTGAGAGAGATTAACAGTTGCACACTACTTTTATAGCATATGAAGTGTTTTTACAGCTGTCACTCATTCATTGTTAAGCATTTACTGAGCTCTGCCATATGCCGGGCCTCTGCTAGACCCCAGAGTGTAAATGCACTGATGAGGCTCTCCTGGGCCTTGAAGTGTCATCTTAAAAGTCACTTCCCGGGAAAACCTTCTCTCCCTGATTTGTCAAGTGGCCTCCCTGCTTTCTGGCTAACACAGCACCCTGTTGACTTCCTTATTCCCTATCCTGATCTTCTTAAAGGTACATAGAGATTGTGTCAGCACGGTTGCCTGGGCTCATGACCTAACATATTGCTAGCTCCCACATAGGTGCTTAATAAAGCCACTTGGTTGAGAAGAATGGATAATGACACATGCTCATGGAAAAGAGAAAGTTGAGTAGAGTAAGCCAGACACACATGGTCCCATTCTGTAGGATTCTGCTTACATCACATACCTACAACAGTGAAATTTATAGAGACCGAAAGTAGAATCGTGGTTGTCGGATGGCAGCAGGGAAGGGTGGAGGGTTATTTAATGGGTACAGAGTTTTTGGGAAGATGAAAAAAGTTCTGGCTAATAGTGATAGTAAGTTGTGAATGTACTCAGTACCACTGAGCTAGGCATTTAAAACGGCTAAGTGGCAGATCTGATGTATATATTACTAAAATTTAAAAAAATTGTATGATAAAGTGCAGACCATGAGCATAATAAAGATACTCCAGGGGCACCTGGGTGGTTCAGTGGGTAGAGCCCAGAGCCTGCTTCTGGTCTCCTGTTTCCCTCTCTCTCTGCCTCTCCCCGGTTCATGCTTTCTCTCTCTCTGTCAAATAAAAAAATAGGGGCGCCTGGGTGGCTCAGTCGGTTAAGCTTCTGACTCTTTGGCTCGGGTCATGATCTCACGGTTCGTGAGCTGACAGTGCAAAGCCTGCTTGGGATTCTCTTTATCTCTCTGTCTCTGCCCCTCCCCTGCTTGTCCTCTCTCTCTCTCTCTCTCTCTCTCTCAATAAACTTTAAAAAATTAAAATCAATAAAAAATAAAATATGATACATAAAATTAAGTTATAAAAAGATATTCCAACCATTTGAAGGAGGAATGCTCTGTTCTCAAGCTGATTTCAAAACCACATAACATTCCAGGAAAAGAGCACATGCCAGCTAAAGGTGCAGGAAAGAGGAAGGGCTGGGACGCCTGGGTGGCTCAGTCGATTAAGCGTCCGGCTTCGACTCAGGTCATGATCTCACAGTTCGTGGGTTCGAGCCCCGTGTCGGGCTCTATGCTGACAGCTAGCTCAGAGCCTGGAGCCTGTTTCAGATTCTGTGTCTCCCTCTCTCCCTGACCCTCCCCTGCCCACACTGTCTCTCTCTCTCTCAAATAATAAATAAAACATTAAAAAAAAAAAGGCTGATGCAAGCTAATATACAATGTTAACCTTAAAAAAAAAATAAAGAAAGAGGAAGGGGTATGGTCTGGAGACTGAGGTCAGTAGAAGGGGATTGCTCTGTTCCTGCTAGTTTATGGGTAATTACCATCCTCGTTATCATGGCTCGAGTCCTCGATACCGTGATAAGGTGAGAGGGGTCCTAGTCAGCTGGTGCAGTGTCCTTCCCATATATTATCTCACCGAGTTTTTGGAGCATCTTCTGAAGTAGATATTATTCCCATTTGTAAGAATTTAATAAAATCTCCAAGGTGCAGCCAGGATGTAAACCTTAGGTAGCAGCTCCAAACCCAAGTATTTTTCCAGCACCCCTTAAGAGCAGATTTTAGGAACAATTATATGGATAATCTGGAGTAAAGGGAATAGGAATTTCTTCATTAGGGTTTAGTGAGATGTACCAATGGGATGATGGCAAACATAGGAACTTTGGAGTGGTAGTTAATGGTTAGATGAAAAATCTTTAAAGAGGTTAAAGAGTGGAAATAACTGCAATCAAAGAGTTCCTGGACGCTAATTGGTAGGACTCTTTGGGACTGATTGAGGGAGAAAATATTAAAGCCAGAAGGCTCAGTGGAACAAAGGCCACAATGAGAAAAGAATTTTAGAAATGGGCTGGTAAGTGAGAAACAGCAACCGGAAAGAGAAGTCATTTTTCCAGCGTCATTCTGGGCGTATAGGAGGCTGTTCTTCTAGATTGTAAGTCACTTTGTGATAATCCAGAGATTGGTGATTTAGAGTCTGACTTGGAGTCTGTCTCTATCCCCTATACCGTCACCCACAGGGATCAGGAAAGAAAAGAAAGGAGCTGGTGTGCTGTACTTCTGGCTGCTGATAATGCTTACACGGGAAGGGAATCTGAAACGTCCTAAAATGAACTTTCCGATTTAGATGGATTGAATTTCACCATGTGAAAGTAACTCATTGCTGTTCATTACTGTGTAAAATCAAGAGATTTCAATGAGATTAAGCTCTTTTAAAAAGAGCTCTCTATTAAACTTTCTGAGCAATTACAAATTAAGACTCCAATTACTTCTGCCACGTAAATAGATCTCGGTTAATATGTTGATGGAGTGAGCCACAAACTGGCATTTACAGCTTTGGTGAGTGACTTCTACACCAGTTTGTGAGCCTCACTTGAAGAGGAAGGGCAAGCCAAGTCGAGAGTTATGAAGAAAGAAGCACAGATTCTCAAACTGAGAAAGACAGATCTCTTTTTCTAATTCTCCCATTGGATAGGTGTGGGAAATTGAGGCCCAGAGGAAGTAACTTGCCAGTGATTTTGTTGTTCATTTATGGCTGAGCAGAAACAAGAACCTCAGATCTCAGATCAGGGATGCGTCCAGCGTCCACTGTGTCATACATTAGCCGTTTATGCTGGTAAGAATTATTTTCTGAATGAACAACAGGGGACTCAATAAACTCAAAAGATGAAAGAAGAGGGGTGTCTGGTGGCTCAGTCAGTTAAGCAGCCGACTTCAGCTCAGGTCATGATCTTGTGGTTCATGAGTTAGAGCCCTGCATCTGTGCCGACAGCTCAGAGCCTGGAACCTGCTTCGGATTCTGTGTCTCCCATTCTCTTCCCCTCCCCTGCTCACACTCTGTCTCTGTCTCTCTCTCTCAAAAATAAATAAACATTAAAAAAAACAAAACAAAAAACTTCTGACTCTTGATTTCCACTCAGGACATGATGTCATGGCTTGTGGATTTGAGCCCTGAGTCGGGCTCCATGCTGACAGTATGGAGCCTGTTTGGGATTTTCTCTTTCCCTCTCTCCTTGTCCCTCCCCTGTACACTCTCTCTCTGTCTCAAAATAAATAAATAAGCTAAAAAGAAAAAGAAAAAAATTAAAAATAAATAAAATTTTAAAAAAGTTCAGCATTTTTTGAAAGCACATAGTTTAGATAATAAATTCTGAATAAGATTCACATCCTCAGCATAGCCATGATAAGATTTTTTTGATGTTTATTTATTTTTGAGAGAGCATGGACACGGGAGGGGGGGGCAGAGATATAAAGAGAAAACTTCAAACAGACTCCACACTGTCAGCACAGAGCGATATGTGAGGCTCGAACTCATGAAATCGTGAGATCATGACCTGAGCCAAAATCAGGAGTCAGCCGCTCAACCAAATGAACAACCCAGGTGCCCCAGGAGCATGTGTTTTCTTAATGTACACTATGAAAATTGCTCTTCAGATGAAACATTCTTATTTTTAATTAACATTTTTATTTCTGAAATAATTTTAGACCAACAGAAAAGTTGCTAAAGTAATAGAGTTTACATACATCTGCATCCAGCTTCCTCCCAATGTTAAGAATTTATATAACCATAGTTCACGATCGATCAAAATCAGAAAATGGACAGTGATCCAATACTATCAAACTACAGATTGTATTTGAATTTCATCATGTTCCCCTGTGATGTTATTTTTGTGTTCCAGCCTAGAACCCAAGATCCCATGTTTTGCATTTAGTTCCTGAGTCTTAGTCTCCTCCAATCCGTGCTGGCTTCTCAGTCTTCACTTGTCTTTCATGGACTTTTTTGAGGAGTACTTGTGAGCTATTTTTAGAATGTCCTCCAATTTGAGTTTGCCCAATGTTTTTCTCATGGTTGGACTGAGGTCATAGGCTCGGAGGAAGGACATATCAGAGGTGCACTACTCTTCTCATTATTTCATATTAGGGGCACACAGTGTCAACATGACTTACTCCTAGTGAAGTCTGATAAGTTGGTTAAGGTGATATCTGCCCAGTTTGTCAACTATAATGTTATGATTTTTCCCCTTGTAATGAGAACTATCTTGGAGAGGTGCTTTGGGACGGTGCTAACATCCTGTCTCTCTGCAAACTTTTGCCTGTTGATTGAAACCCCCATGAGGTCTTGCTTGCAGCAAGATGGTCTAATGGGGATTCTGTATTTTCCCCATTCCTTCTGCATTGATGAGTCACAGTTCTTCTGAAAGAAGAGTTGCCCTTCTCTCTCACGTTTATGTATTGTTATTTACATCAGTACTTACCTAGGGTTATTTGTTTTCTTTCATGGCTTATAATCCAACACTTGTATTATTTATTTTTTATTGTTCTAGTAAAAGGCAAAAAAAAAATTTCGATCTGAAGAGAAACCAAAGTATCGACACTATTATTATGTGTTGCTCAAGTTGTTCTCTCTTTAGCCTTTAGAACCTTTTTCGGGTTGGCTCTTGTGTCCTTTTGACATTCTCCCACCTTTGTAAAGTATTTCCTGGGTGGGGGCACTTGGGTGGCTCAGTCGGTTAAGCATCCGACTTCAGCTCAGGTCATGATCTCGTGGTTCGTGGGTTCGAGCCCCGCGTCGGGCTCTGTGCTGACGGCTAGTGCAGAGCCTGGAGCCTGCTTCAGATTTTGTGTCTCCCTCTCTCTCTGCCCCTACCCCACCTGTGCTCTGTCTCTCTCTCGCAAAAATAAACATTAAACATTTTTTAAAATTTAAAAATTAAAAAATAAATAAATAGAATAAATAAATAAAAAATAAAGTATTTCCTGGGTGTTTGGTACTGTAAGATGCTCCAGGCTCATTTTGTCCCTGGCCCAGCCCAGAGTCAATTAGCTCCTTCAGAAACCCTGATTTCTCTTACTGGAGAATAACATTTAGAAACCAAGATGTACACACCGGGTGGAAGCTTGTTTGGGGATTATAAAGCTTACATCTCAGAAAATTTACCGATTATAGGATCTTGCAGCCTCTTCAGTAATAATTCCGAAGCAGAGCAGCCAAATATATATGGGTTAGATTTAATGTGGTTTAAAAATGTTCTGCTTGCGCCAAGAGGTGCTTTGGGCATGAATGCCATTTATATCAAAGTTGGGAAAGTGCTTTTCCTTCCTAAAATGCTCCCTTCCTTCCTTCCTTCCTTCCTTCCTTCCTTCCTTCCTTCCTTCCTTCCTTCCTTCCTTCCTTGGGTGGCTCAGTTTGTTAAGCATCTGACTTCGGCTCAGGTCATGATCTCATGTTTCGTGGGTTCAAGCCCCGTGTTGGGCTCTGTGCTGACAGCTCAGAGCCTGGGGCCTGCTTCAGATTCTGTGTCTCCCTCTCTCTCTTCCCCTCCTCTGTTCATGCTCTGTCTCTCTCAAAAATAAATAAACACTAAAAAAATTTTTTTAAATAAATAAAAGTTATATTTAAAAAGGGGGGGACTGCAGAAGACAGGGATGGATGGTGCAGAGCCTGGAAAGGCATGTTGGCTTCGTGCAGAAGACTCTGTGTGTCACAGGGTTCTTCATAGTTTAGCCCAGAGATCCTCCTTTGTGGACTACTCTGGCCACAAGTCATTCCTTTATGTCATGCATAACTGCTTCCAGAGACCTCCCTCATGGCTCTTTTTTTTTTAAGTTTATTTATTTATTTTGAGAGGAAGAGAGAGAGCATGAGCAAAGGAGGGGCAGAGAGAGAATCCCAAGCAGGCTCTGCACTGTCAGGGCAGAGCCCAACATAGGCTTGAACTCACAAACTGTGAGATTATGACCTGAGCTGAAATCAAGAGTCGGCCACTGGGGTAGGTGGGTGGCTCAGCCAGTTGAGCATCCAACTTCAGCTCAGGTCATGATCTCATGGCTTGTCAGTTTGAGCCCTGTGTTGAACATAATTTAACACATTAAGTATGGGTTAGTCAACTGTTTATGTTATCAGTATGGTTTTGATCAGCAATAGGCAATTAGTAAGTTTTAAAAAAATATTTTTAATGTTTTGAGAGAGACAGACAGAGATTGCTGAGGAGGGCCAGAGAGAGAGAAGGGAGAGAGAGAGAGAGAACCTCAGCCCAGCACAGAGCCTGATGCTGGGCTCAAACTCACAAACCGTGAGATTGTGTCCTGAGCTGAAATCAAGAGTCTGACACTTAACCCGCCCACGTGCCCCTAAATTTGGAGAAGTCGAAAGTTATATATCTACCGGGTTGGTGCCCCTAACCCCCAAGTTGTTCAAGGTTCAGCTAGATTCAACTGTCTATCATTAGAATAGGGTCTTAACCCAAGGTGGAGGTCTTATTAAGAGAGGAGGTGTGTCTGGGAAAGAGTTCAGGGTGAGGGAGTGTCTGTCAACTTAGATAGGAAAAAATATCCTTATTTCCACTCACCTCTAACAGAAAATTAGCATTCCCTTCATTTATAAATGTGCACATCCCAACCCAGTCTTAATAGCTCTGCTATGACTGTCACCCACAGAAGTCACAGCTATTTTCATATCCCATTAGAATGTTGTTGCAGATATCTCAAAATATAATTTATGCTCATTACTATTTGAAAATTATAGTAATTATTAGACCTGCCACTAGATCTTATTATTTAATGTGCCAATAAAGTAATAACTCTTATTATTATATTATATTGCAAAAATACTTTGATAACTATATTTCAACATAATTAGCTCTTTTATAATCCTATATATTTTATTTTAAGCATTTAAAAACATTATTCTGAGGGGAAGTCTAAAGAAAAGGTCCATGGTACAAGTGGTTAAGAACCCTACTCTGAGGGTTTGTCTTTGTTTGTCTTGCGGAACACTTGCAGAACAAGTTCCTTGCAACCCAAGGTTTTACTGTATTTCTCTTCTCTTCTTCTCCCAAGGGCAAAATGCACCTATCAGCTCTTAGTGTTCTGTCTAGTTGGCCAACAAAACACATTAATTCTCCTAGACTTCTGAGTTTCACTGTGTCCAATTGTCTGTATAATGATTTACTTTAAAATCCTTTAGTATTTACAGTGTGATGTATGTGTGTATAAATTAACTTTAATCTACACCCTAGAGGCTGTGCACATTTGAAGTACCCTAATTAGGAACCCACACTCGAGGGGGGGGATTAGTTAGCATTTGAAGTACCCTAATCAGAAATTCATTACTTGAGGTAGTTATGCAAACACTTCAAATCCATCACTGATTTACAAATGAAATGATATAATGCCTGGGATTTGATTCAAAATAATCCAGGAGGAGGGGCAAATAGGTAGGGATGTAGATTGAAACAAGATAGACTTTGAATTGGTAGTTGTTGAAACTGGTGATGGGTAATGTGGGGATAGGCCATTAACATTATATGTATTTTGTACGTATTTCAAACTTTCCATAACAAAAACTTTTGAAATACATCATTATTGCAATCTATACCAGAGTTTCTGTCTAAAGATAACGTACTCAACACATGCCATCTACCTTCCTTCCTGAAGCCTTAGTAAAATGACTGTAAAGGAATTTTTTCTTTAAATGAGTAAAATTCAGGGGCACCTGGGTGGCTCAGTTGGTTCAGCGTCCGACTTCGGCTCAGGTCATGATCTCACAATTTTTAAGTTCGAGCCCCATGTTGGGCTCTGTACTGACAGCTCTATGCCTGGAGCCTGCTTCAGATTCTGTGTCTCCCTCTCTCCCTGCCCCTCCTATGCTCTGTTCTGTCTCTCTCTGTCTCTCAATAATAAATAAATGTTAAAAAAAAAAAAAAAAAAAAAAGGCCAGGGTGCCTGGGTGGCTCAGTCGGTTAAGTGTCCAACTTCAGAGCAGGTCATGATCTCATGGCTCATGAATCTGAACCCTGCATTTGGTTCTGTGCTGACAGTGCAGAGCCCACTTCAGATTCTCTGTCTCCCTTTCTCTCTGCCCCTCCTCTGCTCGTTCTCTCCCCTCCCTCTCTCTCAAAAATAAATAAACAACTTATTTTTTTATTAAATTTTTAAAATATTTTCTTTATTTCTGAGAGAGAGAGAGACAGCGTGAGCAGGGGAGGGTCAGAGAGAGAGGGAGATACAGAATCTGAAACAAGCTCCAGGCCCCGAGCTAGCTGTCAGCACAGAGCCCGACGCGGGGCTCGAACCCACAAACCACGATATCATGACCTGAGCCAAAGTCGGACACTTAACCGATTGAGCCACCCAAGCGCCCCAATAAACAACTTTAATAATCAAAAGAGGCCTAAGTGCATAAAGTTGGACAGAATGGAGAAGAGATGAAAACATTTTGGAGGCTGGATGGATAATGGATGTGTGATAAGGGATTAACAGACCAGGAAAATGGGACCGACCTATTTTATGCTACAGAATCTACCTGCTTCCCACAACAGATGGTTGATTGCACCAGATTCCTCTGGAGGCAAGGTAGAAGAAAATAGGCAAAATAAGGAAGATTGGCTGAAAATCTGTTTAAGAAGCCAGATGGGGCATGTGGCTGGCTTAGTCAGTAGAGTGTGTGACTATTGATCTTAGGGTCATGAGTTTGAGCCCCACATTGAGGGTAGAGTTTACTTAAAAGAAAAAAAAAAGAAAAAACAATAACAACAAACACTGGAAGCTAGGTGCCTGTCTCATCTACCTCTGGGGATGTGTTGCAGAGAGGGTAAAACAAACGTTTTGGGCTGGAGGATACCAGGCTCTGATAAGAGGCACTGTACTAACAACAGAGAAATTAAATGGAAACTCCCTAAAGGTCTAGATCTCTCCTCTGAAGATATTGAGCCGCTTCTCATGTTATCAGTTTCACCTCCCTGAGGGAGGCTTGCCTGGAGCTCTTCACCTGCTCTGGAGTGGCTGCACACCGCACATGGTGAGTAGTGTTATCCTGGGATGTCTGTTCACGTCTTCCTAAGGGGCCTTCTCTCCTATGTTGCTTATATTTCTTCCTATATCGCTTACATCTTCCTCTTTCTTAGTTTATGTCATCTTTTGCCCAAGCACATCCTTCAATAGCTTTCTGAAAGAGTATTGGTTAGTTCTTGGTATAACGTGCTGCATAACAACCAGCCCTCAGCATGAGGGCTGGATTAAGCTGCACTCCCTTTAAGCTAGTAATCCTGATTGGTTATGAAAATCACCGGGATGTCTGTTAATGCATCTTCCCTCCCCACCAGGCAGGCATATTGGAGCCAGTTGGGGAGTTTGACAAAAACACAAAGGCTGCCGGGGCGCCTGGGTGGCTTAGTCCGTTAAGCGTCCGACTTTCGCTTAGGTCATGATCTCGCGGTTCGTGGGTTCGAGCCCCGCGTCGGGCTCTGTGCTGACTGCCAGCTCAGAGCCTGGAGCCTGTTTCATTCTGTGACTCCCTCTCTCTGACACTCCCCTGCTCACGCTGTCTCTCTCTCTCTCTCCTAGAAATAAATAAAACATTAAAAAAAATAAAAAAAATAAAAAAAGAAAAAACACAAATGCTGCCGATTTAGCCCCAGTAATTCTGATTTCAGAGGGTCTGATGTGAGGTTTGGGAGTCTGGAGTTTTAACAACCCTCCCTCGTCCCCAAGTGATTCTGCAATACAGCCAGGAGTCACGGGAGCAATGCATCAGCAACGCTACCAGTTAATTCAACTACTTACTGTCTTTCCACTGATATTGGCCTTTACTATGTTCAAGATACTTCCTGTTACTTGCAGATCTACTGTGGGAGATAAAAGTGAGTAAGTTTTGATCCCTAGCTACAACAGCTTCACTCTGGAGTGAACGACAGGCATGCAGACAATTGGCTATAAAACAATAGTAATCAGAGGTCAGTATATTTTAAGCCAATCAGATTATGTATCCTTCCGATTATACCACATGTATGTGCTGCATATATTTATCTGAGTGCCTATTCTGTGCTAAGTACTGTGTCGACAGTACAAACATTCCTCCAAAGCCGTATATGAATTTTGGGGACGTGGGCTGGTTTGGTGGGGTTTTAATTGCAAAGCAATCTGAATCATGATTTCTGGTTCTGACGTTGTATCCTCTGTTTTTGGAAAACCAATTAATTCTATTTTGCTGCAGGTGATATATGGAAATTTCAAGACATTCACTTGAAATTCTATCTAAACTCACTGTGAAATGGTAGCTCCCCACCCACACTCAGAGGATATTTGGGAATGTGTGTGTCAGGAGGATAGTTTTTGATATTTGGTTATCACCATGACCCTCAGGGGATAGTGGTGTTACTGGGGGCAGGGGGAGGGGGCTGGGGGTGGGGCGGGACTGCTAAATAATCACCTTGCAGTACACAGGACAGTCCAGCATGTTGAACTGCCCCAAATGCCAATATTTCCTCTGCTGAGATACAGTGGTAGCTTCTTTCCTTTTTTTTTTTTTTTTAAAGTTTTTTCTCTTGATTTATTTAGAGAGAGAGTGGGGAGGGACAGTGAGAATCCCAAACAGGATCCACGCTCTCAGCACAGAGCCCCAAGTGGGGCTCAATCTCACATAGTGAGAGGTTATGACCTGAGCCGAAATCAAGAGGCGAATACTCAACCAACTGAGCCACCCAGGTGCCCCTCTTTTTTATTTTAATTTTTAATTTATTTTTTAAAGTAAACTCTGTGCCCAATGTGGGGCTTGAACTCACGTCCCCAAGGTGAAGAGTCACATGCTGTACAGACTGAGCCACCCAGAGGCCCATCAGGTCCTTTTTCTTGATCCCCCCACCTGGGAGACACTGAGAGCCCAGCCCCAGGTATGATGGGCTGCCTGGCCTCCTTTCCCAGTGTTGTATCCAGGGCAGGTTTGGCAGAAGGATCGAACCTCTGATCTCTCTCTCTGAGTCCTTGCCAACTTTGCAAATACCAGCTCAGTATACTCAAGTCTGTGACATCATCCTATAATGTAGCACACAGTGGGCTAAATCCATATTGGGGTAAGAGGAGATCTCCTAATGCAAACATAACTTACTGGAGCACAGTCCTACACGAAGGTAATAGCAGAACGCTTTGCATTTCTTCCTGAAGCATCACATTCCTGTCTTCCTCTAGAAAAATGAGGATGAATTTGCTTCTATGTGCATAACTAAAAGAGCCCAAAACAGATCACACACTTTCTCCAGAATGATCTTGTTTTTCAAAATACAGTGTTGATAAACTTCTCTTCAATAAAGCTCTCCCACCCAGTCTCCCCTTCCAAGCCTTCCATAGCCTCGCATTGATTAAAAGGCAAACATTTTTTAAAGTGTATTTATGTCAAGAGAAGGAGCGGGGGAGGGGCAGAGAGAGGGGAAGAGAGAGAGAGAGAGAGAATCCCAAGCAGCCTCTATGCTGACAGTGCTGAGAAGGGGCTCTATCCCATGATCCGTGAGACCATTACCCAAGGAGAAATCAAGAGTTGGATGCCCAACCGGGTAGGCCACCCCAGGTAACCCAAATGGCAAACAGTTGTATTTTTCCATGTGCTATTCCATGTTTGGAGCACAGACCCCCTTCTTTAATTGAGAAACAGCTTATCATTTCCAAAAGAGTGGAAATGCAGTGGGCTGCTCAGAGCTTCCCTTCCAGGATTTCCATACAAAGCTGGCCCGGGCCTCCCCTTTTCTACCATGGGATAGTGTGGCACGGCATCAATGCAGCATGCCACACCTAAGTCACCAACACAGGAAGCCCAGCTCCATGACGAGCTCTGTCATTGTGTATGAATTATTTGCCACCTCTGTGCCTCCGTTCGCTCATTTGATAGTGATTGGAAAACTTGTTCCTACCGTGTAGGGTGGTTGTGATATGTTTGTATAATATGAATAAAGTACCTGGCACATAGCAAGCATGAACCAAATGTCAGCCCTTATTCTTACATCTCTACAATAGCCTTCAACAATGTATGTAAGCAAACTCAGTGAATTTCTTATTGAACAACCATAAACAACCATGTAATCCTCGATTTTTCCTAAGCTAATGGTAGAACTCGGCATAAAGAAAATCAGGGCAAGCAGCACTATCGACAATAGCCAAAGTATGGAAAGAGCCCAAATGTCCATTGATGGATGAATGGATAAAGAAGATGTAGTGTCTGTATACAATGGAGTATTACGCAGCAATCAAAAAGAATGAAATCTGGCCATTTGCAATTATGGGGATGAAACCAGAGGGTATTATGCTAAGCGAAATTAGTCAGAGAAAGACAAATACCATATGACTTCACTCATATGAGGACTTCAGGATACAAAACAGATGAACCTAAGGGAAGGGAAGCAAAAATAATATAAAAACAGAGAGGGGGACAAAACATGAGACTCTTAAATATGGAGAACAAACAGAGGGTTGCTGGAGGGGGTGTGGGAGGGGGGGTGGGCTAAATGAGTAAGAGGCATTAAGGAGTCTACTCCTGAAATCACTGTTGCACTATATGCTAACTAACCTGGATGTAAATTTAAAAAATAAAGACTAAGATATAAAAATAAAGATTAAGATATAAAGAATAAAATTTAAAAAAAGGAATTTGGGGAGAAAAAGAAAATCAGGACAGATGGTAGCTATCCTTGTGGGGAGCACCGCAAAATGCATCAACTTGTCGAATCACTATGTTGTACGCTTAAAACTAACGTAACATTGCATGTCGACCCCTACTCCAATTTAAAAAAGAAGAAAGAAAAAGAAAAATCAGGACAACTGCTTTTTTACATCAGGGTTTCCAACTTTCCCGACCTGTAGGAGTTATGCTTTTAAAGCACGTTCAAGACAGCATAAGCCATACCGTGTTCGTGGGGGATGGTCTATTTTTACCCTTTCTTCTAGCTAGGTATTTTAGTCAAACTATGGAATGCAGATGAAGATGATCTCCCTCATGAGAATGATCTGCATGTTAATAGGCTTGCTTATAAAAAAAAAAAAATCATCCTGTCTCTTCCCTTCCCCTGGAGCTTGAGCTGAGATGTGTGGTTGAGTCAAATTTATAATGTGCTTCTGACCTTATGAGAAATAAACCCTGGAGTCAAGCATGGATTTCCAAGTTGCCTGGTTGCCATGAAGTTATAATGGATACGTTTGGTTTCAGGAGACCATCAGTTAAGGCAGCTTTCCCCTACAGAATGACCAATAATGGTAGTTATTAACATTGAAGCCAAAATACCTAGAATTAAGATTTTGGCGGAACACACTGACACATTCCACAGTTTTTGGACATTGAAGTATAAGCCTTGATGAAATGTTCGCTTCTCACTTAACAGATTTTAAAAGCAAGAGGTGGAAAAAAGTGACAGAAATAAAAGAAATATGACAAATGTACCCCAAATGCTCTCTCCTCCAATGAATTTTAAAATTAAAATTAGGATAAGGATAAAAAGCATGAGGAGCTCAAGTCTAAAGGATTTGAAAACAGCTTAGAAAATCCTTGAGGAACTAACAGAAGAGTATTTTAGGCAATTTAAATTTCCTGGGAAGCTTTGCTCCTTGCGAGGACATAATACTTGGAGGGTGTTTTTCCCCGTCAGGGCTAATCTTTCAAATCTGGCACAAGGTTATAAGTGAAGTGATTTCACTTGGCGTATTTTTGACACGAATCTGTCTCTAGTTTCTCTCTGGTTTTGCAAAAACAGGCCCGCCTATCAACAACTAAAATGGAAGCCTCTGAATCAGTGTCTTCCCCCAACCAAAATGGGCCCCTGGGACCCATCGCTGCATATCAGGCTCCACTAGGCTGTGGAGGGCTGCTTGGACGCTGCCTCAATGTTTTCTCCTCTTCCTTCTGGCTAAGAGTAGACAGGTTGCTCCAGGCCATATGCGCTCCTCTTTGCCCTAGTTGGGTGTACACTTTACCCAAATGCAATGAGACAGAAAGGTTTCTGTGTGCAAAGCGATGTTGCGAGATTATTTTAGTACCTGTAGCAGGACTTGCTTTATAAAGGACAAAAATCTTTCTCCCCCTTTTAAAAAAATAAATGTTTTTAACGTTAATTTTTTTTTGAGAGGCAGCGAGAAGATGAGGGAGGGAGGGAGGGGTAAAGAGAGAGGGAGACACAGAATCTGAGGCAGGCTCCAGGCTCTGAGCTGGCAGCACAGAGCCCAACGTGGGGTTCGAACTCATGAACTGTGAGATCCTGGCCTGAGCAGAAGTCAGACACTCAACCAACTGAGCCATCCAGGCGCTCCAATCTCTCTCCCCATTAAATCGTCATGCTACTTCCAACTCACCCCTCACCCTACCTGTTTGCCTTGGTTCCTCTCCATGTTAGTGGCCCTTTCATTCATAGTCTCCTGTGTAGCACGGAGTGTTTGTCTGTTATCCTTCTAGGGATTTGGGGTTTTATCATAATGGCTATTCATGAGCCTACTTCCAAAATCATCATTATGAAAATCTGAGGCATAAGTTTCCTTTAAAGATCGATTCATTCCCAAAGCCTACTTCTTCCCTTTTCCTTAAGCAGACCAATGCCATTTTTAGAATAATAAAAAAAGATGCTTTGGAGGGTGTGAAGATCTAAGGAAAATTCTCTCTTAATAAGTATATTTATGTATTAAGTAAAAATGACCTAGTTTCCAAAAGTGCAACTGATAAAGTTCCCCCCCAACTAAATATTAGACTGAATAAAAGATCTAATAGAGAATTAAAGACATTTAATATTGAAGTATGCCTATATAATGAATACTAATGAAAATGGTAGAGTATTTGTTACTCTTAAGATATTTTAGGGGAAAAAAGGTATTTTACGGGTGCCTGGGTGACTCAGTCAGTTAAGTGTCTGACTTTGGCTCAGGCCATGATCTCGCGGTCCATGGGTTCGAGTCCCACATCAGGCTCTGTGTTGACAGCTCAGAGCCTGGAGGCTGTTTCAGATTCTGTGTTTCCCTCTCTTTCTGCCCCTCCCTAGCTCATGCTCTGTCTCCCTCTGTCTCAAAAATAAATAAAGGTTTTAAAAAAATTTTTAAATACTTAAAAAAAGATATTTTAAAAACTAAGCAATTTGGGGGCACATGAGTGGCTCAGTGGGTTAAGCATCTGACCCTTGATTTCAGCTCAGGTCATGATCCCAGGGTCATGCAATTGAGCCCCAGATCAGGCTCCTCACTGAGTGTGGAGCCTTCTTAAGATTTTCTCTCTCTGCCTCTCTCTATGCCCCTCTCCCCTGCTCCTACTCTCTCTCTCTAAAATAAATAATTTTAGAAAAATCCTCAAAAAAATTAAACAATTTCATTAAAAATTTTTTTAATGTTTTATTTATTTCTGAGAGAGAGTGTGAGCAGGGGAGGGTCAGAGAGAGAGGGAGACACAGATTCTGAAGACAGGCTTCAGGCTCTGAGCTAGCTATCAGCACAGAGCCCAACGCGGGGCTCGAACCCACTAACCGCTAGATCATGACGGGAGCCGAAGTCGGATGCTCAACCTACTGAGCCACCCAGGTGCCCCTAAACAATTTCTAAAGGGGCACCTGACTGGTTCAGTCAGTAGAGTTTGCAACTATTTTTTTTAATGTTTATTTATTTTTGAAAGAGAGAGATAGAGCACAAGTCGGGGAGGGGCAGAGAGAGACACACACAAACAATCTAAAGCAGGTCCAGGCTCAGAGCTGTCAGCACAGAGCCTGACAAGGGTCCTAAATTCACAAACCATGAGATCATGACCTGAGCCCAAGTCAGATGCTAAACCGACTGAGCCTGCTAGAGTGCAGCTCTTGATCTCAGGGTAATGAGTTCAAGCCTTGCATTGGACACGGAGCCTACTGAAAAATTAAACAATTTTGGGGTGCCTGGGTGACTCAGTTGGTTAAACACCTGACTCCTGATTTTGGCTCAGGTCATGATTTCACAGTTTGTGGGATTGAGCCCTGTGTCAGTGTGGAGCCTACTTGGGATTCTCTCTCTCTCTCTCTCTCTGCCCTTCCCCCAACTCTGTCTCAAAATACATAAACTTGAAAAAATTAAACAATGTCTTTTTAAAAATGTTTTTGTTTATTTATTTAAGAGAGAGAGAAGTTGGGGGGAGGGCACATAGAGACGGAGAGAGAATCCCAAGCAAGCTCGCCACTGTCCATGAAGAGCCCAATTTGGGACTCAAACCCACGCACCATGAAATCATGACCTGAACTGAAACCAAGAGTCCTACGCTTAACCGACTGAGCCCCCCAGGGGCCCCAGAATTAAACAGTTTCTAAAAGGCAGATAAAAGACTTTTTTTAAAAAAACTTTCCTATGAGTTTATGGTCTCTGAAAGGTAAAGGAACTTTTTTTTTTGCAAATGGACTACTAATGTTACGTACCAGTAGGGGGCACTAAAACATTGCTTTTAAACATTATTAAACCTTATCAAAGTGATAAAGGACTTTTTGGCAATTTTTCTTTGCCCCTTCTCGTTCATCAGAAAACGATGAAGGACATTGGAAAGGGAGAGAAACATCGTTCAGATAGAAGATCAAAGCTAACAAATAACCATGACTAACTTTGAAGAGAATCGTTTTCTGTGTGGAAAGCAGCATAACTATGTTTAATATGATCAGTATTAGTGACTTTCTCAGGAACATAAACCTTCATGCTAGCTCTCTGACATCCCACAATGACTGTAGGCAATTATGTATGAGGATCCCCCAAATGGAAATAAGTGGCTGGACTCAATTGCACACGACTTGTTGTATCTCTTGATTGTCTAGAATATGTAACTTTAAAAAATACTAGATTGTAATAGTTTTCAGATAGAAGGAAGTTTGGGCATGGAACAGTTAGCTGGCCACTTGAGGTGTGGCGAGAGCATATGAAGAATGGCCAGATGAGATTCTTGGGTGCTGGGTGCTGTTTTTACCTGGAAAGGCTGGAGTACCAGGGGCCTTGACTACTGGCTGGGATGACCAACACCATGAGGTAAATGAACATCTTAAAAAATTAGAGGGCTCAGGGGCGCCTGGGTGGCGGTTAAGCGTCCGACTTTCGCTTAGGTCATGATCTCGCGGTACGTGGGTTCAGGCCCCCCGTCGGGCTCTGTGCTGACTGCCAGCTCGGAGCCTGGAGCCTCTTTCAGTCTGTGACTCCCTCTCTCTCTGACCCTCCCCTGCTTACGCTGTCTCTCTCTCTCTCTCTCTCCTAAAAATAAATAAAAAAACATTAAAAAAAAATTAGAGGGCTCAATTTCTTGGAATGTTTATTTCCATGAGAACAGATGTAAAATCCAGCCCATGCATTTCACGTTGGTCACGCACACAGATAGAGAATGTGCACTATGTTTAGCCCGGACTGTGTCATCTTTGTCCTTTGCTCTACAAGTTTTAGTAATATAGAAAGAAGTCAATGGATGGGGCGCCTGGGTGGCTTAGTCGGTTAAGCATCTGACTTTCGCTTAGGTCACGATCTCGCGGTTCGTGAGTTGGAGCCCCGCGTAGGGCTCTGTGCTGACTGCCAGCTCAGAGCCTGGAGCCTGTTTCACAGTCTGTGATTCCCTCTCTCTCTGACCCTCCCCTGCTCACGCTGTCTCTCTCTCTCTCTCTCCTAGAAATAAATGAAACATTAAAAAAAAAAAGAAGTCAATGGCACAGGAAAAAAAAGTCCTATGGCTCTAAATATGTTAGGATTTAATTCAAATAAGGCGCCCAGCCTGGGGTGCCTGGGTGGCTCAGTTGGTTAAGCATCTGGCTCCTGATTTCAGCTCAGGTCATGATCTCACAGATCATGGGTTCGAGCCCAGCGTGGGGCTGTGCCTACAACTAGGAGCCTGCTTGGGATTCTCTCCCTGCCCCTTCCCCGCTCGTGTTTTCTTTCTCTCTTTCTCAAAATACATAAATAAACTTAAAAAAAAAATACAGGGCCCAGCCTCGCTAGTCTCCTGTGGGATAAGCTTGTTGCTCTGTGTCTGCTGACATGTTAAGAGCTCTCTCCGCAAGACAAATAAGCCTCACCGGACAGGAGATGAGAGGGGTTTGGATCCTGACACGGGAGTAGCTGCAGTAACGGAGCTGAGGGGAAAGCAAGCATGTGTTGGGAGGGTCGATTTCAAAAGCGGGTTCTCAGACGAGTTTTTCTTTTCCCATCACGAGGTTTGTGCTAAGATCAAGAGTAGGAAGGGGATTAATTAAATGTTGTCCTCAGCCCAGACAGGTGTATGTCAGAGGCATGGACAATGCTGCTGTGGCCACGTCTCAGAGATGGGGGTGACGGTCTGACAACTCACACTACCAAGTGCGATTCCAGAAGGTCCAAGCAGTGGGGGGCCTGGGAGGAGGCCACAGAAGTTAACCTGGAGGGCCCGTGTTTACAGTCTGGGTGGACCGGCTCTAACACTGACATGTCTGAGGCCTACTCTGGAGACGACTGGTGGCCTCAGAGTGCCTCACAGCCCCTTGGACCATGGAGGGCAGTGACCCTGATGCACTCCAGGAAGCTGGGTATGGGAGGGAGGAGCTTTGGTAGGGTTAGTAGGCTCCCACAAGGGGCTGCCTAATTTCTGGTCTTGTGCTTGCCTTATTCAGTAGACTGGCCGTCTATTTCTTTTTCTTAAAAAAATTTTTTTAATAGTTTATTTCCTTTTGAGAGAGAGAGACACAGAGTGTGAGCAGGGGGGGGGCAGAGAGAGAAGGAGACACAGAATCTGAAGCAGGCTCCAGGCTCTGAGCTGTCAGCACAGAGCCTGACATGGGGCTTGAACTCACAGACGATGAGATCATGACTTGAGCCAAAGTTGGACACTCAACCAACTGAATCACACAGGTTTCCCCTCCCCCCCAATTTTTTTTATTTTTAAGCAAATTCTCACCCAATGTGGGCCTTGAACTCACAACCATGAGATCAGGAGTTGCATGCTATACTGATAGCCATCCAGGCACCCCAGCCTTCCTTTTCTCGCAGAGCCTCCCTCACCTATGTTTTTCCTGCGAGGACTCTGCTTGTCCTAAAGCTGGTTTCTAAGGACTTTGCAGAAGCCTAGGGGAGGCTAGAGAGAAGGCTTCAGGGGCTAGGAAAAGGTGAGTGAGGGCCTCTTTTCCCCCATCCTTACTTGCCCACAGAATGGTTTACAGGAGGATTCACCTGTGTGGATGGCATGGTTGACCCCTCATGGACTGTAGATACAAGACCCTATAGGGGCACCTGGGTGGCTCTGTCGGTTAAGTGTCCAACTTCGGCTCAGGTCATGATCTCATGGTTCGTGGGTTTGAACCCCGCTTGGGGTTCTCTGCTGACAGCTCAGAGCCTGGAGCCTGTTTCAGATTCTGTGTCTCCCTCTCTCTCTGCCCCTCCCTCAACCATGCTCTGTCTCTCTCTGTCTCGAAAAATAAAAGCTATTAAAAAAAAAAAAACCCAACAAGACTCTATAAGCCCCTGATGGAACTAAGGCCATGATGTTTTCTCAACAGAGAACCCCTCTAAATATTTTCAGAAGGAATCACAGGCCTTGTAAACACACCTCCAGAGCATGGGGCTAATCCCACCTGCAAAGCGCCTTTTTATAATTGGCTCAGTTGACCCCCACAGCAGGTAGGTATTATCATCCCTTAAGGGGATATCACTATCATTCAGATAAGGAAGCTACCTGGAGAGATAAGGGACAGAGCTTGAATTTGAATTCGGATCTTTTAACTTCCCCTCGGAGTTCTAACTGATGGGTGCTGGGTTGGTGAGGAAGGGTAATAAGTATTAGACTCCTAATTAAGGAAGCCACTTAGATTACTGGTTAAGAGCAAAGACTCTGGACTGCCTCAGTTAGTATCCCATCGCTCACACTTGCTAGCTAGGTGACCTTGTCCTGGTGACTCAACCTCCCTGTGCCGCCATTTCCTCACCTGTAAGAGAGTAGTGCCCCCCTGGCCCCAACCTAGGGTTTTGGAAATGAGTTTATACAGTACTGTGCTTAGAACAATACCTGGCATAGTTTTTCCTCGAATGCTGACCATGCTGCTTGTTAATAAACCCAACATTAGCAGAATGGCTTTGATTGAGACTTTGGCTCTCAAATTCGTGTTTAATTGGCTTCACGGCCTTTCTGGGTTAGGGTCCTTGGTTCCTCAATGGAATGTTAAAAATCTAACCTCACCTTTGGAAAAACATAACTGATCATTTAGGTCTGTGTATTCATTTGCTATGGCTTCCATAAGAAAACGCCACAGACTGGGGCAGGGACTTATACAGCAGAAACCAATTTCCTCACAGTTCTGGAGGCGGACAAGTCCAAGATCAAGGCTGATCTTAATCAGCAGGCTTGGTTTTTTTCGGAGGCCTCCGTCCTTGGCTAGCAGGCGGCCTCCTCTCTCTATGTCCTCAAATCATCTTTCCCCCGCATGTGTGCAGATTCCTCTGGTGTCTCTCCCGTGTCCAAATTTCTACTTACAAGAAAACCAGTCAAACAACCTCATTTAATTACCTCTTTACAGGCTCTGTCTCCAAATGCAGTCACATTCTAAGGTTCTGGGGGCTTTGCATATGGATTTGGAGTGGGGGTACACAATTCGGCCTGTAACAGGTTCATGAAGCAAAAAAACAAAACAAAACAAAACAAAACACAAACCAGTTGTGTTAACATCAAAGAATGCGACAGGTGTCATTTTTTTTTAAGTTTATTTATTTATTTTTTGAGAGAAAGCGAGAGTGGGTGGCGGGGAGAGTCCAAAGCAGGCTCCACACTGGCAGCGCATAGGCCAACACGGGGCTCGAACTCATGAACTGTGAGGTCATGACCTGAGCCAAGATCAGGAGTCTGATGCTTAACCGACTGAGCCAACCAGGTGCCCCTATTTTATTTTATATTTTTAAAAAATGACTTTTAAGCACTCTCTACACGTAACGTGAGGTTTGAACTCACAACCCCAAGATCAAGAGTTGCATTCTGAACCCACTGAGCCAGTCAGGCACCCCTACCCATTATTAGGATTTTAATAATTTCTCCATCATAACCCACTTAAAGATAATTTTTCCATTATGACCACTTTAAGAATTTATTAGCAAAGGTAGCTAAGAAGACCCTTACTGATAATAAACGTCCACATCTTTAAATGTTTTGAGATAACATTTACATTACAAATTTTCACCTTGACTGTGATTTTATCAACTTTTTTTTTTTTTTAAATTTCAGGTCCACCTGACTTCTAATTTAAGAGGTTTCCATGGTGCTCATCAACTTTTGTTTATTAGTGACTACATTTGCTGTATGTTTTAATTGGGTTGTAAAAGTAAGGTGGTGATTTGTGATCTTTTAATAGAATCCTGGTACCTACACATAGGAATGTGCATGCACACACACTAGCATGCGTGAGTGCGTGTGTGTGTGCGCGCGCGCGCACACACACACACACACACACACACTAACATGTGGTTTTACAGCACAACTGCCAAGAATAACTAATCTAGGAATAACTGCAGAATCTGATAATATAGGTGGTGTCTCTTTTTAGAAATAATTTGTCTACATGAGCAGATGTGAATCCTTTTTAATTTCAAAAGTGAATATTAAAATTAAGCTACTGACTCCTTCCAAAATAAGATTTAAATAGTCTTAAAAAAATCAAACTAAAAAAAAAACAAAAAGATCCCGGACTTAGAAGCCTTATATTCCAAATCCATTTAAGTAGATTATTTATTGTTACTGTTGTTCTGTAGGTCTTTTCTTCTTTTGAGTGGGTTAATTTTGTAGGATTTTTTTGCTTGTTTTCTCTTCATGAATAAGTCACTTGTCTTCAGTTTCTATGTTTCTTAGATGCAACATCTACCTCTTACAAAATATGTTGAGGTGTCTGAGTGGGTTTAGTTTTTAAGAATTTTAGAATTTTATCCCAAAGAACCACTAAAAAAAAGAAAAAAGAAAAACAAAGAATATATTGTATCAATTCTCTGTTGAGATTATTTTAGAGAAATTTTCTCTATTGTTAAAGTTGGGCTGCCTTTTGTGGTAACATTATCTGTTATCTGAAATTGAAGCTGCCAGTAACATCATCAGCTAAACTCCCAAAATGAGTCAGCTAACTTTATTTTTAACTGCTTTTTAATTGTCTGCTGAGACTATCAAAAATAACAGGACTTTTAAAGCCTTTAGAGCAAAATTTTGGTATATTAGACCACCTAAAAAGGTGGATCAAAGGTTCAGGATCCTCAAGTCATTTTTATATATTGTTTTCTTTTTCAGTTCAGCTGTAGGGCATGGATAGGTAGTAAAAATCCCTGATTTGAGACTTTTCCTAAATTCTTGCTATGGTATTCCATGGGGATTCCACACATTATTTCTGAATTCTCAAAGAATGGGTTGGATTTGGGCAAGCAAGCTTCACAACACTCAAAGATGAAGGAGCCACCATAGGCTTGAGAACAAATGCGAGCGATTTAGTAATTGTATGATTACTTACGTTAAAGTAATTCTCAATGTAAGAGAAACCTGCCCACGAGGCTGTACCACTGTCAGAGAACAAACACTTCATTCGTGTTTCAAAGCACTTTTAAGACATTTTAATCCTTACCTCACTGAGGTATGTAGGTGGTAAGTCACACCAAGATAACAATTTAAAATGCAGAATAAATTGAACGTTGCATAGGGAATAAAAGAGCCTAGGTGATCATGCCTTGTTGGTTTTCTGCTTTTCTTGGAAGGTCCATTGGTGCTTTCACTTTATCATATTTTGCACGTGGGCCAACAAGCATCACAGCGCGCTCAATAAAACGCTACCAAATCTGTAACAGAGCCACCACATCTCCACAGTTTCCTACTCGCTCAAGCCCTGGGGCGAGGTGGGGGTGCGGGGGACACAACCCCAGGGACGCAGCAGGGTGTGCTTTTATATTCAAGTGGAGGCTTTGGGATCCTTTCTCCGTCCTGCTTCTGCAGGGCTTATTAGGGCTCTGATAAGGCTGTGTCTATAATGAAAAGTGAAAAATCGAATCAAAGATCAAATATACGGCTATTAAAGAAAAGAGATAATATATGTGGATGATTGATTTTCCTTCATTGTCCTACAAAAACTGGCCTTAATCTTCAACATTTGCTGGCTCTCACAGCAAGTGCATGCGTTGGCTAAGGCTTCATGGGTCATTAAAACTAGGATATCTCTTGCAGATTCTAAAGCACTGAGGAGTGATTTGCCTTTGATGATTCACTGGCAATTGAAACAGTTCCTGGCTGAAGGGAAGGTAGCCACAGAGAAGTTCTGAGCAATACTGACAGGTAGTCTGTGGGTTGTAGAGGGTGCCTTTATTTCCCTGTGATGTGAGGCCACAGCAAGAGAACACGCCCTAAACCCTTAGCTGAAGGGTTTATTCACGCTTATGAGAACTGGAGGCGTTGGGATATGACCCCATACCATTGCCACAGAAGGGAGCTTTGAAAAAATTTCTGCTTTTTTACGCTCACGTGATGGCGGAGGAGGCCCTTTCCAATTCATTTTGAGGTTGACTTCAAAATAGAAAGGAACACGGGATTTTATTTGTTCAGCTTGTAATTTTGTTTAGTGTCCCTGGAAAGTAGACCCTCAGGCTTTGACCAATCCGCAGCAGGTTCAGCCACAGAGCTGGATTTTAAATAATATAGGAGGAAGGCCTCCACCTGAGCGGAAAAATAAGTGTTCAGGTGTCCTTATCTAAATCCCAGCTTCTGCAGCTCCGATGAAATGAGGCTTCTAGGTACAAATCCAATGCAAATGACCTTCTTCGGTAGGGATAGAGCTCAATCTAGTGGTTCAATTTGGTTCTATGTGCTTTTATTCAGGATAAGAAGAGCTTTGGAAAGAGTTCCAGATAAGCCAACCGTTCCGGAAGGGCTGGTTGCTCTTATTGTATATGGTCTGTTCAAATAAGCAAGTGCTAATGGCTTGGAATCCCCCATATCATTTGCGTTATACAAATGCAAACATCAGCATTATTATTGTTATTTATTTTCTATCTCTCGGCCTCTTCATTAACATAAACTAAACTGGTTTCAGGCAGAGCTGATTGCAGATACCCCACCTCACCACCACCACCAAAATAAAGTCCCAAAGTCAATTTTCTGTTAAAAAAAAAACAAACACCGTGAATCATTGAGTTAATCTCTGGTTAATTTCTAGTTCTCTTTAAAAAAAAAAAGAATCCCAACATTTTATGGAGGCAGAAAGTTAGTGTTAAGCAGGAGATGAGCTCTGGGTTTTGAGAATGGTCTACCTATAATCAGATAAACCTGTAAGGTGAGATCATAAATAAGTTTTTTAGGTCTTTGTACCTCAGTTTCAATTTCTGTAAAATGCAAATCATAATATCTCCTACCTTACTGGGTGGTTTTGGAGACTCATTCAGATGATAGCTGTTGAAAAAAAATAGTCGTTTTTATTAACCCTGGGGTGCAAAGAAAATAACTTTAATGTATATATTCTGATTCTGGGTCAAAAGCGATCTGTGGTTTGTATCTGTAAATATCTTGCAATGAAAAATATATACTATACTTATATTTGTTTCAGATGATATGTAAATCTGAAAAACAGGAGGAAAAGATCTCACCAAGCCTAGCCTTGGATAGTGGGAAGGAGTTTTTCCGGTTGGATTCTTCCAGAGTGCAGGCATGCAATATAGCTGTCGAATGTTCTGTTTTTAGTTTGTTGTTCAAACACAAAATTATTTAAAGCACACATGGCATCATATGAGACAAATCAATTTTTCCTCCAGCATGATATCAGTGATCAACTAATTAGAAATTCCATTTTTAAATGTTAAACCTTAGAATATAGAATATTTCAATGTGTTTTGAAGGCTGTATTTACCACCAAATAGAAACCTGATATCCCAGAGAAATACTCACTATTCATCTATGTTTACTCTCTGGCACAGCAGACATTGCATATGGGTGGGCCCTGTGAGTCAGCCAAATCTGAAATTTGATAAAACTCTTACCTCCTGTTTTTACACCTTACTGACACAGTCAGTGACTATACGTATCATTAAAAACACATGTACTCTGCACAGTCATTACCTCTTGTTATTGATTTTTATCAACGAATGACAAGCAACACGGTTAGTTACCACAAAACGCTAACAGTTTCTTGTTCATTCTTTTATTACCGTCAAGGACTCTCAGGCGTATCTTTACAATCACGTTTGACTCCCTTTCCTTACTAATGTTATGGAAATAGGGCGATTTGATTTGGAAAAAAAAAAACAACCTAATTATTGTAAAACAGCAATTAATTCTCACTGCTTAACTTGAACATTCAGACATATTAGTTTTCCAAGTAAATAAGTAAAATGCCTCGTTAAACTTCTTTTCTGCCAAAAATGTACTACCATCTGTGTTCTACATGGCAGCGTTTTCGCATTTAATACATATGTCCCCCCTTTTTTGGAAGTATGTGAAGAGCTTTAATATGACACGAAACAGAAATAAAATAGTGAAAACACATTGTGCTTAAGCATGGATGCAAAATTCAGATTTGTGACATTCAAAGAATTTGGGATTTCATGTGCCATCCCTGAATTTGATGGCAATTCTATGAGTCTTTAGTGTTAGTAAAATTTTTAATTGTAACATTGACAGAGCCTGGAGTTTGGGAGAATTATTTTATTGTCTTAAAGGTAAAGATCTAGTGTTGATTTAAAATAGGTTGAACTTAAGGGGTGGCTGCTTCATTTGGTAATTCGATTTCTGAGTGGTGAGTTCAAGCCCAACATTGGGCATGGAGCTTACTTAAAAAAAAAAAGGTTGAATTTTAAATTAATTAATTAACTAATTAATTAGTTAAAGTAAGTTAAACTTCATCAAATAGTCTGAAAATCTCCAGTTAGAAAACGTACTATTGTGAAAACCAATTTGGGCCTCAATGCTATGAGGTCTGAATTCTGGTCCCAGTAACTGTACAGATCAATAATGATCACCTGTAAATTCATCACCCAGATACAACCACTGCTAACATCTCTTCCAACCTTTTAAATATTGTATCCCCAGTATCAACATAGTCACAATGTCATTACAAATACGCTGTGTACTTCATTTTGTTTTTTAAATGTTTATTTACTTATTTTGAGAGAGAGAGAGAGTGCGCATGGGTACGCAATCCGGGGGTGGGAGGTCAGGGTGGAGAGAGAATTCCAATCAGGCTCCATGCCTTTAGCACAGAGCCCTACTCTGGGCTTGACCTCATGAACCTTGAGATCATGACCTGAGCCAAAATCAAGAGTTGGACGGTTAACTGACTGAGCCTCTCAGGCACCTCTCCTCTTCTCTTCTCTTCTCTTCTCTTCTCTTCTCTTCTCTTCTCTTCTCTTCTCTTCTCTTCTCTCCTCCTCGTTTATTTATTTTTGAGAGAGAGAGAGAGAGAAAGAGAGGGCAGAGAGAGAGGGAGACAGGATCCTAGTGCAGTGCAGAGCCTGATGTGGGGCTGGAACTCACGAACTGAGCCGTTGTCGTCGTTGTTGGACTCTCAACTGACCAAGCCACCCACGCACCCCTCTATTCTCAATGACTACATGAGATTTTACCTTACAGATATGCCATTTTTATTTAATCATTCTCTGTTGCTGGTCACTTAAATTATCTACAAATCTATTTTAGTATTAGAGACCCACAAGTAGTCTTGCCATAACACTTTGAGGGAACAGAGTTTATTGAAAGTAACAAACATTGACTCTCTGTAATTGAAAATTTTGATGATCTGGTGCATGATTTGCCCAATGCCTCTCCCCAGTTACAGGCTAGGAAGCACTGTCTTTATTTGTGGTAGGCAGATAACCTGATGCAGCTTGTGGTTTTTGTCCACGAGAAGCAAGATCATCTAAACTCCAAGGCTTGGTGGCTGGAGCTCATATTCCCAATGCCTGTGGATAGCACATTTTATTTAGATCTTCTATCTCATCTTATTTTTCTTCAAAATTGATGATAATATTTCAATTTTTTCTTGTCTTAGCATTCCTAGTATCTACTAAATACTTTGTATGTGTGTAATTCCCCCAAATAAGTATTGTTAGTATGCATTGGTTATTTAAGAGTATCATAGTCCTAACTGTGACATCAAAATCATATAAAGGAAAATAAAATAAACTGTGAACTTAAGGAATTTTCAATCAAAACGATGTACTCTAAGAGGCACAGTACCCAGAATCTACGTGGTAGGCTCTCTATAAATATTTGTTGAAATGGTAACAAAATCCAAAGGCAATTACCCCTCTGCAAAAAGGAATGGCTCTTCCTACTATTGCTGTAGCTACTGCTTCGTGTGTCAGATTTCAGGACATTGGTTTAAGAACCTGAAGCTGTGTTTTTTCAGATTATTTTCTACGAGTAAAGTGAAGAACGGCTGTTATAGGTTGACAGCAGTACCTCTTAATAATTTAGACAAAATATTGGAAATGGGAAGTTGTTGGGGAATGGGAATGTGAAGTATGAAGCTAAATATCATGACTGAAAAATAAACATCCAGACTTTTCATTTACTCATTAAATTGGGCTTAAATGACCTATTTTGACATGTAAGAATTTAAACCAGAGATCAGAGTGTTGGTGGTGAGGGGTCAGTGCAGAAGTTTCTGCCAGGGAATTGATGGAAAGCAACAATCCCTCAGTCAGTCTTCCCGTCAAGAATGATGCAATAATTACCCCGAAAACAAGGCAGAGAAATGAACACATTGGTCTGTGAGATGGGCTTTGTGATGATGCATTTCCTTTTTCATTTTAATTGTTCTTAACCTGACATGAAACCTTTTTCTTCCCAGCTGGGCCATGTGTACCAACTAGTAAGTGATAATCATTAGAAACAGCCTCCAAAGCAAACAGCTACCAGAAAAAATATTGAAGAAATGAACTTCTTTCTCTTAAGCAGAGCTAGTGCCAACCTAAATACTTTGGCATCCTTCGAAGAGAGAGAAAACGTGTACATTTTTTGGCTAAAAAAGCCCAAACCGCTTCTGTAATCTTCTTCCTTTCATTATCTCACTGTCATGATCGTCTTTTTGTGTCTGCTTTTCCAATCTTTTAAATCAAAACTTCACTTAGTTCAGTGCAGTTCATTTAACTGAACTTACTAAAATCCGTTGAGTGGACTGGAAGGAAATACACCGCAGACTTTTCTAGTGGTTGCTGCTATATTGCAACTGCAGGGATTTCTAATTTTCTGTGTATCCAGAAGGTTATTGATGGGAAAGCCGGAAATTGGAGTTCAGCTCTGGCAGCACCACTCAGATCTGTGTGACCTTGGGCAAATCAGCCTTTGCTGGGGTTGGGAGCTGGGCTCAGTTTCCTGTGGAGAAAGTAAAGGAGGCCACCGGGGTGATCCTCGTGTACTTTCAATTTTAACATTCTGTGGCTCTAGCTGAAAAGAAAGTTTAGCTCGGTACAAGCTCTCATGGAGGGCAATTTGACAGTGTGTCTCAAAATTACAAATGCATTTAACTGCTGACCCAGTGATCTCTTTTCTGGAAATTCCTCCTGTGTATATACTTGCACAGATGCAAAATGAGTTAGGTAAGGTTATTCATTACTGAATACCTTGTACTAGCTAACGATTGGAAACAAGCCAAATGTTCACCCGCACCCTAAGGTTCAGTAAATTGACACATACAATGGTACCGTAGGCAGCTAGAAACACCTTTTATTACACCTTCAGTTTTTTGGAACTAAGTGTCTGGGACATTGGTGCTGTAAATACTCTGTGCCTGCTTCAAGTCACATTTTTTAATTTTTTAAAATATTTATTTATTTATTTTGAAAGCGAGAAAGCAGGGGAGGGCAAAGAAAGAGGGAGAGGAGAAAGAATCCCAAGCAGGCTCCAGACCAGTCAGCACAGAGCTGAGATCATGACCTGAGCTGAAATCAAGAGTGCGATGCTCAACGGATTGAGCCACACAGGTGCCCCTCAAATTATTTTTTTACAAAAGACCAAAAACTAAAAAATAAATAAAATCAAACAGTAACATCCAAACAATTAGGCAGGATAGTCTAGATTTCAAGGACCTGAGGAAAGTCTGTAAGAAAACTCCCTTAACTAAATACTCTCCTCTGATTGAAGCCACGAAAAACTGGAATTGAAAGGCCAGGCCAAATTTGCAGCTGGTCTCTTTGCCAAGAATGATGCATTAGGGCACCGCCTATTCGTAGGGTGCGGCCATCCGAATGGGGGCTGCCTCTGCAGAACTTACTTGGAAAGGTTGAGGGTATCATCGGTTCTGCATTACCGCCTTCCTTCGAGCTCATCGTCTGGGTTACTGAGGTCCCCTAGCGGCTGGCAGAGGCGGCCCGAACTGTCTAAATTTGATGGCAGATGAAGAGACCGCAGACGAGGAGGGTGGGAACCAACTTTACCCTTAATCCATCAGGCTCACGACCTTCCTCTACCCCTCCCTCCTCCCCCATCATCAGCAGGGAAGACGTGATAAGTGGATTATGAAGAAACAGGGGCCTGATCTAGGGAGATGATAGTGAGAATGTAAAGGAAGAAATAAATCTCTAAGTTCTTTCAAACTTTTGTAAGTGAGGCCTCATTTTCTTTCGATGCCACTTTTCAATTGAAGAGTTACCTGTAAGAGAAAGGGGATTTTAAATGTAATTGGGAGCTGTCATTTTGGACAAGATATTTAAAACCCTACTGTCATTCTTCCATCCTAAGTGATCCCATCCCTTTGCAAGGAAATGCCTTCCTTGCTCCACCTAAAAAAGCAAAACAAAGCAAAAAACTGTTTCTTGAAAACTGTTTCTTTTGCTCCCTGAGACACAGGAGCCATTGTCTTTCTACCGTTGGTCCCAATGATCTCGACAGGACGTCCAGGACCTGGGGCCCGGATGGGGAGAAGTGGGCTGGGGTGGGAGGAGGCTGACTGACACTCGAGGCAATTTAAAGGAACCTGGGGGTGGGGCAGGGCTGAGCCCCAAGGCTCTGGTCTTACCCAGCTGGCGCTCTTACCTGAAATCTCACTATTTCCATCCTGAATAGCAAAGAAATGACAAGCAAGTCGGTGGACTTAGTTAGGGGTAAGTAATAAAGGGACTAGGTTCTCTCCAAATGCTCTTCTCTGACCCCTTCCCCGCCGCCCCTGGACCATTTGAGTCTGAAGTTCCCGCGCAGGGGAAGATGTTCCCACAGAGGGCATTGAAGTCTAGGATTCTTTTGGGTCTGTGCACGCGTGTGAAGTAGGATTGCCTTCGGCCCGGCTGAGTCCCTTTCCCTCATTTCTAGTCTTTTCGGTCAAGGCTAGAAAGGGGAGTCAACCGAGCTGGGCGGCCGCTGGACTGGCCGCCTGGCCGCCGGCTAGACCGAACCGCAGAGGCTCCGCTCGACGGGACTGGCAGGTGGGTTCGAGGCGCGGAGGCGGCGGGGACGGCGCGGGCCGCGGGGACTCGGCCGCCGGGACCCGGGTGCGGGAGGGGCGTGTGCAGCCCGCGCGGGGGCTGGAGGACTTGACAGATCGCAGGGAAATAAAACACAAAAACAGCAACAAAACCCACCGACTTCCCCACGCTGCTCTGCGAAAAATCGTGGGTGGAGTCGAGAAGGGGGCGATAGAGTAGAATTCCGCAAGGCCGCCTCCGCCCGCCCACCCGGTGCCCGCGAAGCGAGGAGCGTCCCCCGGGGCCCCGCCCCGCCCCACTTTGGGCCCCGAGCGGAGGTCGAGGCGGAGAAGCGAGCGACTTGTTCCACTTGAGCTTCCCGAGTACTCGGCTTTGCTCCTCAGTAGTAAACAAAGTGTCGCCGCCGCCTCCACGCCGGTTTGCCTCCTAGCAATCAAAACACTGAGAGGGCGAGAGACTCACAGAAATACTTGAGAATTACCAGAAAATAATAACAGAGATCCAAAAAAAAAAAAAAGAGAGAGGGAGAGAGAGAGAGAGTGTGAAAGAGAAAAACATCCCACTACCCCCCACCAAACCACTGCCGCCTCCCGGTGGAAAACCGGCCCCCGCCCCTGCGGGCCACCACTGGCTGCCTGGGCGGCGGCGCCGCTCGCTCATTGGTCGCGTGAGCTGTCAGTCAGGGGCGGGCCGGCGCGCGCGCCGCGGCGGGCGGGGGGCGGCGGCAGATCCCGTAAGTCGGGCGGCAGCGTAGTCGCTGCAGCCGCCGCCGCCGCCGCCACATTCAACAGGCAGCAGCGCCGCGGTCGCGCCGCCGGGAGAGCGAGCGGCCCGCGGCGTCCGTCAGTCCTTCGGTCCGCAGGCCCTGTCAGCAGGAGTGCGGCGCCGACTGCTGCTCGACCTGGCGACTCTGGCCTGCCATCCTGACCGTGCAGCGAATCTGGAAGAGCCTAGATGTTGATGGACCCGCGAAGTTAAGTTCTTGGGCTCGCAATTCCACTCCGCCGCGCCTTGCTCCCGGTTTGCGTCGGCTCCGGTCGCCGACCTCGCCCCCCGCCCCCTAAATCTCGGACCGGGTTTTCGCGCCCCCTCCCCCTTGGCCCCCTGTGCTGCGCTCGACCCCTTGGCTCTCCCGCGGCTGGGGGAGGGGTGGGGGTCACCATGGCCGAAGCGCCCCAGGTGGTGGAGATCGACCCGGACTTCGAGCCGCTGCCCCGGCCGCGCTCGTGCACCTGGCCGCTGCCCAGGCCGGAGTTTAGCCAGTCCAACTCGGCCACCTCCAGCCCCGCGCCGTCGGGCGGCGCGGCAGCGAACCCCGACGCCGGCGCGGGCCTGCCCTCGGCCTCGGCGGCCGCTGTCAACGCCGACTTCATGAGCAACCTGAGCCTGCTGGAGGAGAGCGGGGACTTCCAGCAGGCGCCCGGCTCCGTGGCGGCGGCCGCGGCGGCGGCGGCGGCGGTGGCGGCGGCGGCGGCCGCAGCTGCCGCCACCGGGGGGCTGTGCGGGGACTTCCAGGGCCCGGAGGCGGGCTGCTTGCACCCGGCGCCGCCGCAGCCCCCGCCGCCCGGGCCGCTGTCTCAGCACCCGCCGGTGCCCCCAGCCGCCGCCGGGCCCCTCGCGGGGCAGCCGCGAAAGAGCAGCTCGTCCCGCCGCAACGCGTGGGGCAACCTGTCCTACGCCGACCTCATCACCAAGGCCATCGAGAGCTCAGCCGAGAAGCGGCTCACGCTGTCGCAGATCTACGAGTGGATGGTCAAGAGCGTGCCCTATTTCAAGGATAAGGGTGACAGCAACAGCTCGGCGGGCTGGAAGGTGAGTGGCCTCGGGACGCACGGCCGGACCTGTGGGGGTAGGGGGTGGCGCGGGACCCCTGCCTCCACCTGAGGTCGTGGTGGGGCAGACGAGAGGGCGGCTGTGTAAGTTTGCTTGGCCTGAAAGTGCAGGGCACGCGGGCAGCGCGTGCAGGGAGAGCTCGAGAAGTGGCAGATGTGAGTGGTGGGCTTGCCTAGGACCTGTCGGGGGACAGGAATAAGTGTGCGCGCGCGCGCGCTCAAGTGAGAGTAAGAACGGGACGCGGAAAAGGGGCTCATTTGGGAATTAGGGATTGAAAAAAGTAACGACAAGAAGTGGACATAAGAGCGAGCAGAAGAAGTTAGCCGCCAGTGAAAGGAAGGGGTTTACTGGGAGCTGCTCCCCTACGGCCGGCAAGGACTCCTGTCACCGGTTCTTTAACTCCGGGACCTTTCTTGGGGTGAGGGCGGCTTCTCTCCGTCGCCGCGACGCGCGTCCCCCCCCAGCGTGGGGCTGTGCGGAATAGCCGTTTCCGCCGCCCTGGGCGGAGGAGGGCGCCGCGAGGCTCATCGGGGCCCGGCCGGAGGATCGAGTTGTAGGTGGAAGGGACTGGCAGGTCGCGAGTCGGTCCCTGGGGGCTGGCAGCGCAGTTTTTGGAGGCGGGTGTGCATTTTGCTTTGTTTTGATCTTATCCGAAGTGGCCTCGAGTGCAGGGGGTCGGGCGCGACAGGCTCGAGGTAGTGCATCCGACACGTGCGAAGAGGCGGCCACAGCCTGCGGAGCGCGGGCGCCGGGCCGCGCGGGGCGAGCTAAAGTTCAAGTGTGACCCTCGGCGGGGGCGGAGGCGGGAGCCGGAGCTGCGACGGCGAGGGAGGGGCCGCAGACGTAGGAAGAGAGCGCCTTTAAAGGGCCAGCGCGCCGGGGCGGTGCGCGGCTCCCGGCCGGGCCGCGGGGCTGCGAGGCCGGGACTTCTCTACGCAAGGAAGTGTCCCCAAGCTTGGCCTCGCCCTTGGCCTGAGGCTTTTAATTAGGCACGGAGAGGCTGCCTTGGGTGCCAGAGCCGGGGACGTGTGTACCTTCGTTCTCGCTTTGCCGCCTCATTGTTACCAAGCGTGGAGGTGCAGATCCCAGGGGCAGGCAGGGGGGCTTTGTGACAAGTGTTTTCGGGGAGTCGGAATGGAGGTGCGCATCGGAGCAGCGTGTAGGAGCGGCCTGCCTCAAGGGAGGACCGTAGACGTGGCGCCTCTAGATCTTTTGGTCTTTCCGAGAGGGAGAGGGAGACCCGGAGAGACGCAGGGTGCGGGCATGTACTTCCCTACTAGGAGGCTGAAAAGACCCCGGGGCTCTCAGGGGGAGCGGCTGCGGGGAGGCCTCCCGGGGGTGCTTTCGCCTTTCGGCCTTCTGAAGCTGACAGTTTCTCACTGTCCCAGGTGGAGGGATCGATATGAAAGTTTAGTTGAGAACTTCTTCCTCACTCCTCGGAACTTCTTCCTCACCCCTTATCCTGCCTGTACAGCATAATAAAGATTGATCTTTGCTGCACAATTGGTTACACCACGGTTGTTTTACATACACTTATGCCTGTGGTTAATGTGTGTCAAAAAGGTTAAGATACTCCTATCGTGTTGAAGTTCCTGGAGAAGGAGCCAGGATATTATTTTTTCCAAAGTGTGTTTTACAGTAAACGTACCACTTAATAATCTCATTACTGGGCATTAACTAACATGTTATTTTACCAAGTGTTTCAGAAAGGTAAAGTGCTTCCTTTTAAGCTTGGTATGTAGTCGCAAAATCAAGATCATCTGCCAGATCCAATTTACTTAATATTTGAATTTAAGACCTGACTTGCTCATCTGTCAACCCTACTTGAGCTGTTTGTTATGAAGCGTTTGCCATAAAAAAAAAAAAAAAAAGAATTTTTTCAAAGTACAGTGTGTACCATTCTTTTAGGTGCTTGGAAATGGATACAATCTACTTCAGCTTGCTGGAGTGTCTTTCTTCAAAGATGGAGTAAGGCGATGTTTGGGATTATTTTTAGTTTTGCCTCTCATAGGGCCTTAAATCAGACTCTTCTTCTTAAACTAGGAATATACCCCAACCATTTTTATTAGGTTTTTGTTCCTTTTTTTTTTTTTTCCCAAAATGCAATTATCATTTTATTTTTAAAAATATACTTAGAGTTAGAAGAGCAATTAGAATTGTTGGTATCTGTTCAAAATTGGAGGCCCAGGGGCAGCTCCCAGTGGCGACAAAGTGGGGCTTTGGGAGAAGCAGGCTGCCTTTCTCGAGTGAGTAAATGTTTCAGGTGTAATGAGAGTCCGTTGGTGGAAGTCAGATTACAGCAAGTGCATTTTCACTTTGAGTAAAGGGATATTTTAAGAAGAATAGAAACAGCCTTAAGTATTCTAACTCATAACTAGTCTTTTGGTTAGAGTTTTCATAAAAATGAGTTACTTGTTAAAACCAAGTTTCTCAGGTTTGAAAGACTCCCCTGTTTTAAAGATTCATAAAAGGGAGAAATTTGACTGTGACTTTTAGCTTTAAAAAAAAAAAGTCGTTCAAAAATGCAAATTAACCAAAACCTAGCTATTTTAGAACTTAGGAGAGGCTGCTTTGGAACTAAATAATTTCCTGTGACTTAACTAGTGGGAATTAGATTGAATCTTTAATCAAATATAATTTCTTGTGCTTTACTTTCTGGGGCCTGCCTGAGAATTTCAGAGTCCTTTTCATGGACAGAATAGTTGAAAAGCTGTTAAAGAATTCATAAACTTCTAGTTCCTTAGACACTGGTTATATTTGTTGGAAATGCATTTTGTATTTGTAGGGATGGTACATTACATCTGCTTTAAAGTTGTTTTTTTTTTTTTTTTTAGATGTTTTATTTAATTCTAGGAGAGAGAGAGAGAGACAGCATGAGCAGGGGAGGGTCAGAGAGAGAGGGAGTCACAGACTGAAACAGGCTCCAGGCTCTGAGCTGGCAGTCAGCACAGAGCCCGACGCGGGGCTCGAACCTACGAACCGCGAGATCATGACCTAAGCGAAAGTCAGACACTTAACCGACTAAGCCACCCAGGCGCCCCTGCTTTAAAGTTGTTTTAATATTGGCTATAACTGTCATAAGGTTACTCTCAAAGTGGAAGCTAAGGCTTTTGGAAAACCCAGGATCTTTTAAGCCATGTACACTATTTATAAATAGTGAAACTTCATTTCCATGAACTGTTTGTATCCCCACCCCCCCACCCCCCCCAATAGAAAGCTTTCTAGAGCTTGGGAACTAGTATTGTGAGTTCTGGTTCTGTCCTCTGCCTCCCCCCGCCCCCTTGTTTTTAAATGGCAGTTTTAAGTTGAGTCTTGTTTTTTGTCTTGACACTATTTGGAGCACTTGGGTTAAAAGAATGCTTTGACAAGTGAGATATCTCAGGTGTGTTCTTGATTTTGGAGTGACATTTCTTTGATTTGGCTTATGAACTGATAGTACTTCTTTGTGTGTGTTTTAAAATTCATGTTCTGTAATTTGGGCTTGTAATCTGCAGGTGAGTAATTTAAATAGCCACAGCGTCCTTCACGTAGGGATGACAGCTGCTCTCCTGCTGCACAGTCACATTTGACTTAAAGAATGACCTCCTGACGAGGCCAACTTCTAGATTGTTACTGAAATTACCTTAAAGAAAATCTTTTTACAGTGGAGTGAAAATTTCAATATCCGTATTTGGGGAAGGGAGCATGAGGTAAGAGAATTAAAACTGAATAAGGGAATTATGCAGCCAAGTGTGATATCCTATTTACTATAAGGCTGAAAAAGGTATGTGGGACTGATGTAACCGGTCTTATGGCTGGCATGTTTTTCTTTTCCCCCCAGAAATTCCAAAATCGATATCAAGTGTGAATACCTTAGTTGATAATTATAAGAATTTTGTTTTTATTTTACCCGTGGATTTGTGGCAGATCCTTGGGAGAGAGTGGTGATTTTTTGTTTTTGACTTTTTTCAGCTTTTATTTTCTTAGGGTGTCAAACATTTGAATACACGAAAAGAAGGCATTTTTTAATTCTGTAAATTTTAAAAAAGGTTCATTGAGACAAACTCCACCCCCCGTCCCCCCAGCATTTTTGAGAGTCTGTCACATTGGCAGTGGACACAAATGTGGCTAAACATCATGCACTGTTGCACAGGGGATCCTTTAAGGGGACATAGAAGATGGGGAGGAGGGGAAAGATGCTCAGTGGTGAGTTAGAGTCCCTGACACGCTGTCCTTCCTTGTACCTCTTCATCCAGGCCCCTAAACTACAATTCCGGATGATTTTTCTAAGACAGCAGCTGTCTGTATTTGTCTGGAATTTCTTTGGAGAGCCTGAATTATTTGCATTTTTCTAGAACACTTTGCCCTTGGAAACTACCCAGTACCCTGGCATCACGGGAATTTAATCGGCCGGGTTTTTCTTCCCTCCTGCGTGTGCCATAACTCTGGGGCTTCCTGGAGCCCTCTTGGAGAGGCAGTATAAACCCTGTGGTGATTAGGGCCGCTGGCAGTGGGACCGAGCACGGGAGCACTGGGCGAGCTAAGTGGGTTTAGCCTTGCTTCTCCGTAGTTCGCCGTTTGCCTTGGCCTTCTTAGTAACAGCTTGCAGAGACCTGCCCTTCCCCCCTCCCCCGGGACCTCCCTTGGGTTGATAACCACCTTTTCTTGGTGTGCACAGCATTCTGAAGTTGGTATGGGCTGCCCCTCAGTTGTCAAACAGAATTGGATGAACTTGGGAAGCTGTTTATTTTAGTGTCTAAGGAGTGGCGTTTGTGTTCCAGTGGATTTGCTGTATGTAAATGTACTAAAGCCTGGGAGAGTTGTCCCTTTTTGCTAATTCTTGATTAGCACTAGCAGCGCTCATGCTAGTGGCACATAAATTCTTTGCAGAGAATTACTGCTTGTTATTTGTAGTCTTCTAAGGAACATATGAAACATGAAAATGGATTTTTGTGCATTGGCGATTTCATATGGTTCAGTGCTTTCCATCCATACTCCCCTGTTGGCATCCCACTTTCCTCCAGTCTGTCTACCTGTGGTTTATACGTTTGTGGATTAAGCACTGCAAATGCTGAGGGTTGGTTGAATTACTCTTGCCACTTGGAAAGCTTTGGGGCTGCTTTCCTTCCCCCCCCCCTTTTCTTTTTCATCCATCCTCATGTAGCCTTTGACATAAGCTATTAAAAAAAACAAACTATTTTTGATATTGTGCCACGTAAGATTAGAAAGCTAAATCTGCGATCCCTTTCCAGTTTAGTATCTGGTGAATTTTCACCTTAATGCATTACTTACATAAGGACATAAATTTAACATGTGTCCTTTATTTCAGGCCATATTTATTACCAGAAAAAAGCGAGATGGGGCTGTGTGATGAGCTTCCGTAGCCCCCAGTTTTTGGTTTCTGATGATCGCTGAAGCTTGCAGTCTTTATGGTCAGAGTTTGCTAAGGCTGGCGGGGGGTGGGGGGGGTGTAAGTCTTCTCTTTTCTCAGCTTTCCGTTGACCACCGCCTCTGTAGGAATCCTTTCTTATTGGGCACTTGTTTACACTGGACTCTCCTGACCCATCCCCCACTTTCATTCTGCTGTTTCCTCCAGTAGGTTCATTCATTTTTTCTTCTGTGCCTCTCTCCTAAAGATCCCTCAGGACTAGTTATGGACTTTTTCTCTGGCGCTTCCCTAGGTAACTTACCCCATCTATTGTCCTATGTCTCCAGTTACTTTAAAGGCCATAAATGTCCCACTTTCACCTCAAATTGAACATGTCTAAACCCAGGAACGCCATATTTCCTCTTACTGCGAGATGAGGGTCCCATCTTGAGTTCCCTGATCTGGTTAATAGTCTGGTTAACCTTTCACTAGTTTTCAGACTTGGATACCCTTTTCAGCATACTCCTCTCATGCTGTTTGGTGCCCCCAAGTCGGCCAGCTCTTCTGTCTCAGTCTCTTGCGACATTCTCTTCAGGACCTCCACTCATTCCCCTAGGTCAGGCCTCTAGCTTCGGGCCCAGACCATCTTGGCCCCAGCACTTGGATCAACTTGTGCCACTACCGCAGGTTATGAAAATTTTGCTTAGTCCGCAAAGCTCACATCCCTTCCATCAACTTCCAGTCTTCGTTCCTGCCTGAAGGCATTTTTGCCTTCTCTTGGTGAATGTCTGGTGATTTCTTAATTCATGTTGCTGTGTATCATAATTTGACTTTAATGTCTGCATGTTATATCATGTCCGTTATATAGTAAATATCTGGTTGGGAAGAAATTTTCTCTCGCCATGGGTCTTTTATATTTCAGCCTTCTGTGTATTCAAGATGTGATAATGTTTTTGTTAGTATAACTAAAGAACAGTGATTATTTTCCACAGGTGGTTACGGTATTATTTTTTTTCCATTTGTTGAATAATTATTGTGTATTAGGTGTGTGTGAATGATAGAAAAATGATTCGAATTTGGATCCTGTAGGGAGGTTAGGAATGGCACGTAATCAGTATAGTCCACAGTAGACAGTGTTGTCTTGGACAAAAATGGAATTTTGTGTTGGCTGCTGAGGTGGATCTTGAAAATGGGATGTTAGTCTCCCAAGATTTCATTATAAAATTTCAATCTTTCAGCAAAGTTGAAAGAATTCTCCATTGAGCACCTGTATACCTGCCGTGTAGTATCTACTTACTACCATTTTATTATGCCTGGTTTTATCAAGTGTCTATCCATTGGCATATTCACTTTTCTGTCCATCAGATTATTCTTTAGATTGATTTTCAAAATGATGGACTTGCATTTATAAAGGCAGGAAAATAGGGGAAGCATCAGTTTCTCTGAGTGATGGCTTTAGGACACACAGGAAGTTTAAAAAGTATGGGTAAAATATCATCAGATGGAAATGGAACTTTATATGTATTGTGAAAATAATATTATATAATAAATTTTTCTGTGAAATTATGTTTTCATAATATAAGAAGTTATGAAAATAGGGTCACATTTTTAGTTTTAAAAATCCAATTTTGTAGAAACGTTTCTGTAAATCTAGAAACCCATGGAATGTAAGTAAAGCCAGTGTGCTGCATTTGGTTTAAAATTTACATGCACGGGGCGCCTTGGTGGCTTAGTCGGTTAAGCGTCCGACTTTTGCTTGGGTCATGATCTCGCGGGTCGTGGGTTCGAGCCCCGCGTCGGGCTCTGTGCTGACTGCCAGCTCAGAGCCTGGAGCCTGTTTCAGTCTGTGACTCCCTCTCTCTCTGACCCTCCCCTGTTCACGCTGTCTTCCTCTCTCCTAGAAATAAATAAAAAAAAAACATTTAAAAAAAAAATAAAATAAAATTTACATGCAGAATTTGGTAATGGAACATGGAACATATTACATAATTGACAATATGAAGAGTAGGCATTTACAAAATATTTAGATTTTTCCTTGGTCTCTTCTTTAAAACTAACCTTCAGGGGCTCCTGGATGGGCCAGTGGGTGGAGCATGTGACTCTTGATCTCTGATCTTTGGTGGTGAATTCTGGTGAATTTGAGCCTCACCTTGGGGGTAGAGTTTACTTAAAAAACAAGTAAACAAACAACAACCTAACCTTCATACGCTCCGCTCCTGTCGTGGGAGCAGAGTGATTTGAATAAAAAAGGGTCATTGTTGAACATACTTCATGTGCTTTTGAAAAATGAAATTCCTTTTTATATGAAATATTTTTAAGAACCTCCATACCATTTTCTGTAATGGCGGCACCAGTTTACATTTGCACCAAAAGTGCATGAGATTTCCCTGAAAAAAGAGAGATTCTAAAGTTGGAGTTAGCAATCTCAAAATATACTTAGGGCAATTGTGAAGACAATTTATATTGGCTTAAAAAGATGCTTTCAGATTTAAATGTCAGTTCTAATATTGCATTAGCTAAATACTAGAAATCCTTGATAGCTTTCTCATTGTAGTTTGTCTTTACCCACTAACCCTAGTGTAGGAATGAATGTTATAATAAGATTGTTCAGTGGATCCGGAGGAAGTTAAGTCTGGATAGGCTAAACCCAAAATTGATGTCAGGCAGAGATACATAACTGAATGCATTCGGAATCTTGTGAGTGACCCTGGCTAGCTCATGGAGAACCACAAGATTTATGTAATAGAAACTGTATTGTGGCATAGCAAAAAGGCACAAATAACAGACCTTTGAGCTTATTAGCCATGTTAGAAATAACAGGTGTTGGAGAAATGTAGAAAGCTATTTTGCTAGTGTATATATATCTATAGAGGCAGTCAGTATCATTTAGAAGGTATCTCACTTTGGGGAGCGAGGGATAGGGAAACAAAAACAGAAGATGGAAGAGCTCACTTTATGAGGAATCATTAAATTTGTAAGTTACCTACCACATGGACAAAATAGCTTCCATAGCACACCAGGATCTCACGCTTGTATGGTTGCTAGTGATGTCAGGGTAAAGTAGTCTGAAGCACAAGGAGACCGTATGTAATTGGCCAGTCTGATTTTTTTCCCCACTGTTAATGTTTGTGGATCAAGTGAGGTTCAGAATTGCAGCTCATCTTTGGTCCTTTCATTCCGGATGTAGAGAGATATGTAAAACATCTTCATCCTCTGACTAAGGTCTTGTCTTAGTTCTGATTTTGAAGGGGAGAAATGTAGGTTCTTATCTCCTGGGAGGAGAGGCAGAGTCAATTTGTAGGTCTGTGGGAGGACAGGTCATTTTTCCAAGGTAGTCTGCCCCTACTGACACTAAGTCATATGGGTTCTTTAATTCTTAGGGCTGGTGGATGGCACATCTGTCTACTCAGAAGAGAATGCCACCTCTAAAGCCTGTGTTTCATTGGTCTGTACTGCAGCACCTGTGACCTGGGATGTGCTGTTATCTCTGACAACCCATGCTCCTCTTACACACTGCTGCTGGAGCAGAGAGAGGGAGACACAGAATCCAAAGCAGGCTGCAGGCCTGTCAGCACGGAGCCTGTCGTAGGTCTTGAATCCACGAACCATGAGATCATGACCTGAGCCGAAGTCAGACGCTTAACTGACTGAGCCCCCCAGGCACTCCCTATGTGGATCCTTGAGGCCTAACAAGAAAATCTTACTCTGCCTTCATTAACTTTCCCCCCTAGATGATACTGGTCTTCAGTTACCAAAGTGATCCTCATGCTAAATCCTGTGACCTTGAAGGGGGTGGAGCTGCTGCTTAACTGCCCTGATTAAAGCAGCTCTGTTATGTGAAGGAGGGTGGGAAGAGGGGGGTGGCCCGTTTTCTTTAGTGTGATTAAACACATTTCTTGGATAAACAGATTTTTCTCAATTACCATTCCTCCAAGATCTAGAAAATGGGTCATGGTTTTAAATCTCTTATCATATTAAAGATTTGATGTGCAGCAGAGTTGGGAAAAACTGTTTTTCTCTTTACAACACTGATCCTGAAGTTGTTAAAGAACTGCCTTCGAGGGGCTGGAGGGAGGCCTCCCGTTATTGGTTTGCTGAGTTAACAGTTTGGAAGGAGCTAAGTGAACCTGACATCAGGAAGGGGAGGGGACCTCCGCGGCTGCATTTTAGAACTGCAGTAGAAAAGTCTCAAAGAGCATGATTAACCCTGAGTCTTACTTGGGCTCTAGCCAAGAGAGAGGTCTAATGAAGGAAGAAGGAAGATGAGAACCAGCTTGGATTATGTGGGAAGATAAAGATCTTTTGGTATCTCTCAAATAGTTATCTGAGGCCCAGAGGCACTTAGCTTTGCCTCCTCAGTTCCTCCCCAGCCTCCACGGTAGTTTTCCTTTTGTTTTTAGTGGGCTCTGTGCCCAACAAGGGGCTTGGACTCCCAACCCCTAGATCAAGAGTGACATGCTGTACTGACTGAGGCGCCCCCAGTTTTCCTTTTTTAGTCTAGAAAATTCGTGCTTTTCCTCTATCAGTTCCATGCCCCAGGAGCTTGCCATGCAGGTGTCTTGAGGGAGGACCAGTCTTGTCTAGGTGGGAACTCCCTGCGTACACAATGGGAGGGTCTTTATCTTTTCTTCAGCGCGGTGAGGGTGAAAGTGAAAAGAAAAGGGCTTACCCTACATTCTGTATTTGAAAAGAAATGCATTTGGGTTTCAAATCCAATTTGGAGAGGGAAGTTATAATGAATTACATAATTCCTAGGCTTCTAAATATTACATGTCCTTCAAAGCTTGAAAACAAAATAACCACATAAATATTTGGGAATGGTCTATACAAGTAAATATCAAATACCTCAGACAGTTTGGTTGCTTGGAAGCAAGGTCAGAGGAAATGGTTTGCATATGGTTTAGCTAGAGGCTCTTATTTTGGCAGATTCTTGAGGTAGTGACCGTCAAATGTGGATTTTATTGTACTATTTTGACAAGAAAGGAATTTTTTTCCCTGTTGTTCTTATAACTTTAAGTGTGTAGGGTTGCATCAGGATAGGTACCTTCAGTCATCCTATTTTGTATCAGAGATGATGTAGTTTCTCGAATTTGGTATGTAATTTGCAGAATCATCAATTTGTCACACCAGTAAGGGATCAATGTCAGGTTCAGCTCACCATACTGTGATTTGAATGTAGGAGAAACCCAGCTACTTTAAGGCAAGCGTTACATCACCTGTCTGCATCTGGGGACTTCTCGCCTTGTCTCTGCAGGGCCAGCTCTGAAGTGGGGGAGGGGGAGGGAGGTTGAGAGGAACTTGCAGAACTTGTAAATATCACTAAGGTTGTTTTTGTACTGGGTACCAAGCTGGTTGCATCTCTCTAAACTTGAATAAACCTTTTCTCTCTGGATGGGTAGATATGCATGCCATCATGAAATTTACATGCAGTGAATGTGAAAGCTTCCTGTGGGCCATCCTGCTGAGAAAGTTTTATGTAGCCTGTGCAACTGAATTGGTCTCTCCTTCAACCTTTTAGAATTTAACTTTACATTTTTACTGTCCCATTATTACATTTGCATACATTGAATGTGAAAGATTCTTATACTTTTTTTCTGTTACCTATGTACCTCAACTGGTTTCTTGAACCTCTTAGGATTCATGAAGTAGAATTAATTATATAGGGCCTAGATTTATATTTATTATGTATTTGTGTTAAGATGCAGGCTTTCAGGTTATAACACTGAATTTTTGTGGGGGTGTGTGTGTGTGTGTGGAGTATTTAACACTGATCTCAAACACAGTGAATGATGGCTTTACATTTCGGAAGAGATCACCAAATGGTTTTTATTGCTTTTTTGTTCTCTTTGGAAGTATTTGGAAAGATTAAAAAATTAATGCTATGGAAATATTTTAGAGTTAAAAATTCCTATAATTAGGTGTGTTTTGATGTGATCTGTATCATCCTTTTTGCTTCTGCAGTGGCTACTTGTCCAGCTGTGCTCACTTGGCATTGTAGTAGCCCTGTAATATTATATCCCAATACTCCTGGGATGTTACTTTAAGGGGCTTTATATTTCTTGAAATGCTGTTTTGATATCTTTGATGGTTACACAGAGAATATACTAAAAAAACAAAAACAAAACCTACCAAGAAAGCAGATTTAAGATTACTGAAATAGAAATTTAGAAGCATGGTTGTCACAGCTTTAAGAATTACCCTGCTCACACTTTGGTGTTTAGATGGGTCCCCTGTAGTTCAGGGCTAGACCCTACAATGTGTGTTTCCATCTTTTCAGAGACTGTCCTTCATGATCTTTTTAGCCTGAGTTTCTCACTGTGGTGTCTAACTTAGAAATAAATATTCTCTCTTTTTAAAAAAAATTTTAAGTTTATTTATTTTGAAGGCAAGCATGCACATGAGGGGCAGAGAGAGAGATGGGGAGAGAGAGAATCCCTAGCAGACTCCGCACTGCCAGTGCAAGACCAATGTGGGGCGACCAATGCGGGGCTCAAACCCACGAACCCTCATGAGATCATGACCTGAGCCGAAATCAGAGTTGGATGCTTAACCGACTGAGCCACCCAGGAGCCTCCAGAAGTAAATATTCTTGAGTCATCTTTTCAGGTTACTGCGTTTTGAGGCATTTAACAAGTAGTTTGAATATTCAAGTTTGTACCATTGCATATCTTCATGTGATTGCTTTGTTTTGAGCTAAAGGTGGAGAGTATGGGGGAGAGACATAGAATAAAATGGAAAGAACATTATATCGATACATGTGTAGCTCACATTTATGCTGATCAGTTCTGCTCCACTAACTATGGGAGGTTGCATGTTTGAAAGTCAGTTTCAAGATTCATTTCCATTCTGTCGCGTACCTCATAAGTTGTATTTCTAAGAGAAAAAATAATATACCGTGTGGTCCTGCTGGACAACGTAAATGATTTTGAGTTCTATCAAATGCTGAATGAATTCATAGAAAGGCCCTACTTCTTTTGTGATGAAATTATGTAGACCTTTTAATCAAAGACAGACTGTTGATGGCCATGGTTCTTAGACTAACCATGACTTCCGCCCATGTTTATATAAAAGGCAAGAAGAGAAAAAGGAAAACACGTTCAATCCCGGAAGTCAAGAGCTGAGATCATCCTACTGCGATTGACAGCTCAGGGCCTCCAGTTAAGCCTCATTCACACTTTCTACCCCCATTTGTGTTTCAAATAACTTTTAAAGAGGATTGGGAGGAAGAAGTAAGAAGTCAGAGGCATAAAATGAAAACTTTAAACATCTCAGATTCTAGAGTAATGCATCAGAGGGATTCCTTTCCTGTCTAAATTCTTTGTGATCCTTAACTGTGACTATACCCCTGGGATTTGAAATGGTGAGCCCTCCCTTTAGTCACATGCCCTATTAAGCCTGTTTCTGAGGAGGCTTGCCTAGACTGTTTCAGGGGCTTACTTAAAAAAAAAAAAAAAAAAAGACACTGAATTTTTATTAAGCAAACTTTCCAGTCAGTGACTTGCCTTTTGCACAAAAGCTCACCTCTCCTGGTGAGGTCTCCCTGATCCTTCAGCTGCTACTGTGTTACTCTGGGCTGGAGTTAACAGCCACTTTCCTGCAGACCCAGGCCCTCCGATAAGAGCATAGTGACTTGTTAGGCCACACTAATTTTGCAAATGAACTTGAGTGTCACCAGGACAGCATACCTGTGTAGACATAAAAACTTCTGAATTTAATGCCTCTTCCATCTATCATCAGGTGATAGCTTTTGGATTTATAGTTACTCATTCTAGCTATAAATATATTAATAGTATTTTTCTTTTGCCAAATATGGGGCATGACCTTTGACATCCTGCCTGCCTGTGCCTGGGAATTGACATCCTTCAATTTAGATGGAATTCCCTTGCTTTGTTTCCTGTGATAGTGTGGGGAATACACATTTTGGCTCTTTCACCCAGAGGTAGAGAAGACAGGAAAAAAAAATTAAGATTGGAATGCACAAAGAGGGTATTAATTATTTCTGCTGGGTGTGGTTCAAAACTGGTACACTTCTGTAAAAGTCTGAGCCTACAAAATAGTGCAGAATATTAAGAAAATACTATAATACTTAGTTTTATTTTCTGTGGTCTGGGTCTAATTTTTGACTAGTTTGACATGTTAGGGTCTTTGAACTCTTGCATTTAAGTCCACATGGTAGAAAACAAATCTGACTTCTGGTGTTTTTTTTTTTTTTTTTAATGTTTTATTTAATTTTGAGAGAGAGAGGGAGACAGCATGAGCAGGGGAGGGTCAGAGAAAGAGGGAGACACAGAATCTGAAGACAGCCTTTAGGCTTTGAGCTAGCTGTCAGCACAGAGCCGGACGTTGGGCTGGAACCCACGAACTGTGAGATCATGACCTGAGCTGATCGGATGCTTAACTGACTGAGCTACCCAGGCGTTGCTTTTATGTCCTAAGTATGCCATTGACGAGAGAGAAAGCTGCGAAAGAGAACATAACCTGCACTTCTCCCCTGAGTGAGGGAGTGTTTTGCTCTAAGTTTACGTGTGTGATTGTTTCCTGAATTACCATTAGAACCACCATCAAAAATGATCCCCAGTGAATTGTCATCAAATTCAAATGTCCGAAATTTGATGAGGTGGAGAGAAATATGGAAGCCAGAGTTTTGCAGTGTTTCCCTTTTAAGAGTAACAAAAGTCAGCTTTTGCCTTAAGTGCTTTAAACAGAAAATCATGATCTGTTTATGACCACACCCCCTCCCCCATTTTAATAGGCTTGCTTTTTTTTTTTTTAAAATTTTTTAATGTTTTATTTATTTCTAGGAGAGAGAGAGAGAGAGAGAGACAGCGTGAGCAGGGAGGTCAGAGAGAGGGAGTCACAGACTGAAACAGGCTCCAGGCTCTGAGCTGGCAGTCAGCACAGAGCCCGACGGGGCTCGAACCCACGAACCGCGAGATCATGACCTAAGCGAAAGTCGGACGCTTAACTGACTAAGCCACCCAGGCGCCCCAGGCTTGCTTTTTTTTTGTTCATTAATTTTCTCATTTCTTATCCAAGCCTGATACCTAGGGTAGATGAGTTAAAAATGTGGGTTGTAGGGAGTCAGTCTGATCTGTTCTCAATTATTCACTAAGTGAAGAATGCCATATAGTTTTCTGAGGTTTTGAGGGTACAGATCTAAATGACTTATATTAAAAGTGTCTGATCATCTCTTACTCCCCCTCCATATTTTTTCATTTCCTCTTCGCTTTCTTTCTCATTTCCAGCCCCCTGACTTACTCAATTTGAATAAATTTCTCCAACCTATTAAATGTAAATCAGGTGAAAAGTTTCTTCAAAGGTTATTGCTGTTTTACTGGTGCAGTTTTACTTTATCACCGCAACTCTGTTGTATTAACTACTGCCGTTGGAAATGGTCACCAAATTATTAATAGATATAATCCCACTCACAGGTATTTACAAGTAGATTTAATGTGTGATATTGTGTAGAAGTTACCTTAAAGTGTTTGTATTCCCATTTATTTCCTTGTCCTTGAGTTTGGGTTTGGGCCTTCAAGTTTATTACAACTTTGTGTAACAGAAGACGTGACGAATCATGGAGTATCATTTATGTATTTAATTTTAAGTATAATCTCAAATTTTAAAACTACCACCTGACATGGAAGCCTCTGCCTGGCCATTTTGAGATATTGAGACTCTGTTACTTTCCCCACTGCTATAAAGTTCATTTCTATATTGACCCTCCATGTTTGCCTGTAATTTCCCCTTCTGTGCTAGTTTTGAATGCTGTGTGACCCTTTGACACCGAAGAGCTGTGAAAGGATGTGGGGTCATAGGGGCCTGTGCTGATTTTCAGCAGAGTCTGGAGGAAGGTAGTAAGTATCGTGCTTCACGGGAGCAAGTTCCACATTGAGCAACACCCATAGAGAAGAGGGTAACTGAGGAGAGTAAGCTAAATGGAAACAACTGTGTATTTTAGTCTTTAAGCTAAAATAACCTGTGAGTATGTGTTTGTCTTAAAAGATATTTTAACTTTAGTTTGTACTGGTAAATAGACAAGGCGGGGAACGAAGCAGCTTTTCTGCCATAAGATAGTCTGGATGTATAGATGTAAATTACCTCTGAATCTGCACCATCAACTCCATACCATTATGTGATGTATAGTTAACCTGTATTTGACTTTTGGGATGAGAGAACCGTATCAAGGTGTAAGATGAGTAATTATAGCCAGATCAGTGATAATTCTGGGTGCATTTTTTAAAAAAAGATTTTATTTTTAACTAATCTCTGTACCCAGCGTGGGGTTGAACTCACCAGCTCAATATCAAGGCTTGCATGCTCTTCGACTGAGCAAGCCAGGCGCTCCTCTAGGTGTGTATTGCCATCACTTGTTTTCCTTGAACTCAAAGTGTATCTTCATGCTGTTCAGTGGGGAATCTCAAACTATGTAGCCATAATCTGGTTTGGCAGATTTTGCAGTCTTTTGGCTCCATCTGTGTTAAACGTGGAAATTATTAACTTGGAGATGAGTTGGTGTTGGCTGACTTTTTGTTCTGACATGTCTCTATGTTAGCATAGTCTATATATTAGCCACAGGAGTTAAAAATCCCAGGGTTGTATGATTTTTGTGCCTTAATGAGGATGAGCAAGAATGCTGTCTCTGTATTTTGGGTGGATAATTCCATAGACATTTTATCTGTTGATTTCAGAGATTTGACCCTGTCAAACCAGACTTTATGGGAGTTGGGATCTCCAATGCTAAGGGCTCGAAGCTCCTGTACACCGCTTGGGAAGCATCTGAGCCAACACTGCACGTGTGACCTGGTACAGGCCTTGGGACATGCATGCAGATCTTACGCCAGCCTCATTAGATTGGGTGCTTATCCTATTTCTGTTTTCTCATCGGCCCCCTGTCTCTTCATCATCATCTCCCCACCACCTCCTCACATTTTCCTTTCTGTTCAGAACAGTAGAGTCCCTACTCTCCATGTCAGTCCACATGGAAACTTGGCCTTCATGGCTTCATTTGGGCTGAGCTGAGGTGGGAGAGGAAGACTAGTCTTGTCTCAGTCGCAGAATGTTGGGGATGTGTGTTTCAGTTTGCTTCTGTGCCAGTTTTCCCACCTGTAATTTTGGACAGTGATAATTGGCCAGCCCATGCTAGTGCCCACAAACATGCTTGGAGATCTTTGGTTAGATATATTTTCTAACACCCTTGGGAAGATGTTCTTAGATCACCAGCATGTTCGAGAACTGATGTTGGGGCCAGTTCCAAACCATCAGAATTCCTTCTAACATTTGCTTTTTATGGTGCCTTCACGAACCTTGCCCAGGTTTGTAATTTTGCAGTAAATATAAGAGCTTGGGATTCTATTTTTAGATTGGTAACCAGATAGTTCATAATTAAATAAGGCATGTCACTGCCCTATTAACTTCTTGATCTGTAAAGTAGGGTAGTGATACCACAGGGAAGTACCTATAGGGCAAATTGAGGTGTTCAGAGCAAGAGTTTATAGTTATTACACATGTTAGACATTTTAGCATTTGCCAAAATACTTGGACTTATAATTCAGAGTAGCTGAACATCTGGGGCTTTCATATTTTTGTTCATGGGTTTCTGGATTATATAGAATATTCTGAGATAAAAGGCACAGATCAGAACCAAAGAGAGAGCCAAGATACCTAACTATCCTTCCTAATAATACCGTAGCAGGTTTACTAGGGACTCTCTGAAAGACTGTTTTGTGTTTTGGAAGAGCTTCTGATAGCATGGGAAAATACCCAGCAACATGAAAAAGCAGAATATAAAATTGTATGTAAACTGATCTGACTGTATGAAGTGTCTTTCAGTTTCCAGTTGTATGAAATATCTGGAAGGAAATATACACAGATGTTAATGGTAGGTTGTATTTGGATTGTATAAATAAGAGTAATTTATTTTTTCTTTATTTTTGACTGACTTTTCACATTTTAAGCAACAAACACATTAGAAGCATTTAAAGGTTTTTCTTTTCTTTTTTTTTTTTTTTAATGTTTTATATATTTTTGAGAGAGATAGAAACAGCATGAGCAGGCGAGGGTCAGAGAGAGAGGGAGACACAGATTTTAAAGACAGGCTCCAGAAGGGGCGCCTGGGTGGCTTAGTCGGCTGAGCGTCCGACTTTCGCTTAGGTCATGATCTCGCGGTTCGTGGGTTCGAGCCCCGCGTCGGGCTCTGTGCTGACTGCCAGCTCAGAGCCTGGAGCCTGTTTCAGTCTGTGACTCCCTCTCTCTCTGACCCTCCCCTGCTCACGCTGTCTCTCTCTCTCTCCCTAGAAATAAATAAAACATTAAAAAAAAAAAAAAAAAAGACAGACTCCAGGCTCTGAGCTGTCAGCACAGAGCCCGACGCGGGGCTTGAACCCATGAACTGTGAGCTCATGACCTGAGCTGAAGTTGGCCACTTAACCAACTGAGCCATCCAGGTGCCCTGCACTTAAAGTTTTTGAAATGAAAATGAGCTTTGTGGTTTTCCATTCCTATTTGAGAGAGAATATTGGATTCAAGCAAGTGTTAATTAGTTCTACTGGTTCTCTAAAATTTCTTTTAATGTTTATTTTTGAGATTTCAAGAGAGTGCAAGCAGGAGAGGGGCAGAGAGAGAGAGAGAGGGACACAGAACTCAAAGCAGGTTCCAGCCACTGAGCTATCAGTACAGAGCCTGACATGGGGCTTGAACCCACCAACTGCGAGATCATGACCTGAGCTGAAGTCAAACAGTTAACCAATTGAGCCACTCAGGCACCCCTGGTTAGTTATACTGTTATAGGGAGGAGGGGAAGACTGAAATTAGATTTTATGTTTATTATTTAGTTACATAAACATACCAGATAGGTATTTTTATAATACCCATTTATTATTATTATTTTTTAAAGTTTTTATATATTCATTTAAGCAATTGCTACACCTAGCGTGGGGCTCGAGCTCATAACCATGATTGAGTTGCATGCTCCTTGGGCTGAGCCAACCAGGTGCTCCTCTATTCCCGGTTCTTAGATTAGGAAACTGAGGCACAATGTTAATTTGCCCAATGTCGCATAGTAAGTGATGGAACCAAGAGGTTAGTGGGTTTTTATTGCCGATCTCAGGCTCTTAACCACTTCACTGTGCTACATCAGAGAGAATAATTATGTTTGGAATCATGGAGAAAAAACTAGGACTTCAATTTAAAGTTGGAAATACAAAGGTAAAATGAAATTAATGGATAGATAATAAGTTAATTAACAGAATCTGAACGGTTAATGCACATCTGTCCTAACACAGAAATTCTGTTGGCTCATCCAGCTAGTTAACCAGATTCTTGAAGAAGACAAAGTACTCTGATACAGAATTCCTTTGGGCTTGTGGATTTTCTGCATCTCTGAGGAAAGGAGGGAGTACATTTGTGGTGATGATTAATGAGTGGTTGGGAGGGGTTGACCAAGTGACCTAGACAAGGCTCACAGTACGGCCAAAAGGAGTTGTCCCATGTTCTCCTCAGTGGGTGGATGGGTGGACTCTAGTCCCTTATACTATGGGCTCTGTACCTCCCTCCACATACCAGTTAGGAAGATGAGTACTGCCTTTCACAGGGAGATAGACTTGGCTTGTTGATGCTCTTTGGTTGACAAATAGAACAAATGCCCATTTGGGCAAGAAAAGACTGTTCTTGAGGTGAGCTTAAGCTTCAAAAAGGTTACTGTGTCCTCACTTAAGGGACAAGGATGAGGTAAGGTTCTTAATTAAGCTGGCATCCAAACTTTGCTAAGTGCTGGCTGGTCTTCCTTACTATTCGGCAGTGTCTCCATTGCATGGATAGGAAACTGAGGCCGAGGGAGGCCTTGTGGCTTGCTCCAGACCATCCTCCTGGCATTGTGGAAGTTGTGGAATGCCAAAGCTGCCCATCTTACTAGATCTTCAGTTGGCCTGTGTAACTCCTGGGATTTCCTTTGTTTAGAGAAAGTCTTTTGGTTTTGTTTTGAAAGATGCATGGAGAGAGTAGTGTCGTTCAGAGGCAGTGATAGCTGGGGCTTTAGAGGCAGGTGCTACTTGCCTTTGGATCTTGCTTCGAAATAGCATTCATTCCCATATAGCCTTTAAGAAATCATGTCCGCCTGCAGCGATTCTTTCTTTGAACTGCTTTTGTATGTTCCTTGTATGAAGTGGTGGCTTTTTAGATTTTCCTGAATAAGTAGTTCATAATAGGTGGATAGGATTTGTGCCAATTTAGCATGAGATTATGTAGAAGATGATTAATATTTACTTTATTAAAGTGAATTGATTTCTGTTAAAGGGCTCCTTGGGGCAGTAAGTAGTGTTTAGAACCTTGAGTCTTGTCACCAGATTTATTCAAGCTTGTTGAGCTTAGGAGAACTTTGGACAAGTTAATATTTAGGTATAGGTTTCCTCGTGTCTAAAATGAGGAGAATACTTCCTGGGATGGCTGTGAGGGGCAAGAGATTGGGGTTGCCGCCTAAGACAGAGGTTGTCTTCTGTCTCCCATGCCCTCCGTCCATTTTATTTGCAGAATTTTTCAGATAGAAGGGAGAAGGGAAACAAATTCTAGATATTTTTACATTCTTGTACAAAAGTCTAGGCCAGTGGTTCTCAACTGGGGAGAGATTTTGCCCCCCCGCCGGGGGGCACATTTGGCAATTGGTGAAACACTTTTGGTTGTCAAAATGGGATAGGAGGGGGTCACCACTGGCACATAGAGGAGAAAGGCCAGGGTTGCTGCTCAGCACCCAGCAGTGCTCAAGACAGCCCCCTAACAGAGAATGATCTGGACTCAGATGCCAGAAACTCTGCTCTGTGCAAAATTACCTTATATATTTCCCTTGTGCTAAAATCCCCTTATTTGTTGATTACTAAGTGACTGCAAAACTTAGAGTGGCATGAATACAGAGGTTGCCTCAAGTCTTCTCATCGCCGTGTCTAACAGGGCAAGAGTCTTCCTCAGGACGCTCGGTGCCCTCTGAGATCTTAGGCCCCCCGTATGTGTACTAGCAAAGTGCTCACCCAAGGCCCTGTCCTCACACCTTCAGGGAATGGGCATTGCTCACACTGTGCTTCCTTCCTCCTCCCCCGTGACCTCCTTTGCCACCTCCTTTATGAAGCTTTTTTTGGTTTCCTTCCAGTTGAATGGGATCTCTCTCTTTGCATTCCTTATAACGGGTGCGCTTTCTCATGGAACTTCTCCTGTATTTGTTTGTTGCTTCCTGTGTCTCATTGGACTGCCAGCTCTTCAGGGCAGAATTCTTCCCTTCTCTTTCCTGGTCCTGGAAACACCTGAGTATATAGTGCCTCACACAGAAGGGGCATGAAAACAGACATTTAGAAAATAACACATTACATTTTTCTCTTTTTAATGTTTGCTTAGTTTTTTTTTTTAGTTTATTTTGAGAGAGACAGAGATAGCATGAGTGGGGGAGGGTCAGAGAAAGGGAGAGGAAGAGGGAATCCCAGGTGGGCTCCACACTGCCAGCACAGAGCCCAGGGCTCGAACCCATGAACCGTGAGATCATGACCTTAACTTAAACCAAGAGTTGGACACTTAACTAACTGAGCCACCCAGGCGCCCCATCCTTGATGAGGATGTGAAAACTATTTTTATTCTTTCATGTGATGGCTTCCTCATATTACTTTAATATTCCTCTGTAAGTTATAGGATGATGATGATGTCATCCTCAGAGTTCTCATCTGGCTTCGCATGTTGTTGTTTTTTTTTTTTTTTTTTTTTTTTTTGAGAGAGAGACAGTGTGAGCAGGGGAGGGTCAGAGAGAGGGAGATACAGAATCAGAAACAGGCTCCAGGCTCTGAGCTGGCTGTCAGCACGGAGCCCGATGTGGGGCTCGAACCCACAAACTGTGAGATCATGACCTGAGCCGAAGTCGGACACTTAACTGACTGAGCCACCCAGGCGCCCCTCGCATGTTTTTCTAGAGTAACCACTTATCAGGTCCTTAAATGACCAGGTTTACTGTTATTATTGTATTAACCTAACCCAATCCATATGATGCTTACATTTAGAAAGGAAGAGAGTATCCCAGTCTTTTCTGCCACTGAACTGTGCTGATAGAAAAACAAATTTCAAAAATTAAAAAAAAAAAAAAGTTAAAGTAGGCAGACATACTATAAATGAAGTAGGTGGACTGGTGGTAAAAATGGGTATTGTAACTTGGAAAGGAGTCTAAAGTGCTTCAGAATTGTAGTCCCGCCTGTAATTGATTTATAGAGAAACGAAATATTTCTGAAATTCCGTAGTACTGGTTATCCAAACCATAGATTTGTTATTATCATAAAGTTAATATTTGCTGAGGAGTCTGTACACCAGAGGGGCCAAGAGCTTAGGTTTTGCCGGTCACACCACCTGGGTCAAATCGTGCCTTTAGTACTTAACAACTTTGTCAGTTGAGCAACCCACCTCACTGTGTTGTAGTTTTCTCATCTGAAGAATGTGACTAGCAACTCTTAGAAGTTGTGAGAATTCCGTAAAACGTAGATTGTTCCAGTGCTGTATTTGGAATGGAGGAAGTGTTTTAAAAACGGCCGCTATTATCGTTGCTTCAGCATAGAACAGTTTATAGAAGGCAGCAGATAGGAAGGAGATTGACATTTTTTGAGGTAAAATTTGATAGATGGGAAGACTCAAGTCAAGGATAAAATCCCCAGGTGGACCTGCTGTGAGCATTTATACTGACATCAGGAGCCGTCGCATATGACCACTGCTACAAGGCAGTCTGCCGTCTGTCTGATTTTTGAATCCAGTCTTTCTCCACTTGTGACGTCTTTCTCCACTTGTGACGTTCTTAGTCTGTATGCCTCAGTTCCCTCATCTATAAGCTGGGATAATAACGATCGAGGGTTGTTGGGAGAACTAGTTGAGGTAATTCATTTGAAGTACTTAAAGAACAGTGCCTGGTACATCGTCTGTGCTCAAGAAATGCCGTTGTTTCTGATTGTTCAAGAAATGCGCTTATTTATTCAACTTCTGCTTGGTGCCAGGGTTGTGCTAGGGTTGTAGAGATGCTCTTTTGTTCTAAGTGAGTACTATCTTCAGAAGATCCAGAGGAGTTAGAAGAACTTGCCCAAGATTGTAAAGCTTGTGGCAGTTGTACGTGGGTTTAACTCACCCACCAGATGTTTTGTTTTGTTTTCTTTTTCGTTTTATTTAAGTAATCTCTAAACCCAATGTGGGGCTTAAATTCACACCCTGAGATTAAGAGTCCTCCAGCTGTTCCTCCGACTGAACCAGCCAGGCGCCTCCACCCGTCTGATGTTTAACTGACATTTTGCACGGACGTGTGCTACTTTGGTCCTGAGATGCATATACTGGGTCCTTGGGAGGAGGCCATAGTTGGGACTTCCCCGTGGCCAAGACGACTCAGGCCCCTGAGAGTAGGTAGGGTAAACTCCCAGTGGAAGGTGAAAGATTGGCATCCTTCGTCCTTGTCAAAGGGTGTGGCTGATGGCCCTTCCTGGAGGAGGCGCCAGCCCTGCCCAGTCGTGGAGGGCAGTGAGAAACAGAGTTAAAGTGGCTGCCCAGACATTACATCTTCCAAATTGTCATCGGTTTACAAATACTCTACCAGATTGTTGTAAAAATATTTTCATGAGTTTTAACAGGGTATTTGTTCAAGGACTATAAACCTGATTACAGAAATGTCAGTAGTGTTTGACGAGCAGATTATGAAGCTGAGTGAAAAACCGGATTGTAGTGATTTCTTTTTTTCTTTTTAAATGGCCTCAGTGGTGTATAGAATACCTTTTCCTTGTTCCCATGGTTTGCAGTATTAAACTATAAATTAAGTCTTTAAATGTTACCCTTTTGTATTAAAGGGCTTTTTATTAGAAGCACTTAATTAATTTTTTTCTAAATATTAGAAGAAGCCTATAATGTAATGGTTCTCTAGGGCTGCAGACACTTGGTAGCCTACAGAAAAATTGTAGCATCTTTAATTGACTCCTTTCTTCCTAGGAGGGATTGAGGAAACAGAATGAATGAGAACTGCTGTTTTTCTAAACTTTTTTTTTTTTTGGTTATTATGGCATTAGGCTTTATGATTTCTTTTTTTTTTTTTTAATGTTTTATTTATTTCTAGGATAGAGAGACAGCGTGAACAGGGGAGGGTCAGAGAAAGAGGGAGACACAGAATCTGAAACAAGCTCCAGGCTCTGAGCTGGCAGAGCCCGACACGGGGCTCGAACCCACGAACCGCGAGATCATGACCTAAGCGAAAGTCGGACGCTTAACTGACTAAGCCACCCAGGCGCCCCGTAGGCTATATGATTTCTTGATTGAAGGCTTCTTTTATAAGCCTTTCTGATGTCTGACACTTCATTTCAGGCAGATAGAACAATGCCAGGTGACCCATATGGTAGATGATTTATATACCTCATTGGTTATGGCTAATGAATGTTGTGAGGTAGCTTTAGAGGCTTAGATTTTAGTGAATGGTGCTAAATTGACAGTGAATTTGTAGAGGGTTCTTCTTTCCTTTTCTGGAAATTAAGACCAAAGCCACTTTTCTTAGTAATACCAGAGTGACATAAATTATACATTTTCTTTGCAGCTTCTCAGGTTTATGTTCAGTTTGTTGAATGTCAGACGGCTCATTTACTAATGTCTAAGTGAGATTTGTTAGTACCTGTGTGGCACGACAATTATATGTGCTCATATGTAGTTGTAAAAACATGAACTACTGTGGACTCTTTTCCTGCAGATTACCGCCAACATAGACCATCGCTTTGGGATGTCATTGGAAAAACTCTCAGGGGGACTTTGTCCTGGGTAGCTTTAGTAGAAAAGTGGAGCTTCCGTACATTTTGCCATCAAATCCTATAGCTGGTGCGTCTGGCCATGTTACCCTGTCCCATACCTATCTGTCACATGGGCAAGCAGTTTGATGTTGAAGAGCTTCTGTCAAATCCTAGATTGTAAAGGAGACTTTTCCTAATTAAGTCTCCAGTCTCAATACAGTGAGTGTTTTACTTGGTACAGTATTTTGCAATGTTATTTTTATGCCCCTGGGTGCTTGGCCTAATATGAATAGTAGGCATTTCCACTGATGTATACCTGGGCCATTGTTACCTGATTATAAGGAGGCTTGTGAATTTTCCTTTTCCACATAGAACGTTACTGTGACTTGATTTCTTTTAGATATCAAATGGATGGACATTCACATTCATTTTTGTCATAATAGCTTTATTGAGTTATAATCCACATAGCATACAGTTAACCCATTTAAAGAGTACAATTCAGTGATTTTTAGTATATCCACAGAATTATGTAACCATCACTACAATTAATTTTAGAACATTTTCATCACTCCCCACATAAACTATAACCATTGCCTTCCAACCCTGGGCCACTAACTATTTATCTGCTTTGTGTTTTTTGGACTTGCTTATTCTGGACATTTCATATAAATAGAATCATATAATATGCAACCTTTTGTGGCTGGCTTTCATTTGGCATAACATTTTCAAGGTTCATCCATGTTGTAGCATGTGCTAGTACTTTATTCCCTTTTACTGCCAGACAGGATTCTGTTGTAGGGATATGCTGCTTTTTATTTATCTATCAGTTGATGGACATTGGGTTGTTTGTACTTTTTGATGATTGTGAATAATATTCTGTGGTCATGTACAATTTGTGTGTGTGTGTGTGTGTGTGGGGCATATATTTTCATTTCTCTTGGCTTAGATATATACCTAGGAGTCAAATTGCTGGGTTACATGGCCGTCTTTTTTTAATCTTTTGAGGCACTGCCAAACCTTTTTTTGGTTTGTTTTTGAGAGAGAGAGAGAGAGAGAGAGCGAGCGAGCGTGTGCTGGGGAGAGGAAGAGGGGCAGAGGGAGAGAGAGAATCTTAAGCAGGCTCCATGCTCAGGTGGAGCCTGACGCGGGTTCCATCCCATGACCCTGGGATCATGACCTGAGCTGAAATCAAAAGAGTCAGATGCTGAACCAGCTGAGCCACCCAGGCACCTCAGGGCACTACAAAGCTTTTCCAAAATGGCTATACCATTTTATATCGAGGGTATGAGGATTCTAATTCCTCTGTATCCTTGATAATACTTATTACTGTGTTTTTAGTCATTCATACTAGTGGGTATGAAGTAGTATTTCACTGTGGTTTTTTCCATTTTTCTGATGTTGAAAGTTGTTAAGCATCTTTTCATGTGCTTCTTGCCCATTTGTATATCTTCTTTGGAGAAATATCTGTTCAGATCCTTTTCCCATTGCTTTTTTTAAGTAGGCTCTGTGCTCAACTTCACCATGAGCTTGAACTCATAATTTCTAGATCAAGAATCGTGTGCTCTACCATCCTTTACCCATTTTAAATTGTGTTATTTGGGGCACCTGGGTGGCTCAGTCGGTGGAGTGTGTGACTCGATCTCAGGGGTTGTAGGTTTGAGCCCTATGTTAAGGTGTAGGCGGTGTGTTTACTTAAAAATAAAATCTTAAAAAAATAAATTGTGTTATGTGTTTATTCTTGAGATTTAAGTTTTTAAAATTTAACCTAGATACAAATCCCTTATCATGTATACGACTTCAAATAATTCTCTCCCATTCTGTGGATTGTCCTTTCGCTTTCTTAGTATTTTTTTCTTTTACTTTTTTAAATTGCGGTACAGTACACATAAACTTACCACCTTAACCATTTTTAGGTGTGTATAGTTCTTGGCATTCAGTATTGTCCCGCTGTGGTCAGCCGTCACCACCATCCATCTCCAGTATACTTGTCATCTTGCAGAATGGACGCGATGTACCATTAGAGGGTAACTGCCCCAACCCTCCTACCTCCCAGGCCCCTGTCAGTCACCGTTCTGCTTTGTCTGTCTTGAATTTGACTGCTCTGCGCACTTCACTAGAGGAATCCTACAGTTGTCCTTTTGTGACTGGCTTATTTCACTTAACATAATGTCTTCAAGCATATAATAAAGCACGTAACAGAATGTGCTTTTTTAATGCTGAATAATAATCCATTGCGTGTATATACCACATTTCCATTCATCCGCCAAGGGACACTTGGGTTGCTCCCAGTTGCTGCTGTAGATAATGCTGCTATGAACGTGGATGTAGAGGGGGTCATGGTGTTCTTTGAAATATGAAAGTTTTAAAAAGTTTTTGATGGGATCAAGTTTATTTTTTTCTTTTGTCGCATATATGCTTGGTGTTGTGTCTACGAAACTATTGCCTATTCCAAGGTCACAAGGATTCCTGCTTATAATAGTGTTAGTCCTTACATTTAGGTCTTTGATCCTTGTGAGTTCATTTTAGTATGCCATGTGAGGTCATGTTCGTGCTTGGTGGGCTGCTGGCTCTCAGCGTGTCCTCCGGTTGTTCGGTCTACTTTGGGTATGCTGCAAGCTCCGTGGTGCGGAGCCCTCCTGTCTTCACCGCGAGTCTCCATTCCCACCTCCTCCATGGGTTCCAAGCTCACCCTCGCTCGGCCTCAGAGGATTGAGAACTCTTGAGCAAAGACTTGGACAGTTCATTATTTTTGCATCCTCTTCTTTTTTCTTTATTCTTCATAATGGCTTCATTCTTTCTCACTGCTCTGTCTCCACAGCATGAGTTATGTTGGGCAGAGAACTCCCCCTCAGTGAGCCTCTTTGGGAATTGGAAGTCACACCTGTGTGGACGCATTGTCCCTTTTGTGCTCTTCAGACCCATACTCCATGCTCTGGCTGAATGCTGTGAGCCACAAGGGATCTCAGTGTTGTATCTCAAGGCAACTTCCCTCCTATTTAAGAAATTTAAAAGATTTACGAATAAAAAGACAGCATGGTGTTGCCAAAGCATGTAGTTTTCAAGGGGGAAAAATAGAATGTTTTAGGCCCTTTTCTTGTTTACCAGACCAATCATTAGATGACAAGGCTTTCCTGGTTTTTCTAGTGTTGACAAGTAAGTTTTGCTCTTTAGTAGGAACAAAAACAAAACAGCCCAGACTGTTTTGAAGGATTCCCCCTGGTTTGGGTGTGTATAAACTACATGCAGATTTTCTGTATTATCAGAGAATCTCAGGGTTTCAGTTCCCCTTGCTGTTAAATTAATAGTACTTGGATTCCTAGAACAAAATGCCTAGCATTTTGGGAGGTCTGGAGTTCCTGGTTCACTTAATTATGTTTTATTTATTTATTTATTAAAAAATTTTTTTTTAAAAATTTATTTCTGAGAGAGAGACAGCGGGAGCAGGGGAGGGTCAGAGAGAGAGGGAGACACAGAATCTGAAACAGGCTCCAGGCTCTGAGCTGTCAGCACAGAGCCCAAAATGGGGCTTGAACCCACGATCTGTGAGATCATGACCTGAGCCAAAGTCGGACGCTTAACCGACTGAGCCACCCAGGTGCCCCCATCTAATTATGTTTTAAAATCTCCTTCTCTTATTTTTTGGAGGTAGGAAGGTAGAAGGTATTACCAGTTTAAAAAATTTTTTTATTTTAATAAAAAAATTTTTTTTTACAGTTTATTTTTGAGACAGAAAGACAGAGCATGAATGGGGGCGGGTCAGAGAGAGAGGGAGACACAGAATCCGAAACAGGCTCCAGGCTCTGAACTGTCAGCACAGAGCCTGATGCGGGGCTTGAACCCACGAACCGTGGGATCTGACCTGAGCCAAAGTTGGACGCTTAACCAACTAAGCCACTCAGGTGGCCCTAAAAAACATTTTTAAAAAAATGTTTACTTATTTTATAGAGAGATTCAAGCCGGGGAGGGGCAGAGAGAGGGAGCGGCACAAAGGGTGCAAAGCGGGCTCCATGCTGACACAAGCCAGCCCAGTGTGGGGCTTGAACTCAAGAAACGTCAGATCATGACCTGAGCCGAAATCGAGTCGGATGCTTAACCAACTGAGCCACACAGGCGCCCCTATCATTTTTTAAAATTAAAGTTTATTTATTTATTTTGAGAGAGAGTGTGTGAGTAGGGGATAGAGGGAGAGAGAGAGAGAGACAGAGAGAGACACAGAGAGAGAAAGAGAGAGAGAGAGAGATAAAGAGAGTGAGAGAATCCCAAGCAGGCTCTGGAAGAGCAGCGTCAGGCCTGATGTGGAGCTCAGACTCAGAAACCGTGAGATCATGATTTGAGCCGAAACTAAGAGTCAGGATCAACTGAGTGAGCCACCCAGGAGCCCCTTATCAATTTTATTTTTAAGTGGTAAGCATTATTTTTAGTAAGTTAAACATACTAAATGTGACCTAACTAAAGGTTGTTCTCACACTATATGCTGACCACTTTAGTGCTGAGCATGAGAAAAGCATAAACCCACTACATGTCTCTGGAGCCTTCTGACCACCAGTTCCTATCTGCCTTCTAGGTCCTCTGGTTTCAGAATGATGTCTACTCATTGCACTAGCGCTCATTGAATCGTCCTGAATCCTGTCTTCTGTAGCTTCCCCTTACAGAACACAGTGCCCCAGGAGAGCTGTGTGGGGCCGGTACCCCATGGGGAAACTGATCTGTGGTCTCTTCCCAGGCTTTAGCTGTGGCCCACAGCCCAGTATGTGGAAGGATGGCCTCTGGTGGGTGGGCCCCACACCCAGCCACTTCTCCATAGACTGAAGTTCTAGGCATCTTAGACCTGTAGCCACTCATTGCCACTTACTGGCTGGGTCCCTTCAGTGATTAGAGTCTAATAATCACTATAGTTTGTGTGTTACTGACCTCAGATACTGAGCTCTTAGGAAGTACCCAGCCAGCTCATAAAGATGCGGTGGTTCCACGTGTTTGCATAGGTGTATCTCATTCAGAAGGCACACTTGTGACGAGTGTGGGAGACTGCAGGTGGCCTCGCAAAGTATCTGTGACCATACTGTCAGGACTTAGCCCAGAGGGGAGTCTGTTTCCCAAGCAGGTGCCTGGGGGGAAACACAGGGAAGAAGGCGGAGCCCTCAGGGCTTTAGATGTGTGGAGGGAACGGCACTCGACGTTATGCTGTATTATGTCAGTGTGTGCAGCACCGTCACACTTTCCACCTCAGTCACTTGGACCTCAGCCACCCTGCCAGTTCCTGTCTGCAGTTGTCACCGGTGACCATCATCCCTGTTTCACAGCTGAGGGCACAGGGCTTCTCATTGAGGACTTGACTTGATACAGCTTAGGTTTGAGGTGACTTGGTGCAGTATAGAATTTTAAATTTTTATTTATTCATTCATTCATTCACTTTTGATGCAGCTTAGATTTGAGCTGACTTGATACAGCTTAGATTTGAGTCTAGTCCTCGTGAGTCCAGATTCTAATCCTTTCCCAGGAAATAGTAGTAGAATGAACAAAGAAATGGTAGTAGAATGAACAACGCAGCAGAAGAAAGACAACGTCAGATTATACAGTGAGTTCTTCAGGATTGTGGGAAGGAGGGGTGAAGAGTGCAGGAATGAGAGGGCCACACGGTTACAGGGTGTGTGGAGACAGGTTGTCAGAGAGCCTACGAAGACTGAAACCCTCAGAAGGCTTTCATTGTGTGTGTTCTTAAGAAACCGCTTTCTGAGGTATAAATCACGGGCATAAACTGCATGTATTTTAAGTACACAAGTTCATAAGTTTTGACATGTACATATATACTCACGAAACATTACCACAATCAAGATAATGAACGTTATCTATCACTGAAAACCTTCCTTATGCACCTTCAGAGGGCTTAAAAATTTTTTTTTTAATTTGGAAATATTTTTAAAAGGTAAGCTTAAAGAAGAATATAAAGAAGCTCTGTGCACCCTTTATACCAGATTCACTAATCTTTAACATTACCACGTTGGCTTGCATTCTTACGTACATATGCGTGTGTGTATATTTATATGGACATACGTTCATACACACAAACATTTTCCCCCAACCTGTTCAGGAGTAGCTTATATAAATGGTGTTGGCTTCATCCCTTCATGTTTCAGGGTATATTTCCAAAGAACAAGAGTAGTCTCCTATATATCTATGGTATAGCTAGCACATTTAGGAAATTTATCATTTTTTCTCCCTATTTTATTGAAAACTTAAACATTTTTTAAATGTGTGTTTATTTTTGAGAGAGAGAGAGAGAGCATGAGTGGGGGAGCGGGCCGAGAGAGGGAGGGAGACAGAACCCAAAGCAGGCTCCAGGCTCTAAGCTGTCAGCACAGAGCCCGCCATGAAGCTTGAACTCACCAACTGTGAGATCATAGCCTGAGCCAAAGTTGGACGGACATGTAACCAACTGAGCCACCCAGGCACCACTCCCCCTTAAATTTTTTTTAACGTTTGTTTATTTTTGAGAGAGAATTTTTATTTTTGCTTACTTTTAAATTTTATTTACTTATTTTCTTCAGATTTTTTTTTTAAAGTAATCTCTACCCCCAAAGTGGAGCTTGAACTCATGACCCCGAGATTCAGGAGTTGAATGCTCTACAGATTAAGCCAGCCAGGCATCTTCCCACACTTATTATTAACACAGTGGTTTTTATTCCATTTTTTCATTCCATGTTCCTTTTTGTCAGCTTCCCGTAACGTCTTTAATAGCAGCTTTCTCCTTCTCCTGGTACAGGCACCAGTGCATGGCCCTGCAGTGCATTTAGGCATACCTTTCTTCAGTCCCCCTTCATCTGAACAGTTCCGTGATTTGTGTCTTTCGTGCAGTTGACAGTTTGAAAGAACACACGGTGGCTAGTTTGGAGAGTGTTTGAGGTCTTTGCGTAGGTGGTTGAAGTGACCCTTCTGTGCTCAGGGAAGATGGACCCATGGGGTCCAGGGGTGGTACAGAGAGAGGGGCTGGGGCAGTGGCCGTGGCACTGTGACTTTGGGATGTCTAGAGTCGGGTGGAAGAAATGCTGATTGCTTGGCTGTGGAACTGGGGAAGAGCAGAGGAGATTGGAGTAACACATGATCTAGCAAATTGAAGAAATGAAGAGGAGGGAGGGGTAAAGAAAAATTGGCAAGGGCAGGTTCATGTCCTCAAGTCATATGTATGCATTTCTTAATTCTTGACATCATGATGCCTCTGGCAGGTGCTAACTTTGTGTAGAAGGTAGTTGTGAAATGTTAGGGGTTTTGGATCTTGTGGCCAGATGGATGATGGAAGTTTGTTGTTTGAAGGGCAATTGCTAGTGAAGTCCCCCTTGGGTGCCTGTTGACAGCTGGTAGCTGTCAACAAAGATGGAGGCAGTGTTTGTCCGCTGCCTGTAAGGAATCAAGGCTAGTGTCATCTTGGGTGACAGAGTTTGGCTACCTAGTTTTAGGGGAAGTTCATGTCTGCCATGAAACTAGCCATCTTTCCACAACTCAGAGAACAGACATTTGGAAGGGAGAGAGGTGTAGATGGAGTTTATAACTCTGTTATATAGCCTAGTTTTCAATTCTGTGGGTATTTAACAGTTCACTAAGTACAAGGAGTTAACTTCCAGGTCTTCTATATAGTTGAATCTAGAAAACTTGGGAATCTAAACTGACATGGGAGGCACTGGGATGGTTCAGTTGGCAGAGCATCCGACTCTTAATATTAAGGTTGTGAGTTCGAGCCCCATGTTGGGTGTAAAGATTATTTAAAAGAAAGTATTAAACTGACGAACTATTTTCATAACCTTTGGGATGCAAAGAACATTTGTGGGGTTTGGGGCAGGAAATCTCTCACTGATAGGATAGCTTTAGAAACAGCATTACATTTTCAACTTTATAGAATGTTTATTGCTTTATATTAAACCATCATAACCACCTAAGTTCAGTGAACTTTTTCAGGAGGTTGGAAATATCTTTTAAAGTTTTTACAATATTTTAAGTAGTGGGATTAGTTAAAAATACATCCTGTTATTATTAGAATGTCTGCTGATAGGATTTTTCTATTATCCTATCTTAGTAAAATACAAATGGCACCTGACATAACGATAGTTTGACTTCTGATTTTCCAACATTACAATGGTGCAGAAGCAATACACATTCAGTAGAAACCCGTACTTTGGATTTTGAATTTGGATCTTTTCCCAGCTGGGCAGCAGTGGCTCCCAGTCAGCCACGTGATTATGGGGCTAAACAATAGATACACTTATAATCATCTGTACCCTTATGACCACTCTGGTTTTTTTGCTTTCAGGACAATATTCAGTAAATTACATGAGATATTCAACACTGTATTTATTTATTTAAAACATTTTTAATGTTTGTTTTTGAGAGAAAGACAGAACTTGAGCAGGGGAGGGATAGGGAGACAGACAGACAGACAGAATCCAAAGCAGGCTCCAGTCTCTGGGCTGTCAGCACAAAGCTGGACGTGAGTCTCGAACCCATGAACCATGAGATCGTGACCTGAGCCTGAGTTTGATGCTTAACCGACTGAGCCACCCAGGCACCCCTCCTCTTACCTTCTTAAATATTCATGGTGGGAAATTGTGGACACCTAGTAATCTATTAGCACTGGAGACTATAAGCAGTATAAATTGTTGATACTATATTTGTTTTGAGTAGAGGAGATCCCTTGAGTTAGAGTTTTTAGACCACACATTGCATACTTAATCATTAGAACATTGTGTCATGTCAAATTGGTTCTAGGTCATACTAGTTTATCAATATGCCACATATGTGGTATTCATGCTAATGCTTTTATTTCCTTTTTTTTTGAATCCAGATTAACTTATTATATTTTGTGTTTCTTTCAATTCAATGTGTTAATTCTGTTGCATTAAAGCTTTAAGCAGTCTATCTTTACCAACCATCTGCTTAATCCCAATAAATGGTTGTTTCATGATATCTACTGACTTAAATTTATCCAGTCACAACTTTATGTATTATTAGACTTTTGTTACTTGCATATAGCACCTGAAACTTAGATTTATAATTGGTTGTCAAAGAGCTTTAGGATATACACACAAATGTTTAATGTTGAAACTGATATTGTTAAATTTTCTGCCCAAGAGATTGCCAGAAATACTGTTATATACATAAAAGACTATACATAACTCTCAGTGAGCTTGTTATTTCCATTGCTGAAACAATCCTATTGAAGGTTGTAATCATATATATATATTTTCAAGTTTATTTATTTATTTTGAGAGAGAGCACTAGCGTGTGCGCCCACTTGTGCACGTGAGCGGAGGAGGGGTAGTTTGAGAGGGAGAGCGAATTCTAAGCAGCCTTCCCACTGTCAGCAGGTAGCCCAACATCGGGCTCAAACCCACGAACCTATGAGATCATGACTTGAGCCAAAACCAAGAGCCAGATGCTCAGCTGACTGAGCCCCTGTAATTCTATATCTTTTTACATGTTTACAAAAAGGCATTAGATTGGGAGCATAGGTAGTAATTCCAACATTATATGTATAATTATATGTATATATATACATTAATGTATAATGCTGTATAGCATTATACTCTAGCTCCGTCCATGTTGTTGCAAATGGGAGGATCTCATTCTTTTCTATGGCTGAATAATATTCCATTATATATATATATAGAAAAATATATTTATTTATTTAGAGTATATATAAAATATACCGTGTGTGTGTGTGTTCTGTGTTTAACTTTTTGAGGAACCTTCATACTGTTTTCCAGAGTGGCTGCACCAGTTTGCATCCCCACCAACAGTGCACAAGGGCTCCTTTTCCTCTCCATCCTCACCAACACTTGTTGTTTCTTGTGTTTAAAAATTTTTTTTTAATGTTTATTTTTGAAAGAGTGGGTTGAGAGTTTGGGGAGGGGCAGAGAGAGAAGGAGACACAGCATCCGAAGCAGGCTCCGGGCTCTCAGCTGTCAGTACAGAGCCCTATGCAGGGCTTGAACCCACAAACCGTAAGATCATGACCTGAGCTGAAGTCAGATGCTTAACTGACTGAGCCACCCAGGCGCCCCGTGTTTCTTGTGCTTTTGATTTCATTGCTAGTAGCTTTGATCGCACTACTAACCTGCTTTCTGTTGATGACACTATCAGGCTGCAGTGTGGTAACAATTCCCAGGTGCATGAAATTTTAGACTTGAGATTAGGTTATATCTCCTTTCAGCATCTCCTGTGGAGATGTGGGACTCCTTTGACCGCAGTTCACAGTATTGGTCTCCATTCCTTTTATGGACGCACTCTCATTTATCAGTGTCCTTCTTAGATTATGCGAATAAAGAGCTCAGCTGTCCTCTAGCTATGATCTGGCCAATTCTGAGCACAACAGGATTTTAATTTTCTGTGATCTCGAAACTATATTTGGGTTAATGCAGCCCAAGACCCTAACAGCTTGTTGAGTATCTGATGTTTCATTTGAAGCTTGTAGTCAGCATACGTTTTTGTTTCCTACATCTTTGTTTTAGAATTCTGTTGAACTTTCAATTTCATCTTGATTTTTAACCCAGCATTCTAACTTGTCAATGTAATTTAATTCTGTTGTTGATTTTTCTGGCTGGTCTCATTTTGCTTCTTGTCAAGTTTGCTGGTCTGCCTTCTGGCTTATCTTGGTGTACACACAGATGAAGAAAAGGTTTATTAAGAAGAGTCAGCAACAGTAAAAACTAATGCTCTGCGTGATCCCCAGGCTCACTTTAAAAGGCCTGTGTTCATAGAGTGGCCTACCAATGGATTCATGTTTTATGGTCATGTTTTTGGTGGTTGCAGAAATGTATTTCAGTATGATGGTGTTGTTTTTCAGAAGCCAGTTTCCCATTCATTGTTCCTTTTCCCCTACATTTCATTGTTGTTGTTGTTTTTTTTTTTTTTAACTTTCCCTTTGGAGGATTCAAGGAAAAGTGAATAAATGCAAATTAGGTTGTTTGTTTTGATTTAGCGGTACTCCTGATAAAAAGGTATTCTCTCAATTGAGAATTTGTGTAAATGTGTTAACCATTAGGATATTTAAAGCCAAATAAGATGATTGGCATAGGCTTAAACCTCTGAATCTACCCCTGGACCCAGAGAATGCCCTGGGGAGTCTCCCTCTACATGGAGGTTATTAATGTGCATAATGTTCTTCTCCCTCATTCTCCCCCCCCCCCGGCCCCCGGCACTTACAGCTCTAATAAGTCTTGGGGGGAATGGGCAAGATAGGATTAAACTGGGAAATAATTTGCAAAGGATTGAAATTTTTCAGTAAGTAATAACAAAGCTCACTTTTTGTTTTTTGTTTTTAATTGCTTTGTATGTTAGGCAAAAAACTATGTACTTTACACATGTAGTATTTTCTTTAATCATTATATAATCCTGAAGTAACTACCTGCTATTAACCCTATTTTGTAGTTGAGGAAATGGATTTAGGTGGAATTGGCAGAAGGTTTGGTCATTTTGTTTAGATATCTTTGATTTGGGAAGGGCAGATTTGCCTTTTGCCAGAAGAGAAACTCCATGGGTGAGCTGGTATTCAGGAGTTCTGTATCTCAGGGTGTCATGTGAGACTTTGTTATTTCAGTTGGAGTTGTTTTGTTGTTGTTTTGGTTTTTTTAATAAACACCCTCTTTGTAAGCGTACCATTTCCCCACAATTGTGAAGTTTGAGATTTCTAATGGTAGAATGAAGGACAAGTCTTTAATGGAATATAGGCTGCTCTATAAGAGACAGATGTCATACTCATTAATTAGGACACAGCTCTTTTATAATACTATATACAAGTAATTATGTTATGCTGAAGAATAATATTATTCTTCAGTAATATTCAACAACTACCAATCCCACAGAGTGCTTCAGGGTTTTAAGGATTTGGAAGAAGCCCGTTTTCTCTGCTGCTTTCTACTGCTGGCATGCCAACAGAAATTGAAGTTGAGCTTCAGTATAGATGAGCTAATCAGGGCTGCTTTTTATTTAGTGCTTATTTTGTACTAGATGGTCAGGGCATATCTAATTCTAATTATTCATCCAGCCATATAAAGTAGATGATGTCGGTATTGCCCTTTTGTAAAGTGGAAATCAGGGCTTAGGTGCTTCAGGCAGTCATGCAGTTAATGAAAAGGACAAGCTGGGATCAAATCCAGGCCAGTCTCCCAAGGCTCTTAGTTTCAAGTATTGTACCGCCTTCAGTTTTGTAACTCTGGTCTTCAGTAAAATGACAAGTACTGTCCTGTCCTCTCTACCTTCATCACCTGGTTGAGCAAAATTGCCCCCAAAACATAGTCCTGCAACATGGAACACAGCTTGTGGGAGCTTAGAAGAATGAAGAGCACTTATTTTGTTATGAATTGGTGTTTATACTTGTACATTTCAAGTTCTTAAATCTTGAACTAGTCTAGAAGGAATATCTGGAAATATGGATGTTGTCATTTTGACAGGTGTTTAACACATTGGTTTCTATTTTTTCAATGAAAGAATGAGCCTGAAGTGGTTATTATTTGTTCAGTGGCCCAAACTGTGTGAGAGGTCAAGACCTCTTCATTTCTTGTTCATGGTAATCTTAGGCTTATACTCTAGAGCTTTCGTTCTCTCCAGATAATTTCAAATATAGTACATTTCGTTTGTTGTGCATACAGTTCCCATGCTTTCAATGCTTAGGGAACTCAGGAATTAAAAATTAATTTCCTAGTCATTCAGCATTATTACTGGACTCTTCTATTTTCTTCTTTCTTTCTTTCTTTCTTTCTTTCTTTCTTTCTTTCTTTCTCTCTCTCTCTCTCTCTCTCTCTCACTGTTTATTTACTTCTGAGACAGAGAGAGGCAGAACATGAGCAGGGGAAGGGCAGAGAGAGAGAGGGAGACACAGACTCTGAAACAGGCTCCAGACTCTGAGCTGCCGGCACAGAGCCTGACACAGGGCTTGAACTCACAAACCGCTTGATCACGACCTGAGCTGAAGTCGGACGCTTAACTGACTGAGCCACGCAGGCACCCCTGGACTATTCTATTTTCAAATCACGGTTTCTTTTCCTTCTAACAACTCATTTGATATTTTTTCTCTTGTTCCTTTATCCAAATATAAGTGAGGACAGCAGAGATGCTGGCCTGTTGGGGGTCTGTGTACTGTGGCTCCGTGTCTCTACTGGCTGGGGTGGTATTTCCCATCTGGCCCTTGGATACCAGGAACGTGTCATTTGGTCTTCTTTTCTGCCAAAAGAGTCTGAGGTCTGCATGATGCCCCCTTTTCTTTTAGTGGTAAACATTCTTAATAACCTTTCACCTTTCTGTTCCCTTATTTATTAGGATTCTTATTTATTATTATTCTGTTCCCTAAAACAGTTTCTCTTACTGTTATCCCATTTGGCTTCATGTAGAGATGTTTATTGAAGTGTCCAATGCAAAGATGAATACTTTTGTATAACTTAGAAGTTTGTTTAGGTTTTTTCTTATGTATGCCTGTATTTATTAGTTACATGTTTATTTTTGAGAGGGAGAGTGCCCGAGTGAGCAGGGGCGGGGCGGAGAGAGGGACAGAGGATCTGAGGCAGGCTCTGTGCTGACAGCAGACAGCCTGATGCGAGACTGGAACTCACAAACCATTAGATCATGATCTGAACCAGAGTTGGATGCTTAACCGACTGAACCACCCAGGCGCCCCTGTTTTAAGTTTTTTAATATTTAAAGTGATTTGGATTCTACAAGGTAGGTAGAGAATGTCTGTGTATGTGTTGGCATGTTAGGTAGGGGTTCTCGAGCAGAAGGGATGTAAGTTGAACAAGAACACCTGAGAAATGCAGAATTTGTATGTGTATTTCCTGGAATCTTATATTTCCTGGAACAGTCGACCCACCAGTACCAGTTAATTGCAGTTGGAACTGGAGGTTAGTTGCTATTTTTTCCACATATCCCCTCTTCCCCCAGACCCTGTCCAGACTACCAGGTGGTGCCAGTTTATTCTTTTCATTCCTTGGGTCTCTTTGAGGTCTTCACTTTATTGTGCTTCTTTACCCTCATGCCCACCCTGACCCCCTGGTCTGCTCTGTTCTTGGCACAGGGGCAGAGCCTCACTTCTCCCCTCCGCCTTGCAGGCTGGTTCTGTTCCTGTGTGGTGGCTTCTTACATTACCTTTTACAGTAAACACTGTTCCTTACCATACCCGTTTCGTTCCAGCAAATGTCTCTCCATTTCAGAACGCCCTTTCTGCTAGTCCTACCTATGATTTTACTGATAGACTTCTCGTCCTAACCCATGTGCATTTTGCCCTCTTCATCTGAAAGATTTTTTCCCAGACTCTTCATTAGACCTACATTCTTTCATCCTCAAGACTCATTTCCTTCGCAAGAACTTTCTAGAGGTACCTGTTTTGATTCTTGTCTTTTTATCACTATTTCCATCTCTCTCCCTCATACTTCTTCAAACATTAGAGTCCCTGTAGAGCTCTCTGAGAGAACCCCGCATGGCCTGCTAAAGATATTTGTGTTCCATCAAGTAAATATTCCAAATAACACTTTTGAGTTCAGAAAGAAGACCTTTTTCCTTTCCTTCTCCACCCCATGTGCCATTTTATTACCAAATTCTGCCTCCTCTACCATCAAAATATGCTCAGATTTCCTTCCACCTCTTACCTCCTCTCCTGCCGGCCCCGGGTCCCAGCGGTGTGGTTTCTCCCCAGTTGCTTGCTGTGTCTCCTAACGTTTCCCACTTCCGCCTGTGCTTCCCATCAGCTGGCTCTGTCAGGCTTCTCTAGGACGCCTGGCTCACTCAGGTGTTAGAGCGTGCAACTCTTGATCTGGGGATCATAAGTTTGAGCCCTATGTTGAGTGTAGAGATTACTTAATAAAATATTTTTTAAAAAAAAGCTGAGATTCCTCCACTGGTGTCTGAGGCTCCCATGGCCTGGTCCCCCAGTCATTTCTCTGACCTCATTTCCCTCCCCTTGGTGATTACACTGACTTCCTTGTAGGCCAAGAATCGGCACCATCCTTTGTCTCTGTAACGCTCTTCTCCAGGTATCTGGATGGCTGACTTCTTTACCTCACCTTTGTTACTCAGATGACCTCCTTTCTGTGCAACTTTCTCTGACCACTTTGTTGATAATTGCAACCTCCCCCATCCCTAGTACATCCCCCACCATCCTCCTCTCTGTTTTTTCATTGTAGCATTTATTGCCGCCCCACGTACTGCGTGTATTCTGCTTCTCTGTCTCCCCTCTAGAGCTCAGGCTCCATGAAGGCAAGCATTTTCTATTATGTTAATTTCTCTGATCCCAGGACATAGTCGGTGTCCAGCAGCTGTTTGTTGCATGAGTATACTTTTCCTATACCTCTGAATCCACTGTGTGCCTGCTACCTTACTGGGGTGATTGGGGTGGTCATTGGGAACATCCACCTTTTTGTGTCATAATGCTTTATGGAGCTTTTGAAACCCCTCTTTTCAACTGTGCACTGATTGGTCTCCTAGCTTCTTAAAACTGGCCTTCAAGCTAGGAAGGAATGAGGTTGTCAGGAGAGCCTGTATAAACGGAGTGTGTTAAATAACTGACCTTCTTTTGTACAAAGTTAAAATCTAGCAAGCTCTACACGAGGGCCCGAGAGGGTCTCTGTGCTCTATAGATTATTTCTCGACTTGTGTCATTTTCTTTCTGTCCTGACTTTCTTGTTTGTGTTTGTCCAGAGTGTTTTCTGCTGGAAGGCTGATCACCTGAGAGAGGGTATTGCTGCTCCACTCGCAGTGTTCCTCAGTGTGGCCTGGAGCCTGGGGCTTGCTTCCCTGCGTGCATGGCACTGAGACCCTCCCCCCGCCCCAGGCTCCTTCTCAGTGCCCGAATCCTCTCCATGAAGGTTTGTTCTAAGGAGCCCTCTGTTCCTTAGTTGACCTATTTGGAAAGTGAGGGGGCTGACTTATTTTTAAGTCTTTTACATTGCTGGTGACCTTGAGCCAGGTAGCTGCTCTCTGGGTAGCGTTTTCAGATGAATGAAATGTGGTGCCGCCAGCCTGCAGGGTTGTGCTTTGAAATGGTGCTCACGTTCCCGGCAGTGCTCTCGTACTTCTAAAGTGGACCTAGCTCATGGTCAGCACGTATTCTGATGGTTGAATGTATCTAGCCTCAAAATTGTCCGCCACTGAAGGACATGGGGATAGTAGGGACCAAGCAGACAGCAGACGGTGTGGTATGTAAAAGCACCCTGCGTAGCCGGCTCAACTTGTACATAACCACTGGTGCTCGGTTCCCGGGGACTTTTCCAGCATTCGTCTCCGTATTGAATTTTGTTCTTATTCCTGAAACAGAGTGGCCACTGAAATCAGGAACTAGACTGCTGGAAAATACCTTTGGAAACCACTATGCTGCATGGTAGAGGAAAGGTGACTGCCAGTTGTCCAAATGCTGGGTTTGATGCTAGTTTTTTTTTCTTCTTCTATTTTTTTCGCTTTAAAGAGGACCTTTGATTTACTTTCTCTTCTGTCTGTTAAAGCTCCTCACAGACGCTTAGGGGAAAAATGAGCCATTTAATGGTGCCAGCCATTAGGGTGCAACTTGAAATCCTGGGAGCGCCATCCTGTCGGTCCTGGTCATTGGACTCTGTTGAAGACTGTACAGCTGCAGAGGCGGGGCTGCCTGGCGGTCAGTCACATGGTTCTGGTGTGGCCCACACTCCTGTTTGTTCAAGTGACCTGAATGTGCTTCCTCTTTGGGGACCTGTTTTAAATGCAGATGCTGACGCCCCATAATCACCCACTAAACTCAACCAAGTGAGAGCCAGGAAATTCAAATTCATAGTGCCTGTGACTTGGCCACATTGCCCACACACATATCAAGGTCTTAAATCAGAGAGACTGCCATATACAGTAACACTCACATTGCAGACGGGCGCAGGGCTGCTGTTGCTGTGGGAACTGCAACTTTGAAGTTCCAGACTTTGATGTGATTAAAGTCTCAGACTTAAAGTCCCTCTGTGTGTGGTAGCTTTTTTTTTTTTTAACACCAAACTGAAAATAAAAATTGATTTAGATTGGGGATGGGTTGGAGAAGCAGCTTGTAAGGGGAGGAGGCCTCTTGCAAACCACATGTAACTACGCCACATTCTTATGTGCCTGAGGAAGAGAGAGATGACAGGCCACTGGCCTCTTCACTGTCTCTTTCTACTTCTAGTTCGTTCATCACACAGACCGTGCCCCCAGCACACGTGCCATCCCCCCCAAAAAAAGAGGACACTTTTTAACTTTGTTGTGTTCATGACCTATAGCAATCATCTGATGGAGAAATGATATATGCATTAGGTGTTCTTTTTCTTTTCTTTTCTTTTTTTTAAAGTTTATTTATTGTGAGGCGGGGTAGGGCCAGAGAAAGAGAGAGAGTCTCAAGCTCCTGCCAGTGTGTAACCCGACATGGAGCTCGAACCCACGAACCATGAAATCATGACCTGAGTCCTGAGTTCAAGTTAGGAGTCGGGTGCTTAACCGATTGAGTCACCCAGGCGCTGCCCCCACCCTTTTTTTTTTTGAGAGAGAGAGAATGAGAGACACCGCACATTGTTGGGGGAGAGGGAAAGAGAAAGAATCCCAAACATGCACTGTGCTGAGCGTGGACACGGGGCTTAATCCCACGACCCTGGGATCATGACTTGAGCCCAAATCAAGACACTCAACTGACCGAGCCACCCAGGCTCCCTAGGTGTTCTTTTTTTTTTTTTTTTTTAAATTTTTTTTAATGTTTTATTTATTTCTAGGAAAGAGAGAGAGACAGCGTGAGCAGGGGAGGGTCAGAGAGAGAGGGAGTCACAGACTGAAACAGGCTCCAGGCTCTGAGCTGGCAGTCAGCACAGGGCCTGACGCGGGGCTCGAACCCACGAACTGCGAGATCATGACCTAAGCGAAAGTCGGGTGCTTAACCGACTAAGCCACCCAGGCGCCCCTCCCTAGGTGTTCTTTTAAGGACGGTCCCAAGGTTCTGATACTTGGGATCACCTAGCAGATGTCTTAAAATTGTGGCTGGTGAAAGTTTCCTTCTTTGCCATCATGTTGCTAATGAAAGGAGTATGGGAAAGCAGAGTTTGTGGGTCATTTCCTCTTTAAAGCATTGCCATTAAAATTCTAGATTACTTGATACTGGTAATGGAATAGACTTTAAATTATTATTTTTTTATGTTTTATTTATTTCTGAGACACACACACACACACATACACACACAGCATGAACAAGGGAGGGTCAGAGAGAGAGGGAGATACAGAGTCCAAAGCAGGCTCCAGGCTCTGCGCTGGCTGTCAGCACAGAGCTCATTGCGGGGCTCGAACCCACAAACCTGTGGGGCTCGAACCCACAAACCATGAGCTCATGACCTGAGCCAAAGTCAGACGCTTAACTGACTGAGCCACCCAGGTGCCCCAGAATGGACTTTAAAAAACTTTTTTTTCTTTTTGTGCCTAGGACTTTAAAATATTTTGGCCACAGAAATTGCAGAGTGAACTTTATTTTTAAAAGGTATCTTCTTAGGTACGCTTGCACTTGTATATGTATTTGTGTGTGCTTGTATGGGTAACACACCTGCATGTATGCATATCAAGAATCCCTTCTATTTTTTTTTCCCCCAAGTTTGAAAACCTGAGGTGTCATCCTGGTATTTAATCTTACAGATTCATGGAGACCCTGTAATCTTTTTTCTCCCTCCTTAACAGCATATTCTTTTAATGCAAGATGGAGAGTGGGAACTCCCAAGTGTGTTTCACTCTCAGGCCTCTAAGAGTCTACTGGCTCTCTGCCTTTGGTAATTCCTGCAGAAGGCAGGGCAAACTTTAGCCCCCTGGTTCTTAGGGGCTTTTTAGTATTGATGATACTGTAGCGGTGATGGGGAGGAGTGAGCTAGCAAAGTTCCTGAGAGAGCACAGAGTTTGTGCCTAAAAAGTCCTGAAAATGAGAACAACACACCAAAATATGCCTTCTGCTTTTTGCCTTTCTGCACCACCATTTATGTTGAGGGGCATAAGGAGAGTCAGGTGAGAAGGGAACTGGGCAGGTAAGTCAGTGGGAACACCTCGTGGGCTTTTCTACCTCTTAACACCCTTTTCAAGAGGAGATGGAAGATGGCTTAACTCTGTGTGAACAGTCGGTGGAGCTATGTATTTTACGCTGAGAGTCTTATATAATTTGTCAGATCTTGAAATGTACACTGAATGTACCTAATATTGGCTACAGTGATGATGTCTTGTAGAGTTTTGTTTGCTTTTGTTTTTTTCCTAATGTGCTGAACCCACTCAAGCACAGTTCTGGGTAAAGGACAAGATTACGTTCTGAAGTGGTGCCATCTGACCTCTAGAACCCATAAGGTTACATAGAATGAGTTTCAGTAGCAGGACAGAGCAAACTCATTGTTCCTAGATATACCGCTCACTCATTCTAGTTATTTCATCTGCAGACATAATGGGTTTTATGGTTTATATGTAGCATAGATGTCATTGAATAAGCAATCATTTTTGGTGAAAGTGTCACTTTTCCCTGTAACTTTTAGTTTGAAAAGTTGCAACAGCTGAGACTGCGTTCTAGAATGTATGTATATATTTGTGTGTAAATAAATGTAGTTTTATCAAACCTGGCAGCCTTAACAAATGGTGGTGAAAGATTTTGGCTGTCTTTTAACAGTATTATGATGTGGTTGACAGTTTAAATAAGCAGCACTTTATCTTGATGAAGTGTATGCATTTAATTGGTTATCTTGGCCCACCAGGGTGTTTGTTGGTCAAAAATTTAATTTTCTTTCTGGGTGTTTTTATTATTTTTCCTTCTAGATGCTTGCAAGGTATTGTTTTTAGAGCGTATGTGGAAAACATGCTTTTTCTTTGTAAAGTGGATTGTAGTATAGAGCTTTGTTAATAAAAAAATTAAAATAAAAATGGTAAGGCGGAATGACTTAGTTATTTTTATATTTTCCTGTAAAAACAGCCTCAGTGAAGTGAGCCACAATGAGCCATGATGTATTTCCTCCATCAGGATGGAAAATAAGCCATTTATTATTTCAGGTCTGACTCACAGTGAACCTGCTGACACTGGGATGTTTTAAATTCGTAATCACAAGGGACAGGTTAGGGCAGAGCTTGGACGCGGGTCCCAGGATTACCTGCTTATTACGGTGTTTTACAACTTGGATGCTTTAGGTTTCCTGGCACAATGTCTGAAACCTCACACACTAAACACCCCCTTGTTGTACAATTATTGCTTGCTGGTTTTAGATGGTGCCAAATAGACAGATGCCTCATCATAATTACCATTTTTTAATTTCACGGTTAACACACACACACACACACACACACACACACACACACACACACACACAGGTTATCTCCTCTCCCTTCCCCCAGTGTACTCCCTCCCCATTTGGGATGTCCTCTGTTAGTAAGGACTGGAGCGAAGCGTCTGGCTTCGGCTCAGGTCATAATCTCACGGTTCCTGGGTTTGAGCGCCACGTCAGGTTCTGTACTGACAGCTCAGAGCCTGGAGCCTGCCTCAGATTCTGTATCTCCCTCTCTCTCTGACCCTCCCCTGCTCACGCTGTCTCTCTCTGTCTCTCAGAAATAAATTAAAAACAAAACAAAACAAAACATTAAAAACATAAGAAAAAAAAAGGACTAGAGAGGGATGCGGCACATGGGTACAAAACAAGTGATTACAAGGAGAGCCAGTTTAGCCAATAGAGTTACTGTATGGGAATAGATGTGCTGCTCTTCTTCTATTTTTCTAATGTTTATTTATTTTTAAAGAGAGCATGAGCGGGGGAGGGGTAGAGACACAGAATCCAAAGCAGGCTCCAGGCTCTGAGCTGTCAGCACAGAGCCTGAGGCGGGGCTTGAACCCCCACGAACTGCGAGATCATGACTTAAGCTGAAGTCGGACACTTAACCGACTGAGTCCCCCACCCAGGCGCCCCTAGATGTGCTTCTTTATCAGTATGTTAAAATAACAGGATCTTCTAGTGAGTCACCATAATTTTGAGGTACTCATTGCAAGTAACTATTTTGAATTTTTGATAGCAACTCTAATGTGAAGGTACCAAATTTCCAGTGGTGTCAAAGTTACAGGTACTGCTAATACTATGTTGCATTGTCTCTTTTCATAATTGCAAGAAATGCTAAATTTCAGTGAGAGGTTAGTAAAAATAAAAATGCATGTTGTTTGTTGCCCACCACTTTACTAAATCCCTTGAGTTGTGCTCCATGTTAAGAACTTTGGCTTTGAGGACCCCCCCCTCCCCCCCGCCCAACTGAAGGATATCTTTAGACATCAGTCTGAATGTATGCAGGTGCAATCTTCCTTGAAGACAGTGCCATTCTACTGGTCTTGGTTCAAACACGGGGAGTAATGTTTAACTTTGTTTTCTTGGCCAAATTGTAATGAACTGTCTGTAGTCCAAAATAGATAAAGAGCCTTCCTTTTTTAAAAGGAGATCACCATCTCATTTGACATAAACAAAATAGATGCTTTCAATCCTGTGTATTTTGTGCTGTTGCATAAAGGGGCTCGTGTAATTCTGTGCACGCTCCAGCGGTGTGATAGCGTATATACTGCTACAGGAACTTGGAAATTACATCCTTTCAAGAGGAAGTCTGTCATTTTACATACAGAAGAATAGAGAAAGGAAACACGTTGACCTTGTCATGACAAGCAGGAGATCCGCGGTAGGTTCCTCGTTGGGTATTCCATCCTTCGGATGTCTACTAGTAGTGTGTTCTGTCAGTCCAACATGATTTTATTTCAGGTCTACTCGGCTTCCAAATTACAAATGAGAACTATAATTAATTAAGCTGTAGTAGTTTTAACAACATTGAACTATGTGCTGGAATAAAAGATGGCTAAATCAAAGGGTGTTTACATTGGGTCTTATTGTTTAATGTTATCCTGATTTGGAGTCCCTTTAAAAATACCAGAAATTGGTTTATTTTAACATTAATTCTAGTTAAAGATTTTAAAGGAGCTTTTTAAAAGTTCTTAGTACCTGTGCTGAAAGATAGATGCAGTCCTTTCCATCTATCTTTAGGATCCATCATATGAGCTGAGAATTATTTTTAATAAATTAGCTGTGATCGTGACAAATCTTACAGCTCTGAAGGGGGAAGAAGGCATTTTGTGAGGTGATACTGACAGGGTACATTTTCTCCCACGTATGTAATACCTGCCTCAAGAATCAGTAAAACACTTGGAGATGACACTGTAATTTGGAGACCTGTTCTTTTCTGAAGGTAATTCAAATAAAAGATGGCCCTTAGGAATGAGTAAAATGGAAATAAAAAAGAATAAAGTAATTGCTACTTCAACAGCAAGCTGATACTCCATGGGGATGTAGCAAAGACAGGTAACCAGAAGTATGGGTTTTGACTTGAAGGATAAGAGAGTGGATCAGTATCTCTTGTTGCATAACAAACAACAAAATAACAACAAATCCCCGGTGGTGCGCACCTCATAAGCATTTATTTCTTGCTCAGGTGTGTGAAGTTTTCCGGGGCAGCTCACTCCATTTCTCACTTAGACCCAGCCTGGAAGGTCAGTAACTCTCTGGGACAAGTTCTCATGATGCTGTCAGATGCTCAGGCTGAGGGAACCTTGCCATGCAAGTTTGTTTCAAGCCTCTGTCCATGCAGGAGTCACCGGCATCCCGTTGGCCAAAACCAGGTCGTATGGCTGAGCCTGCAGTTAGGGAGGAGAGTGCACTCCATCCAGCAAGAGACCATAGATGTAACCACATGGGAACAATTGGGACCGGCAGTTCTATTTACCACAAGTGCTAAAAACTTTAGCAGCTGAAGGAAGCATTTGCTTATGAGATTATATGGTGCTGCCTTGTTGTCTGCCTTTTGTCATGCTCCATGCTCCAAGAAACAGCACTTGAGGTTTTCGGGTGACCGTGGGCTGGATTTAACACATCACAGAGGGCATGTTACTATCAGGTAAGGGGTGTGAGCAGAGATTTAGGAGATTTGGATTCTAAATCTGGTTCGGCTCTTTACTTGTTAAAGGACCCTTGGATTCTAAATCTGGTTCGGCTCTTTACTTGTTGAAGGACCCTAGGCAGTTAACATAATTTGTCTCTGCCTTGGGCTTCTTGTTCTGTAAGTATTGGGCTGTTCTGTCTCTGTCATTCCTTCCACTACTAGGATTTAGATTTTACCCCCTGTCTGTGTGTGTAGGTTTCATTTATTGACACCTTCAGTCCGCTTTATGTGGCCATGTATTGGAAGGGTATAACACTTTAGGAAATGCTCAGGAACAAGAGAAATGATTTTAGTGGCCAAAGGAGGTTAGTAGTGGACAGGATTGCTGGCACTGAATGTACGGGGACGGCTTATTTGCGTGTACTCTGCTGACTCTGCGTTTGTAGTTACAGAATCCCCCAGTAGGATCTAAGCTTCCTGAGAGCAGAGGCAGTGCTTTACTTCATCCTTCACTACAGTACCAAGTACAGTGCCTGACAAGCAGTAGGGGGCAGTGGAAAGAATGTAGGATGTAAAAAGTTTCAAGTGGAAAATTCATGCAAGTATAGCGGCAAGGTCTCTGCAGGAAAAATGTGGGTTCCCTCGTGGCCCTCTTTAGCGCCTCGTTGTTGGCGTCTGGGGATTTGGCGCGTTACAGTGGTCCCTGGGCTGCAGCACCGATGCAGACACCATACACGCTTTGACTCCCTGCTGTGTCTGCAGCACTTCGGTCGGTACTCGGAGTGCAGGAGACAAAAACCTAATCACCTTCTCTAGTTGTTGCAGTTTCAGTAGCCATGTGCCTCCTTCTGTGACAAAGGCCTGGACAAGTCACAAGGGAGAGACCTGATGGGAGACAACAGGGGACAGATTTGGTCAGGAGCAGATTTAAGGGGTTTATGGAGGGAGAGCCTTTGGGCAGCATGAAATGGCACACTGTATTTTGGTAGCCCACATCCAAAGTCAGAAGGGTGGGGCAAGGCTGTAGAGGGGCAGGCGAGGTCAGAGTTGAGAGCCTTCCATGGGCTTGATCTTTACCTGGTGGTACCTATATCTTGATCTTTACCTTTCCAGCCTGGAAAAAGGAAGCCACAGAGGGCTTTTCAGCAGGATGAAGGATGTGACCAGCTGTGCTTTTTTTCAAAAGTGGGTAACAGGAATGGTCGCAGAGACGCTGGATGGTGTGGATGAAGGACCCCCAGATGACATATGGTTTGGGAAGAATGGAGGGGCAGGGGGATACCTGGCGAGTAGCCTAGCCTAGCACGAACATCCACTTCCATAGCCTTCTTCGGCCCCTCCCTCTTGGTGCTCTGCCCTGCCAAAGAACCTAGAAAACATGATATGTAGTCATTTAAAACCCCTTTTTCACAAGCTGACAGAAGCTGGTGTACTGCTTTTGAAATATTGCTAGTCCTTGAAGCAGTCTGTTTTAGGTTCCAGAGCTTCAGGTGACAGGATGGGTGTGGTGTCGTCTCGGTGTTGAAGGATGTTATAACCTTGCTTTGGTAAGTTGTCAACTTGGTATGTTTGAAACCACCTTGGTCACTATAGTAATGGATGTTATTTTGATCTTCAGTTTTTAACGTTTGCTTTATCTTGTTATCAGTCGTTTAGAAAAATGGTTTTTGCACTATTTTGGTTAAGTAGAACATGCCTCTTTCAGTAAGTTGCACTGTATTACTGTGTCAGAATATCTTTTCTGTTGTTCTGGATTTGTTGGTATTTTCATTATTCACTCATGCACATCTTCTAGCTTATTAGGTTCATACTTAATGTTGGCAATGTCACTGGTATAAGTTGGAGTATCCTTCTATACATTAGTTGCTTGTATTTGCTTGCCCTGCACTTTCACTAGTCACCAATGGTGACTTTCCCTTTGTGTGGTCGATGATGACACAGCCTCTTCTTGAAGAGCCTAACAACAACCGCTCAGGGCTTCTAGAGCTACTGATCTATAAGTATGGTGGGCACGTGACTGGAGAGAACTGTAAAATGGGGTTTTAGGGACCGGAAAGGTCATGTTGGGTTGGAAGCACCAGGAAAAATACTGGCCGCCCTCTTAAATGGGTGCTGAAGTGTAGGTAGAATTTCATTGGGCTGGGGCAGTATTTGGGCTGGGCAGGGAGGAAATTCCGGGTGGTGGGCCCAGCCATGGCTAGAGCGGTGCTTGTGGGAGAGGGTGAGCACGGTAAGGGGATTGAGAAGTACAGTGTGGTGGGAGTTGGGTTACTAGAGGTGATGCTAGCAAAGGGGGGCGTGTCCTCATCCATCATTTGTATGTAAGAGTAGAGTGCGGTTGGGCAGGGGGTTTTCATATGTGTATTGGTGACAATAATACTGTTAAAGTTTTGGAGCATCTGTAAACCAATTGGAATTATCCTCAAAATATCCTGGAAATCATCCACTTATTCCATGATCAGGGAATAAAATATGATTAAACAGTGGATTTTAAGAGTTTCATTGTTTACTTCTGTAGACATGTACCAGTAACTGACTCTTAGTATTTTTCTTCACTGTGTGGTTTTGCAGGCTAAGAGTGGGGACTGGATTAGTCAATCGTGTGTGTGTGTGTGTGTGTGTGTGTGTGTTAATCATTTTGGAAAATTTAAGTACCGATTTTGTCAATCTGAAAGCATGCCTAAAAGGAGTTTAACATAACTGAGCATAGTTTTCCTAGGAATGTTTGGGCTTTTGCTATTACAAACTTCAAAGTTAAAAAAATGTTAAATCATATTTTTTTAAGTAAATGATAAAGAATATCACTACTCAGTATTACTTATTTGATTTTCAGTAAATCATGAAATACGTACCAGTTTTGTAAATTCTGGAAACAAAGAATTCAGGTTTCTATGGCATTTAACAAATGTGATTATTCATAGCAAAATCTGCATTCCCGTAGCCATTTAAGAGGAAAGCAGTTCTGTGAAAGAGGAACCAGTTGGATTTTAGAAAGGAGCAATTAACATATAGCTCTTTAACTCTCCATAATGTTAAATAAGTATACTTTTGGTTTCTGTCTGAGGGGAAAAAATAACATTTTAACCCAGTGGTTTGTGGTTTATTTTCCACATAGAACTGTATTTAGGGATGACAGTAATATTTACAAATATGTGAGCAAATACAGAACTGTCTGATTTAGAGCCGTATTGCCTGTTAGGACATTTTCAAAGAGAGCTTTCTGCAGGGAAAGGCTTGTGATGATTAAGGAGCATCCCCTTTCAGTCATGTGCAGTACGGGTTACATGCCTGCCCTTTTGTTGACGCTGGTGGGTTGGTGTCCTTGACTGGTACCAATCTGACACTAGGCTGAAAACGTCCAAACCCATTCTAATTTATTAGAATAGGAGTGTAGCTCACATAGGAGGGTTGAACATGTGGAGAGAACCATGTACAGAAAATACTATGTATTCCAAAGCTTAGAAGCATTAAAAAAATCATCTGGCATCAAGGTAATTATGAGATAATTGGGAGTTACATGCGGTCATATGTGCACATTATCTAGCATGTACATACATGCACATACATATACAATACCACCATTCAGATTTTCTAGAAGATGGACTTGTAGGAACAAGCAATGACATTTAATTCTTACACACTTAAAGTGTTAATGTAAGTGCTTCTTGGGTGGCAAGTTTTTTTTTTTTAATTCAAAGTTGAAACAATTCAGGCCTATTCTATCATATTAAACATAAGTCAAACATTAAAAAAAAAATCTTTACTTCTGCTTAGCATGAAGGCATTAAGGGTATGTCCTCGTGGCAACATTGGCATCCACTGCAGCAGCTCCCCAATTGACCTTCAGTTTCCCAACACACACGTGAACCACGCTCTCCATGTCCTCCATAAAGGCATTCTGATTGCTTGAGCTTCCCTCTGGTGCCCGGCGTTAGTTGTCTTTTTCTGGGAATTGGTTTGCAGTTGTACCTGTTTTCCCAATTAACTAACTAATAAATGAACCCATTAAATACAAATGAAATACTTGTTCTTAGGAAAACAAGTCAAACATTTTGGGAAGATTGCTGATAAATTCGGTGTGATAAGACCCTATAAAAGATTAGGAGGAGAGCGTGGAGAATTCTGTAGTTGGATCACTGTGCTGTGGGTAGATTCTTTCTCCATTTGAAAGAAATGGGAAATGTAAATACTTGGTGACAATGCAATGTAGATTTATAAGAACAACTGGAAATCCAGTCAGAGGACATCCTCTCAAAGGTTTTTATTTTATCTCAAGCACATTTACATGTATATTTTTAAGGTAAATGTTTAAATCCTGTATGTCATTTTAAAGAAATTCTGTGCCTTTTTGTTTTTAATATTTATTTATTTATTTATTATTTTGAGATAGCACCGGGAAGGGGCAGAGAGAGAATCCTAAGCAGGCTTCGTGAAGTCAGTGCAGAGCTTGGCTTGGGGGCTCGATCTCACAAACCCTGAGGTAAAGAGTCGATGCTCGACTGACTGAGCCACCCAGTGCCACTTGCTTGCCTTTTCTCTTTCCTTACCTTTTCCTGTTCCTTTTCCTTTCTCTCTTTTTCTTTTTTCTTTTGGACTAATTGACCGAGTAGGATATTGATCTGGTTTGGATTTGACATATTTTGATAACAAACATATTTTGATCTTATTGTTACCAAAAAGCCACGTCTAATGTACTTAGTTTGTGATACATCTTGTTTCTCCTTATCACATTGTATTGAAATGATAGATTCATCTTTTAAGTATGTGTTGAGAGAAGCCAAATGGGAATAAAAGGCATAGGTTTAGTAAGAAGTTGAAAGAGCCTTGGAAGATTGTGGCCAGGGCCTTCCATTGAAATGGCTGAGGAAATGGCCCTGATGGTGGTGCAGCTGTTGAGTGACTAAGACAGTGAGAGGGAGACTGGAGTGTGTGTTGTGGGTGTTGTGTTCACATTCATCCCTTACTCAGCCCATACAAATTTGCCTCTAGATTGGAACCTTAAACTCTATACTGATTTTATGGTAGTGTGAGTATCATGCAGAAAATTGTGCTTCTCAAGTCAATGGGCTTGGTGTAGTTTGGTTTTGTTTTCTTTTGTATGTAGGGCTGTCTTTATGTGTGTCAGCTAAAATGGATGTGTTGTCAGTCTCTGACAGCAAACGTTGGAAGAGCCTTAAAATGTTGGACAGTTAGTGGCCAAAGATGGTGTTAGGGACTTTGTAAATCATGCCTGTTAGAGAGAATGCATTGTGTTGGGATGAAATTAAAAGAACAGGTTTTTTGTTTTTGTTTTTAATTCTGAATGATTTACTTTTCTTTACTTTTTAAAGTAAGCTCTAGGCCCAGTGTGGGGCTTGAACTCACAGCCCCAATATCAAGAGTCTCATGCTCTACCAACTGAGCCAGCTGCCCCTCTATGATTTTGTGTAGAAAAAAACATGAGGATAAAAAAACTGTATTAACAGTTGAAGATAAATTATCTCCCCAATGGTGTTTGAAATACTCTCTTATATTGCTTACGTGAATCTCATTCTCTTTTACATTAAACATGTACATTGATTATGCATTTCCCATGTTCCTCTCATTCAGTTCCCAAAGGATCTGTATTAATGAGTTTTATGCTTTGAGCTTAAAATATTTTTCTTGTCCTCAAAAGTGAGACTGGGGAAAAAAGAGTTTTTCATATTTCCTTTGAGAGCTTTTATTTATCTCCTATACCTCTGTCTTTTGAAAATTTCTTAAGTGTACATTAGGTCTGATTTTTGCAGATGTTGAGTTTAAATGCCAGAGAATAGATTTCACTATCCCTTGGTTCACTTCGTGGTTCCGTCACTCACATTCACCTTCAGAAAGTTACAGAGGGTTAGCATAAGGCATAGGTTGGTTATTAAATCTATAGCTAGTTAAAAAAAAAAAAGGTTAAAAATTTAATTTTGTTCATATGATGATGGAACTGCAGATAAATTAAAAAGAAAACCAGAGTGCTTGTCTTTTGCCAGAATTTACATGAATTTTTCTGTGTGTGATTTCAACCAACGCCTGTTAGCTCTAGAGGTTATGTATATATAATTTCATTATTAACAACATATGTACTTCCATAGAGTTCCAGTTACTTTTTTTGGTTTTTAAGATTTTATTTTGGGGTGTCTGGGTGGCTCAATCTGTTGAGTGTCTGACTCTTGATTTCCTCTCAGGTCAAAATCTCACAGTTCTTGAGATCAAGCCCTGCATTTCAGAGCCTGCTGGGATCTTTCTCTTTATTCTCTCTCTCTGCACCTCCCTTGCTCTTACAGATATGCTCTTTCTCTTTCTTAAAATAAATAGATAAACTTAAAAAATATTTTATTTCTAAGTAATTTCTGTTTCCCATGTGAGTCTTGAACTCATGACCCCTAGATCAGGAGTCATATGCTCCATTGAGCCAGGCAGGCCCACCTTATTTTTTAGCCACAATTCTTACGATTTTTTTTTTAAATTACATATAATAGGTCTGAACTGAGGATCTTTGGTGATATATCCATTTCAAAGTATTTAACAAATCATGATGTTAATGATAAAACCATGTTTGTACAAAGCTATGCTTTTAGTTATTGCTTTATCTTTTCAAAAGAACAGCAAAGAAAGAATGACATCTTGTAAAACGTGCCAAAAAGTGCCAGTCTGACAAAAAAGGCACTTAACTATTGAGAATTTTAATAAGAATTTCGAAGTGATGTTACAGTGAAGTGTTCGTGTTTAATGCGCTGGGCAGTTCAGAAGATTTTGTTCATGTTTCTTGGAGACTTGATGAGAACAAATTTGGCTTTAAATTCATATTTATAACTGAAAAAATGTGATCATTAAAATTTGAAAAATAGGGGAGTGGGCTATATATATCTTTAATGAAACATGTGAATGTTTTAGCAGTGCTTCCATTTTCTTTTCTGTGCATTATCTTTTAAAAATCACTGCTTAATACTATGTATAACACTTGCCAACTTGCTTTTGATTAATAGAGTCAGTTCATTCTGGGAATAATATAAAATATCATTGGAGGCATAACTGGAAGTGGCTTGAGCAGATAAAAATTAGCTTCAAGTCAAAAGCTAAATTCCTGTTTTCATATTATCTACTGTCATCATTTAGAGAAAAGCAGCATACCTCATCTTAGGAACTCTTATTTAATATCTCCCAAAGGCTGGGCTTTAGCAAACTAATTTATCATTTGTCATTTGGTAGAAGTTGTAGTCGGGTGAAGGGGGAGGGAGATGAATGCAGAGAAGGCAAACAGGAGGTGGATTGAGTTATAATCTGTGCCTGCGGGATAATTTTATGCACAGACTGGACGTGGCTCAGGCTCATGTTTTCAGACCTTGTTCCTGTGCAGGCATTGATCTCAGATTTTCTACCTTTCAGCTTTTATTTGTAGTGGATTTCTTGAGGAAGGACCACTGTTGATTGGTTGCTAATCATCTATAATTTGTGATGATTAGGAAGTTTAAATTAAATATTGGATCTTGTTAGATCTGATTTGGACAGAAATTTCAACGCCCAGTTTCGTGGCTTGCCTTTTAATCATCATTGGTGATATGCAAATTGAGTTAGAGTCTTGAATATGAAAAGTACCTTCGGAGTAAATGAGACATAAATGAGACAGTTAGGCAGCTCCATTAACTCTTTCTGAATACTAGGCTGCTATTTAGCCTACCCAAACAATAATTTACTAAGTTTAGCATACCCAGACAGTAATTTGCAAAGTAATACCTTGAAGATGCTAGAAAGAGTTAATGAAACTTCTGAAGTACTTTGTGTTTTCTTGGATAACCTGTGTCAGCATTTATAGTGGTTGTGCTTGAGAAAAAGTGTCCCTACATTGAATGCTGATTGTGTTCAATTCAATTGTTGCTAAATTTACACTTGTCTTTCGGTTTTTATCCCATTCCTGCCCTATTCGTGGCCCTTTTTTTGCAAGATTCCTTTTCCTTATTCTGAATGTTCCCCCAGGGTTCGGGCCTGTACCCCCCGGCTGTTTTGTGGTGGTCTCTCTTCTCAGAGGATTCAGCCAGGTGCCTCGGTACCAACACATGGTTTCTGGACACCATTTAGTTCTTGCTGTCTTGTCCTTCACCTCCCGTATTCTCCTGTATCGGCCTCTACACATCTTTCTCCCCAGCTTTCTGTCTAATTTTCAACCAGCTGGTGACCAAACCAACTCATCTTCCTCCCTAAAACCGGTCCCCCACCGCTTCATTATATTTTGAACAGCACTTTCTGCCACTCTTTCAACAGTTTCATTTTGGATCCAGCCTCGTTGGAGGAGTGTCTGGGTAAAAACTCCCTTGGGATCTCGCCTCTCTCCCTTCCCTCCGGTGCTTGCCGGCTTATCCCTGGGCCTCTACATTGGGCTTGCTGCGTCCAGTGTCCCCCTTCCTCACTGTACTCTGGACAGGCTACCGTGTCAGATTCTTTGACATGTCACTTGAATCATTCATCTCAAACAGATAGTCTGTATTGACATTCCAGGCCACTCACCAGCTGAAAGGCCCATCTTTTGAACTTCCTTTCCTGCAGACTCCTGTACCAGCCCCCTTCCCTGCTGTAAGACACTCTCCCCCCTTCTGTAGTTGTTTAACTATTCTCCACACCCAGCAGGGCATGCCTTTTCCCCTGTGTACACTGATCCTTCTGGAACTATTCAATGGAAGAAGCCAGGCCCAAAAAAGTACGTTCTGCACAATTCCATTTGTATGAATTTCAGTAAACAAGCAAAACTAGTGTATGAGCTAGAGGTCAGGATAGTGCTTACCTGTGGGGATGGGGCTGCTGACTGGGTGGGGCACGAAAGAGCCACCCACCACGAGGGTGCTGGAAATGATTTGGGTGGTGGTTGCATGGGGGTATACAAATGCAGAAGTGCATAGAGCTGTACACGGCAGAAAGCAGTGCTTGGCTCTGTGTAAATTAAGCATCAATAAAACGTAGACTAAAACAGTGCACACCTTCTAAGGCTGTGATAGGTTTAAATTCAATAATGATGAGTTTAAAATGCTAAGCATAGAGAACGCCTTGTGGGGAAAAAAATCCCCATGCTGCAGTAGGATAGAGTTCTTTTTCTCCTGAATTGTGTAGCAGAGATTTCCCAGCAAGACTAATTTTGCAAATAACTTAACCTTGAAGACCAATTTTTGTATTACATTCTTTACTTGAATCTTTAAAAAAAATTTTTTTAAAAATGTTTTATTTATTTCTAGGATAGAGAGAGAGAGACAGCGTGAGCAGGGGAGGGTCAGAGAGAGAGGGAGTCACAGACTGAAACAGGCTCCAGGCTCTGAGCTGGCAGTCAGCACAGAGCCCGACGTGGGGCTTGAACCCACGAACCGCGAGATCATGACCAAGCGAAAGTTGGACGCCCAACCAACTAAGCCACCCAGGCGCCCCTCTTTACTTGAATCTTAATTGGCACATTTATTGCTCAGTTGATATTGTTGGTTTAATGTGGATACCTGTTTCTATTTTTGTTCAGCATACATTTTTGATCGCCAGTAGTAATAGTGGCAAGTGTGGTGTGTTGTGGAAAGCTTGTAATAGTTTTAACCCCCCACCCCCGAAAAATGTTGCACACATCAAAAGAAGGATTTTGAGTTTATTTTAAAAGTATTTTACACAAGCTTAAGTTTGGAGTTATTTCCTGGTTACCAGGGAAGCCTCTGTAAATGGGACTTAGGGGAAGGCATATTACATCTCAGCCTGGGGAAGACTTTCTTAGCAGAGCTGTTAAAATGAGCTTAAATGATTTTTAAATAATAAATATTTTGCAAGATGGTGGTTAGCAAACTTTAATGTGTGTATGAATCACCTGGGGATCTTGTACAAGTGTGGGTTCTGACTCATCAGGTCTGGGGGGAAGCCTGAGGTCCTGCATTTGTAACTAGCTCTCAGGTGCCGCTGCGGGTCTCCGAACCACACTTTGAGTAGGCCAGAATTAGTGACATTACAAAGGGCAAAGCAAGAACAACTCAGCTCGTGAAAACCACCCTACCAATTTGGGTGGATAGTGACCGTGTCAGCCAAATCTGTGTGAATATAACTGAAAGAACCCATTCAAGAAAGTACTGACTTTTCTTTTAAGGCTTTAGTATTACATGATTTTTTTTTCATGTTAGTGGGCCAGACTGGTTAATTTCATTAATTTGTTTTTGTTCCCTCTTGAAAATATTGTATCAGTTGAAATGCTCGTGAATCCAATCAGAATTTTTAGGGAAAGAAATTTAAAAATAACTTGGAATCATTGGTGACTGCCCCTCCTAAAAAATAAAATTAAATAAAAAAAAAATCACCCAGAAAAACTAAACTAAATACCACTGGCAAGACACAGTCCTTCCCCATTTGTCACCGTGTTCCGCGAACAACACTTGACAAGATAACCACCGCTGCGCCGTATGCTGTTTGAAGAGCCAATTTCGCTACCTCACGTTCTCCCACTTACTGCGGGTAGATTTCCATTCCCCTTCTCTGAACCGGGACCTCTTTTATTCCGTTGTTCCCTCTTGCTCGTCATATTCTTGACTCGGTGCAGGATGATTTTATACCCCGTCAGACTTTAACATCTGTTGGGCAATGATTTGAAACTGAGAAAAATCCAAGTTACAAATTGAAGAGGAGATCCAGCCCTTTGATGTTGGGAAAGCAGTGCTGTCAGGGGACTTGTCCCCAGAGCAGTGCCCGCCAGCCTGCCACCCGCCTGCTGCTGTTACAGGGTAACAGGAAGAATGTGGCTCTGCCTGCTGGCTCCTGGGCACATTCCTTTCTGTTTGGGACCGAAGTACCAGACACACACATTATTAAATTACTTAATGAAGATTTTGTAGCACATCTCTAATCCCTTTCAAAAGGCCCTTTCAGCCCAAGAAGGGTGTGTGGGGGCAGGGAGGGAGGAGAGGAAGAGAGAGGAGCTTTCACATCCACAAACAGGGTCCTCCGTGACCCTCAGGATGCATGTGAGTGCTTCAAGGCTGGCTGTTTCTTCTCAGCCGTGAGTTGGCAGATGGGACCAGTGCAAGCTCAGGGGAAGGGTCTTTATGGGGCAGGACCCTTTACCAAGGGGAGAATGCAGAGGTTTGGCTTCAGCCTTGACTCAGTGTTGCCATTTACATTCGGACACAGTAGATGGTGTTTAAGCTGTGATTAAGAGCCTCCAGAGTGTGGGCTGTGGTTTACAGACCCTGATATCTTAGCAGGGCGCAGCTCACACTGGTAAAAATGGGCTCCAGCAGTCTCTGTCAGAATCATGTGTAACTGAATTATGTAGATGGTTCCAGTCACAAAGATACCTTCGTCTCCCCATCACCTTCTTGTTGGGGAGATCTCTGCCTTAGAGAATAAGGGAGCATACAGAAAGTTTGGGTGGCCATGAACTTGTCTCTTCTTTCAAACTCTTGAGACTTTATCTCTAATGATAATAAGAGTAGTGGTTCTAAATACTAAACACGGTTATTGTTGGGATTGATTGAGATAATGTGTATGGAACGACTGTGGACTTTAAAGTATTAATCACACACACTTATTTGTAAAGAACGGTCCTCCAGGGTTTTGCTTTTGGTAAATAGACCTCCCCATGTGTTCAGGACTAAGTCGGCAGAAAAAGGGCAGTCCGTTCCTGCTTGCACTGTGCGGGGGCAGGTATGGAGTGTTTTGGGATGCTTGCTGTGCTTGAACAGAATGAGGGTGATGGGAAAGACAGGGAAGGAAAGATGGGATTGGGGACAGTGAAGAGAATGGTTGTGCATATTGTACTCTTCTTCCCTGAATACCATTGTGCTTACAATCACAAAGAAATCAGGAATTATCAGCGATGTTTAAAAAGTGGGTGTGACTTCTGTGTGTTGCTGGCTTGGAATGTAAGCTGGCTGAGAACAGTGCCTACCCAGCGATGTGTGTATTTAGTACAGTGCAAACTGGGATTGGTTGGGTCAGTTGGAGAAGGTGGCCCTGATGGTTAACAGTGATAACCCTACCCTTGAACCTTACTGGGCCAGCCACTGAGCTATTCCGTGCTCAAAGTACATGACCTTACTGGAACCTGTTGTCCTCATTATATAGTGGAGAAAACAGAAAGCTGAAGTAATTTGCCCAAGGTCGCACAACGAATAACTGGCAGGGATTTGAGTCAAGACCTCCAAAGAAGGCCACATTGCTTCATAAGGCTAGTTTTTCAAATTTTATTCCTCAAATAAGGAATAGCCCACAAAGACTTTAAGATAGTCTTCCAAAGGCTTACATTTTTACTAAGGCACAACAGCCTATGGAAAGAAATGGTGTCCAGTACTAGTACTAGTACTTACATAGCTGGATTAGAGCAACCCTGCTCCATTGTCTTGGCTCGGGCTTTCTGCTGGGCTGTTGGGACAAAAGCCTCAGGACTCCTGGAAAACAACACAGTGCCCATTTGAGAGCAAATGGGGTTAATTTCCTTTTCATTTAAGGAAAGATGCGCTTTCATGCAAATGAACACTTGGTCCTTTTGGCCACTCGAGGACTTACTTAAATCAGGTTCCATAACTATCACCCTTTGCCGTCCCTTTGTTGACTGTGCTGTTCCCCCTGAGCCCAGAGCAAATTCTGTTGGATTAAATAATCAAAGGCTTTAATACTTAATTGGGCTTAAGCCCCCTGACCCCCTGCAAATGATGTTGACATTTCCTGTCAATCATCAGAAGGAAAAAGACTCACATGTCACTGTTTTGTAGCTAGCAGACCAAGTTGTGAAATAAACATACCTTGAAATGTGACTTTCATACCTCACGTTTTTTATGGCCTTGCTGCTTAAAGTATGGTCCATGGATTGGGCTGATGGCGTCAGCCTCACTAGGGAGCCTGGTAGAATCTCAGTCTTGATCCCAGGTATACTGAATCAGAATCTGCATTTTGACAAGATCCCAGGTGATTCCTATGCATGTTCAAGTATCAGAAGCATTGGTTTTTATGGTTCTCCACCGCCTCTAAGTTAATGATTATGCTTATTGAAAGGAGGCTTTCTTCTCTACAAAGCCCATTTCAAGGATCAAACCGTCCATTTTAGACCTGGGCCCTAAAGAACAGATACCTCAGGTTTAGCTGTTTAACATCAAGGGGCGTTTTGCTCTTTCTAGTAAAGTCTGATTTATTTATTAAACCTCTTCATCTGTCTCAGTTTTCTCTGTACTGTGTACTCTGTTTGTGATTGCAAAGCTAGTAGGGTGTTCCTTTATTTGGGGAGAGGAGTTAATCTTGGCCTTTCGAGTGAAAAAATCTCAACCAGATTACAAACATCGTTTGTCATGTAGACCCCATTGAAGATGGAAGCCCATTAAACAGTTGTGTTTCCCTGATGGCTCATCCTACAGCTGTACAACCTCTTCTTCCTCCAGCTTGTGCTCTTTCTTAGAGGAGAGTGTGAGGCACATAGGAAGGTGCTATGTGAGCACATCAGAGGTACTCTGCCTCTTTGTTTATTGCCTCTGCATCCTGCCCTCTCAACAGGCAACCAGGCCTTCTCACCTACTGGCTTTGTCATCATGGCCTCGGTTTTCTTCACCCCAAAATGAAGGTGTTGGAGTCATATACTCTGGAGAAACTCACCAACCCATTTTTACCCTCTCCAGCCAGCTCTTCATGGCCCGTGGTCATTTCTGACACCTCTCCTGTCTACTCTTTTCTCCCTTCTCCACCCCTGCTGCACTGCCTTCTGCTAGGCTCCTCCCACCCTCACTCCTTAAACTCGAGGATAGCATAGAAGTGATCAGTGTGTGGTTTTTGTGCATTATCAAGGAGGGAGATTCCATGTTCAAGGACTCAGAGTTGAACTTGTGCATTTATGTGAGTTTATATTGTCTCCACTTGGTTATACAGTTCTCTTGGGAGTGCTTCAAGCAGAAGTAGCCCTTATGAATTGTTTGTTTGTTTGTTTTGTTTTAGGGAGGAGGACTCACTAAGTCTTTTTCAAATTGAGAGAAGGTAGGAAATCTTGGATCATTTTAGTATTAACTGTGGGTTGTTGTCAGGCCAGCCCTTGTCTGAGGGGACCTCATTAGGCAGTGCTCTATAATGATGACAGGGTGGCTTAAAATGTCTAACTAAATGTAGATCTCAGAGCCAGTAGTTGAGTTTCACTTGAAAGCCAATGAAACATCTAATTAAGGAGCAAAGGAGGATGTCAGAAAGATCCAGAGTCCTGAATTTTTGTTATATTGCGGTAGATTTTATAGGAAGCCCGAGGATTCTTTATGAACAACAAAAAAACATAGTTTTTCACTTTTCTTTACCGTGGAATAAATAGAACCAGCTCATAGGTCAGAATGTCCAGTAGTTTGTATTACTTATTACTAGGGTTCAGATTTGAACTTGAAATATTTTTAAGCACGTTATACAATGGTAAAAAGCTTTTCTTGGGGCGCCTGGGTGGCTTAGTCGGTTGAGTGTCCGACTTTTGCTTAGGTCATGATCTCGCGGTTCGTGGGTTCGAGCCCCGCGTCGGGCTCTGTGCTGGCTGCCAGCTCGGAGCCTGGAGCCTATTTCAGAGTCTGTATCTCCCTCTCTCTCTGACCCTCCCCTGCTCACGCTGTCTCTCTCTCTCTCCTAGAAATAATAAATTAAAAAAAAAAAATTAAAAAATTTAAAAAAAGCTTTTCTTTACTACATGTATAATTATCTTGCTATGCTTTTTTAAGCATTACTTAAGGAGAAAACAGTAACATCTTGGAATGATTGTAAACTGATGCCTATGACCCCGGAAGTGAACTGTTTTCTAATTACTGTATTATATGTGTGACTTAAGGTTTCGCACTCCTTCTTGAATCTTAGATTTTAAATAGTACTATTCAAAAGGCTTCCTTCTATTCTTGTGGCATAGTTGATACTTGAGAGGTGTTCAGTTTTATGTACATAATTGTTGTGTAGGCTGTGAAATTGTTTATTAGATTAGTAATATCATAAGCTATGTACCTTTTAATTATGTTTAATAATGTGAGACCCAGAAATGCCCCCTCTGTGCCTCTTGAGTATTTCATGGCTTGACAGTAGGGGCACACTGTCACTATGAAGCAGTAAAGTAATAAAAGGGACTGGAAATTGGGGATTGAGGTTATTGAAACTGGAAAACAAGAGAGAATAACTTGTAGATTCTTTCTGGTGACCAAAAGTGTGGTTTTCCTGACTGTGCTAAGTACTGCAGAAAGACGAACCAGGGTAAGAGTGTTAGTCCTTCAGTAGCTCACATCTGAGGCAGCACTCACCTGATGTTAGAGTTCTCGTTGTTGAATTGGAGCTATTCAGAAAATGTTCCTGAGGCATGTAGAAATCAGGGCATCCCTCTGTCAGCCTTTCTTCCGTCTTGCTTTCACTGCCATTCAGAAAGAGAGCATTCTTTGTTCTGGATCTTTGAAATATGGATTGGTCTGTGGCTTTTCAGAATTTCAGTTAATTCCCTCAAAGGTACTGTAGGCCTGATTCACAAAGCAGATTGCGGGCAGGAAGCAAGCAACTTGCTCTGTATCCTGAGTTTTGAGAAGTTTCCTTTTTTCTTTTTTTTAATGGAGGACCAGGTATCCAGGTTCTCACATTAATTTGTCTGGAGTTGAGCCATCTGAGAGCTATTGGAGGAGGAGGTAAGAGTAGCGTGAGGTTTAAATGAGATGCGCATCGCACATTATGTATGGCGCCTCCCGCTTCAAAGAGTCAGACATACATAGTGTTGTTGGACAGAGATGGCCATTTGTGAGCATTCAGCAAGTGTAATGATTCATTTCATTTAAAGCTGTGACTTATTTGTCTACCTATAGCCACCAACAGTTTTGAATCATCTTAACTCTAAAGTTATGTGTTTTCCCTGGGAAATAATATACAAGCAGCAGCTAGTGGGGACGGTATGAGAAATGAGAGATTGAATAACTCCAGCCATTACACCCTGGTATGCACAGCCTCATGTGTGTGTGTGTGTTTGTGTGTGTTGTTAGCCATGATTTTCTTGTTTTTAAACTGACCACTTACGTGCAGTTCCAGAATAGTGGAAATAAGTTATGGTGAATAAAAATCATAGTAGAGGCTGCCACTGTTGGGGGAAGGAGGGGTTGGCAGCATGTTAGATCAACCAGAGAAGAACACAGGGAAATTTCAGAGGTGACGCAGGTGTCCTCTTCTGGATTGGACTGGTGGATCCACGGGTATATATAATAGCCAGGCTCAGCTGTCTCTGAAGATCTGTGCATTTAATTTACTGTAAGTTGTACCCCCCCACCCCCCCAATGTGGAACGCTTCATAAATTTGTCATCTTTGCACAGGGATCATGTTGATCTCTTCCGTATCATTCTCATATTACTATATGCAGCACAGTACAGCCTCTCTTGTTAGTTGAAATTTTTAAGTTTTTTTTCCCCCATAGAAGACTTAGAAAACTTGGTTAAATAATACAATGATTGGAAAGATGATGTAGTCACACTTTGAAATATCTGTAATGATTTTGACTTCAGGTAAAATATGCATTGGAACCTCTTAGCACATAGAATTTCATAAAAGAGGTTTTCTTTATTAGAGTTGTTAGAGGTTTTCTTTCTTTTTTTCTTCCTCTTCTCCCCTCTCCTCCCCTCCCCTCCCTTCTTTCTGATTTATTTTGAGTGAGAGAGAGAGAGAGAGAGAATCCCAGCCAGGCTCTGCACTGTCAGCACAGAGCCTGACACAAGGCTGGATTTGAGGGTGGCCTTATTGGCATACATTGATGCAGACATCTAACATGATGAGGTCTTTCTATTGGATCTTTTGAATTTTGCACCACATGCATATATTTCCTCATCACAAACAAATATTAAGAAACTATATACCGTATAAACTCTTGACTACGTTATGTCCTTCTGTTAGGCCTTAATGAAGTCTTTGAGCCCAAAGGTAAGAAAACTAGCTGCTACCGAGTTGGAAGATTTGGTACTTAAATTGCTTCAATTTTTATATTGAAGGCTTTTATGAAATGGGATATTTTTGCTGTCAGTTACTGGATAATGTATTCTGAAACTTAGCAGTTTATTTCTTATTTATTTTTAAAGGTTACATCTTTATTTTGAGAGAGTAAGCACAAGAGAGCCCGAGTGGGGGAATAGTAGAGAGAGGGAGAGAGAATCACAAGCGGGGTCCTGACCTAAGTGGAAACCACGAGTTGGGCACTCAACTGTCTGAGCCACCCAGGGGCCCCTGAAACTTAGCAGTGTAAAATAACCCACAGTCACTATTTCACAGTTTCTGTGGGGTCAGGAATCCGGGGCCCAGCTTCTGAGCGCCTACAGGGGAGGGGACGACACAGGGCCTGAATATCGGAGGAGACCCTTGGGGCATCTTAGGGGCTGGCCAGTGTGTGCTGGCTCAGTTGTGGCTATGTCTCTTCAGTTTGCCTTGACAGCTGCATTTCATCCTGCCCTCTAAGGAAGAAGAAACTGTTTCCTGACCTTTTATCCCATTTTTCAACCCAATAATAGCACACATCACAGGGAAATGACGGTTGGCAAAAATAACAAATCAGTAGTCAATTACAAAGTGACTGGCCTTTAATGGTTTTACATTTTCTGGGTTCATAGGCCCCATTGGCTGTTTCTTGTGTCAGCCTCCACTCTGCTTTCTGTCCTTCCCAGACCCGGGTTGGCCTGCTGGGGAACGGCAGCACTAGGGCCCCTGTCCTGGGCTGGGGCCGCCTTGCACACCACCCTGCTGGTCACAGCCTCCGCCCCGGCAGTCTCTGGAGCTTCACTTGCTCACCGTTGCTCAGTGTGGCTGAAGATGATTGCCAGTAAATGGGTTCTTCCTTTTGTGAGTCTTGTTTTCCCCGTGAGCCGCTGCCTGTCTGGACCGTGTTTGGAAGGTGGGAGCCACTAGGAACTATCCTACAACACTGCCATCCTTCAGCAGCAAGCCACCACAACTCCCCCTCTTACGAAGGGCGCGTTCTGTTGTGGGCTTCTCGGGGCCCCCCCTTCCTCCTAACTTGTTGGCAGAAGGGCCTCTTTGTTTCTCAGTTGGTTTGCAGAGCAGAAATAATAGACTTCTGGTGAACTTCTTGAGTGGTCCTCCCTTTCTGCTGGGACGCGTGTCTTCTTGGCCTGCATGTATCTTTGGTCCGTCAGCCATGCTCCACTCCTCCAGAGGTCTTGCTGACCCTTTGCATTGCATTTTTCCAACACCTACCACCTTAAGAACCAGAAAGGAATAAATGGAAGAGGACCATGGACATTAGGTAGAAGAGGATTTTGCTGGCCAGTAGATGAAGTGGAATATTAAATGAAAATTGTCCTGTACCAGGTGAAATGTTGAGTTAAATTAAGCCTACCTCTTTCCCCAGACAATTTGCTTTTCTTGAAAAAAGCTGCACAGGCGGCATTTAGTACAGTTCTTGGTATGTTATTTAAACTGGGACAGAATTTCAGCCTATCGCCACTTCTCATCGTGCTTCCCAGCAGGTCTGAGCCATCGCAGCAAGTCCTAGCCTGAGACTGCCGGGTAACGTGTGCCGCGGACATGGACAGCTGACCTCTATCTGTTGCATCTTCTGGGTCTGTGCTGTGTTCGGTTCAGCTTTAGCTTCCACTCGTTCTGCATTTGAGTTGACGTATTTCAGTTCTTGCTGGGCTGCCGCTGAGAGTATTTAGTACCTGCCCCGCAGAGTAGTGTTAGGCCCCTAACACAATTTCCTCGGCCTGGGTGGGGTGACTTAACGTGGGTCCTGTTATTTTAGACTCACAGACCTTTATAGGACTTGGTCTCTGGAGGCCATCCATTTACTTGAGGGAAACTCTGAGTAGCAGAGAGGTTAAGGCTGTGCCCGTGGTCACCGGGCTGCTTAGTGACACCAGGCAGAGCAGGGTTTCTTAGCTGCTGGCTCAGTCTCCTCTTACTGGCCTCGTCACCTTGCAAGCCAGCTGAAGGCAAGCTCTGTCTTCATTCTACACCCTTGACAGATGAACGTTGTTCTAAAACTTGAGTTGGTTTAGCTCTGGAAAGAGTGGGCCTTCGGATAATGGTCATCTTGGAAGGAAAGCTATTTTAGGGCCTGTGGCTGCCAGGAGCCATTATGTAAGAAGGGACCCAAGAGGCTCAGCAAGGAGAGGATTTCCCTATTTGTGCCATTTAAGTCATGGTATAAATTTCTCTCATGGTGTTTTGTTTGCATCATTTGGCTTAGATGTTGTTGGATGTTACTAGCTTAATCCAATTCCTTGTTTTGTGAAAATAGGTTTTTTGTTTATCCAAGTGGGCTTCTCTTTGTCAGTGTGCCGGAATAGTCATTCTTGGACCGAAATGATGGCTTTTGAATCTCTCTGCTGTGTTTTCAGGCATGCCGTAGGGGTTGTAAGATAATACTGTTGTTACCAGGAGGAGTTGGGTAAGGGCCATAAACACTGGGGAGAGAGAGGAGGGAGGCTGCCATAGGACAGAATTGCAGACTTCTGCTAAAGCTTCTGGATTGCAAATTATGGCAAAGGAGTAGGACTTGTGGCTCTTCTGATGCCTTGTATCGGCGTCTTCACGTTGTTTCCAAGTGCCCCTTGACCACCTGCTGCTTCGGGCCTGGCCCGGGCGTGCTCTGGTGACCAGCCCCAGAGGCCTGACTGATCTTCCTGTCCCGACTCCTGCCAGTTTCGAAGAGCTGAGCTCCTAGCACACAGGAACAATGGGGCTCCTTGAAGACTCGCCTACTGTTGACACACAGAAGCACATTTCCTCTTTCTGGACTTCCAGACAGAGTTACCGTGGTGGCTTTGAAATTTGTTGAGACGAATACACTCAGAGGATTCCGTTAATCTGTTCTGATTTACTTAGGAGGCGGCCACGTTCATTATTTGACTTATGTTAGTGGTTAATTAACCAAACTAGAACATGTTTCCTTTTTACAAATTGAATGCTGAGAGAGTAACAAAGACCAAATATTTTACAACACACAGATCCTTGAGTTTGACTCTGAAATAGTATATTTTATTTTGCAGCAGCTTCCGGTTTTAGTGACAATTAAATGCTGTTTCTATTATTAGCAAGTTTTGAATTTTAAGTAAATTGAAATGAAAATGAAAGTTGTTTCTAAAAATAATGCTAACTGTGTTTATGTGAGTTTTTCTGTTGTCTTTGTTTTGTTTCTAAATTCTGTGTCATTGGTGGGGAAGGCCTTGACTGGGGGGAAATATGAATTTCTTGCCAGTCTCTCTTTGTTTAGGTTTGATGAGAATTGGATCGAACTGTTGATGAGAGTAGATGGGAATAGATGAGGTTTCTTTTAGTGTTGAACACTCCTGCTGTCATTGCTTGTTGATCTACCTGACTGTCCTGTGGAAAGTGTGCCTCAGTGGACCTCTGAGTCACTGTCATCTTTTTGACTCTGAAGGAGCTGCCCTTCATTCTTCCAAGGAAGCCTGCAAACCAGCTGCTCATTCCGAATTTTCTAAAGACAATTCGGTTGGAGACTGCTCTGATCTGGCTGGTACCTTCTACCAGGGTGGGCTGAGGAAATTAGATGGACAAAGGGGACATAATCAAATAGAGGAAGATGTATTTCAAAGCTAAAGTCTTTTGTTGTTGTTGTTTTTTGTTGTTTTGTCTGAATTTTAGGATTCTGTGAGCATTTGGCAATTTGTGGAGGGTTTAATACCCATATTTTCACTAGCTAACTCGGTGGAAGATGAAAAGGTTGGCAGGGAATTTAGTTTCATTTGTGACATCAGTTGGGTTATTCAGATTCTGGTGAATCAGGGTGTTGTAATGAAAGTAGAGCTCTGTTCTCCAGATATCCCTGACCTTGCTGAGAAGTATACTTCAGGGAATTCTAGCCAAGGCCTGTCTTAGGAACACAGTAACCATTGGAGAGGAAAGGTGTGAGGTTAGCCTACCTTAATCCTCCTTTCTCAGTTTCTTTAGGGTTAAATTAAAATTCATTCATTCATTCTTACTTAGTTTTGAGAGAGAGAATGAGCAGGGGAGGGGCAGAGAGAGGGAGAGAGAGAATCCCAAGAGGCCGAGACTTAACTGACTGAGCCACCCAGGTGCTCCTAAATTAACATTTATTTAAATGTGGGGTTGCATTTGCCTGAACCCCTAACCTTCTGTTAATTGAATTTAATCTGTGAAATTTTAGGCTTTCTGTATACGATGGGAAACACAGTGTTTTGCATTATGTAATTTGAAGGTAATTTAGAAAGCACTCTTGTCGAGATTTTTTTGCTTACTTAAACACACACACACACACACACACACACACACACACACACACACACACACACACACACACACACACCACCCCCCCCCGAACTCATGACCCTGAGATTAAGACCTGAGCTGAGATCAAGAGTCAGACACTTAACCAAGCCCCCCAGGCACTCCCTGGGAAGCACTCTTATATCCTGAGAAAGTTTGCATGTTGGTTCTCATTTGTATGGAAGACCCCATGGTCTACACAGAGACAGAGAGACCCACTTCCATTTTTACGAAACCGCTAGCCATTTTCAAAGGCAGGGAAAGGATACCGTATATGCCTAAGGCAGCACTTGAAATTGGAGGAGTTTCATAATTAACGTCTCCTTAAGTGAAGACTTCTGTTTAATTTGCTTTTCTAGACCATTTGGTAGAAATCGCAAAGGAACAGGGTAAGAACAGCACATCTCCGTTGGCAGTCAGTACGAGCAGACCATGAAGTGCCAGCTCCTTTGTTTAAAGGTGGCATTTTCTTCAAGCACTGGTAGGAGATTTGGCTTATAGGTGTTAACTGACAGGCTTCGGGAGCATCCCTAGTAATTATTATGGTTGGTACCAACTCCTCCCCCCATTCTTGAGTTTCTCTTTTAACAAAAATGACTTTTTGTTTGACCAAAGTACCCAACCATGGAAAGAAGATGGAACTTGGATAAATCTTTATTTTTATTCTTTGTATTTGAAGGGGAAGATTAAAACTACTCATGTAAATAACTGGCTTATCTGGATTTTACCATCATTTTTGTGTCCTGCTCTGCGGATCATTGACCACCCAGCACTGTTGATGCCTGGGGAGCTTCTCCTGCTGGTCTGCTTGTTTTCTTCTTTGTTCCGAGCCTTTTCCCAGGCAGAGGAGGTCAGGCAGGTACACGTGCCTTTGGGAAGGAGGTGGTGGGAAAATATGGAATAATGAGCCCTTCTGACTTGGGATTCAGCAGTGTAGCTTTGGTGCAGTAGGTGGAGTTATTCTTGGAGCCCCAGTTTGAAGATTGCTGCGCAGAAACCCATCTGCGCCACTGGTTGCCAACATTTCTGGTACAAATATTGTCATTTGCTCTTGAGGCAATCTGCTATTTCAGTCCTAGATGCAGTTTTGTAATATGCTGGGCAAAATAGTAGAGAAAAAATATCTTAAGTGGTGGTATAATCTTCAGTTTAAAAACACTTTAGCAATGTTTCCAGTAGAGGATTGTTCAGCGTGTCTCCTTTCCTTCTTTCCCGGCTGTAAACATAATCCAAATTTCATTTTTTTCTCCCTTGTCTGAGCTATGGTTTCCTTGAGCTGCACCCACCCCAAGGAAAGATGGGGGGATAGATGAAAGGCTTAAGGAATCGTGCTTTAAAATCACACTGTGAAGGTTTAACATGTCATGTTCGTTCTGTTGATAAGAACGTTAAGTTGCTTGGAAGTTACTTGGTTAAAAACTGTCCAACATGATGCTACACAGCCGTTTCCCATTGTGCATCCTTCCTTGTTCGAGGTGGTTAGAATCACTTCCGCCATGTGGGCCACTGAGAAGAAGGCCCCTTTGTTGCGTGTGGAGAGTGGGAGCTCCCTGAAGGTTATGGGCCATTTCCAGAAACCCTGGGGTAGCTGTACTACCTACCATTTGATTAGGCTTTGTCAGTAAGCCTTTCCTAGAGCAGGAAAGCATGTCCTCTGGGAAGTAGTACTTTTTTTCGGTTTCTGTGGCTTTCTCTACACTTTTTCCCCCGGCCTGATACACAGTAAGAAATCCATTTTACAGGGGTGCCTGGGTGGCTCAGTCGGTTAAACACCTGACTTCACCTCAGGTCATGATCTCAAGGTTTGTGAGTTTGAGCAACACCCCCCGCCCTCCCCCAGCTCTGTGCTGACAGCTCAGCACCTGGAGCCTGCTTCAGATTCTGTGTCTCCCTTTCTCTGCCCTCCCCCACTCATGCTCTGTCTCTCCTTGTCTCTCAGAAGTAAATAAACGTTAACAAAATTTTTTTAAAGACCCATTTACAGTATGACTCGGTGTACATGTGCATACACATGATACCAGAGTTTTACAAGATGGTACTGTCCTTGACCTTTTGTGTGAGATTTGCTCTGTTTTATTAATATTTAAAAATGCTGGCCTCAGTTCTATAAATTGATTTCACTACTTTATGGATTGTGATCCAGTGTGTTTAGCCTGAGGGTTTTCCCACATTTATTCTTTTAAGACCTTCACGTCATGGCAATGGCAGTGGCGTTAGGGGAGAAGTGGATGCATCCGTGTGGAAGGCCGGCCCACAAGCATGAAGCAAGGAGGAGGGGGTTCACAGTTCACTTGGACGCACACTGAAGGATTTGGGCTGAATTTAAAAAGTAGTGCCTCTTTGGATTGGTCTCAAATGTGGAACTAGTTAAAATTATGTACTAAATGAAACACTCCCACAGGATCTTTGATGTGATTTGAGGTGTGACGTGACAAAGTTAGCCAGGATAAGTTTATATTACCTGGACATCCTTGTCATTTAGATTTTACTTTCCTCTCTTGAAAACTGGTAGGTGGTTGGGTCCACTTTGCTGGATGGGGTTTCACGCTCCTTTTCGTCTGCATTAACTTTGGGTTCGCCTGACTCTGCTCAGCTTCTGCAGAATCTGGGATCCCATGAAAATACATTCCACTGTATATTTCCTCAGACCAAATGCACAGTCTGAGGTGCATGGTCATCGGTGTAAAGGAATTTTAGGTGCTGTCAGTGTTTGAGAAGAAATCATTATCAGAGCATTACCCTTTCTCTGCGTAGCAGCAGCTGTTGAAGCAGGGGGTGATCAAGCTGCAGTAATGTTCCTCCTACTGAAACCCTGACTGGCCCATTGGTATCTGGAGCAATGATCTTGTAAAGACTCCATTGTGAAGTTGGCTGTGTGTGTGTCCAAGGGAAATATTAAAGGGGAAAGCGGGGGAGGAAAATTCCAGGAAGTTGAAAGGTGAGGTTGACACGTCCTCATTCATTAACGATGCTTCTGTTTTTCTTTCTGAAAAACAATGATGATTTAAAAATTGATCTCAGAATGAACTGGCTTTTATCCATAACTGTATAATTAGATTTTTAAACATCCTTTCTTAATCATTTATTAAATAACATCATTCTAATAGCCTTTTATTATTTGGTGTTAATGACCCAAAGTACCACTAACAAAGTGTTTCTCAAACTTGCATATCATATGAGATACTTGTTAAGAATTTTTTGGGATTTCATCTTCTTCCTGTTGAATCAGAATCTATATGTAATGACACAGTGAGTTATTTACTTAGAATATCAAAATTGAAAGGAATGTCAGTGGTCAAGCTAGATCAGTTGTTCCCAAACCTGGTGACCCTCAATATCATGAGCGTTGTAGTACAGATCCCTGGCCCCACTCCATGCATACTTGACTCCCAGCCTCTGAGCCAAGGGCTTTATTAGAGTTTCTGTTTTCAGCTAGCTTTCTAGAAGAGTCTGATCATCAGTTTGGAGTGATAACTGCCTTCAGGAAAGGAAAATCGACTTGGTGTGCCTGGTTATTGTGCTAGATAACAGCAGAACAAAGAATCCTCTTCTGCTTATCTACTGAGTTAATCAAATAATGTTTGCATCTCAGGTACTGACCAAGTAGGTGAGTGTGGGCAGTTTCGAGATGACTGACCAAGTAGGTGAGTGTGGGCAGTTTCGAGATGAGTGAACAGGGTCCCTGCCCTTGAGAGTGGATTGTTACTCAGCCTTTCTCAAGGGCTCAATTTGGGGGTGGTCTGAGAGTCATCTGGGGGAGCCTTTTCAAGCCCCAGCAATCAGATGTACATGTGCCTGTGTGGTAGGGCCAGAAAGTACAGGGGCTAACTCCCCTTCTTCCCCTGCTGACTACTGGCCACCCTCCATTTGTCTTTCTCTTCAACTTCTGAAATATTTTTTTTTTTACTACATTTCTTCTTTTTTTTTTTTTTTTTTTCAATTTATTTCTAGGAGAGAGAGAGAGACAGCGTGAGCAGGGGAGGGTCAGAGAGAGAGGGAGTCACAGACTGAAACAGGCTCCAGGCTCTGAGCTGCAGTCAGCACAGAGCCCGACGCGGGGCTTGAACCCACAAACCGCGAGATCATGACCTAAGCGAAAGTCGGACGCTTAACCGACTAAGCCACCCAGGCGCCCCTACTTCTGAAATATTTTAAACATCTAAGAAAGCACAGAGGCTAACATAGTTAGTATCCACGTGACACTGCCAGGTTTTAGCAGATGTCACTTATCTTGCTCTAAGCCTTCTTGTGCTAGACAGTTTCTTCAAGAAGTCTGCCTCTTGGCTGGGCTGATATACGTGGGTCCATTAAGTCTATGTAGGAACTCGCACCCCCTCCCCCCCAACCCGCCAACCTTAAATATAATAAATGTTGTCAGTTAACATAGGTATCATTCTGCAACTTGATGTTTTTTAAGTTAGCATTATGTTTTTGAGATTTATCCATTGTTGTTACATGACCCGACATGACCGCATACTTAACAGTAAAATCAGGAAATTGAAGCCAGACAGCTTGAAAACCTTCTTAATGGAAAAAATTCAAGATGATGTGGGTGGGAGAGAGTTTCTGTTGAATTTTTAGTATAGAACATTGTTATTTATGGGAAAATAGTTGATTTGAATTATGCACTATTTTGAATAGCTCAGTATCAGCTCAATGAGAACGAATCGCATGTTTTATGAAAAGTTAATTGTTTTTATTTACTGTGGGCATAGTCATTGCAGTGTGGTCCAAACAGGTGAAAGTTAAGATTTGTGGCATAAAACAGGAAGCAGATGGGGGCTAATTAAAGTTCTGTTGTTGGTAAAAGGATGACTGATCAAGGAGCAGCTGGTTTCCCAATTTAAACGCAATTTGTACTGTTGTTGGAGGGCAGCCCTCTGCAAGTTCTCTTGAGTGTCTTTCAAAAGTGAAGGAATGTGTTTCAGCAACAAGTGGGAAGGCTGTTGCCCTCTATTTTTGTTCACCTTTTTGCCTTCAAGCAGTATCTCTTCAGGGTTTGTCAAAGATCACAAAAGCCAGCTGCATTTTTCCATAGTGTTCCATCCACGCCGGGCACCTATTCTACCTCGGGAAAGGCTAAATCCTCTCCCGCATCCTCCAAAAATGTAGGGAGGATTTTGTGTTTGATTTAATGTTGCATTTTTTCTTATTTCTCCCAACACCCTCTCCTGATGGATTTAAAAATGTTGGTGCCCTGTCTGTAAGCCAGGAGGGCCCACGTCTACCTAACTGAGGCGCTCTGTGTGTACATGAGTGCTGAGAGGTGCTGTGGAGACTGCCTTCAGCTGAAGGGTCTCTGAGCTTCTGGCCGGACTTATTTTGCTTGATTGTGCCCTGGATGACTCTCACCTTGAAATGACAGCATCTTTTGTTGCTACTGCTAATAATGGTTGGATAAACCTGAAGACCAACCTAATACTCTTTCTGAATTTGTGCAAGGAGGTGACAAGAGGTCAGATGAGGTTGGCCTTGCCCGTGATCAGAGGCTAGACATTTGCTTGACATTTTGTAGGTGCTTTGCACGATTGTCTCATTTTATTCTTCATAAAAACCTGTTGTAGTGGCAGCTCTTACTCCCACTTTGCAGATGCGGCGATCGAAGCATGGAGAGGTTGACTCGGCCAAGGTCGCATGTTTGCTAAGTCCCAGGAGTGGGTTAGAATCCAGGTTTGTCTGATAATAGGCCTGTGTCCCTCAACTACTGTGCCCTACTAGTTTTGTGTAATACTATTGTTTTTTCCGCTTCTGCTTTAGGAAAGAGCTATTGTTTCCTGGAAAATTAAAAATCTTAGGATATGGTTTGTGAACTTCGTCTTCTTTGAGTATGTAAATATTTATGTGTGTATGTGTATGTATCACATGATGCAGGTCCTGGCACACGGTAGGAAATCAGTTTTTCTTTATTTTTGTTTTTAGAGTGAAAGCCTGAAAGAACAGGCATGGGTGTTTTGTTTGTCCTCTACCCCCACCAAAGGAAGTAGCTTTATTCAGATTATAAACGCTATATGTGGGGGCACCAGGGTGGCTCAGTCGGTTAAGTGTCCGACTTCGGCTCAGGTCATGATCTCACAGTTCGTGGGTTCGAGCCCCATGTCGGGCTCTGTGCTGACAGCTAGTTCAGAGCCTGGACCCTGTTTCAGATTCTATGTCTCCTCCTCTCTCTGACCTTCCCCTGCTCATGCTCGCTCACTCTCTCCCTATCTCTCTCTCTCTCAGAAATAAATAAAACATTACAAAAAAAAAAAGCTATACATGCCTTCTCCCCTTTTTACATGCTCTTTCTTTTAAAAACAACAGCAAAAAAAAAAAGACAACATGCAAAGGTAAACTATAAAGTGAAAATCCCCCATTACCTTCACCATTCAGAGACCGCATCATCCTATTCTTTCAAACGTCTTGTAAAAGAAATAATTGACCATATAGATCTCATGTCGCTGGTAATAAAGAGCACCATTTATATGAGCTACAGCCCCTTCCCCCAAAAAGTGTGCACTAAAGTTCCAGGGAGGTCCTAATTGACATTCATTGTCTAATGTCGTATGTAGACTTTCCACTCCTAGTCGATACTTTTGCCCAGGCTGGTTCTACACTAATTCTGCTCCTTATGCTAATGGAGAGAGACTGCGTGCAGTACTGTTTTCATGACCCTAGAAACTGACCCTCTGCTCACATCACACTATGAGGACTGGCGCCACAGTCAAAGCTTGACCCGGGAGAAGTCTCAGGATTCTTTGTTATTTTCCTATTTCATTTCTCTTCTAAGCAAATCAGCCTCCTACACTCCTCCTGTTTCCTCTTCCCTTCTCTTCTGCTTCCTGTACCTTGTGTGCCTCTTCCTCTCACAGAACACTGAGAAAGCTGGAAGAGATTTGGAGGTGAAATTAAGGTGGGTCCATTCTGCCCCCTGGCAGCTCTCCTTGTACATTTTGTTGACAGTTGTTGACTATTACTCTGTGATGTCTAGGGGGGAGGGGCCTATGCCAACCTCCTTCCTACAGAGTAATCTGGCCTGGTTGGACAGGTTGTGTCTCCTTCGTTCTGCAAAGAGTATGGTGCACAGAGCCCTGGGCTTTCCAAGGTAACTGGCACAGGTGGTTGTTTGGACAGGATCTTGGGGCAGCTCTGCCCCTTCTAATCCTGAAACCTCACAAATGCACAGTCCTTTCTTTATGCTTTTTAAAGCAGTTGTACCTATTACGACTCCTGGGAGGCAGGTAGGAATGGCATCATTTCTTCCACTTTGTAGACAAGAAAGCTGACACATGGGATATTACATTTGTCCAAAGTTATGTGTACAAAGACAGAGCCCAACTTAGGTCTTCCATTTGACCACCATCTTGCCATTAGAGCACCATTTTTCAAAGTGTGTGCCACTAAAATTTGGTTTCACAGCAGAGTCTGTCAAGAAGCGGCAGGGAAATGTGTGTGTGTGTGTGTGTGTGTGTGTGTGTGTGTGTGTGTCTGTAGTGGGGTATGTGTTATCACACTTATAAAACAAGTCTAATGGAGGGTGTTTTGCTTTGTTTCTTCTGCTTTGCTTTCTGTATGAACATGCACATAGGAAGAATCCTAGGATTTACTTTGGAGGTGTTCCAGGAGGCCTCAGTGGTTGCAGGAAAATCTAATCCTTGGGGACCTGGAGGGAAAGTCCAGGGTACGCTGTTATACGGGCATGGCTGGGGATAATGCTTCCAGAATAAAGACTACCCCGGGGGTGGAGTGGGAGGCTGGCCATGGGGAATCCTTGTCATCATGTCATTGTCAGTTCAGTAGGAGCTTTATGGAGTAGGGGTTAAACCAAAGCACGGGAAAGTTCTTCACCAGGCCCAGCGTTCTAGGACCAGTTGTCAGCGTTGTCAGGTAAAGACCCGTGAACTGTAATCTGAATGACAGCTGCACTCTTTGGCAAGAATAGACTTAAGAAGTTTGGACCCAGAACAGCATGCTGCTGCACCTTGGCACACGTTTGACAAGGCACATTCCCTGTATGAAGCCATCTGCATCAACATGCCTACCCCCAGCCTTTCCTTAATATTTAATACTCAACCTTGCACTTGCACTTGTTACTCTTATTAGATTGGCTAATGATGGGGGAGGGGGGGCGCGTGATGATAAAGGTGCAAATGGTGGGTTCTGCATCCATCTCATTAATGAGCTCTCCTCCTTCCTTTTAGCAGAAGCAAAACTTAACAAAACTCTTGTATTTTTGAACCCAGGTAGAAATGATGGGTTTTTGCATTGAAATCTCAAATTAAGGAAGCAAATCTAGCTTCTTAGAACTGATCTTGGACATCACACTTGATGTTTTTTTTTTTTTTCCTGAATCTTCTCTTTCTTCTCTCTTTCCCTCCTTCCTAAGAGGAGAGAATCTACCTGATTTCATCCTAAGTTGTTCCAGGAATTGAGTATAGATCAAAAGTTTACAATATGGTATTTTATAATTAAGGTCGAGACTCTGAATTACTTAGAAGTGTTTGGTATTGTGGTGGGGAGAATAAAATGACCTCACTAGGAGGGATGGCTGGGTGGAAGTGCTGTGAAATGGATGGGTAAGCCAACAACCTAAAGAGGGAATTCTCTCAGCAAGTGTTTCTCAGCTGTCCTCCAGAAAAGTGATCTGAGAAAGCAGGAGACTCCCTGACTTAAGCTTTACAAAATGTTTGAACTACCTGCTATTGTTTCTTTGTTTGCTGGTAACTTTGTGACTTTTAACCTTGGTTGTAAGTTGTATCACACTAACTTCTTTTGGGAAAGAAAAGAAAGGAGGCAGGAGTCAGATGGAGGCCAGGGCATCTGTGCCACAGAAGAAGGTCAGTGGGATTGGCTGCGGGTGGTGGGGTCTATGCCCACAGTCATGTGCTTTTACGGACAAATTCTGATGGGATAATCAACCATTAAAAATTAAGTTCCCAGGGTTTAGACCTCTGTTTGTGTGTGAGGAGTGCCTTTCACGAGGATGGGGGAAGTGTGGCCGGGTGGGAGGGAGCGTTGTGTGTGTGATAAGCCCGGAGCCAGATGCCGTCTCAGGCCACCCTCACATCACTGCAGTCCGGCTGTGGTGGGCCGTTCTTGGCCCTGGATTCCATGTTCCCCTATCAGGGCACTGACTTAACTAGTGAATAATGTGTTGTAGCCGTATCCATGCTTATGTCCAATGGTGTATGGTTACATTGTAGGGCATTATTTCCTTTAATTTCCCTTTAGCTGTTCAAAACAACCTGAAAGATGTTGTGGTTGAGCCCAGACAATGACTTCAAGAAACAAAAATAAACCCTTCAAAAAGTGAGAACTGAATTTGTATGCCAAATGTGAACGAGGGATAAAAAAGTATGAAAACACACTAGGCTTCACGAAGGGAGAATTTAAAAATTTGTTTTCAAAACAAATGGTCCCAGCCCCAGGATCCTGCCCTCCTGTGACTATGAGAAAATCCTAGATTATGCCATGAGTTCCAAAACAACCAAGTAGCATTCAAGTCATGAGACAGAAGCCAAACCGCTGCTTCAGTGTAAAACCCCATCATGTTCAGAGACGTCGATCTGGTCCTGAAGATGACACTTGTGAGGCTGTTCCCGCACACCAGGCTCTCTGGGGGCGGACCATGGACACCTCCCAGGGTGTGGAAGAACCGAGCCAAAGCAGCACTTCCTTAAGATGCTTTTGCTTATCAACAAAAATTTATGCGTACGGTAAAATACAGATGCCCACACACACTTAAATTTTGGATATAAAAAAAAAAATCTCTGCTTTTCAAACAGGACACAGACTCTCCTCTCCCACCATCTTGTGGGGAGATGGGTTGGCACTTTCTTCCAGGTTCCATGTCATCCTTTGTTCTGATCTTCTGTTTGCTCTCCTGCATGTTGCAATACAAGCTCCTAGCTTATTTTTCTTAAGGTGTCCTCCCTCCCACCCTCTTTCCCCTCTTTCCCAGGTCTGAGCTCAAACACTGCCACGTTTACCTCTTCCGCCTTCTAGACATGTTTTGTTAGTGCCTTGAAATTGTTTTTCTTACAGATACTACTTAGCTGATATTTACTGGGCATTTTGTATACACTGAGCATTTAGTACAGTGATTCAATAGGATAAATACTGGTAGACTGTAAGTGGCTTGCATAGAAGTGTTCATACAGCGTCTGTGGTGGCGGCTGCGGCTCCAGGTCTCTCTGGTTTTAGAACACACGGGCTTAGCTGCCGCATCGGACACCTGTCAGCTTCCATTCATGTTCTACCCTCACATTAGGAATCCCCTCCCCTTTTTAGCCAGCAGTTCAAATCTTACCTTTGTTGTGTCGTTAGCCATTTATGCATGTATACATACATATACACGAGAAACCCTCGGATGTGGGAAATGGCTTCATGCTACTTGGTTGTTTCCATTTTACCTAGTATGCGTAGGTGCTCTCAATGAGTACGCGCTGAATGAAAATTACATTCATTGCTTTTCTTTATTTTTAATTTTTCAAATGTTTGTATATGTGAGAGAGAGGCAAAGAGAGGGGTGGGTGGGGAGGAACAGAATCAGAAGCAGGCTTCAGGCTCCGAGCTGTCAGCACAGCACCAGACACAGGGCTTGAACCCACAAACTGTGAGATCATGACGTGAGCTGAAGTCGGACGCTTAACCTACTGAGCCATCCAGGCGCTCCAAGCTTTTCTCAATTTCTTGATTAATTTTGGAAGGATTCTTCAGTGACAAATCAGATGTAAAATTTTATCTTTTGTTTGCATTCCCAATAAAAATGACTGACTCCAGGCCCTGAGAGACCCTACCTTCTGGGTACATACTCACTCCCCGGCCCCTGCCTACCGGCATTCCCCGGCAGCAGGGCAGTGCCCTGGCACTGGCTGGTATGGGATTGACTGAGCACGTTGTATTCCAGCCCCATTCACCCAGTGGTCCTTTGGGAACAGTCACCTGTATAAGTAAATAAGTAACCCAATCTAGTAAATGGAAAAAAAAAAAAAAGTTTTGTTCTAGAATTATGTGCTACTCTAGCTTAACTTATAGCTACTTTGAGGACTGAAGTGGTTATCCAATATATTGGTATCTGTCTTCATGAATTGTTTAATAGAAATATATTGTGCCTTTAAAAATGGTTGAAATGTAAAACTTAGCCTTCTGGAGGTAGGACTGCACTAAAGAATAAATATTTTAAACTTTGTTCAACCAGTAACTATTCTAAGTTTAACTCTTCTAAGCTGTCCATTACAGTCTTAACTAGGTTTTCAGAATCTGACTAAATTACTTTTCTCCGTAATAAAGAATAATAAATTTAAATTTATTTAGATTTAAGAATATTAAGAAATAAATTTAAATTTATTTAGATATAAGAATAAATTTAATAAAGAATAAATTAATACCAAAGAGACTGCCATTGGTTTAGAGAAAAATGGCCTCAGAGAGTAGGCGAAATGCTGAAGTGGTCTGTTAGGCCTTGTCACTGCATGTGGTTAAGTATCTGTGATAATGGGGATGATACTTTCTAGAGAACCCTATTCCCTTTGTTCTAGAATATCAAGAATTTACAGAAAAATCCTCTAATATGCTTGAAACTGGTAGCATCTTTTACAGTTGGGGTACTCTGTGTGGTTTCCAGACATGTTCTCATTTAGTCTGTGTTGTGACCCTTTGGGATATATGGAGGAAGTGACCTAACTTGAACCTGAATACAGGACCTGCCCTCTGGGAAGACCCTTAATTCTGAACTTTATTGGCAAATGCATACTTTTTTAAGGGGAGGTAGAGAAAAGGGTGTCCCTGAATATACTAAATACATATGTTGTGGTGGAAATCCTAGCTGTGGTTCAAGGTATCCTTGAGCGTAGTAGCTTGGAAGAGATAGATGACATTTGTATTGTGTGCAAGATTCCAAGCACAATGATGGTTATTCACAGTTGTCTTTTGGGAGGAAATTCAAAGTGTGATAACACTGAGAACAATGAACACTGAAGTTCTAAAGAGGAGGTTAAGGTACCACCGACTTTGGACTCAGATGAGAAGTTCTCAAGTTCAAACCGTCCTAAGAAATGCTTCATTTATTCATTTTTCCTTTGCTGGTCTCCCTCTAAGTATTTAAGACAGAGCTAACTGTACTGATTTCTCCCTTTGCTTTCTCAGCCCCAAACAAGAAGTGACTATTATGTGTAATAAGTGCATTTTCAAAGATAAAGCCTTCCTAGAAATGACATTTATAACTACTAAAAGCTGTGACAAAGACAAAGCTTTTTGTCTTTGGAGACTTATAAACACGGTCTTGTACTTTTAATTCTTGGCTGCAGTGTTGTTCATGTTTCCAAAGAGGACGTTAGTTCAAGCTGCAGCATTAGAGGAAAAAGTTTTATGCAAAGAGAACTACCTGGACATTAAGCTTTGCTAATTGCTCAGGTGGGGATCCTTAGGTGGTTTGGGCATCCGTTTTATCTTGCTCGGCTTTGTCTCTTCTCTCTGGAATATGGACCTGCCTAACACTGTGGCTGAGCTCGGACACTGTGAAACACAAAGGATACGTAGTAGGCTGTCCTCGGGTCATCTAAATCTGTTTCCAGAGCAGATTCCAGTTGAAGCCTTCCAACATCCTCTGAGCCCAGGAATGATCTTGGCGAAGCACTTTCACCCGGGCTGGCCTTCATCTTGACCTGAGACCTGACTGAGGTTGCAGATCCTGTGGGTATCACTAACCTAAGGGTGCTTACTTCTGGTGGAATGTCCGTGACTGTGCAGGGGTGAGCAGGGGTGAGACTGTGCAGGGGCTGTTGCGCACAGCATGGGTGCTTACACTGGGGAGGAAAGCCGTATTTACCAGTATGGATGGCACCATATTGCCCCGAGAGCCCACCCTGTGTGCAGATGCTGTTTGAGATGTTAGGTATAGCCTCGTGTTAGGACACAGGATCTGTGCGGGTGGGCATGTGTGGTTTCAGGGTGGATACATTGCAGACGGCTTTGAAGGCTGTGATATCTGTAGACCTTTAGGTAACCACGAAATTCCATTTCTGAAACATTTGTTTGGGGTTCTTTTGGGGACCCTGCACTATTGACATGAGCACTTGATGGTGCCGAGGGAGCCTGGGTCATTTGGAAGGAAGGTGTGGAGAGTAGGAGCATTATCCAACAGACCTATGGTCTGTGGGTCTGCTTGCTGAATTGGATCCCAGTGTCTGCAGGATGCATGGACACAGCCCTGGCTTGAACCCAGTCTCCCACAGCGGCGGGGATTTTGCTTTACCATGAAGCAAATGGGCCCAAATGGTTTTGGTAGTATTAGGTCAGCCAGTGATTTTTTTTTAGTAGCTATTTGATTTGGGACAAGAATTTTTGGGAGCTGGCCCCCAAACAAAAAATAATGTATGCTCAGCAGTCACAAATCATTGCTGATTTATGCCCCTTAGCCAGAGTATTGGGCAAGCAAGCTAGTTTCTGGACTTTACATAACTAATTTACATTGCAGAATGTATATTTTTGCAGTTTCTTTCCATTCTTATAATCTGGATCTGTTACATTTGAGTCCCCCTCCCCTCCGCCCCGAAAAAAACACTTTGACTTCATACTTTTTAATTCTGTTTACTAAGGGTAGCATTTCTTGGTAATAGGTTATACATTCAGTGGGTTCATCTTCCCCTAGATTTTCAGACAGTGAGCATATTTAGGGCAAAAAAAAAAAATTCTAGATAGTATGTTCTGTGGATGGGATATTATCCTAGAGATTTTCATCTCTCGAACTTTCAGTGTTGTTACCTTTGAATTTATTGGGCACATGCTTTTTTTTTTTTTAAGCTTATTTATTTTGAGAGAGAGAGAAGACGACAGAGAGAGAGAGTACCAGACAGGTTCTGCACTGTCAGCACAGAGCCCAATGCGGGTCTTGAACTCATGAACTGTGAAATCATGACCTGAACTGAAACCGAGTCGGTCTCTTAACCAACTGAGCCAGCCAGGCTCATACCTTGAAGAAACATTCCCCTAACACAGACAGGTTCAAGGGCTCATCACAGAGTCCTTCAAAATTTACTTTAGTCCTTTAGTTTCGAAAACTTGAACATTGATCAAACTCTTATATGCTGTGTTTCATTTTATACCTAGTTTGAGTTATTCATCAGAAGAAAATACGTTCTCAAGTGTTCTTCTGGTTTCGGTTTTTATTTTGTTTTGCCACACCCTGGTAGCCAAGTATACCAGTGGTTGTTCTTCTGGTAACCAAATATAGAGGTAGTTAATTACTTGCGTGGTAAAGCAGCGCATTTGTAGAGCCGTTGAAGATTATAAAAATGGTATGGCCTGTAAAATAGACACGGATTTTCATTAGGAAACAGCAGGATCACTTCAGCAACAAATGAGTGTCCTCTTAATATTGTGCTACGGTGAGTGAGGCCTTGCGTGTTTGAGGCAGTCACTAGGCAGGAATAGCGAAAAGAGTCCATATTCTGAGCAGTTAATTACGTAGACGGTTCAGAAAGGATGGGCCCCTTCCGGCCGCCTGATGGGCCGGACTGGGGCCTAGGCAGTGCCTGGTCTTTATGCCGCCCTGGAGAAGGAGGGGAGTGGTTTAAAGGATCGATAGGATGCCTGCATGCTGCACGGATATTAAATTAACCCCGGGAGAAATAACTCCACTTTGAAGGTCTTAGTTAACCTACAAATCCCTCAAAAGCAAAAACAAAAGCACACAAAACCCCCACACATTTAAGAGGATACTAGCTAAATGAAATTTAGTCTCTCTCTGTCCACCACAGGGACCTAATTAGCCAGAGTTGATGACACTCATTTGAGAGTTGGCATTTATTAGCTTTTGTGGCAGTAGGATCAGGCCAAAGTATAGGACAGCATGAGGCAGTTTCTGTTTTCCAGACGTTACTTACAAACAGGGGTCTGCATTAGCAACATTTTTTTTTTCTTTTTGGTAGGCTCCATGCTTCACATGGAGTACCCCAACACAGGACTTGAACTTATAACCATCTCAGATCAAGACCTGAGCTGAGATCAAGAGTCAGATACTTAACCAGCTGAGCCATCCAGGCACCCTGCGTTAGCCACATTTATGGAAGTTACAGAGAGAGAGTGATTAAGATAAATACCCCATGATTTGGAACACAGGGAAGATGCTTGTACCTAAGGTTCAACCTTACCTGGAAATTTTGGAGTTTTGTTTTTGGGGTTCCTAGTTTCTGATAGTGTGAAAAGCATGCAGCATCAAATGCTATAGGAAAGACTTTTACTTTTCGTGTTCTGAAAAGTTTGTATGTTCATAAAACATAGCTTTCTTTGATAATGGGGTTTTCCTGTAGGATACAGCAAGGGGAAGCACTGTGTGTTTTTGATTAGGACCTTTTGAGAAATAAAAGCTTTGGGATAGTTTTGATATAATCAAAGTCGATTTTCTACTCTATCCCTGAAGATTTTTCTTAAATCCTAAGCCAATGAAGTTGTTGGCTGACATGTTATTCTGAAAGTTAGGCTTTTGGCTCATATGAGAGCTTATCAAAGATCAGGCAAGCATCTTGCATCCTCGATGGGGTCATCGTCTGTTTTTCGCATTGCAGGCTTTCCTCCTTGCGCCTCCTCTCAGGCTGGGGTGCTTCTCTCTTCCCTCTTGGTTTCCTAATACCACAGCCCCCTTCACTTGTAGCTCACCTTTTCACCAAGTATTTTGTCCTGCAATATGTTCTGGAAACTCCCCACGTCTCTTTTTTTTTTATTTCTAGGAAAGAGAGAGAGAGAGAGAGAGTGAGCAGGAGGGTCAGAGAGAGAGGGAGTCACAGACTGAAACAGGCTCCAGGCTCTGAGCTGGCTGTCAGCACAGAGCCCGACGCGGGGCTCGAACCCACGAACCGCGAGATCATGACCTAAGCGAAAGTCGGAAGCTTAACTGACTAAGCCACCCAGGTTCCCCATCCCCCACCTCTTCAGGACCCTTGTAGGGTTTGTTCTCTGCAAAGTAACAGTGGCAAGTAACCAGTGTGTGAGAAGAGATGAGAAAGCATGGTTGCCACTGCCCTCCCAAAGGTAGTCTGTCATCAGGCAGCAGTCTCCTCCTCCTTGAACAACCTCATCGGCCCACAGGTGTTCTGACATGGGTCGTCCAAAAAGTCGAACACACTGGTTAAACAATCACAGTTTTACACTTAAAATGCTCGTGTGGGGGGAGAAGGCAATTTTTCTATAAAAGAAGGATTGCAGCTCAGTTGTGAGGACCTGGAAACGAGCTTGAGGAAGACTGTTAAACAGGAAGTTTGTGATGAATGGTTGTTAATCAAGTTGTACCATTCACGATCACTTTAAATTCCTGTTTATATATCCCTTTGCTTCCTATCACAAAAAGGCCAGTCTTGATTTCCTCATCTTTGTGTCCAGGGGGTGTGCTGAGCATGCTCAGTTCCTAACCATGCTATGCAACAGTCCTGTGTGATTCCCTGCTTCACAGATGGCAGGGCTCAGGGTGGCCCTCGGGCAGCCAGACGTTGGCTCCTGCCTGTCCGCGTGCTTCCCTGGAAACGTGGAACTTCTCATGGTGTTCCTGAGTCCTTACAATTATCTTTTTGGTACTGTTTTACATGGGAGCATAATCTCCCACATGCTTTTTTTGGTGGGAGGTTCTTTAACATAGTCATATTTTCCTTCTTTGGAATGATTTGAGTCAGAGAGAAAACTGTTTAGAGCTAAAACTGTATTGATAGCCATTTGCGAATCTATAGCTAAGACTTGGTTTGGTTAGGGAGGGGCCCTGCATGCTTGCTCTTCGTACTTGTTCTACAATTCTTCTAGGGAGAGAGCCCAAGAGCTTCTGCTTTTTGTAAATGAACTCTCATAGAAGTTTTTCATCTGCATTTTCACCTTTCTGAACTCTATTTTCCATAATAGGAAATGGGGGTGTTAGGCCAGATGACCTTCCCAGTGCCTTCTAGTTTGCTCATTTTATGAGGCTTCAAGTCTTTCTTCACAGCCCTGGGATCACTGGAGAAACCTGAGTCCTCAGTGCGTACTGGGGGTTGAGAGCGTGCTATGGGATCATTGACGTTCAGGCAAGAAGGACGGGCTTCTGGAAAATGGGATCTGCCTTGTGGAAGAAGAGCTGAACCCTGCTGGGGCCTGTTGTATCAGCGTGTAGCTTAGCTCTTCACCACACATCTTTTATTACAACAGTTTTAAAAGTTGAATCTGTATGGCGTCTGTTGACATCACTTGTAAAAGAACAATTGGCAAACGGTCACACATTTTCCTTCCGTTTGTGCACAAAATGGCTTATTTTGCAAAGCTGTTTTATTAGCGACTATTTAATGGGAGCTCTGTTGAATAGAGATTATTCCTACTTTCTCCTTAGTTTGTTTTCACTCGTAGAAGTGCAGGAAGAGATGGTGTAAAAGAGAGGAAGCAGGAGAAGGGAGTTAAGTCTGTGCTGGGAGTCTACAGAACAATTGCATGCATTGACAAGAGTTCACAGAAATTAGATAAAATGCTTTTGGAAAAATCTAGTTTGTCCAGCATTTTGAAAGGATTTCTAGAACAACAAATTCATTTAGTCACATGTTCCAGTGTCTTAAGTTTGAAGTTCTTTATGTTTGACATGGTGACTATTGCCTACCCACCGCGCAGCAGGGTGATGGGCAGTTCAAGGCTGCAGGGACCCCTGGGGCCTTTCCAATTTCCTCGTGGGTCCCCACAGCTTCCTTACACATGCTTTCCTCGGGGCGATGCTCGTACCCGAAATTCACACTTCAGTTGACACGGTTTCGTGCCATAGAGAGTAACCCATTAGAATGAAAGGCAAATCATATTTTTGAAGTTTGGTACCCAGTGAGGCAGAAAATTAGTTTTGTAAACTAGTATTTGTAAACAGAATTATTTTGGCTCCCTCAAGATGCATTCATATAACCTTACTCTTAAGTAGGTTTCCTTCCATTCTTAACAATGGCAAAGCCAAGGAGGCGGGTTTTTAGCTGACAGCAGTGTGGCTTTCAGGCACGTGAAACCTTGGTCTGAGCCCTAGTTGGACAATTAATTTTCTGAGCCTCAGTTTTCCCATTTCTAAAACGTGGCCGATACTATCTGCCTTATAGGGATCTTTCAAGTATGGAATGAGATTGAGGTATTAAAAACAGTTTGTATATAAAGTAAAATGCAGACAAAGTATGAAGGCCTGGGGATCGTGAGCAGGATGTATTCAGCCTAAGTTGACGGTTTTGTTGTATTTTGGGTGATAAACACAAAGACCCGAGTAGTCTTAGAACTGCCACGCAGAAAGGAAAAACGGAGTGATGGCAGGACGCCGGGCTGGGAGGCGGGGATCTCCGGGCACCCGCGGACAGGCTACCTGGAGCCAAGCTAGCAGCCCAGGTCAGAAGGCAGGATTCAGACTGGTGAGGGCCCAGGGTACAGAAATGGACAGGAAGGAGCCCGGGGCAGGGGAGGGGAGGAGAGGTGCAAATCAAGGGCCGGACCAGAGCATTTCTTCAGCCCGGGTCTGTTAGGCCAAAGAGTTTGCTAGACTTGACTCTGGGGCTAGTTCAACAACCTTGGTTTCCTGTGTTCAGGCTGCTAGTAGACCAGAAGGCTCCTGTAAGAGAGTAGGGGTCTCCAGATGTTTTGTGTAAAATCACATACCCTTTCTTATGTTACATGTATTCATTTGCACTATAGCAATATATCGTGTATATTCTAGGACACATTTTGCAAATACAGATTTAAAAACCTTCAAGTGAATGAAAGGTGTGAAGGTTTCTTCTTGCTTGTGCTTCAGTGGCTCTCCAATAATTGCTTTAGACAGCAGGGCTGGGAGCATATGGGGGAGCGCAGTTCCAGTCCTGTGTCCTCAGCATTTCTGGGGGGCCAGCCCCAGAGCCAGGAAGGCAGGGGACCAGCAGGGCCCAATCATAACCCCCCCACCCCAAGGAGACACCAGACTGTGGTCTGTGTAAGACCTGCCACTCCTTCCCCTGTCTACACTGGCTGAAGCGAGAGAGCCTAGAGCCCACAGTTGTGTGTGGTGCCCACATGCAAGGCCACGTGGCAACACCTGGAGAAGACTTCAGGATTCTGACACACTTGCTGGCAAGGGTGATAATAGACTAGCTTTGGTATCTGAGTTCCTTTATTATTAACATCTGTTCACAACGTCTGAGGTACTGTCTAGTGCAGAGAGAAAACATCTTAACTCTTACCTCAAAACTGGTCTGTTTTTCCAGGACCTAACTTAGTGGCAACAATGCAAGATATGATAATAAGGAAGACTAACAGTTATCATACAGATAAGTATCTAAAACACTGATGTGTGATTTTATAGATGCCATTATCCTAATAATAACAACAATATCAGCTAATATTGATTGAGGTAAGCGCTGTACAAGTGTTATCTCATTTAATCTCCACAACAGCCGTGTAAATGTAGAACCTATTAATCCATTTAACAGATATTTGAGTGCCTCTTGTGAGGGTACATTGTATGAGAAGACAGACCAGGTCCCGAGCTCATGCAGCTCACAGTGTAGTGGGGAGCCACACACGCCCCCAGGGGACCACACATAGCAGAATTGTTACTGTGGTGAGTAAACAAGGTCCTGTGTTAGCAGTAGGATGGGATGGTTCTAGAAGGAGGGGACGTTTAAGCTTAGAGAGATGTTGGAAGGAGGTGGGGATGGCGACCTCTGACAAGGAAAATGTCACTGCTCGCGGACAGTGGTTTGTGCATCAGTTTCTGTCCCACATGGCTGCTTAGGTGCACTTGATCTTGGCCCAGGTTGATCATAAAACACCTAGAAGGCAGACTCCGCCTGATTCCTTCTGTTGTCGTTCATTATACCTAGCACAAACAAACTAGGTCCCACTAAATGTTATTTGGCATCAATTGGTACGTGAACAGATGGCCAGAAGATGTGTAAGACATTACATCTTCCCTGTAATGTGTTTGGGATGTCAGTCAACTTTTTCTTGTGTGCAGATCATCTGTGTGTATGTGTGTGGATGCATGCACACAGAACTCTTCTAGGGGCTTTAAGATTATGAGAGAAAACCAAACTTTAGCCCTTGCTCTTAAGGAGCTTGGATTCCATAGAGCTTCTGAAATAGAACACCTGGGTGCCGGGTTGTGGGGGTGTCTGGGGAGCAGGTTTTGGAGGGGGGATGTGAGAGGAAACGCAGCTCAGCATTCATAGAGAACCCGGGCTGCATAGAAGTATAGCTGCGGGAGAGGACATTTCTGATGTGTCCTTTTGTGGGGGGAGGGGGGTGTTTGTGTAACGGCATCACGGCGCAACTCAGGATTTGGCTTAAGTAGCTTGCAGTGCATGAGTTTTCTGTCTTCACGGCCTGCCTCCCTTCTCAGGTAGTATTTTGTTTGTTGTTGAAGAACCGAGTATCTCCGAGCACTCCAGTGGCAGGGTTTGCAGGGGAGCTGCGGTCTCGTTCAGCCATGGCTGCGGCCCACGGGGTCTGCAGACTCGGTGCTGTTAAGAGCAACACGTATTTTTCCAGGATTTACCTATTCACCCCCTGCTCCCCATCATAGCCCTGCTGGCTGCATAAAAACAGGAATTTTTTTAACAAGCCCTGCACAGCAAACCTTTTCCTGTTTGGAAAAAAAATTTTTTTTAATTGTTGGCAAAGTTAGAAGACAGCGCTGTTACTCAAAGAGTGACCTGAAATGTCCTCTGAGAAAAATACGGAGCATGATGTTTTGATAAGTAGGGTATTGCTTTGGACCCTGCCCCCCCTCCCTTTTTGGAGAATGGGGGGTAAGTCTAAGTGGTGAGTTAGTGTATGTCCCACCTGAGTTAGTGAACGCTTCCTGAACTTTTTAAAGCTTTCATCATTATGTATTCTGCAGTCTCGTTAAAAATGTCCCCTAGTTGCAGCTACAAATGACCTGATCTAATTATGTGTGTTGTAGAGCTGCACCACCCTCTCCACCAGCCAGTGCAGACAGCCAGGAAGCCATTATCTAGGAGGATCTTCCCCCCTTTATCATTAACTAAATGTGACAGGGACAGGAGTCCAGCTTCCTTTCCTCTAGAGATTTCATCGTGGCTTATCTCTGTGTCTGTTGTGTTCCAAGAACAAGATAGTCATGATGGAATATTGTGCAAACGCCCAGACTTTCAGCCTATAGAACATATCACAGGGTCAGAGCGCTCGGCCCCTTTCCAGGCCCACCCCAGGGACAGGCCTGCGTCTTTAAGAGCAGAGTTAGAACTTGGTTTGCTGGTGGTGGTGGTGGTGGTGGTGGTGGTGGTGGTGGTGGGTGGCTCAGGAGATGAGGCTGTGGTTCTTAGAGCAGACATGCCTAGGTGTGTGTTTAAGACCTTTCCGTAGGGTTTAGAGAATCTTACGGGGATGAAATAGGCCATTAGAGAAATGTAGTGCTTGGCCTCTTTTAGGGATTCTTGTATATACTTCAAGTCCTCCTCAGAGCCTGTTTTGAGTTGGGGATAGAGAGATAGATGGGAAGGGAGAGGAAAGTCAAGGGAACAGAAGAAGCCTTCGTGCCGTCTGCTTGCGCACCTGCCCAGCATCCAGCCCGGAGTCCCCGCTCAGAGCCGTGACCGACCCGCGGTGCCGTGCGCCTCGGCAGAAGGGCTGGTCGCGTCGCTGCTTGGTTGCAGTCCTTGGCGGAATGTAGTACAGAGGGTCATAGGGCATTTTGAAATATGGATTTCTCAGCCCTGGCTATATGGCCTCACTCTATTCTGACTTTTGCATCTCCTTTTAGACAGTGAGATACCCCCTGCCCCCATGTTTGCAATCTCTTTTTTTATAAGACAGAACGTGAACTCATGTTTGTGTTGAGGCCCCTGGCCTTGTCTGTGCAAAGGCTTTTTCTGGTGCAACGATAGGCACTCGAGCATCTGCATCCCGTGTTGATGGCATGAGGATGTGGGCACTGTGGCTGCATCCCTGGGTGACCACAGATCCAGCCAGAGCCTTTTCGTGGTCAGGGTGAGGGGCCACAGAGGCTCAGGGGGGTCGGCTAAGCCAGCTGGCAGAGGAAGCAGCCAGGAGAGGCTTGGGAGCGTGCACAGGGCGCCGCTCCTGGACTTGGCCTCAGGGCCCTGATGACAGAGGCTGCTGAATGACAGGTAGTGGGAGTCTGCTGTGTGCCTTGTTCTGTATGAGAAACAAAAGGCTACAAGACAAGGGCCCTCCTTTGGAGCCCATTCTGCCTTTCCGTATGTCCCAGAGGCTCTCCAGATGCTGGTGGTCGCACTGTGTGTCCATTAGGGGAATTGAATTGCGGCTACCTTGTTTGCAACCTGGCTTTGCTGCTTCGGCCGGAGCTTGACACTCTCTCCGGCCTCCTTCACTGTGTATTTGGAGTTTGGGCTGGTGTTTGTAATACCTCTAAGCTCTTGCCCACACCCCAGTGACTAGGAGGTAGGAGGAGTGGAACAGGGCTCAGAATGGCAATGTCCCTATGCCCTCAAAGTTGGGATCTGGTATCTACCTCTTGGTCACTGCTTACCATGAGCCAGGCACCACTGAACATTTTATAAACTGTATCTCCCTATAATAGCCCTAAATGGGTCTATTATTTATCTCTGTTTTATAGATAAGGAAACTTAAGGCACCTAGGGGCCAAGCAGTTTCCCAGCGTTAAGTTGATTTTCTTTACTAATTGTGTTAGGAGTGCATGTGGCACAGTTGAGTTGTGGAACAACTGCACTGAGCGACTAAAGCCTGGAGCTCTTTGTATTGCCACCAACCCCCCTCCCCCCACCCCCAGCCCCAACCTGGGTCTCTCTGGACAGACATGATCTCCGGTGCAGTGCCCTGGAGTTAGTTGGCACATGCTGCTGGCTGTTTGGGGGGAGGAGGGGTTGGTGAACAACACTTGGATATATATTTTCCCTTTTTTAGCAGTTCAGCTTTCTAAATAAGAAATACGACCCCGTTTGCCTTATTTTCACCTATATTAGCCTAATGGACTTGAAAAGGTAGAAAGGAATCTAGGTCTTACTAGTTTTCAGGCTTTGAATTCTTGACTAAGAATATATCCTGCTTCACTTCTTTCTTTTCCATAATCATGTGGGCCCAGTAATATAAAACTTCTCACTTGTGTAAATGGCATATGTGCAATCTGAAAAGAATTGGCAGTAGTTTTAGGGGTGATAGAATGGAAACGGTGTTTGCTATTTGCGTAGCATTGTAGCTAAGCAGAAATTTAAGTGGTTTTAAAAGGAGTTCCTGCGATTTCCCTATGAAGTACAGCTATATAAAAGAAGGTGTCTATAATAAAGACTATTTAATTTTGTCCCCTCATTACATTAAGATACAGACATTGGGTTTGTTTTGTTTTGAGAGTGCGAGTGGGGGAGGGGCAGAAGAAGGAGAGAGAAGAATCTTAAACCGGCTCCATGCCCAGTTCAGAGCCCGACGTGGAGCCCGACATGGATCCTAACCTGGGGCTCGATCTCCTGAACCATGAGATCATGACCTGAGCCGAAACCAAGAGTCAGGATGCTCAACCGATTGAGCTGCTCAGTCGCCCCTACGGATGACTGTTTTTTAAGATAAGATATGATTTCTCTTTTACTGGTTTGGAGCTGTTTTATAGTGGAGTTCAGAGCCCTCATGATTATGATTGTATAGGTTGAAATCTTTACCACAAACTTTAAAACAGTTTACTTGTCTTCCATGTAACATATATCTATACTGAGCAGTAAGTATTCCAGCGGGAGACGTACTGTGTTTCTAACGCGATGTTTTGCTTTACAGAATTCAATTCGCCATAATCTGTCCCTACACAGCAAGTTCATTCGTGTGCAGAATGAAGGAACTGGGAAAAGTTCTTGGTGGATGCTCAATCCAGAGGGAGGTAAGAGTGGCAAGTCTCCCCGGAGAAGAGCTGCATCCATGGACAACAACAGTAAATTTGCCAAGAGCCGGGGCCGAGCTGCTAAGAAAAAAGCATCCCTGCAGTCTGGCCAAGAAGGTGCCGGGGACAGCCCAGGGTCTCAGTTTTCTAAATGGCCTGCGAGCCCTGGCTCTCACAGCAATGATGACTTTGATAACTGGAGTACATTTCGCCCTCGAACTAGCTCAAATGCTAGTACCATTAGTGGGAGACTTTCTCCCATTATGACCGAACAGGATGACCTTGGAGATGGGGATGTGCATTCTATGGTGTACCCACCGTCTGCTGCAAAGATGGCTTCTACTCTGCCCAGTCTGTCTGAGATAAGCAATCCTGAAAACATGGAAAATCTTTTGGATAATCTCAACCTTCTCTCATCACCAACGCCATTAACTGTTTCAACCCAGTCTTCACCCGGCACCATGATGCAGCAGACACCATGCTACTCATTTGCACCGCCAAGCACCAGTCTGAATTCACCCAGCCCCAACTACCAAAAATACACATATGGCCAGTCCAGCATGAACCCTTTGCCCCAGATGCCTATGCAAACACTTCAGGACAACAAGTCGAGCTATGGAGGTATGAATCAGTTCAACTGTGCCCCGGGACTCTTGAAGGAGTTGCTTACTTCTGACTCTCCTCCCCATAACGACATTATGACAGCTGTTGATCCTGGAATCGCCCAACCCAACAGCCGGGTCCTTGGTCAGAATGTGTTGATGGGCCCTAATTCGGTCATGTCAACCTATGGCAGCCAGGCATCTCATAACAAAATGATGAATCCCAGCTCCCACACCCACCCTGGACATACCCAGCCAACATCCGCAGTTAATGGGCGTGCCTTGCCCCACGCGGTCAACACCATGCCCCACACCTCGGGGATGAACCGCCTGGCCCCAGTCAAGACAGCTGTACAAGTGCCTCTGTCCCACACCATGCAGATGAACGCACTGGGGGCCTACTCCTCAGTGAGCAGCTGCAATGGCTATGGCAGGATGGGCCTTCTCCACCAGGAGAAGCTCCCAAGTGACTTGGATGGCATGTTGATTGAGCGCTTGGACTGTGACATGGAGTCCATCATTCGAAATGACCTCATGGATGGAGATACGTTGGATTTTAACTTTGACAATGTGTTACCCAACCAAAGCTTCCCGCACAGCGTCAAGACGACAACGCATAGCTGGGTGTCAGGCTAAGAATGAGTTAGTGAACAGGTAAGATCAACCCAGTGTCAAAAGACCTTCCGGAGCCAGGACTTAAAAGAGAGGAACACAGTAACTTGCCTCATACCTTCCACAGTTGGGACTTTTCTGATGTCAGCTGGTTATTCCTTGCAGAGAGGCATCTTTTATCATTCTTTCTTTGCCCTTTTTTGCAGCTTATAAATTATTTTTTTCTTTGAGCTTAAGCATAAGGAAGTTTCCTCTGACTGCTTTAAAGATTTCTTTTGACAGTTAGATGGCTGCACCATTTTAGTAACTCCTCAATAAATGAATACATTTGATACAAATCAAATGCTGCAGGGGTTTTTGGGTTTGTTTTTTGTTTTTTTAAGAAGTGGAATTTTCCCCCATTGAAAGATTTCAGAGCTGTTTGAGAAAGCTCTAGCTTCTCCCCTCCCCCCCCAAATATGTCTGTCACTCTAATATCTTAAATTGAATTGATTTTAATTTGGCCGTATTTTCATTGTGTGTTTTTTCTAGGCTACACTTAAAAGTACTTCAGACTGTCTGACAGCAGGAACTGAGAGAAGCAGTCCAAAGATGTCCTTCACCCCTCCTTTTCGTTTTCTTGATTAAAAGAAAAAAAAGCGAATTTCTTTTTTCCTTTCGTCAGACTTGGCAGCGAAGACACTTTTCCTGTACAGGATGTTTGCCCGATGTTTGCAGGTTATGTGCCGCTGTAGATAAGGACTGTGCCCTTGGAAATCTCATTACAATGAAGTGCCAAACTCACTACACCGTATAATTGCAGAAAAGACGTTCGGATCCTGGTGTGCTTTCAAGTTTTGTACATAAGCAGTAGTGACAGAACTGTATTTGTGTGTGTTTTTGTTGTTGTTTTTTTAAAATATCCATTTGGTCCAAGGAAAGTTTGTACTCTTTTTGTAATACTGTGATGGTCTCATGTCTTTGACAAGGTAAACTTTTGTTTGTACCACCTGTGTTCTGCTGAACAGACGAACCACCGAGAACCAAGCTCTCCATCCGCACCTCCATGGAACAGCTCTGGGCCTGTTGACACAGCCACACAATTCACATGAGAACCGATAGCCTGTTATCAATCTGCTGAATTAATGGACTTGTCAGACACCTTTGGGGGTAAAAATAGATTAAATGCCAGCCTTGTACAGGTCTTTTCTATTTTTTTGTTTGTTTATTTTGTTATTTGCGAATTTGTACAAACATATAAATGGTTCTAATTTCCAGATAAATGATTTTTGATGTTATCGTTGGGACTTGAGATCATTTTTGGAATAGATATTGAACTGTAATGTTTTCTTAAAACTAGAGTCTACTTTGTTACACAGTCTGCTTGTAAATTTGTGGAATCCCAGATATTTGAGGCAGCATCCATAATTTTCATTTTGTATTTCTAACTGGATTAGTACTAATTTTATACGTGTTTAACTGGTTTGTACACTTTGGGGATGCTACTTGGTGTTGTTTCTGACTAATCTTAAAATCATTGTAATTAGTACTTGCATACTCAACGTTTCTGGCTCTGTTTTGGCAGGAGAGTGATGTATAGTTACGGACATTTTGTGTTTCATGTTTAGGAGAACTTAATAAGTTTATATGTGTGTGTTTTAAAGAAATTCCAGCTGCTCCTATTATCCCGTGAACTGAGTGCACTGCCGAGCATTGAGTCTTCTAATAGATGCCTCTATGCTAAGTTGTTGCAGTGACTCCTGAGGGGCCTCGTGATGTTTGTAGATCAGAAAGTGAGACCCGAGTCTAAAACCAGGCTCATCTCTCAAACTGGGAGTTTGGATCAACTTAACCTTTCGGAGTTGAGCTTCAACAAATGTTTTCCCTCATATTTCTGTGCTCTTACTTTGGTCTAGTGGAGGTTGATTTGGTAGCTCTCTGCCTTGAGGGATTATGTTCAGACTCACACTTCATCCCTCTCTCCCTTCTGTCCTGTAGATTACGTAGCACACTGTGGAAATTTAGGTGGAAGGAGGAAAATTTAAAATAGGACTTCAGTGATTTTCAGAATGCTTTGTGTCTCCGAGTGCAGATGGCTACCAAATGGACTAGAGCTTGTTAAAAAATTGGGGCAATTAAAGCCAACAAACCAGCTGTAAGTTGTATATTTGAATTTAGTGTAAAAGCTCTTACTGTAAGTTAAGAATTGGAGAATTTCCTTAGCCTTTAGCAACCTAAACTATCATGCTGCATCATTATGTTTTAATATTTTGCAATTACATATAACTGGCAGACCAGGTTAATTGGCTTTGCATCCATCAGTATTTTCAAGTCTTGTGGAATGCCCTAAGTCAGCACAGTAGAAGGAACAGGTGCACAAAAATGTTCCTCCTGCCTTCTTGAGAAGGCTCTGGTTTCTTGCTGTGTACTTAGCCCAGATCACACTTGCTTTGTCTTGCATGTGAATTGCAGATCTGTTGGCTTGGTCTTTCCTACATGTTTAACGAGAACACAAGTGTTCCTGAAAGATTCCCTATAGGAGGCCAGCTCTATTGTAAGCTTCCCACTGTGACTTCTATGGTTTTGAAAATTCATTAAACAGCCACCTGTGCAGCCATCTTCACTGTTGGCCACTCCAAAATATGTCTGGTTTTTGGACACCCTAGTTCCTCTAAGCAGTGCCTTCTGCATACGGAATAGAAGTTGTTGGTGCCAGAGTGCTTGGGTTCTCTACTGCGTCCAGCCTTCTTTCCTCCTCCCGCACCATCACACGGTGAGCCTCAGAGCCCCTGTTTGTTCACTAAAGAGGCAACTCCAGCTGAAATCACACTTCAAATCCGATTACATCCTAGAGTAACTTTTAAAAAGATGTTTCTCCCTCCTGAGTCTGTGTAAATAATTTTTTTTTCCTGAAAATTTTTCTTTGTGTTGAAATTCTAACATGAATCTTGGGTATCTCTCTGGGGTACAGTGAAGTCCAGTGAAAGGCACCTTGTCTATTTTGAAAACAAACATTATGTGACCTCTGGTAATACTTTTTCTGTACGAATACTGACTTTCTTGAGTAATTAGTATATCAGTTATTGTACATGATTGCTTTGTGAAATGTGCAAATGATATCACCTATGCAGCCTTGTTTGATTTTATTTCCTCTGGTTTGTACTGTTATTAAAAGCATATTGTATTATAGAGCTATTCTGATATTTTAAATATAAAGTATTGTTTGCGTAATATAGACGTATGGAATATATTTAGGTAATAGATGCATTACTTGCAAAGTTCCGCTTCGACAAACTGACAAAGTCTAAGTTAATTAGCAAGTGTTGTATCCCAGTGGGCAGTAAATCAGTGGAGCATACTGCGAAGATGAGAAGGACACTTGAAATGGGGAGGGGAAAAAAAGAGTTTTCCAAAGGTATACAATTCGGACTGTTCAACTGCTGGGTATATGTTACCAACACCCCCCTCCCTCCCCCCAGACTTACTTGAAATTCTCACATTCAGCTCTTACGAGTTCTTAATTTATAACTGACTTTTAAATGAGAAGTTTCTCTTGTGGTTTTGGTTTAGGAGTAATCATTCATTAAAAAAAATGCAGTGTGGTTTATGCAAACAAAACAGCCTTGCATTACTCTTGGCCTCCTCTTTGAGGGTGGTGTGCAGCGCCTGGCAGTGTGGCCAGGGGAGTCCTGTCGGACCCGGTCACGCCCTCCCGCATCTCACTACTCGAGTTCAGTGACAGCGCGAGTCCACGTTCCCGTTCCGATACTCTCTGAGAAGTGCCTGATGATGCTGATGTATTTACAGACACAAGAACAATCTTTGCTATTATTGTATAAAGCCATAAATGTACATAAATTCTGTTTAAATGGTTTGGTGTCTTTCTTTCCTAATTGTGCAGAATAAGCTCTTTAGTAGTGGGTTTTTGTTGTTGTTGTTGTTGTGTTTTAATATTTACCTTAAGCCTTGTCAGCCACAGTGCCATGGTTTCTTCAAATCTGGTATTTCCTTTGGGGGGTTGGAGGGGAGCAGTCCCTCTGAGTGAAGTCCCCAGAGCTGGAGAACAAGTAAAATCCCTGATAATGCACAGCTCCGGAGTACTGCATCTTGGGAATGTCGGCCGCGACCTCCTGTGCGGTGATTCCTAGGCATATTAAATCCTGTGCTGGAACAGACCATGCTGAAGGGAAAAACACCTGAAGGGCCAGCGAGGAAGGCACTGAGTACCAGCAGGGGCAGAGGGAGCGGTGGCTTTCCAGGGCCACATGCGTTTCTACCTCACGTACCTCGCGAAGGGGGAGGATTGTGTCCTCCTTTAAGAAGTGCCCACAGATTGGAGGTTTATATATTTCACTTTTTCTTCAGAAAACACCCAAGGAATAAACTACAACTAGATTAATGTGGTTAAAATGCATTTTATAACCAGGAAAAGCCCGGTCTCCTTGCCTCTGACTCATTTACAAGTCAAGTGGATGAGTTAGAGGAGCAAGAAGGAAATAGGTTATTCTAATGTTTATCTGTTTAGACACCAGAAGGTCGGTCCAGCTTTTCAGGGTTGGTTTGTTTCCCCTTCCTTCCAGCAAATCAAACCCTTCCTTTAAAACACATGATAGAGAGCCCAGGGCGTGGAGCAGATGAAGGCATCTACTCCCAGACCCTGGGGCTCACGCACAGATCACTTTGAAATCGGACCTGGCCCAAGTGCAGGAAAAGGCGCTGATTGTGCCGCCAGAACCCAAGCCGGCAAGCTCCTTTCATAGCCTCTGTACACACACAGAATCGTATGTCTGATGTCACGTATTGAGACCAGTTCCTAGGGCTTCACACCACTTGATTAGAGGAAGCAACTCAGCAGGAAGATTTCACAGACAGAACCCTGGGCTGGAGCTCAGTGCTTAACGTAAGTAAAAGGAGAAACTTCCGGAGCGGTACAGAGGCCCCTGCTGTGAGCAGGCCGCCAGCACCAGAATCGGGATGTGTACCTAGCACTGTTTCTTGACCACTGAACCTGCCGCACGGAAGGACTTCGCCTTAGCACTCGTTCCTTCCTGTCTGAGCAGGCCCCGAACGGTGATGTGCTAGTGAAGCGTACTCTGGTTGGTGTGCTTGGGTGGGTGGAGTGCTGCTCTGAGAGATGTATCTCCCTAAGTGGCAGTCTCTGAATTAGACCCCATCGCATACACATTGAACACTTTATCGTCTGTGAGTGCTCATTACAGGCCCACGAACCAGCAGCTGGGTTGGGCCGTGACCTCTAAAACGAGGGTGTAGTCACAGATGTCCGTGTTCCAATTTTGCTGTTTCATTATTGGTGTAAAAATGACACTGGCGATACTTGACGTGCACAGGCTCCAGGATGTTTCCAAGTTCCTTAAACTGGAAGAGGAGAGACGTTTCTGTGGAATGGAAAGGGAGGGAGGTATGTGAGCTGGTGGGTGTGTGAGAAGGCAAGGAGTCCCATTGGTGATCGGTCAGGAAACCAGAAGTGAAATGGGGACAGCTGAGGTGTGAGCTGAAGGTGTCTGGGTCCTTTGGAGGAACCTGCAGAGTGGCACGAACATCCAGAAGTTCAAGAGAACTTTTAGTTACCACAGGCGGCTGGGGGAGGAGGCTTTCCATGCGGACGCCTGGCTTTGGCAGTATGGCTGTGAGAAGGGGAAGCTTCACACTGAGGGAGCATTTGACTGCTACAGGAAGAAGGAAGGAAAGGAGATCGGGGCCAACTTTTCTCAGATTGCCTGGTGGCAGGATACTGTCTGCTCCCCTCCCCCTTCCTCCCAGTCGCCCGTGGACCCAAAAGGCTAAATGAAGTTTCTTGGCATTAGTACCTTTACCATGTTTGTGTCTTCCAAAAGTGCAACAAACTTGCACTGAAACCCCTGGTGGAAAGCAGGGATTCACCTCCTCTAGGAAGAAAGGGCAACTTTGTGAGGGCTGTCACTCATCCTTTTCATCTCGTTCCTTCCATGAGCAACGTTTTAGAATTCCCATAAAACTGAAAAGTTGCAGACGGTAGTCTGGGAGCCATATCGGGTTATTGTACTGCTAAGAGTTTCTGCAAACATTTGTTGGGGTTGTAACCGCAGGGAAATGAACTGCCCCTCAGAGATGACCGAAGCTGAGATGCCTGCTTAGAATCGAGCTCACCATGGCCCGTTTGAAACCTGAGTTTTCTCTCCCTCTGATGCATTGGGATAGATGAGGTCCAGCCTGCCCTTCAGTGCTTGGTTACAGAACAGGAGCAGAGGTGCCCGTTGCTTCCTTTGGTCTGGTTTCAGGACACTTGGTAAGCTTGCAGAGTGTGATCAGCTCTGATGCTTGGGCAGCGATTGGCCTGCAGATAAGGAAAGTTGAGGATACCTTCTACCACCTGCCTCCCAGGTTTGATGCAAGGATTAGAGGATGAGGTAATGTCTGCACATGGCTTCCTGTGTCCGGGAGAAAGACCTGGTACATGTGAGTTGGTGTCAGTGTAGGTAATAGTAGGCTTTGGTGATTTGTTTCCTTCATGGGGCTTCTGGACAGTCAGCGTTTCCTGCAGGATGAGTGGGAGAGCCACTGGGTTCATTTCCATCCTCTCTCTGCGTTTGCATTTGCACTGCTCCATCTCTTAAGCAGGGGAGCGTGGACAGTTGGCCAGACCCGTGCTTTTTCTTTTCTCGATAACTCTAGAAGTGCTCAGTAAACGGTAAATTACAAACCTATAATGTGGCCAATACAAACTAGCTGTGATCATGTTTTCCCCAGGGGCTTCCATGGACCCATACTAAGAAAATTTAGAGACATTTTAGGCAGCTTGACCTTGACCTCACCCTGGTCATGTTCTCCCAGTAGACCGTGGAGGCCGCCAATGCCAAGTGCCCCTTTTAGGCCATCCTTCTGTGTGCTAGGGAGAGGGGCAGAGAGGAAAAGCCTGATGTCAAGGGGACCACTGTGATGTGCTGGAGCCTGACCTTTGGTTCGCGAGAATTGATGGTTAAATTTGCCGGAACTTTGAGAGCCAATTTTAAATACCACCATTATTCACAAACAAATGAGATAAACTTACTATTAATTAATTCACATAGAGAAAAAGGTAGTAAATGCTCAGAACTCATCACTAACGACTTTTGCCTACTGTACTACATTGTGCTCTCGTCTGCCCTTGAGGTATTTATGTTGCTTCTGTTTGCCTGGTGGGATTATTGTCTCATGGCATGCCCCCGCTCTACCGAAGCCGAACACGGTTTCAGTTTAACGAATATAACTTGAATGAGGGTGAAAGATAGGTTAACAGTAAGTCATGTCACTTAAATTTCCTGAGAAAATAAATTTATTGAGAAAAGAGTCTATTGGGATGGAAGTCCAGTCATCAAATTCTGGCTCCAGGATACGTGGATACGTTGCCTCCAGATAAAAGAGTCTGGCAAAAGCCTATGAAAGCATTTTGCGAGAATCAATTGGCCTGATAGGATTTACAGTAGAGAGTATGGTATATTTTATTATTTGTAAATTGAATGTTACACCTCCTTCATGGCAGTAAATTCATGATAAACTTCTCTCTATCCAGGCATATATTAACTTCTCCAAAGAGCAGGTTAAATATTGACCAGCACACCACTGACAGCACAATAAAGGCACCAGAGGACCGGAGGTTTGGGTGGCCTAGAACAAACCGGTAGAATGGGAATAGGGGAGACGGAGAACAGGAAGTTGTGGTGAGGCCCAGGGTGTGGTCAGCCCAGTGGATGACTGAGTAGCAGTGAGGTACCGGCCCCATCGGGGGGAAGAGGTCTGGGGAGATAAGGCCTGATGGTGCGTGGGGCATGCACATTAGACTCAGAGCCAACGAAAGGGACAGAGCGGGGCTTGGGTGCAGAGGAAGTCTCAAATTCCGGTGCCAAAGCATTTAACTTGGGGGAGAAAATGGGAGGCACGTAACAGCTGCATCGGTGGCTGGGAAGGTACACAGTAGAGTGGCTGGATGCCCTGCGTATCAACAGAGGGTTTTTAAACCTGGAAGGAAAAGATTTTGGAGCTGGAGATGGAATGCAGAAGGCTTCTAATTCTGCTTTTGAGACCCCTCAAGGGTTGTCACCCAGGGGTCTACTTACTGGAGTGAGTGGGGGGAAATCAGTGGCCCGAGTGAAGACCCCATCACCATGCCTGGCACACAGGAAGAGCTCATGAAATTGGAGTCACCAAACATTCTGGTTTGCGCAAGACAGGCTTGGGCAACTTGTGCCCAGAGTAATTGTTAATGTTGCCCTTATCACTCTGAAGGGTTCAGGTTTGGGCGGTTAATTATATGTTCGCTCCATTAGTGAATAACTGCTGTTCAGTTTTTACTTCCTGGAGCCCTCACTTCACAGTGGTTGTACGAAGAGACCCCTGTGGGTGAGAGCCCCCAGGCCCCTGCCCCCGGAAAAAGCTTCCTTGGGCGGAAAGGGCCTAATTTGATCTCAGGCATATAAGGTCCTTCCCAGCCTTCCTTTCCTTCTCCTGCCTCTCTCCATCAGCCTTTTCACCTGCTGGAAACTTTCTTTATCGAGAATGTCTTTTTCCTTTCCTTATCAACCAAGGTACAGCTCAAAGCTTTCTCTTCCCTCCCCTTCAAGCCCACCCCCCAGCCTTTCCTATCAGCGGAGTGACTTGAACAGGTGGGTTCAGGGCTGAGTTTCAGGGCTCCTTTTCCCAATACACACGCATGGCTATGTTGAGCTCTCGCTAACAAATAATCATCCCCAGTAGTCGTCCCGAGGCAGGCCTGTAGCCGTCCTCCCGACAAGTTCAGCGCCAGGCTGGACTGACTTGGGCCATCACCAAGCTCCCGGTGAGCCTAAAGCAACTGGCCTGCACACTTGACCACTGGACACGGCCAAAGGCATTCTTTCGCGAGCCAGTGTGCGTCTGCCAACATTCCAACAAATTAGAAGCAGACCAAGAAGCCCAAGGTATTTTGACAAGTCTGGAGCTGCTATTTGCTTCCTTCAAGGGAGGCTCAGAGGCGAGAGGGGATATGATCACTGATGAAATACCTACAAGAGATCATCGGTTTTCCTTCCAGCCAGTGGTCCCCACAGTCATAGGACCCTGCCTCTCCATATAGCCTTCCTCTGGGCTCAGGGGACAGACCCGGTTCCTTTGGTTTACCCACCCCCTCCCAAACTGCCCATTGAGAACGTAATGCCCGTTCATCTCACCCCCGGGAAGAGTTACATGTCTGTAGAAACAAGTTGTGCCCGTCCTAATAGATTCTCTCAGTTTAAAAACAAGATGGGGGGGGGGGGTCCCCGGGCAGGGGAAGACCAACTGTTCACCCTTAGTTGCTGATTTGTTTTCACAGAACCTCACCTGAAAAAGACATAAACACTGTCGTTTGTAATTTTTGCCTTAAGTGCTGTGTCATTGGGTTGCCTGTACTTCTCCCCTACCAAATGCAATTGGATAAAACATGTGGATTTTGCATTCTGATTTTTAAGACTCTCACTTTGAAGTTAATTGGAAGTATTCAGATATTTTTCAAATAAAATGTTTGGAAAGAACGGTACTTTTCTCCCTTACAAGACAAAAAGTTTTTCCTACTTCAGTTCACCACACCTACCGAAACAATGCCTTGGTAGAAGGGAGACATTTCCTGAAGTCAGGCAATTTTGTTTAGAAATCCTTGTGAAGTTGTGCTAAAACGTACCCTGAATAGAAAATGTCATTTATTCCTGTTAATGTATCCTCGTAAATGTAAATGCACCATACTTTAAATTAATGTTATCTGTAAGGTTCTATTTCCCTTCTGAGTTCTTTTTTTCTGTCTTAAATAATTGATATTCCATTAAAAGCATGAATAATTTTCAAAACCCTGAGTAGGACAGGCTGGAAGCATTTAACAGCTGTATGGAATCTCATGTAACCATCATGTGCCTTTCTTTTTTTTTTTTTTTGGAAACAATAATTGTCCTTGTCTTTTGTAAGAAAATCACATGATTAAAAAATAGATGACTAGCAATAATTCTGCTGTCACTCGGTTACTGGCAAGAGGAGGGATAGGGAGGAAGACATAAGAAAAATGCATTCTTGGATCCTGTAGCCACACCAATCTGCAAACCTTCCTGGAGTAAATAATTTCCTTTGTCATTTCTGGGTAACTAAAAAAAGGCTTCGGAATGTTTCCAGGACTGGGCATTCTGTTGTGTAATACTTCTGGAGTCTGAGTTACCTTCCTTTGCTGAAAGAGTTGGCTCAGCACCCAGCCATCTCCCCCCTCCTGGATCTGAGTGTCGGAGAAACCGATACGAATTGAGTGAATGAAAATTCAGCCTTTATTACGGACAATAATACTCCCTCTGGGATTAGAATTCCTTACTATATTTGACAGCAAAAAGAAGTTTGGATCAGCCATGGGTCCCAAAGGTGCTGATTGATCTAAACGTCTAGAAATGAAGCTTGCCTTTGTCTTAATTGTCCTGCTTGGAAAGAGAGCTGTAGGTGTGCCACTGCAGGGTGAGCCTGCCAATGTGGGTGACAGGGGAGGTCCTCTGTCATCTTTGAGATTCCAGAGACTAAAAGTCCCAAACATGAAATGTTTGAACGCAGCAGCACTAGTCATTGACCTGCACAAGGGAAGGGTTGGAATTGAGTATTTCTTGGCCAAATGAGCCAGTGTGGGTTTTTTTTTTTTCTTTCCAGGCCATTTCTAAGACTTGTGGAAGAAAAAGTATAATTAAGAAAAGTGGATGGGTTATTAGGAGAGGCTTTCTATTCAGAAGGTTTTGTGAGCCGAGTAGCACTCAGCATTTGTAATACCTTCCATCAGAGGATCCCAGGCATCTGCCCATGTAAGTTCCTCTACTTCCCTTGGAATTAACAAGAGCAGAGGGGTGCCTGGCCGGCTCACTCAGTGGAGTGTGCTACTTTTGATCTCGAGGTTGTCAGTTCGAGCCCCGCATTGGCTGTAGAGATTTTTAAAAATAAAAATGGGGTACCTGGGTGGCTCTGTCGGGTAGGCCTCCGACTTCAGCTCAGGTCAGGATCTCATGGTTTGTGGGTTTGAGCCCCGCATCAGGACCTGTACTGACAGCGTAGAGCCTGCTTGGGATCCTCTGTCTCCCTCTCTCTGCTCCCCCCAAACAAACAAACAAACAAACAAACAAACTTAAAGAGAAATAAAAACAATAAAGATAATCCAAAAAGTTTTTTTAAAAGCAGAGCAAACCCACTCTATATGGAGCCTAAACTAGGGGCAAATGTCCCCCAGGTGGGGGAGTTTTATTGGTGGAGACCCTGAGGAAACCTGCTGACGTGAGACACAGTGTTACTGAGAAGGGGAGCTACTAACTGTGGGCAGCAGAATTATTTGGAAAGATTTAGGAAGCGCCACTTCTGGGGCTCTCCTTCCCAGAACCGTGGGCTCAGAATCTGCAGCAGAGGGTGTGGTGGCTGAGAAATCCGCATTTTAACTATTCCAGGTGATGTTTATGAACAGGGATATTTGGGAACCACCACCAGTCTATGAAGTTGTTGTAACGTTTGCTGGTATTCATTCATCCTCCGTCCAATAAAATTATCGGACGTCCTGTGTCTCAGACCTTTGGTAGAGGGCTAGGGAAGCTCTGTGTGGTGAACGGGTGAATGTGACAGGGACAGACCCGTCAGCCACCATCATGAGGCTCGAAGTCTCCTACTGTCTGCAGCTGTGGAACGAGGTTGACTTTACCAGAAAGATGTCATGACGTATTCTTTAAAAATAAGCTACTTGGATCAGATAAATACTGGGCCTGATGACAGACCCTGAAACTAAAATGTCCGTCATCCATCAAAGGCTTGTTATCTGCCTAACCTGCGGCGAGTGCTGGGTCATTGCGTCGACCAGACTGGCCCTTGTTCTCAAGGTGCTTCCGAGTTCAAGGCCTGTTTTCCGCTTCTCACCGGCACGAGGCTCAATCCCTGAATAACGCTGTAGAATGGCTTTCAAGCAGCCTGAGCCCAGCGGCAGATCTGGAGACACAGCTGATTTGATCCAGAGTGACCACATGGGTGAGCTCATTGCTTCCAGGTCTTGAGGAAAATAACCTAGTCCCTGAAGGATCCCTTTTCCATTGGAAATGAGGCTTAAAAAAAATAGAGCTGTAGGAGAGAAACAGCTCATCATGTAAAATCTCTGAAGGAATGTAAGCTGGACCCAGTTGTTCTGGCTAAGATGAGCTTACCATACGGATGTCTGTGGCCCAGGCTGGGCAAGCACCTCCTTGCTCCTGGGCAGAGCCTGCTGCAGCTCTGGGTAGGGGCCTGTCTTCCAGAGACTTGGTGAGGAGCAAAGGCCACGGTGTAAGCGCCCTGGGGTAGCCTCAGACGCCCCATCATGAGAATGCACTGATGCTTCTTTTGGGTGGTGTCCTCAGGCTGAGCTCTGTTCCACACAAGGGAACATTCCCGATCACTGGAAGTCGCCGCCCCTATGGCTGCCTGGACTTTTTCTAGTTTGTTTGAAGTGTCCCCAAAAGTAGGACATAAATCTCTTGTTGCAAAAAAACCTTATCCAGTTCCATGTGACCTTTTCTGATGAGGCAGTGTCATCATAAGCAATATCTGATTGAGCCAAGTTGGTGTTCAGAGATGTCCTCAGGGCTGTTCACACAGATACTGGTTTTGGGCCCTCCCTCCCTTCACCTCTCTTTCCCTCTGTCCCTGACTCCCCCTGTTCTTTAGAATGGAACATTTCCAACGTAAACAAAAGTAGGGAGAATAAAAAATACAATGGCCCTCCATGTGCTCTCACCTGGGTTGAGCAATTATCAACTCCTGGCCAAACTTGTGTTCTATATACTCGTCCTTAATAACACTGGATTATTTTGAAGAAAACTCCATATAGCACATAATTTCCCCTGTTTAAAGGGTATACCTATATAATTCTATAGAGAAGAATTCTTTTACGTTTTAAAGTATTTTTATTGACCTGTAACTTACATACATTCAGATCCTCAGAACTAAAGTGTACCACTCAGTGTGACAACTTCATATCAAGGTACCTCACGTTTTTATCATCCCACGCCTTTGTTTGCCTTCTCAGTCGGTTCCCTGCACTGAGAAGCAACCATTGATCTGGTTTTTATTGCTACTGGTTATTTTTGCCCATTTGAGAGTTTCATATAAATGAGATTATACTTCTGTACTTTGTAGTTCCTGGCTTAGTTCACTTAGTGTACTAATTTTGAGATTCATCCGTGCCATTCAATCAGTAGTTTGGTCCTTTTTAATTTTGAGTCATGTTCCATTGTATAGATATGCTAATTGGTCGATACATTCTTCTGTTGATGGACACCTATGCTGTCTTCAGTTTTTGACTAGCATGAGTAAAGCTGCATCTGTAGACATATATTTTTATGTCACTTGAGTAAATACCTAGGACTGGGATTGCAGGGTCATAGGTATGTTTACCTTTTTAAGAAGATGCTAATGGCTTTCCAAAGTGGGTGTCCCATTTTACACTTCCGCCAGTGATGTCTGAGAGTTCTGATTGTTCCACATCCTACCCCAAAGTTAGTATTTTTCGTCTTTCTAATTTTTTCTTAAAGATTTTGAAATTTATTTTTGAGAGAAAGAGCACAAGTGGGGGAGGGGCAGAGAGAGAGGGAGACAGAGAATCCCAAGCCGACTCTGTGCTGACAGCAGTGAGCCCAATGTGGGGCTCTAGCTCACGAACCCTGAGGCCATGACCTGAGCCAAAGTTGGACACTCAACCAACTGAGCCACCCAGGCGCTCCTCATCTTTTTAATTTTAACCATTCTGTTCCTTATAGTATAGAGGTATCTCATTATGATTTGAATTTGCATTTCTCTGATGATTAATGATGGTGAACCCTTTTCCATGTGCTTACTGGCCATTTGTACATCTTCTTTTGTGAATTGTCTATTCAAATAATTTACTCATTTTTTTGGATTGGGTTGTTTGTCTTTTTTTATTGAGTTGCAGGAAGTCTTTATATATTATAGATTGTGGATACAAAATATAGGTGTTGTTCTATTTGTCTATATATCATCTACATTTCTATTTTACCAGATATCGGTGTGGCACATATTTTCTCCCAATCTGCTACTTATATTCTTGATAGGGTCTTTTGAGAAATAGTACTTCTAAGTTCAGTTTATTAATTTCTTTCCTTTATGGTTTGTGCCTCTGTGTCTTTAACAAGAAATCTTTACCCGCCCCTGTATATTCTTATGTTTTCATCTAATAATAATTTTATTCTTTATCTATAGGATCAAGAGCTTAAACAACTACAACAAAATCATAATTGCAAGACCATTATCACACATAAAGAATAAAACAATCATCATATTATTAGGGACCAGTCAGCACAATATTAAAATTTTCTCAAGTATTTTCTAACTTCTTATAGTTTTTTAATTCAAATTAGAATCCAAATAATTTTCACATATTGCTATTTTGCTATGCCTCTAAGAGTCTCTCTTAATCTATGTATCTTGCCTCCACCCCCCCCTCCCCGCCCTTTTTTTCACTCTGTTGAAGAGACCAGGTCATTTGACTTATAGAATATCCAAGTTTGGATTTGGCAGGTTGCATCTTCAGAGGATCTTTTGGTATATTTCTCATCCCTTGTATATCCTGAAAAGTAGTAGTTAGATGAAGAGCTGTGATCCTGTTTGGGTTCATTTTTTGTAAAGAGCCCATCATAGTCTTCTGTGAATATATAGGGTGGGAAGTACATGATGTTTGTTGTGTCTCTTCTATATGATGTTAGCAGACACTGATGATTATTGTCATCATGTTTATTTCACTAGGGTTATAAAATAGTGCAATTGTATCATCTTCTTTAAATACATTAGTTGAAAACTATGAAGAGACCAGCTATGAAGAGAAACAACTATGTGGGTGCCTGACGGACTTTACCTTGAACAATCCCAGGGGTGCCTATGATTTTAGCAGCTCACTAACCTACTTTGTATCACCTGTTTTCAGTTTTTCCCACAGCATTAGACTGAAGTTGTTGCTTTTTTAGAAAAAATTCTAACGTTTATTTTTTTTTTTCAAGAGAGAGAAAGAGTGCAAGCAGGGGAAGGCAGAGAGGGAGACACAGAATCTGAATCAGGCTCCAGGCTCTGAGTTGTTAGCATAGAGCCCTACATGGGGTTTCAGCCCATGAACTGAGAGATCATGACCTGAACTGAAGTCGGACACTTGACCGACTGAGCCACCCAAGTGCCCCTGAAGTTCTTGCTTATTAATATTTACAGCAATCAGCAGTAATAATCACTCTCTGCCGAGCACTTTCTGTGACAGGTTCTAACTTAAGTACTCCGTGTATGTCATTCATCAGATATTCCAATGTAGAAATGATTACTCATAGATCCTCCTAGCTTCTACCATAAAATAATAGATTTGTCTAATGATCTCTGATCTTCTGTGTGGGTTTCTTATAGGCCAATGCTTTCACTATGGATATGTGGAAGGCTTTCCTCTTCCTTTAAGTTTTTAGGTTTGAAAAGATCAATACCATGAGATGCCTTCCCCAGTGTGGAAAAAATAAAAACTCAGGATAAACACTCCTATAATAGGATGTTGACTATTCCTATTAAAGGTGAAAGAGAAGAACTCTGGCTCCAGCATGAATAATCCCAACTCTGGGCTGCATACTGACTCAAGCCAGAAATTGAACTCAATCATTTACAAAGTTTCCATTTCCTCCTTGGTAGAATGGGAAAAATAATACTGGATTATGACTTGTTGCCAAAGAGGTGTTTCCCACTTCGGACCAAATGGAGACAGCTTGGGTAGATGGCGGGGTTTGTAGCTGTGTCCAAATAAACATAGAAGAGCAACATCCCAGAGAACACGCCCTCACTGGTGAGAGTCCCCATTTTTCCTTCTTCATACCTTTGTGTCTTTCAAAAGGAAATGACCTAAGGGACTAGATGTCTGAAGGAAATTATTAAACAAAATACTTAAAATTGACTGACTTGAAAGAAGCAAGTGTTTAAGATTTGAAAGACTAACAGCTCATGCTCCATAGCAGTCCCTTTTGCAGGGACACACACCATTCAGCTGGTTCCTAGGCAAGGGTTTGTGCTTTGATTGGAGGAGGGGGTTGGTCTTCATGTGTTAGGGCTGCTTGTGCCTCCTTCTGTTTCCTAACCCTTGAAGCCCTTCCATAAATGTGTCTGACACACACCCAGTGATGTCTATCCCTTCACACAATAACTCAGTTATAAAACAATCTATTTTTCCTCAAAACCTCACCAGGGATTGCTGTGGGCTTTCCTGAAGATACACATATATTTAATAAAAGTTTACAGTCCCCATCATTTTAAGCTAGGGATTCTGTTTTCCATAGAAGGATTATTCATCCTGGTTTTCTCAGTATTGTCTCAACATATACTTGTGGCCCTAGGGTAGTTACTAACAGTATCCTCTTTGACTTTCAAACGTGCCCCGGTTTAGATGTGTTGTGTGGTCACCTTTCTTATACACGATAGTTCAGCCATTAATTTTCTTAAGGCTCAGGTATGAAGCGGCGGTGGATGTGAGCTGAAGACCTCTTGGCTCCTCCTGGATAAAAGAGTCACTGGCGTTTCATGACCGTTCCCCTCTGATAAAGTCAAGAAGATTGAGAGTGCCCCCCTATTCTTTCCCAGCCTTGCTCCTGTTGATAACTGTTCTTCTTCTGAAGCCATTCCAAGTCTGCTAATGTGCAGTTCATTCCAAGGCAGCTTCCCAAATGCGTAGCAGCTGACATGTTTCACATTAGCCTTCTTACACGGATCTGAGCTGCAGTCTTGCCATATGAGGCCAGGTGCTCTCTGGGTGTCATGCTCCAGAAGTTTTTGTCCGGTAATGACGACTGATCTTAAGAGTGTGTGAGAAAAATATTAAGAGGATGCTGTTTGCTTCAGACAGCTGTCTCAGTGTATGATAATAGGCCAGCACCGTCCAGGCCAGAGGAGAGACAGGGAAACTCAGCTTGATCTGAAACACAAACATACAAATCAAAACGTAATTAGCCTGAGTCGAAAGTGGCAACTGGACATAGCTCAAATGACCAAATATTTTGCCTAATAGTGGCTCTAGACTCACAGAAGGATATGCAGATTAAAGTTGAGTTCCTAGGGGTGCTTGGGTAGCTTAGTTGTTTAAGCCCCCGACTTTGACTCAGGTCATGATTCTTGGTCTGTGGGTTCGAGACCTACGTCGGGCTCTGTACTGACAGCTCAGAGCCTAGAGCATGCCTCAGATTTCGTGTCTCCCTCTCTCTCTGCCCCTCACACTCTGTGTCTCAAAAATGAATAAACATTAAAAAAAATTAAAGTTGAGTTCCTTAGTGAGTTCAACTTAACTACCTCTTTGGGATATACACAGAAATCATTCATGAATTACATACACACTGGTCATTATTTTTTTTAAAGCTTATTTATTTTTTATTGAGAAAGAGAGCACAAGCTAGGGAGAGACACAGAGGGAGACATACACACAGAATCCGAAGCAGGCTCCAGGTTCTGATCTGTCAGCACAGAGTGTAATGCGGGGCTTGAACACACATACCGTCAGATCATGGCCTGAGCTGAAGTTAGACACTTAACTGACTGAGCCACCCAGGTGTCCCATGGCCATTATTCATTCATGGTTTCTTCTAACAATGTAACAATCCAGATCATATATCTGAAAACATTTTAAAAATGAAAATGTGTATAAGTATTAAGTAGTTTTATTGCTAATCTACTATATTCATGACATTGTGTTGAAGGCTGTGGGAACAAAAAAATCAGTAAGACATGATTCCTGTCTCCAAAAGCTTATAATTTAGTAAAGCAAATCAGTGCAACACAAATGCTGAAGCTAGAACAATTTGAGCAACAAAATAATGGTAGTATTTATATTTACTATCATTTGTATAATTTAATATAATTTCTATATAATACATTATACATAACATATACTGATAGAAAAGCATAATTATATATTCTGTGATATAACATATAGTATAATTATTTCAATATTAGTTTTTTTTAAAGAATTTTTTTAAATGTTTATTCATTTTTTTGAGAGAGAGAGAGAGACAGAGCATGAATGTGGGAGGGACAGAGATAGAGGGAGACACAGAATATGAAACAGGCTCCAGGCTCTGAGCTGTCAGCACAGAGCCTGATGTGGGACTCGAACTCATGGACTGCGAGATCATGACCTGAGCCGAAGTCGGATACTTAACGGACTGAGCCACCCAGGGGCCCAATATTAGTTTTATCTATTTATTTTTAAATGCTTATTTACTTTGTGTGTGTTAGAGAGAGAGAGGGTGGGGACCAAGCAGGAGAGGGGCAGAGAGAGAGAGAGGGAAGATCCCAAGCAGGCTCCGTGATGTCAGTGTAGAGCTTGATGTGGGGCTCGAACTCATGAGCTGTGAGATCATGACCTGAGCAGAAATCAAGAGTCAGATGCTTAACCTACTGGGCTATCCAGGTACCCCTCGTATTAATTTTTAAATAAAGTAAATATTCTGAGAAGTATAAATGACTGAAATAAATAAATATGAGAGGAGGAGAGACAGGTTTTCTTTACAGAAAAGTTCTAATGAATAAATATAGAAGAAATAAGGGAAGTGAAGGTCACCATTAGAATATCAAAGTAATAACTGCTGCACGAAGATCCACTGATGAATGGTAAATCAGAGGGCAAAAGTTTAAGGAGAAGCAATATCTGCAAAGCCACAAAGTATCTCCCCCAAATGTTTTCTAACTGTAGAGGGGGAACATAATGAGATTATAGTGGAGAATCCTGGCTGATGTCACCTTAGCCGAGAGATCAAGGTTAACATCAACAGTAATAAAGACCCATGGACGTCATGCATTTGCTGACATGGTGTCCTGAGAAGGGCACATCCTGTCTGTGGTGTTCTTGCTGAGAATGAGCGACCTCAGTCCTGTGGTGAGAAGACGTCAGGCCAACCCAAGTGAAGAGACATTTTGTAGAGTACTTGACCAGTATGACTCCCAGAGTATCGGCTTACATCACAGATCAGAGGGGAATATGGAGACTTTATGAGTAAAGGCAGTGGAGGACCCTGGATTGAGTCTCATAATAGAAAAAAGGGACATTGGTGGAAAAACCCACTGGAACTAAAGCCTGTAGGTAAGGACGAGTGCTGTACCGGTGTTAACTTCCTGCTTTTGACTACTGTACAGTAGCTACATAAGGCGTTAACGTTGGGGGAAGTTAGATGGGGTGTGTTAAAAAACTCTTCATGTTACTATTACAGCTCTTCTGTATGCCTGAAATTATCTCCAAAAAGAAAGATTTAGAAAGTATATGTGCGCAGTAGCTAAGGGTCAACAGTAAGTGCCATAAGTGTGAAAGTCAAGGTGATGCCTGCTGTATTCCCCCTGGGGTGCCGGGATGGGATGAACCACCCCTGGGGTGTGACGTGTACACTTGGACTGGAGGCTGAGGATGGGGAATGAGGGGGGCCTTCTCAGGCAGGGGAGTGTTCGGCTGGGCCACAAAGCCGGGGGCGGGGTGGGGGGGGGAGAATTGTGATATGCAGGTTTGGACAGGGTAGGTGAGGCTTTTAAGGTGGATGGTCTTTAAAGGTCTGGACCAAAGCACAACAGCAGGAAGGGGCAGGAAAGGAGTGAGCAGGAAGGTGGGGTTGAACCTCAGCAGCCTCAAAGAGGGATGGCAGAGAAAGAGAGAGAGAGGCAGAGAGAGAATCGCAAGCAGGCTCTGCGCACAGACCGCGAGATCATGACCTGAGCTGAAATCAAAAGTCAAGGCCCAACCGACAGAGGCACCCAGGCTCCCCAACACCTAGTGTCTTTCAGAGGCGTCTGTGGAGGTTGAGGCCTCGGTGACCAGCGAGTGCAGAGATGCAGGGGAGGGCTCCCCTCCCACAGGGCACTCACCCTGTGAACACTGTGGTCACAGGGCTGTGGCGTGGCTGGGTGTGTCCTGCGGTTCAGGAAGAGCCCCGCTGTTGAGCGCAACCTCGCCTGCTCAGGATGAAAACACGCTGCTTGTCAGACTCTTCCACCTTCTGGGATCCGGCTTACTGGTGTGACAGGGTCACTGGGCCCCGGGTGCCAGGGAAGCTCCTGTGGGTTCACGGACCGTCTGGAGTGTCCCGCAGGGTTGTGTGGTGCTTGGCCCAATTCCTGTCACCCCCGGTGGAAATGCTGTCTCTGTACCTTCCCCCAGGTGGTCTGTAAAGTTGGGATCTGGGCATGAATGTCCTTTAAAGAAATGTGCACGGTTCTTATGTCATGGCTAGACAGCCCCCACTGGGCCTATTTGCTGTCTCTTTCCCTTTGCTCCCAAGTGGCGTCAGGACATTTGGGGAACTTCTGACTCATCTCAGCAAGTGACTGCAGCCTTTCTGTTGAGAGGCTCTGTCCCAAGGTAAGAGGCAAGTGCAGTCCAGGAAGGTTCCTGCCGTCCCACGGCTCCTTGGGATGACAAGTCCAAATGGGACCGAACGGCGAGGCGTGATGAAAAGCAGCACGTGATCTGGGGAGCAGGGCAGTGCTGGGGGGCCATTTGGCTCTGCTTACGTTTGAATGTCTGACGGGGGCTGTAAAGTGTAGCGGCTGTGATGTGTATCAAGCACGGCAGGACTTCTGGACCCGGAGTCTAGAGACCACAACAGCTTTAAAGATGTCAAGCAATGAGCCATCACTTACTCAGAAAGGTAAACTCTCATCTCTGCATATTCAGTTCCGGAAACTCTGCTAAGAGAGAGCAGCCCTTCCATTCATGGATTTTCTGAAGAAATGCACTTTCCGTGTGTTGCCGTGTTTTTCCTCCCAGGCGTTGATCCCTAGATGCCAAATGAATTTCCCCTTGACCTCCGGGGGGCAAGGGGACTAATGTTTTCACTTGGGTCCCACTGTGCACAGTCCAGCTGGGTCCTGTGTGGAGAAAGTGAGAGCAGGGGAGGTTAGCTGGGCCCTGCCGCCCTTTCCTCTGTGTAACCGGGATGGGCGTCCACGAGATGAGCGGACACCTACGAAATCGTGTCCCAGAGGCAGGCAGTGTCCGGGCCTCTCTGGGTCCAGGGCGGGGCGCCGAGGGAGAGGGGAGAAAGAGCGGTTCGAGGCTTGGGAGCTGCTCTCAGTGTCGGTGCCAACTCCTGGCTCTGTCGCCTAAGTGTTATGTAACCTCGGGCAGCGCCTGCACCGAGCTGAGCTCTTCTTTCCTCCCTGGCAGAATAGGAAAATACTGAATGCCTTCTTTGGAGGATTGTCGCGAGGCTTAAAGCCCACCGTGCCTGCAAGCCCCCTGCCCCGTGCCGGGCACAGCAGACGGCCTCCTACCTCCTGCCATTCCTCCTGTGCGCTTCCCTTCCACCTTCTCATTGAGGTGGTTGCTCATCTGCAAAGGGGGAGGCCGAGGAGGCAGAGACAGGGCTGTGTGACTCCCCAGCCAGCGCACCCTCTCTCCATCGCTAGGTCCCCTCCGAAGCCCGACGGGGCAAGGCGGTGTGTGCTCCGACAGACTGCGGCAGACTTTTGAAGCCCTTTTAAACAGCTTTGCCCTTGCAGAATCATCGCTGGAAAAATCTGTTCATCAGACATGTGCTCTGCCAGGTCATCCAGCAGCCCAAGTGCTTTATTTTCAAAAAAATTTTTTTTTCTGCCAGTGAGACCGGCTGCAAGGTCCACCTCCAGTTCAATCCCCCATGAGTCTCTGCGTCAGGAACAATCATGGTGACTGGTTTTGGTTAAAATGTCTTCCGTGCCAGGCACAGTGCTAAAAGTGTTGCCTGCATTATCTCAATTAACTCCTGCATTGATCCAGAGAGGAAGGTGTTTTTAATTTCTATTTCCCTGATGAGGAGTGTGAGGATCAGTATAGGTTAAGAATTGACTCCAGCTTGTTTGAACAGAGCCAGTTTAACTACGAAGTCCATGTTCTTTAACCACTCTACTGTGTTGCCTACCTTAGACGAATCCAGAGGAAACATTAGAGGTTTTCCTAAGCCTAGTGTCAAGGGCAAGTGACTGGGTGCTCAGATACGGAAAAGCACATGATGCACCTAACAGGTGTAATCCAACGCGGGCCATGCTTTATGTAGCTGCTGGCAGGGGAAGACGACTTAACATGCAAACAGTGTTATACATAGAACAGCATCGCCTAACGTATTTCCTGCACTGATGATTCTGGAACAGAGGATTCAGGATTCAGGTAAAAAAGGGAGTTGGAATGGAACTAACTATAAACCAATATGCAGCCATTGTGCAGAGGTATGGTGAGAGCTTTGGACTCGGCTGGGCTAGTTGACCAAATTTTGCAGGGAAAGATCACCTCTACTCTGAACCTTCATACTGTAATGTTACTTGTAGGTGTGTACGCTCTGACTTTCCTGAAACAATATAAAACATTTACATTAAGAAGAAGGCATTTATTGGGACTGAGGATCTCACTTCACCAGCTAGGCTATAGTAAATGATAGGACATCTGTGCACGGGGAGGTACGTAAACCGCGACTAAAACATGATCACATCATTGTTTAGCAGTTCAGCTCTCATTGTGGGGTCAAACCCATCTATCGGTGGTTGCTTACCATTTTCGTGGCCACATCTCTGGGGTGGGAGGCAGCAGCCCCAAACTTTATACAGTTTTGAAGACATGGGACCTCAGTTATGGTAGACATGATTTATAGTATTATTATTCGTATGCCATCACTTGCCACAAGGCATTTGCATTAATACCAAAGGTGGAAAGATAAGAAGGAAATAATTAGAGGAGAGAGAATGGATTCATTAAAAGCCTCTCTTTCTCACTGTTTGGTTTTGTTTGTCAAATCATCCGCTTATACCTCACTCTTTTTATCATACAACATTTCTACCAGGCACAAATGTAGACTAGTATAATGCTCCCCCCCACCACTGTGCGTATACCCAGCTTTATAACAGCCGTCATTCACACCACACCAGAGTATTCTGAAGCGCATGTTTCCAATTATATGTAAATACTTCAGTATTAATCTCTAAAAGATGAGGACCCTTTTTAAAAAAAACTGCAATTTGATTATCATTCCTTAAAAAATCACCAGTGATTGTTTATTATCTATTCCTGTTCTTATTTCCCTGACCCTCTGACACACTTTTTTTCACTTTCGTTGAGCTATAATTTACAAGCTATAAAGTTCCCCCATTGTAAAGATGCAGTTTGATTTTTAGTAAATTTAGACAGTTGTGCAAACATCTGCATGGTCCAGTCTTAAAACACACATTTTTAAAAAATGTTTTATTTATATTTGAGATAGAGATAGAGACAGCGTGAGCAGGTGAGAGTCAGAGAGAGAGGGAGACACAGAATGGAGACGGCCTCCAGGTTCTGAGATAGTTGTTGGCACAGAGCCCGATGCAGGGCTTGAACCCACGAACTGTGAGATCATGACCTGAGCCAAAGTCAGACGCTTAGCCGACTGAGCCACCCAGGCACCCCAACACTTACACATTTTTGATGGTTTGTTTAAACCAGAATTTTATTAGGGCTTGTGTGTTGTGATTGGTTGATATGTTCTAAGTCTCTTTTAATATACAGGTTTGCCCTTTATACCAATTTTTCTTGCTTTTTAAAAAAATTTTTTGAATGTTTTACTTATTTTTGAGAGAGATAGAGACAGCATGAGCAGAGGAGGGTCAGAGAGAGAGGGAGACACAGAATCTGAAGCAGGCTCCAGGTTCTGAGCTAGCTGTCAGCACAGAACCTGACATGGGGCTTGAACCCATGAACCTTGAGATCACGACCTGAACTGAAGTCAGTCACTTAACTGACTGAGCCACCCAGGCACCCCTTTTGCTTTTTTTTTTTTTTAAGTGAAGAAATGGGTCTTTGTCTTTAGAATTTCCCAACGTTAGATTTTGTCAACTGCATCATTTAACATAAACGTTCTTTCCCCCCGTACTTACTATAAATTGGGTTTGGAGACTCACTCAGATTCAGATTCGAATACTTTAAAAAATATATTTATTTATTTGTTTAATGATTTTTATTTATTTTTGAGAGAGACAGTAAAAGTGGGAGAGAGGCAGACAGAAGATCTGAAGCAGGGTATGTGCCGACAGCAGAGAGCCCAATGTGGAGCTCAAACTCAGAAACATCAGGATCATGACCTGAGCCAAATTTGGACGCTCAACTGACTAAGCCACCCAGGTGCTGCAGATTCCATTCCTTTTTTTTAAATTAATTTATTTATTTTTTATTTATTTCTAGGAGAGAGAGAGAGAGAGAGACAGCGTGAGCAGGGGATGGTCAGAGAGAGGGAGTCACAGACTGAAACAGGCTCCAGGCTCCGAGCTGGCAGTCAGCACAGAGCCCGACGCGGGGCTCGAACCCACGAACCGCGAGATCATGACCTAAGCGAAAGTCGGACGCTTAACCGACTAGGCCACCCAGGCGCCCCGATTCCATTCCTTTTTTTAAGCAAAGTTATATTATAGATGGTGTAGTGTACTTCCAATGGGATGTCATGGTGTGTGATTATCTTTGTTCTTGACTTTAGCAACCCTCAATAATCATTGCCTAATTCCATTATTTCATTATGACTGCAAAATGGTGGTTTTCTAATTTCATTTTCCTTCTTTCTTTATTACCTGGAATGCCTTTGTAAGAGAAACTTGTCCTCTTAAACCATTTGGTATCCTAAGTTTGAATTTGAATGTGAAAGCAACATAAATGTTTAATTCTTTTGTCTTATTTACCCTTTTACAAAATAAGGAGTTGATTCACCAGCATCCTCCAAAGCAACCACTGGGTTTTGTTTTGTTTCTTAGTGTCATCATAAAGTCAGAGATTCAAAAGTACTGGAAGTGTTTCAGTTTATAGTCGGTACGGTCTTCGTGGATACTGGGTTATTCCATTTGGTCAGTTGGAATTTAATCAACTTGGCACTTCTATCCTTTTGGACACAACTCTAGTGGTTTTTGGTAGCTGTGTGTGTGTGTGTGTGTGTGTGTGTGTGTGTGTGTGTGGTATGATAAAAATTTAGGGGGGTCATCTGGTACATTTTGTGCCACAGATCTGGAATCAGTCATTTCTTCAAAGAGTAGTTGTTCTTTAAAGTGGGAAATGTTTATATTCAGAGCCATAGTCTGGGCACTAGGAGGCTCATTACTATGGAATAGGTATTTTCAATGGACAAAGCTAGGGAAAATCATTTGAGATAAAAGACATCATTCATTCATACTGTTAATTTCAATTGAAACTCAGGACCACAAGGTTTTTAATTTAATGTAATTGATTGTACATTTGTATCTCTTTCCTCCACACTGAAAATTCCCATTTTAAATGTAGTTGACCCTGAAAAACACAGGTTTGAGCTGCATATGCACACTTATATGTGCATGGGCGGGGGGGAGGTTGGATATAGTACAGTACTTAAAATATATTTTCTCTTCTTATGCTTTTCTTTTTTTATTAAAAATTTTTAATGTTTTTATTTATTATTGAGAGACAGAGACAGAGCATGAGCAGGGGAGGGGCAGAGAGAGAGGGAGACACAGAATTGGAAGCGGGGTCCAGGCTCTGAGCTGTCAGCCCAGAGCCCGAGGCAGGGCTTGAACTCACAAACCGTGAGATCATAACCTGAGCCGAAGTCAGATACTTAACCGACTGAGCCAACCAGACACCCTCTTCTTATGCTTTTTTAAATAACATTTTCTTTTCTCTAGCTTTCTTTATTGTAAGAATACATCATTTAATACATGTAATATACAAAATATGTGATAATGTTCATGTTATTGGTAAGGCTGCCAGTCAACAGTAGGCTATTAGTTTGAGTTTTGGGGAGTCAGAAGTTATGCATGGATTTTTTACTCTTTAGGCTCTCAGAACCCCTATATCCAGCATTGTTCAAGGGTCAACTATACACAAATATAATCACTTATCTGCTTTATCAGCCCAAATTACAGTCTTAGAATTATACCAACACTATGCTTACTAAAAACAGTTTAAGCTTTTTTTTAAAGCTTATTTACTTATTTAAGTAATCTCTACACTCACCATGTGGCTTGAACTCATGACCATGAGATCAAAAGTTTCATACTCTTCCAATCGAGCCAGCCAGGTGCCCCAAGAATTTAAGCTTTTTAGAACTGTTTGTTTGTCTTCCTTTTTAGGGATATTCTACCAAGGAATAAAGAGTAATATCACTAAGGCTTTTTTTTTTTTTAATGTTTATTATGTTTGAGAGAGAGATTGAGAGACAGAGACAGAGACAGAGACAGAGTGGGGAAGGAACAGAGAGAGAGGAGATACAGAATCTGAAGCAGGCCCCAGGCTCTGAGCTGTCAGCACAGAGCCCCACATAAGGCTTGAACCCACAAGCCACGATCATGACTTGAGCCGAAGTCGGACACTCAACCGACTGAGCCACCCAGGTGCCCCAAATAATATCACTGAGTTTTTAAGGTCATTTGGAAATAATCTGTTTGTGTGAGTACTCCACTAAAGTATACAAAGTTGGGTTTATTTGCTTTTATTAAAATTCCATTTTTAGGAAGTATTTTTTAACAGCTTGACTGAGGTATAATTTACATATCATAAATTAATCCCTTTTAAATGTACAATTATGTAATGTTGAGTAAATATATAAATTGTACAAGCGTCACCAAGATCCAATTTTGAATTATTTTTTACCACTCTCAGAAGGTTCTTTGTGTTAGTTTGCATTCAATCTTCAGACCCAAACAAACATGATTTTGCTTTCTGGCTTTATAGATTGCCCTTCCCTGGACATTTCATATGAATGGAATCATCAATAGCTAGTTTTCGGCATCTTGCTCCTTTCATGTAGCGTAAGGTCTTTGAAGTTTATCCCTTTTGAGGCATCTCACAGCAGTCTATTTCTTTTTACTGCTGAATGATGTGGGTATAACATAATTTGTGCATCCTTTGGCCAGCTTCTAGACATTCGGGTTATTTTTCAAATTTTGGCCATTATGATTAATGCTGCTATGAATATTCTCATATACATCTTTCTATGAACATAAGTTTTAATTTCTCCTGGGCAGACACCTAGGTGTGGAATTGCTAGGTCACGTAATAAGTTTATATTCAACGTTTAAAGCAACCGTTTTAAGAAGCTGTCCAACTGTTTTCCAGAATGGTTGTGTCATTTCATACTCCCACGAGCCATGTATCTGGGTTCCAGTTTCTTCACACCCTTGCCCACATTTACTTTGCCTTGTTCCCAATCTGATTCTTTGATTACAGCCATTTTAGTGGGTGTCAGGTGCTTTCTCATTTTGGCTTTAATTTGCATTGCTCTAATGTTGAACATCTTTTCAAGTCTTTATGGGCCATTTGCACATTATCTTTGGCAAAACGTCTATTTAAATGTTTAGTCTAATTTTAGATATTGGGTTTTTGTCTTCTCATTATTGAGTTCTATAAGTGCTTTATATAGTCTAGATACAAATCCTTTATCACATACATGATTTGCAAATATTTTCTCCCATATTGGGGCTTATCTTTTCTTTTCCTTAATAGTGTCTTTTGAAGTGCAAAAGGTTTTAATTTTGATGAAGTCAAATTTAATAATTCTTTTGTGGATCATATTTTTGGGGTGATTTCTAAGGTTTTGCCTACCCCAGTGTCATGTAGATTTTCTCCTATGCTTCCTTCCAGAAGTTTTACAGTTTTAGCTTTCATATTTAGGTCTTGGATCCATTTTTTACTTCATTTTTGTGTATGGTGTGAGGTAAGGTTTTTTAAAGTATTATTTTATTTTTCCTTTTTTTTAAGTTTAGATTTTAGTTAATATACAGGGCAACATTGGTTTCAGGAGTAGAGTTCAGTGATTCATCACTTACATACAACACCCAGTGTTCATCACAGCAAGTGCCCTCCTTAGTACCCATCACACCTAGACTACCTCCCACCCACCTCCCTCTGTCAACACATAGTTTGTTCTCTATCATTAAGAGTTTCTTGTGGTTTGTTTCCCTCTATTCTCTTCCCCTCCTTCCCACATTTTCATCTGTTTTGTTTCTTAAATTTCACATGTGAATGAAATCATATGGCATTTGTCTTTCTCTGATTGACTTATTTCACTTAGCCTAATACACTCTAGCTCCATCCACATCATTGCAAATGGCAAGATTTCATTCTGTTTGATAGATGAGTAATATTCCATTGTATATGTATGCCAAATCTTCTTTATACATTCATCAGTTGATGAACATTTGACCTTTCTCAATAGTTGGCTCTTGTTGATAATGCTGTTATAAACACCGGGGTGCATGTACCTCTTCAAATTAGTATTTTTGTATCCTTTGGGTAGATACCTATGAGTCCAATTGCTGGATCATAGGGTAGTTCTAGCTTTAGTTTCTTGAGGCACCTCCATACAGTTTTCCAGAGTAGCTGTAACAGTTTGCATTCCCAGCGACAATGCATGAGTGTTCCCCTTTCTCTGCATCCTCGCCAACATATTGTTTCCTGAGTTGTTAATTTACAGGTATGAGGTGGTATCTCATTGTTTTGATTTGTGTTTTGTGGTTTTGATTTGTATTTCCCTGATGTTGGGTGATATTGAGCATCTTTTCATGTGTCTATTGGTTATCTGGATGTCTTCTTTGGAAAAGTGTCTATGTCTTCTGCCTATTTCTTAACTGGGTTATTTGTTTTTTGGGTGTTGAGTTTGATAAGTTCTTTATAGATTTTGGATATTAACATTCCTTATTAGAATGCCATTTGCAAATATACTCTCCCATTCTGTAGGCTGCCTGGTAAGGGTTTTTATTGAGGTATAATTGACATATAACATGATATTAGTTTCATGTGTACAACATAATGATTTGGTATTTGCACATATTGCAAAATAATCATCACAATAAGTCTAGTTAGTTTTTGTCACCATATGTAGTTACAAAAGTTTTTTCTTATGATTACAATGTAATGTTACTCAAACTAAAAAAAAAAAAAAGGAACACTGCTATTAGTGACAACATGAGCAAACCTGGAGGACATGAGCTAAGTGGAGTAAGCCAGAGAGAGGAAGGAAAATACTGCCGTGGTATCACTTAAATGTGGAATTTTAAAAACTGAATAAACCCAAACTCACAGAAAAGGAGAGTAGAAAAGTGGTCACCAGATGATGGGGGCTGAAAAAAATAGGAAGAGGTTGGTAAAAGAATACAAACTTTCAGTTATAAAATGAATATGGCCCCAGGATCTAATATATAACATGTGGGTGTAACTGATAGCCCTGTGTTGTACAGTTTGAACAGTTGAGATTTGCTAAGTGAATAGAAAAATGTTCTCACCAAAAAAAAAAAAAAAAAAGCAAATAAAATATGTGAGGTGGTGTTAATTAATTAGCTCAGTGATAGGGTAGTCCTTTCACAATGTATACATATACCCAGTCATCACATTGTGTTCCTCAAATATTTAAAATGTATATGTCAGGTATACCTTTCAAGAAATGAAGCCAAGATCTGGGCATTTGGTGTACTTGTTGCCTCAGTGTGTCATCACTCATCTAAGGTGACAGAGAAGAGAACTATATGTGTGTATACTAATCCGTGTACATAAATATACCAATAAACAATTCTCTATATAACCATATGCATCCATATTAGGTTAAACATGAATTCCTGTTGAAACCTCCAACTCTAGTCCATTATCCTGTGGATCCCTCCCCTTGCTTGTCTGTAACCTCACCCTGTAACAGTAACTGGGCTCCCAGCATTCACCATTTATTTTTTTTTTAAAGTGTATCTATTTATCTTGAGAGAGAGAGAGAGAGTGCGAGTAGAGGAGGGGTAGAGAGAGGATCCCAAGCTTGCTGTGCACTGGCGGTGCAGATCCTGACATGGGGCTTGAACTCATGAACTGTGAGATTATGACCTGAGCCGACAGCAAGAGTCGGACACTTAACAGACTGAGCCACCCAGGTACCTCTATCATCCACCATTCATTTACTTATCTGTTTAATTCTAGTATAGATATGTAGCAGTATCAAAATTGTTATCCTACCCTTGTGGGAAGCAGCTTTAACTAGTGGAGTACTGTGCTTATATGCAATTTCTTTTGCCTTTAGTCTTACGGATTCCACTCTTTTCCAAAGTTATTAGGACAACATCTTCCCATACTCCTTTAAGTGAAGTCATTTTATACATTTCTGATACAGTTAGATTGTTTTATCACATTCGGAATTCCATCTTGGTGTCCCCTAACCTCCTAACTGATGTGTGGTTTTTTGTTTGTTTGCTTGTTTTTTTAAGCTTTTTTATTCATTTTGAAAGAGGGCAGGGGGTTGCGAGCCTGGTGCAGGGCTTTGATCCTATGAAGCCATGAGATGATGACCTGAGCTGAAATTCAGAGCTGGATGCTCAACCAACTGAGACACCCAGGTCCCCCCCCCCTTTTTTTTTCAATATTCTTAACAGCTTGTTTCACAGTTTTTAATTTTAATGAAGTCCCGTTTATCATTTATTTTCTTGCATGAATCATGCGTTGGTGTTGCATCTAGAAACTCATCGCCAAATCCCAGATCACTTAGATTTTCTACTGTATTTTCTTCTAGCAGTTTTGCATATTTGTTTGCACTTACATTTAGGTCTGTATTCTGTTTTGAGTTTGTTTTTGTCAAAGGTAAAATGTCTACACCTAGGTCTGTGTTTTTGCATATGAATGTAACGTTTTTCCAGCACCATTTGTTGACAAGACTGGCTTTTCTCCATTGGATTACCTTTGCTCCTTTGTCAAAGTTCCACTGATTATATTTGTATTGGTCTATATGTCAGCTGTGTATTCTGTTCTATTGGTGTATGTGTCTATTCTTTTCGCCAATTCCATGTTGCCTTCATTACTGTAGCTTTATTGTAGGACTTGAAATCAGACAGCACTAGTCTTCTAAATTTGTTCTTTTTCTTTAATATTGTGGTGCTATTCTGTCTTTGCCTTTCAGCAAAAACTTTAGAGGCATTTTGTCAACATCTACATCAAACTTGCTAGAGTTTTAATTGAGGTTGCATTGAATCTATAGATCAATTTGAGAGGAATTGACATCTTGACAATATAGAGTCTTTTCAATTCATGAAACATCTTGATCTTTGATGTCTTTCCTCAGAGTTTTGTAGTTTTCTGCATATAGGCCATGAATATAATTTGTTAAATTTATACCTAATGTTTCAGTTCTTTTTGGTGCTTTTGTAGATGACTTTTTTTAAACATTTCAAATTCCGGTTGCTAATTGCTGGAATAGGAAAACAACTGACTTTTTAAAAAAAAATGTTTGTTTGTTTGACGATTCATTTATTTAGAGTGGGAGGGGGGCAGAGAGAGGGAGTGAGAGAGAATCCCAAGTAAGGCCCATATTGTCTGTGTAGAGCCTGATACAGGACTTGATCCCATGAATCTCAAAATGATGACCTGAGCTGAAACCAGGAATCAGATGCTTAACTGACTGTGCCAGCCAGGCACCCCATCAATTGACTTTTCTTTTCTTTTTCTTTTTTTTTTTTAAATATTTTTATTTATTTCTAGGATAGAGAGAACGTGAGCAGGGGAGGGTCAGAGAGAGAGGGAGTCACAGACTCTGAAACAGGCTCCAGGCTCTGAGCTGGCAGTCAGCACAGAGCCCGACGCGGGGCTCGAACCCACGAACCTTGAGATCATGACCTAAGTGAAAGTCGGTCGCTTAACCGACTAAGCCACCCAGGCGCCCCATCAATTGACTTTTCTATATTAAGCTTCTGTCCTGCAAACTTGCTATATTCAATTATTAGTTCTAAGAGATTTTTATCAATTCTTTGGGATTTTTCTAAATAGATAATCATGTCATCTACAAAGTTCTGTTTCTTCCTTCACAGTCTGCATGCTTTTTATTTCCTTTTTCCTTTATTATTGCATTATTTAAGACTTCAAATATGATGTTGATTTTGAGTGGTAAAAGGGAGCATTCTCATCTTGTTCCCAGTCTTAGGGGGAAAGCACGTCGTTTCTCACCATTAAATATAATTGCTGCAGGATTTTTGTAGATGCTTTTTATCAAGTTGAGAAAATTTCTCTCTATTCTTACTTTGCTGAGAGTTGAGTGTTGGATTTTGTCAAATGCTTTTCCTCCATCAATTGATAAAATCATATATTTGTTCTTTAATCTTTTGATGTGGGAGATTACCTGGGCTGATTTTTGAAAGCTGAAACAGACTTACATATGTAGAAGAAACCCTACTTGGTTGTGCTACATGATTTCTTTTATACATTGTTGTGTTTGATTTGCCAATATTTTGTGCTTTTGTTCATGAGAGGTATTGGTCTCTATTTTTCTTTTCTTGTAATGTAATTTATTTATCTGGTTTTAGCATTAGGGTAATCTTGGCCTCACAGAATGAGTTAGGAAGTATTCCCTCTGCTTTTATTTTCTGGAGGACATTGTAGAGAATGGATATAATTTCTTTCTTAAATATTAGGAAGAATTTACCAGAGGAACATTTGGGCCTAGTGCTTATTGATTATTTACTCAATTTTTAAAATAGATTGAGATTATTTATTTCTCTTTGTGTGAGTTTTGTTAGCTTGTGTGTTCCAAAGAATTGGTCCTTTTCATCTAAGTTATCAATTTGTGGGCGTAGATTATTATGTAATATTCCTTTATTCCTTTAACTGTCCGTGGAGTTAGTAGTGTTGATTCTTACCACATTTAAATGGATTTCTAAATATTATCATTAGTAGTTATAAAGAATATAACTTCTTGCATATTGTGGAAAGTACTACTTTTGTTGAAAATTTAATTATATCACTTTAAAAACATATCTATTGAAATCTAAATACCATATTAATTTGATATCTACCATTATCCATTTTAAAAGTACATAAGCAAGCTCCTTTTTAACTATTGGAATATCACATCATTTCTTTTCTCTTTGAACTTATATTTCCATCTCAGAATTTTATCTTAATGTAACATATTTTTATGTTTAAAAATCTTAATACTTTCTTATAAGTAAGAAGCAATACTTTTACTGTAAATATGTCTTGTAATAAATAGACTTTGTCCTCCTTTGAAAATCACAATGAGTTCAAATACCCATGGCTGAATATGACCTAATGCCTGAATGATACAAGAGTCACCATCAATTCTGTTACTATTTTTTATTTTGATAGAGGTAATTGCTAAGAAGTCTTGTCTGCATATATAAGTAGATAGGGGTGGCAGGGTTCTGTTGGAGCTAGGTCACTCAATTCTCTGAACACCTTCTGAGTTCAGTGCCGACAATCACTTGGTGATCTTTCATCAACAATTATTTTTAGATATCAGAGTGAATAACTCTATCAAGAACTCCTTCCACTTTGTTGACAGCAGTGATTTAGAAACTACTTGACTTGCAAGCATCATGCACTTTCCCAAACGCAAACTCAACATTTCAAGTAGATCTTCGCCCAGACACCCAGGAGCTTTTGCGTGGACAATGAATCGTTATTAGATTGCGGATGAGGGAGAGGTAAGTATTTGTTTTGTAAAGTGGGAGGAAGCTTTATTATGAAGGAGGAGGTGAGTAGAGGGTATTTGTAAGATACTTTGTCCTCGTCAAACTCAAGTCAAACAGTTTAGGAAAGGATGCAGGTAGACCTGGAGGCTCTGAAAAGCATTTCCCTTAAAACTATGTAAGTGTCTAGGTAATCCTTGGAAAGATTTTGTGTTTCTGGAGATGAATAACCTATTTCGAAGAGCCTTCTATGGAAGAGGCAGGAAGACAGGAAGAGGGATTTAATGGGAAATCTGAAGAAAGGAAGAGTGGAGCTATCTGGGGGGAGAGCACTTCAGGCAGAAGGAACTGCAAAGGCAAAAGCTTTGAGGCAGGAGTGGGCTTGGAATGTTCTGGCAATAGCAAGAGGCCAGGGTTAATTGTTGCAGAGTGAGTATGGGAAAGAGTGGTAGGTTATGAGGTCAGAGAGGCAATCAGCCTGTTAGGTCTTAGAACCCAGGGTAGGAATTTGGGATTATATTTTGAGTGAGATGGGAAGAATGGCTTCCCGTTGGCGGGTTTTGAATATGGGGGTGACGTGACCTGACTTTGGCTTTACAAGCCCACCCTGACTGCTCTGTTGGTTATTACATGGAAATATTGTTGCCTTTATCATTTTGTAGTAGTTTTGCTAACCACCTTTTCTGGGTTCACTACTGTGGATGCTAGTTTTAATTGCATAGGATGGTGAAAATAATCTGACCCTTGAGGAATTTGGGCTGCTAACTTGGTCTGAGTGTGGTTTTCTCAGCTTTTGTGGCCTCAGAACTCTTGTATTCAAAAGGGAGCCATGTACTTTCTGACTGTTACCAGTTGCACTTTGGCCATCAATGTTGGGGTTAAGGAGTCAGGTATGAGCACCAGGGCCCCAGTTGATGACCTGCACATCATGGAATCACAGATACTATTGTAGGCCAGTTTCCAGGAAACGAACTCTGAAACGGTGTGTGGGAGGTTTATTGGGGAATGCTCCTTAGGGCATTACCTGTTAGGAATAAGGGGAGGGGGTGGGACCAGGGAGGAGATGCTGGACTGTGATGTGGTTGCGACAGAACTCTTGGCCATCCTAAAAGAGGAAGGCTCTTTAGAGTTTTCTCTGTTGAGGGGTGTGGCCTGGGCCTTAATACCCTCCTCATCATCTAGGCAATGGTTGCTGGCAGCCCCTGGAAAAGAGATACAAATCTGGGCCAAGAGTAGATTCTGGGGAGGGACTCAGCTATGAATCAGTAGTGGTCAAGGCTCCGGGCAACCTGGGAAGTGAGGGTCCCGGTCCTGAAGGGAGTGTGCCGTGGCCACACCACAGTACCCGCCACAGATGATTCACAGGAGGAGCCCTTTAAAGATCATCACTCCCATCCCCAACGCCACCCATTTTGAAGCTAAAGAAACTGAGGCCCAGAGAGAGTGCAAATATTGATCACCTGTTACTTATTTTCTCTTGTGTTAATTACAAAACACAAAATGACTTCACCACATGCCTTGTTTTCTAAAAGAAGGAGAGGATCAAACGTATTCTTTATGAAGTATTTGCATATCTCAGCTCAGAGTTTGCAGTTATTGTTAGTGCTGCACAAATTTATTCATTTATTTATTTTTAAGAACCACTTCTTTTACTTCAGAGCAGCCACATGGACTCTTGAGGCGGCTGCAGAGTTCACTTCTCACCCGTTCCACGCACATTCTGTCTCCCTCATCCGTCCACGCGTTGTTCATCACAATGAGAATCCACCCTGTGCCTGCAGTGGAGATGGGGACCAACTCATAACACTGGAAGGATTTCAGCCCACACGAAGCACACTGCTTGGGTAATGCCTGAGTTCTCGCTGCCTGAGTTCATTGTGGAAGGGACGTCTTTGACCCCCCGCCTATGGTGTTTCCTTACTTATGACAGTATTCTTTTCCAAAAAAGAAATTGTATAGGACTGAAACAACCAGAGTTTTGTAAAGTGGGGACTGAATTCAGTAACTTAACTGAAAGAGACATTGTGGAGACAATTGGGGAAAATTAAATACATTAAGAAACAATATTAGGGAATTATGGTTGCTTTTCTTAAGAGTGGTAATAGATCTGTTGTCATGTTAAATTTATCTTTATCTATTAGGATCAATACTCAGATAGTTACAGATAAGGTAATATAAGCTCTGGGAATGGCTTAAAGTACTCCAGAAAGTAAGAGGACTCGATAACACAATGAAAGCAAAATGTCGATGGTAGTTGGATCTGGGTCATGGTACAGGGGATTTAAATTCTACTGCTTTCTTGACTTATGAGAGTGTTTGACATTTTTCCATAATAAAAAGTTAAAATACTTTTTTTTTCATGTCTGGTTTTTCAATTTTCATCTTACTGGATAGAAGCTTATATAAAGGGTTGTCCAGTTCAATATTGGACCTCTGGCAGTGTGGGTGTCCTAGTTTAGAGAAGAGGCAATAGCCCAGCCTGCAAAAATGCCCGGCTGGACCCCGTCTGATTATGCTCATTCTCCGAGCGTGCTGGGTTTCACTGTAAGGGACTGTGGCTGAAGGATGGTGAGCCTATAGAGGCCTGGGTTCAAACCCTGGGCCACCTTTCATCAGGAGAATGATCTTATCTGTCATCTGTATCCACACAATCTCATTTATTAACTGGGTTAGAAATAACAGAGTTATAGGGTTAGAAACTAACTAGTGCACAGTTGATGTCTGGTAAAATGAAAATTGTTACTAATTAAAAGCTGCTCCTTTTCCTTTCCGGGAAACAGTCCTTTGCCCTGTATCGCAGCAGTCACTCACTTGACCAGAAGGCAGGAGTTGTGTTGTGGGAGAAGTCTGTCCTGGGAGTTTATCTGTGTCTGGGAGGAATGAGTCCTTGTCACTAGATTTCTTTCGTGGGGTCCCACATCACCCGGAACTTCTACTCTTTAATCCTTTTATGCAGGTTTACTTACCAGTCTGTGTTTAGGACCTGGGTTGAGAATTAGGAATGTGTGTTTAGTTTAAAGATGAGGCTATGGGAGGAAGCGTAAGACATCTTTTCATCGTTGGGTTGGCCTCTTACATTTGTTCGCTCCTTTGGATCTGTGGGCCAGAGGGGTCACCCAAGGATCCTACTCCTTGGCTCAGGGTCTAGTTTCTAAAACTGGGGAATCTGTGCAAAGTGGAGGCAAATAATTATAAGAATAAGAATAAGAATAATGCCACGCATGAAGATTTTTCAGTAGTATTTTTATTATAATCTTTTTTGCTTATAAAAGTACCACACTATGAAAATCCACTCAATTGTTTTATATACTTTTTCACTGTCTACTTTGTAAATACTTTTTCAGTCTTTCAAAGTGTGGGTTTATCATTTCATTTATTCTAACAGTACTCCTATGGCTAGAGAGGTAGGAAATAGTATCATTTGGAGACTGAGAGGGCCAAGGTGAAGGACTTCATTCCAAACACAAGATCTCATTTCCACCCCAGTGTCCTATCCATTAATTAGACCCAGGCCTTTCCACGGGCAGAGTATAATCTCCCTATTGATCTTGAAGTCACACCTGGTTAATTTCCCAGCTGACAACTGCCACCCGCTCCCCTCCCCATGGGAATTTCCCAAGGGGAACCTGGCCAGCACTGACTCAGCCAACCCACACCTCGCCCAGCCTTCCAACAGCTACCACTTCACCCACCTTGATCATACTTGAAGGAGATCAAAACTAACACCTTTTTGGGCAAGGGCTAGGCTTCTCGCCGCAGATCATATTGCCTCCCACTCAGCAGTTGGTGTCTTGTTCATTCAGACACGCAGATCGTGTCGAGTTTCAAAAGCTGCTGCGTGGACCCGAGCTAGGGGAAGAATCTCATTTCCTGGTAGACTGTGGGAGGGGTAGACTCTGAATCTCCGAAGCCCCTACCTCTTTGCTTGGGGATAGCAACAGAAGACACAACACTCGTTTTTCTTCCACTTATTTTCTCAGCATGTCTCTGAGGTTGAAGGTCTTGGTAGATAGCCTTTCGCTGACTAGCTATTCTTCCCTGTTTTTATCAGTTTGAGTTGGCTGTTAATAGGAGCCATTATTTATTAAGCCTATACCATGCACTAGGTACTATGCTGAGCAAAATAGCAATCCTGTCAACAATTATAGAGTGCCTGGGACTACAGTTGTGAATAGAGTTCTCCCAAAGCGTATAATCCCTTGGGGGTGACAGCCAGTGAACAACTGCTTATTTAAATGATTACAAGGGAGAGGAGCCCTATGAAGGGGCGGTCCAGGGCATTTTGGAGTCTGTAAGTGACATTACAGGACTTCATTTCATTCTCACAGTAGCTCTGGGAGGTGGATGTTTCTATCCCTCATTTTCCAGGCAAGACATCTGCTGCTGAGAGAGTTTAGGAAATTTCTTAGTGAAGGGGAGTTGCTGGCATTTGATTCAAGATCTATCAGGGGCGCCTGGCTCAGTCGGTTGAGCGTCCGACTGTGGCTCAGGTAATGATCTCACGGCTGGTGGGTCCGAGTCCCGCATCGGGCTCTGTGCTGATAGCTCAGAGTCTGGAGCCGGATTCTGTATCTCCCTCTCTCTCTCTCTGTCTGTCTCTCTCTGCCCCTTCCCAGCTCTCACTCTGTCTCTCCAACTCTTAAAAAAATAAATAAGCATTAAAAAAATATGAAAAAAAGATCTATCTAATGCCACGGACTTGGTGTGCTCCTACTCTGCCTTAAACGTGTGTATAAGGACCCCAAACTACTCCCCATTGTTGGAAGTGCACATCTTTGTAAGTTTAGCTTTAGCCACATCATTGCTGTATCAGATGATCAAAGGCCCTTACCCCAGAGACTCTGTGAAACTTCTGAAACTTTTTGCAAATGTTAGTATGTGCATGTATTTCTTGGGAGAGGGTCCTTAGATCGTATCATGTTCTCAAAGGGATCAGTGACCCCCAAAGTTTGATAGCCACTGCATTAGTTCACAGTCCTGCTCCTGACTTTGGTCTCAGCCCACCCAGCAGGCAGCTGAACACGCCCACTGCAGAAAGAGGCGGGCGTCGCTGGTCTTCACGGTGTTGCAAGGTGTCAGTCATGTGATGACCGAAAGTTCACGCACATCTCGGTCTTGCTCCTTATTTGCCCCCGCCAAGCCCCACGCTTGGATAGGTGGGATCGGTCTCTCCCAGGGCACTGAGATCTCCCAAGATTAAGTAGTGAAGTGGTACCTGAGCAGCTAGCATTTCAGACGTTGTTTTTGTTTCCTGGGTTAGCAAGGACCTTCGCATACCTGGTGGCTCTGAATGGCAGACATGCCTTCCCCGAGTTCTGGAGGCTGGGACTCCAAAATCCACATGTCAGCAGGGCTGCAATCCCTCCGAAGGCTCTAAGGAAGAATCCCTCCATGCCATTCCTGGTTTTTGGTGGTCTTTGGCACTCCATGGTGTTCCTTGGCTTGTAGAGGCCTCACTGCTGTGTCTGCTCCACCTGGCTGTTTTCCCTCTGTCTCTGTATCTCTCATGGACTTCTAATCAGGACACCAGTTACTGGATTGAGGACCTACTCCAATCCAGTATCACCTCATCATAACCATTACAGCTGCAAGGACCCTATCTCCAACTCAGGTCGCAGTGTGAGGTTCTGGGGGGACATGGATTTGGGAAGACACTATTCAACCCAGGACAGATATATTCTTTGACTGTGTCTTCTGTGTCAACAAAAGAAGTACTTCTCAGGAAAAGAGCGGTAATATATACAGTAGTGTGTATGAATTTATCAGGTCTTTTTCCAAAACCAGGTTCTGCTTGGACAAGCAGGTGTGAAGTTGCTGGGGAACTATGTGGGGAGGCATAGCCTCTAGCAGGGGAGGACCACGGAGCAGGCAGGCTGGAGACATCCTAATGTGGAATTCATTGATGCTGTAATATACACATACTAAAAATATTGAATGTTGCTATGTGTAAGGAATTGTCAGGACACACACACACACACACACACACACACACTCACACACACACACTGAATCAGATATGGTCTGCATCCTAAAGAAACCCGTGGTCTCACAGGGGAAGTGAACAGACCCAGCGTATTCATCCTGCAAGGCAGGAAGTGATGGCCACCCCATCTGATAACTCCTAGAGCCCTAGCGGAGCTGAGACACAGGAAGAGCTGTGTGCATGTCTGTCCCAGGCATGGGTCAGGAAAGGCCTCATGAAGGTGGAGATGTTGGAACTAGATTTTCAAGGATGGAAATGTGGAGACACAGGAAAGAGGCCAGGAGAACCACAAGACACCAAGATGTGGGATCTGAGGCATGAATGGGAAACAGCAGGTGTGGCTGGAGCCTACCAAGCATTAAGCAACTGGACTATAGGGGCCTTGAATGCCAGGCTAAGAAAGTCCGCCTCTGGGTTTTAATAAAAGGGCCAGGAGGAGTCACTGACAGGCGCTGAGCTATGAAAATCAGGATTAGAGTTATGCTTTAAGAAGGCGCATTAGACAAACAGTGGGTATGGTGTGAGGAAGAAATGGACAGGGGGCCAATTAGGAGGCTGCAGCAGGGGTGCCGGGGGCAGGGAGCAGTTCTGGAAACGGGACAGAGCCCATGGGACTCTGGGGCAAGAGAGCACATGAGCAAACATGAGCCATAACATGTATTAAGGGGAGGACTGGGCAGCCCACTGGATGATGCCAAGTGTTTTTTTGTTTTGTTTTGTTTTTACAATCGGAAACATTTAGGGACACCGGGGTGGCTCAGTTGGTTGAGCATCCTACTCTCGATTTCTGCTCAGGTCATAATCTCACAGTTGTGAAATCAAGCCCCACATTGGGCTCTGCACTGAGTGTGGAGCCTCCTTGGCTCTCTCTCTCTCTCTCTCTCTCTCTCTCTCTGCCCCTCTCCCCTGCTCACTCGAGTTCTCGCTCTGTCAAAATAAAATTGAAAAAAAAAAAAGATTAAAAAATTTGGAAACATTTATTAACCTAAAAACCATTTTTTAATCATGTTCTTTTGTAATACAGTATTTTACACACACACACACACACACACACACACACACACACACACACATGAACATGGGTAATGCATATGTAAGTTATGAAATATAATAGTCAAATAAGCACCCTTGAACCTACCACTTACCACTTACTTGCAATCACACCCATGTGCCTGATCTCATCCCCTGCTCTGCATTTTTTCACGTTGACTATTTTCTTGCCTTTTTCTCAGAATTTTACCCTATCTGTTAATATCCATAAAATGTTATTTTGTTTTGTTGGTTTTGAGCTTTATAAAAATGGTGTCATGCCGGATGTACTCTTTCTCCTTACATGTATTTTTAATTCAACAGTATGTTTCGAAAGTTCATCCACTGTGGATGGTTTTGCCTTTTAAAGAAATAGAAAAGCCTGTGACTACGATCTGGATCTTTCCATTTTGTGGGTAGAAGGCACCTCTGGCTAGAGACATCTAGGGAGGAAGATGTCTGGTCTCTTGGATGCTACCCGGGAAGACATTGCAGAGGAGCTAACTTAACCATCTCTCTGATCTATAAAAGCCCAGGGGGACAGCTTCAGCCTAAGGGTAACAGAAGGGAAGGCCCCCCTGGTAACACATTCTGTGCTAGGAGGCTCCGTAAAAAAACTTGCTTGCCGGCTTAAAGAACAATAACATTTGTTTTGCTCACAAATCTTCAGTCTGTGCAAGGCGAGTTGCTTTCTGTCTCCCTCTGTTTGGAATGGGCTGGTTTGAAGGTTGGAGGCTAGACTCATTTGAAGCCTCGCTTATTCACATTGTAGCGCCTAGGCTGGGAAGACTCAAACCCTGAAAATTCTGGAGCAGCAAGGCTTCTTGGGCAGCTTCCTCTCAATGTGATCTCTCTGCATTGTCTCCATCATAGCAGCTTTGAAGAGCCAGATTTCTTATATGGTGGCTCATGCATACTAATGCATTCGTCCCAGGAGAAAGAGAGCCAAATGGAAGTGGCATTGCCTTCTGTGCCTAGCCTCAGAAACCACGTGGCCGTACTCTATTGGTAGAATTGTTATGAAGGTCCACTTGGGCTCAAGGGGATGGATCACAGACCCCAACTCTTATTGGGAAGTGTCAACATCACATTATAAGGATAGAACATATGGTGTGGCCATCTTTGGAAAATACGGTCTGCTCTAGACTCTGACCTAGCAGAATGAAATGCTTTGATGTGTTTTCAGAGGAGCATCCTGAGAAGGAGTATGAAGTAGGAAACAGCCAGCTATCTGGGGCGGGCGTCTAGGATACATCTCTCCTGCTTCAAAAACCAAGGAGACAGCATAAACCCATAGAAGTCGGGCTCAATCTGTTTGCCTAGCAACCTCTGTGCAGCAGCATTTAACTCCAATAACAAAAATTATCTTTGAGCTTGTTTCTTGTGAGGTGTCATGGAAGGTACCAGCATAAAGACAGAGTAAAGTGCATGTTCTGACATGCTCATCAGCTTCTTATTGAAAAATCTGGTGAGCAAAGAAGGGAGAGCAGAGTAATGGGAGGGAAGAAGAGGGAAAAAGGGCAAAGGAAAGAAAGAGAAGAAATAAGAGTTAATCAAAGAAAAATAAAAAAGAAGGGAGAGGGTGCGTGGGCAGCTCAGTAGGTTGAGCGTCTGACTTCAGCTCAGTTCATGATCTCACGGTTCTGAGTTTGAGCCCCGCATCGGACTCACTGCAGTCAGAGCAGAGCCAGCCTCAGATCCTCTGTTCTCTTCTCTCTCTGCCCCTACCCTGCTCATGCTTTCTCTCTCAAAAATAAATGAACATTAAAAAAAAGAATGGAAAGATTTTTTAAATTTCCATTTCTGTATGAGTCTCTATTTTTCTACTGCAATATAACTTTCAAGGTCTTTCCCCACAATCTTACACCAAAAACTTTAACTCCTAGGTCATAGGAGGAATTTGCAATAACATTGTGTGAAGACAGTGTTTTTTATTTAAAAAACTCAAAGCTTCAGGACTCCTTTTTGAGCCAAATATTCAAACACCACACCAGAACCTTCCCAGTTTGCACGCCATTTGTTGATCAATGGGCTCATTCTCTGGCTTCCTCAATCCCGACTCCTTGGGACATCATCCTCCAAAGCACAGTCTACCTTGTGGCCTCTTTCCTGAGGGTTCTTCCAGGTAGACGGGACTCATGTGATTGAGTGTGAGCAAGGAAAATGAACTCCTCATTGGCGGGTGACCCAGTTCCGTTGTGTTGGGGTAAAGAAGGCCATTGCTCTGCTTGTCTGCACCCGTACGGAATCTCCAACTGTGAAACTGAAGAAAGGAAGGGGTATAGGGAATTCACATGCTTTCAGCAACAGGCCCTTGCGTCTCTAACAGCTGCTGTCTATCCCTGGGGCTATCTAGACAATTCTATTGGGCTCTACTGTTCTGGTAGAACACGAGGCTGGGGCCCACTGAAAGTCTACAGAATTAATCTTCTAAGCTGAGAAGGCTTCTGAGATTTTCGTTAATATCTTTCATAGCAGTTTTATTTAGACACTATTCACACACCATGTAGTTCCCCTATTTAAAGTGTAAAATTCTGGGGCGCCTGGGTGGCTTAGTCGGTTAAGCGTCCGACTTTCGCTTAGGTCATGATCTCGCGGTTGTGGGTTCGAGCCCCGCGTCGGGCTCTGTGCTGACCGCCAGCTCAGAGCCTGGAGCCTCTTTCGGTCTGTGACTCCCTCTCTCTCTGACCCTCCCCTGCTCACGCTCTCTCTCTCCTAGAAATAAATAAAAAACATAAAAAAAAAATTAAAAATAAAGTGTAAAATTCATTTTTTAGTGTACTCAAAATTTGATTTTTAATATATTCAGTTGTGTAGCCACCACCACAATCAATTCTGGAACATTTCACCATCTAGAAAGGAAACCTTGTACCCATTGGCATTAATACCATGTACCCATTTCTCCCGAACCTCTTTCCTCCACACCTCCCCTCTAGGAAACCACTGCTCACTTTTCTATTGCTAACGGACCTGTCACTATTCTGGACTTTTCTTATATATGGAATCCACATATACAACATGTGGTCTTCCATGACTGGCTTCTTTCAAGTTGTTCCACTTTGTTCCATGCTGTAGAATTTATCAGTACTTCATTTCTTTTTATAGTCACACACTATTCTATTATATAGATATGACACATTTTATTTATCCATTCATCACTTGATGGACATTCATTTCCACTCTTTGACTACTATGAATAATGTTGCTGTGAGCATTAGCATGCAAGTTTTTGTTTTTATTTCTTTCAGGTATATACCGAGGAGTAGAATTACTGGAATATACGGTAACTCTATGTTTAACCCTTTGAGGAACTGTCAGACGGTTTTCAAAAGTGGCTGTGGCATTTTATATCCCCATTAGTGGTGCAGATGACATCTGATTTTTCTACATCCTCACCAACACTTGTTATTTCTGCCTTTTTAATTGTATTATTAATCCTAGCAGGTGTAAAATGGTATCTCATCATGGTTTTGATTTGCATTTCCCTGATGGCTAGTCATTTATTAATTGGGTTATTTGTCTTTTTATTATTGAATTCTGGAAGTTCTTTATGTATTTTGGCTACAAGTTCCTTATCAGATATATGACTTGCAATTATTTTCTTCCATCTGTGGGTTGTTTTTTCACCTTCTTGATGGTGTCAGCTCAAGGGCAGAAGTTGTTGATTTTGACAATATCCAATTTATCTCTTTTATCTACTTTTTATTGTTATTGCTTGCGCTTTTGGTGTCATGGCTAAGAAACCATTGCATAATCCAAGGCCATGAAGATTTATACCTATGTTTTTTTCCCAAGAGTTTAATAATTTTCTCTTATATTTAAGTATTTAATCCATTTTAAGTTAATATATGTATGTGGTGTAAGGAAGGGGTCCACTTTTTTTTTTTACATGTAGATATTCAATTTTCTCATCGTCTATTTGTTGAGATTTTTTTCCTCATTGAATTAGTAATTCCACCTTATCCATTGGGGATATATTCAAAGACATATAGCTGATGCCTTAAATGATGGATAGAACCAAGCCCTGTATATACTATGTTTTTTTCCTATATGTACATATCTATGATGAAGTTGCATTTATAAATTAGGTGTAGTAAGAGATTAACAGCAATAACTAATAATTAAATAGAACAATTACAACAGTATACTGTAATAAAAGCTATGTGAATATGTGGTCTCTTTCAAAATATCTTATTGTACTGTACTCATCCTTCTTCTTATGGTGATATGAGATGATAAAATGCCCCTGTGATGAGATGAAATCGGGTGATCAGTGTAGGCATTGTGACATAGATTCAGGTCACTAGTCTTGACCGCAGTTGACTGTGGGGAACTGCAAGGGCAGAAAGTGAAACCACAGATAAGAGGGACTACTGTACATTGTTGTTTTTTATGGCATGCAAAAAACAACAAAGAGAAGCTAAAGAAATTGCAGAGAAATTTCTTGATGAATCCTGGACTGTAGTGATTCGTGGGAGCTACATTACACTGTGCCTGTCACAAGCATTATGCCACAGAATCCTCACAAAAGCTCCAAGAAGTGGGTTATGATTATTCCCATTTTGTAGAGGAAGGAGTTGACGCTCAGAGAGGTTAAGAAGCTTACCCAAAGGACCATTTCTGATAAACAGTGGTGTTGGGTTTTGAATCCAGGTGCATCTGACTCTAGCACTCCTATGAACAATTTACTGGCTCGTTCCAGAAATAACAATGGCAGCTAACCACGTGTCAGCCACTCTCCTCAGGACATTGCTAACTCATTTTGTTCCTACAATTACCATAAGAGGGGTGTGCATTACCTTTATACCTACATATGGATGGATAAACGGACGTGGAGCATTTAAATAGCAGCCCAACAGCCTGTAAGTGACAGGGCTAGGATTTGAACCCAGAGTCTCTGCTTTTTAACTGCATGTTGTACTCTTTAAAGCTTTGTTGCTGCAGTTTAGAGTTTTCAGCTGCAGCCTCTCTTTATGAATAGCTTTATAATCTATTCATTTATGATATTCATAGACAAGTTGCTTTAATTTTTGCCAGAGCTCCTTGACCCCGGGGTTGTTCACTATAATAGTCTTAAAGAAATTTCTAGGAGGTATTTTTGTCTTAATGAGATGAGCAGTCTTCATAAGCTGAGCATCTGCCTTCCTAAATTAAGGAAGTTTCTTATAATAATAAGGGTATCAGTAGCCTATAGGAAACCAACAAATCTCCACTATGGTTTTATTTAAAGTAAGATGGATGGTTTTCACTCTTTAAGTCTGGGTACCATTGTTGCTGGCCTACACAAGTATAATAAATCCTACAGTTCAAAAAGGTGGCTGGTACTTTGCTCTCCATTTTTATTGTTTCTTTTGAATCATAAAATGTCAGAGTCTATTAATTCCACTTGTTCTTTTTGCAGATGAAAAAAACTGAGCCTCCCAAAGGTTATGAGACTTGCCCAGGACTTTTATTTTTCCCCTTCTCTGGTCCCCAGACTACCTCTTGGTAATGTCAATATATTTGTTTTTGTTTTCTTGGGAGTGAACTGTCCCAAAGTATCTGCTGCTAATGTATTAATGGTGGAATGCAGAATGATATAATACTTGTCAGCCATTTCATTGTGAATTTACTCCAGATAGTTTTTGTTTAATCAGAGCAATATTTCCTAGGTTGCCAGGCAACATGGCAATGGCATTTCAGAATTTACTGTCAGCTATTGAAATAGAAAAGGCTCTGTCTTTTGCTTCCAGAATGAACTTCTCTTTCTCTCTCACTCTTTCTAGATTTGTGTTCACTTTGTGTTGAAGTCAAAGAATCAGTAGGCATAAAGATAAAAAATGGAAAGAGCTAATTTAAGAGGAAATGAGGATCCTTCTTTCTGGTTCTTGTGCCTGAATAAGTGTTTACTGTAGATATTCAGTTTGTGTGTGACTCTGTGTTAGTTGGCACCTTGGAGAGTTACATAAAACTCAACATAGTCCTGGGGTGCCTGGGTAGCTCAGTCTGTTAAGTGGCAGACTTTGGCTCAGCTCATGATCTTGCTGTTCTTGAGTTGGAGCCCCACGTTGGGCTCTCTGCTGTCAGCGCAGAGGCCACTTTGGGTCCTCTGTCCCCCTCTCTCTGCCCCTCCCCCTCTTGAGTTCTATCCCTTCTTCTTCTCCTCTCTCTCTCTCTCTGTCTTTCTCAAAAGTAAATAAAGAAACATGAAACAAACAAACTAACCTCAACAAAGTCCTAGCCATTTAGGGAAGCAAATGCAGTTAATTAAGGTGAAATCAAAAGGTTATAACCACAGAGTATATTCCCTTAGGTAAAATATGCGCCCATCTAAGGAAGGACCATTGTAGGGGTGCCTGGGTGGCTTAGTCGGTTAAGTGTCTGACTTTGGCTCAGGTCATGACCTTGCGGTTTGTGGATTCGAGCCCCATGTTGGGCTCTCTGCTGTCAGCACAGAGCCCACTTTGGGTCCTCTGTCCCCCTCTCTCTGCCCGTCCCCCTCTTGAGTTCTCTCCCTTCTTCTCTCTCTGTCTTTCTCAAAAGTAAATAAAAAAAACAAAACAAACTAACCTCAACAAAGTCCTAGCCAATTAGGGAAGTGAATGCAGTTAATTAAGGTGAAATCAAAAGGTTATAACCACAGAGTATATTCTCTTAGGTAAAATATGCACCCAACTAAGGAAGGACCATTGTAGGGGTGCCTGGGTGGAGTAGTCGGTTAAGCGTCTGACTTCGGCTCAGGTCATGATCTCACAGTTTGTGGGTTCGAGCCCCGCATCCGGCTCTGTGCTGACTGCCAGCTCAGAGCCTGGAGCCTGTTTCAGATTCTGTGTCTCCCTCTCTTTCTGACCCTCCCCTGCTCATGCTCTCTTCCTCTCTCTCTCAGAAATTAATAAAACATTAAAAAAATTTTTTATAAAGGAAGGATTATTGTAAACTTTGGGGTAGAAGGAGAGGAAAAGATCAGATGAAAGTAAACTACAAATTCAAAATGGAGTATATTAGGTTGCATCTTCCCTCACTTGATCATCAGCATAGTTCCAACCCGTTCAATAGTTTTGTCCAGTTTAGGAAACCTCAATGGAAATGGGAGGATGGCAATCCTGGAGATAATAAGGAATGATTTGTGGTTACAGGAAAGTGTAAAAGAAACTGTGTTGTGTTAATTAATTCTGTGCTGAGCCAGAAGACCCCTTGTGACCCATCAATCCTTGTCAAACAGTCAAGTTCTGTCATCGCCATCTGTAAGTATGATGCGCTGCTTTCTCTCCCGTCACCTTGTGCCTCTGACGACCTCAACTAGGAGAGTGTGTCTTGGGAAGTCACTCCTTTTCACCAGGAAATTCATTCACTGTGCTGGTGTTGTGGCCCCTGAGGGGAGCATTCTCCAACGAGGGGCCAAGGGGCTCATGTGAAATGATCTGGGACCCACCTCATACAGACCCATTAAGTCACTGGCTTTATGGGAGCCTTCTGTCACCCTCATCTTGATGCCTTTCTTTCCTGCCTCCTCCCCAGATGCCTTCCCCACTTTGGGTTCAAGCCCCTCTTTTTGGATGCCTTATTTTATAAAAGAGAACCCAGATGTTCAGCCCTGTTTACAACTGCACTTCCCTCCCCCCCTCTCCCTACATCCTGCAGCGTGCATCCACAATGAGTTTCCTTAATAAACAATACTCTTCCAGAATTTCTCTGATCTGATTTCCTCTGCTTCACCTTTGCCAGAATCATGCTTGCCAAAGTTTCCAGTGGCTCCTAACCACCAACAAAATAGGACTTTTTGCTTGTGCATCTGTTCACCATTGGTCACGCTTCGTGTACTGGTTCCGTGCTGAACACATGAGGTGAAGAGAGCTGTCCCTGCTCTCAACACACTTTCATTCCAGTGCAGGAAAAGCCCAGTGAACAAACACTTATGTCTGGCTCCTGACCCAATTTGTGGGTGGAAAATGGGTTGGTAAATGCTTCCCGGGACTCTCTGTAACTTGGTTGGCTGGGGTCATCAATGTCTGGCTTAATAGCTTCCTTTGCATGATCTGCATGTTTTGCCTTTTAGTTTGAGCTACTCTTAGGTCCTCTTTTGGAGATAGGCTGTTCCGTGATCCTGCCTTTGTAAAGCCCTCTGACATAACACATATTTTTAAACGTCTGCTACAATCAGATCAAGCTGCAATACCATAAAAAATGAAAGAGACCAAGAATACAGAAAACGAGAGTTTAAAGGAAGGCAAGAAAAAGCTGTTTAACCAATGAAAAGGATGGCAAAACAGAACGTGTAACAGGTCTGAGTGAGAATCTGGTCTTTATGAGCATTTATCAACCCCAGATATTGATGAACGTCAGTAGTCAGCGTTCAGGGAGGCTCATTCAGCCAGTATGTGCCAGATGATGGAGCTGGTTGTTCATGCCCAGCATCCGTTGGGATTTGTTGGTGCCAGAGCGGGTTCACATAAAGATAATCAAGGCTCAGCTTCAGAACCCTTGACTCTTACAGCCACGGGACGACCCTAGGAAAGTGTTCATTCGTATGGTCATAAGTTTTTGTAAAATTTGCACACCTAAGATAAATGAACTATAGTTGGTTAAGACCACTGCCTCTTTCCAGTGTGACTTCTCTTCATTATACTTGTTGAGTTGGTGGCTGCAGGCATTTTGGGAATCAGGCTAAGGGAAGTGGAGTTAGACAAAGAGTTAATTCAGGTGAGACGGGTTTACTTATGAGGTTCCCGGTCACTTCTGTGTACGGTTAAATATTTCTAGCCACTTTTATTTAGGAGTGGTTTCTGGCAATACTGCCAGTACCCACTGTAGTGACTCAACCAGTGCCATGGCCAAGCTGATATTCAATGTGCATAGGCTCTAAGGCACCTGGCACTAGAAATATGTGGGTAATAGAAGATAATCAAGGTTTAGAATGGAAGGAACCAGAAGCTATTCTGTGATAAATTATTCCAATGATCAGATTTGTAAAATTTGTAAAATTTGTAAGCTGAGGATTCAATTCTCATCAGTGTCTCATCAAAGCAGTTCTATTGAGTATATACTTGATGATGTAGCATGTACAACAATAACAAAAAGTTTCAGTTTAGGGTTAAAAACAACAATACATTAGGAAGATGAAGTCATTGAAAAGAAAATACACTCTTGGATTCTTGGCAATGTAATTAACACAGAAGAATGCATCTGATGTCACCTCAGACCCCAGCAAGATGGGCTTCTGCCCTGGGCCCTTACTCCAGAAGTGCCTGTTCTAGCTTTCTTCCCATTCTGCCTACTCCACATTTGAGGAGTCCATGGAGAGCAAGGAGACACTTGCCTTTCAGTAGTGGGATGTTTTTGACATGAAATCTATCACCTGCTGCCCCAAATTGGGGACCGGTATTTGGAAAGCACACCTGGGAAAGAAATTCTTAAAGCACCCTGCTGAAGAGAAAGTGGCAAACCAGGTCATGTAGCCAGATGCCAGAACATAGAAAATGAAGCATGATGTTGTGACATGTAGAAAATAGCCACCCACTTAGCCCCCCACCCCCACCCCAGCCGCAGGAACAAGGGAGAGCCGACTACCTCACAATAATAGGCTTAAGAGGAAGTTGGCTGGTGAGTAAGGCCTTTAGAGAGATGGATGTTGTTGTGATGGCGAGTCCTGATGATGAGAGGCCCGTACTTTGCCTCCCAAAGCCGGGAGGAATGTGCGGTGACCCTCGCCTCCTGCCCGCCTGCCTGCCTGGCTGAGCCTGCAGCCAGATTAGAAACTGAAATGAAAATATCCTTCTAAGGGTATTTCAGGTTCAAAATCCAGTTGGCCAGTGGGAGGAAAGGGATATTATCTGATGAGAGATAGTGGTGGCCGGTGTCTGAGTGTTACTCATTGAATCAACATATGCTGGGAATTCCAGGGAGGTGCATTCCAGACAACCTGCACCCTAGCACTTGACTTCTGGTTTAGGGAAACAATGGGGCCTGGGGAGAAGGAAGGGGGTGTGTGTTTGTGAAGCTGCATATTCATCTCTAGTCATGGTGTGACTGGAGCTGTAAGGTCATTCCTCAAAAGCGCGGGGATTCCTCAGAAAACCAAGCCCTGGGTGGGGTATGTTGCTTACTCTTGTTCAACTCACTCCACCAATATCTGTGGTGAGCTTGCTGCATGCCAGCCAGCCATTTGTGCTAGGAACTGAAACATAAAGGCACAGAAGATACGGTCCCTCCCCCTAGGGTTTTGTAAATTTAATAGGGGGCTTATAGAATTATGTCCCTGACCTAGCAGGGACTGGCAGCTACTTGTTAATTCTTTGGAAGCTGGTGTTGGCTGAAGTATGTGAATGAATTTTGGACTGGGAACAAAGATGAATGTTTGGAGCAAGTTAATTGTGAGCTCCAAGACCTTCTGTCTCATAACAAATCTATTATCCCTTCACTCAGCTTTTCAGCACATCGAGGTCGGCTGCCTCATGGGTCTCTGGATGAACAGAAGTACTTGGAGCCTTCAGTAAAGGTTACGACTCTCTGTTACTAATCCTGTAGCTATCTATTAAGTGAGAAGCCTCCAGTGGCTCCTTCCAAATCGGTCCAAGGCTGCACGGATGGTGAGGATGGCTGATACAGTAATGGTCCCTAATCTGGGGACCGTAGCACCAGCTGTTGGGAATCTTGCCAAAGCCAGAGTGTATTTCGGTTAACCCTGAGAATTTGCACAGTGGTTCTGCTATAAAAGCATACACTCCTCCCTCCAAAAAGCCAGTTGGGCCAAAACAGTGGAATGTTTTCAGGGCTGTAATACGAGTAAATTCTGAAACAAATGGCCATGAAGTCAGCGCTTTATCTTCTTCCAAAGCTAGAGACATGAATGCTGTTCTGTGCTTTAAACTTTAATGACTTGTACCAATAGGGCAGAACATTCTTACATTATGAGGTACGGGCTGTTCTGTACGGTGGTCAACAAGACTAGGTGACGTGACTCCCATGTTTGGAGAAAACGGGAGAATATCCTAAAGCAAAGGGCCAGACAGGCAAATGAAAGTTCCACAGAAAGTTATAGCTGATGTGACAGGGGCCACCATAGGGCCATCATGTTGCCTTTATGAACTTTGAAATTAGAGCAGAAGTAAGTCTACTCTCATTTAAGCTTCTTATTCAGTGGGATTGTGGGCCAGCGCCTAAGAAACAACCACCCTGAGCACAGAGCATCCAGCCACAAATATCCAGGCAAATGGACCCTTCTTTGCTCTTACCTGCCTCTTAAACTAGTTAGTGGGATTATTTTTATGGTTAGAAGTGAATACTTATGCTATAGAATTTGCTTTGTGGTTCAGAAGGATGCCAATAGTGCTGGCTGTTTCTGGAATGTGTTTAATGTGTTGTTTGTTTGTTTGTTTTAATTTTGAGAGAACCTGAGTGCAGGCAGGGGACAGAGAGAGGGAGAGAGAGAATCTTAAGAGGCTCCATGCCCAGTGGGGAGCCTGATGTGGGGTTTGATCTCATGATGGTGAGATCATGATCTGAGCTGAAATCAAGAGTTGGACATTCAACCGACTGAGACACCCAGGTGCCCATCTAGAACATGTTTAAACTCATTGTCACATTTGATAAATAACCTCTTTCATCTTTCGGACATGCACCAGACAAAAACTGTCTGTTTTACACTGTGCATTCGCTAGCTCATTTAATCATTACCAGGCAGCAGGTCAGGTATCCTTAGGTCCATTCCATAGGTGAGGACACTGAGACAATGGAAAGACAAGTAACTAGTCTGTGTTCACACAGTGCCTGAGTGGCAGTGCTGGGAAAGGGACTCAAATTTTCAGGCTTGAAAACCTAAGCTCTCAATCATTCTGTCCCCCTGATTTCATGATATTGATGGACCTTGGGGCACCTGGTTGGCTTCAAACTCTTGGTTAAGCATCAAACTCTTGATTTTGGCTCAGGATATGATCTTATGGTTCATGAGATAGAGCCTTGCATTAGGCTCTGTACTGACAGTGTAGAGCCTGCTAGGGATTCTCTCTCTCTCCCTCTCTCTCTCTGCCCTTCCCCCCCCTTCAAAATAAATAAATAAACTTAAAAAAAAAAAAGAAATGCATGATACCAGTGAAACTTGACTACCCTCTACTCCTATCCTCTCCAAATAAGTATCAAACCATATAAATAAACTAGATTTTCCCCCCTAGACAAAGATGCTATTGTTGCCTTAGAAGATGTAACTCAGAGATTAAAAAAGGAAGGAAAAGAAAGCCAAACTGAGAGTCTAATTTTCTTTTAATGGGATATTTTCTATCAGGTCCTGGAGACTATCTTAAAGATGGTGCCTCCTTTGTCATAAGCAGACAGGTGGTATTGTTGTTTTTGTTTTTTTGTTTTGTTTTGGTTTTTTGTTTTTTTTTCTTTTCTCCTCTTCTTTTTAGCTACTGGGAGCAAAAAAGGAAATACTGTCTAGTGAGCCAAGCAGTTCTGGTATGGAGACTTTTGTTCTGGCTTCACACCCTCACTCATGGACTGTGTGATTAAATCCAAGCCACTTGATGACTTACCATGTGGAAAACTAATGGAGATCAGAAAGTTTGCCTCCCACCTGTAATGTAGGCAGAAGTGATTTTATTTCTCTATTAGATGGTTGGATGGCCTGTTCTGCCCTAAAACTTGCTAAGAGAAAGATTCTCCAGATTGGGCAACCAAATGCTTCATTAAATTAATTTTTTGAGACACTCTTCCCTAAAAAAAGGAATATGAAAGGGGACAAAGGAAAACATGTACATGTTCAGGAAGAGTATGGGATTTTAAGACTCCATTTTAGCTGATGATAATTGCCTATCATTGTAAATAATCAGTGTCATCCTGGGAGTTAATATTTCAGGGAGCGCTGGGCAAAAGGCACATGCCTGGGAAGTGGTCCTGGTGATGTTGGAAAACAGCCCTTGCAGGGGATCCCAAAAGGGAGAAGGAGAATCCTCATAGAAGTGGCTGTTCCTCAAGAGGAACAGGGCAGAGACTCCAAGAGATAGGGAGATGACCGCTATTCAAATATTATTATTAATTGCCACCCTTCTAATGCCTACTAACATGGTCTCTTCAGCCTCTTACTTTCTAAAGCAAGTGTACATATGTTGTCTCATTTTCTCCTTTTTACTGGACACCTGTGAAGTGGATGGCGCAGAGATTATCCCATTTTACACTTGAAGCAGGGAAGGCTCAGAGAACTTGACTGACTTGCCAAGAGTTAGTTTATGGTGCAGATTGGAATTTGAGGCTCCTTGACTGTGAACTTGCTCCACGGTACACGGTCTGCCTCTTTCAAGTCACCATAGTGCCCTGATATCAAACTCAGTTTCTAGAACACTGGTCCCCAGAAATTATAGAGAAAGAAACAGTTTTCAGATTGAATGACTCAAAATGCATTTAGCAAAAAGTCCTACAAATGGGCAATTCATCCTTGCCAGTAAGCTCGGAGATTAAGGCACTTGGGGTGTTTTGTTTGTTTGTTTTTGTAACTCTACCTTTTTACTTCTTTAAAATTAGGGGGGAAAAACGTGGAAGCTTACTTTTTCCTTGTTTCTTCCACAATGAACATGGATTTATGTTTTCTTTCTGATTCTTAAGTAGTAAGACCTGGTCATTATGTAAAATTCAAATAATACATATGAACATAAAGAAGAAAGTAATAGAACCCCAAGGTAATCATCACTCTCAGTTTGCAGACCAGCATTCTGTCGTGTGTGTGCTTTTTGTGCAGATAGTTGGAGCTTCTTCATTAAAGAAACCTAGGCTAGCAGCCTTTCATAAAGACAATCACCCCAATTTTTCTTTTACAGTACAGATTTTTCCTAACACCAGTTTGCTTAATGTGAGCACACTTATGCTTGATAATCACCTTGTAAAAATAGAGAAAATTAGTATATTTGGAAAAGGCAGTTTTTTGAAAAGCAAGGAGTTGGAGAGTTGTAGGAGATGAAGGAAGTAGCTGGTGTAGGCACTGAGGAGGAGGTTCAACTCGACAAGCTTATCTTGAGTTTCTACTCTGTGCCAGGCATGGGAAAGGAAAGATTCCGACCTGTACACTGGGTCTCACAGGCCAGTGATGGCGGATAACTTCTGAGGACGTGGGGTAAGGCTGAGGGTGAAGGCACCATAGCCCAGCTCCTGGTGGTAGGGAAGACTTCCTGGAGCAGAAAATGCCTTAATTGGGTCTTGAAGGAATTAACCTGGTGTAGGAAGGATTTCCACGCAGAAAGAACAGTGTACAAAAAGGCATGGAGGTAGGAATAATGTGATAGATGAGGAAAAACCACACACAGTTGAGTATTGCTAGTGTGTGCATGTGTGCATACGTGTGTGTGTGTGTGTGTGTGTGTGTGTGTGTGTGTGTGTGTAGTGGTGGGTGAGGAGAGGAGCTATCAAATGAAACTGAAAAGGTTGACCAGCTCAGATGCATCTGGGATGTGAGAGTAAAGAATTTAACACATATTCTGGAAAGAGTAGTCACATGGTAGGTTTGCACCTAGAAAGTTCACTTGAGCAGCAGGAGGTGAGTGGGGTGCATCTGAGAGGGCAAGTCTGGGGCAGATAGGAGACTTGGTCAGAGTCCAGGTATGGGGAACAGGTGAGCTGAGTGCTGGTGATAGAGTGGAGGGCTGGAATGGAAAACAAAGGTTTCAAGAAAAGGGCAGCTGAGGCAAACTACGAGATGCTCATCCAAGCTCCAGCAGCAGGACTTGATAGTTGGGCTACTCTTTCAGGGGAGGGCCCTGAAGAACCACTATTCCCTGATTTGTTCTCAGGCGAGCCAAGGCAGTGGAAATAAACTTTGTTACCTTCATTGGGAAAAAGGAACGAATAAATTAAAAAATAATACAGGCCTTTCTGGAGTATAAGAAGAATACCCCAAATTGGCTTTGCTTTCTCTTCAGACCCAATCTGGAAATCTTCTGGGAGATGTGAGAGGTTTGAAAAGGAGGCTGGAGAACAAGTTATGTATAAAGATACCAGGGTGGCTGCTCAGATAGCTGTCCTTACCTCTGCCGCCATGAGTGGCAATGGCTGACGGCTCTCTGTTGAGTCCTTGTCTGGGATTTGTCAGGGCCAAAGTCATGCCCACCTCCTGGGACAGTCTGCACCCCATGAGTGACCATTTTGGGCATGGCCCCCTTGACTTAATCTGTGACGGTTCTGACCTCCCCATGGATAAGACGAGGCTTGGGTTCTGAGGACAATGAAGTTCAATGTCTCCCTTTACACAGCCTTACTTCCTTTGCTTTCCAACAGGTCTTCATCTACCAAGCACTCCTCACAAACCTTCCTGGACCTGCATCTCCATCCAAAGTCTGTTTCCTGGGAAGCTGATCTGCAGCATTAAAGGAAATGAAACCTAGTGGATGGAGAGAGGAGGGAGCTGACCCGGTTTCTGCTCTTCTAAGAAAATCAGTGGTAAGAATTTATATTATCAGTGAGTTGAATGAAGTTCTTCTTTGGGGCTTGGGGCCTGGAAAGTGGTCTGGCCATGTCCTGAGAGAATGGGCTTTGACATCAGACAGGCCTGAGTCTGAATCCCATTCTGTTAGTTATCAACTCAGAGATATTGAGAAAGCCACGCCATGTCTGGTGCCTCATCTGTTACACAAGAAGTCATACTTACCTTGCAGTCATGCTCCCCTTACGTCATACTTAGCATACTTACATTCTGGGGACAAGTGATGTGGCTGTTCCTGCTGTAATTCCCAGTGCACGGTGCGCAGAGTCCTCAGTGAGTGTTGAGGAACAAAAAGTGAGCAACACTGATGGTAGCTGTTATTCAGGGTGATATTGGTGGTATAGTCCAGGGTTCAGAATTTAAGGAAAGAAGGGTAAAGAATAAAGGGAAAGTATGCCATGGAAGAAAGAGAAGGTTATTGCTGCTAATAGATGGGTAGACTGATCCAGACCCCACACGTCCAATTTTCAGAAAGTCATCCTAGCAAGTCAATTCAATTAAGAATATTTTAAAGCATTTGTGGGGTGCCTGGGTGGCTCAGTCGGTTAAGCGTCCACTTTGGCTCAGGTCATGATCTCATGGTTTGTGGGTTCAAGCCCCATGTCGGGCTCTGTGCTGACAGCTAGCCCAGAACCTGGAGCCTGTTTCAGATCTGTGTCTTCCTCTCTCTCTGACCCGCCCCTACTTACACTGTTTCTCTCTCTCAGAAATAAACAAACCATTAAAACAAAAAAAACAAAAACAAAAAAAAGAATATTTTAAAGCATTTGCTGTGAATGAGATCCTGGGAGAAGACCCAACATTTCTGGAGGACCCAAATTACAACTCTCTTAGTGGCTTAAATAATTTATTTTATAAGATAGGGCATATATAATCATTAAATATAGTCAAGACATAGAATTGATGCTCAAAAAACATGTGTTAATATTGGCATATCAATAAATATACCATATAACTGGTATTATATGAGACACTTCGAGTTAAGTGTCTTAGAGCTAGTAGAATTTTTACCATATGATAATGAGATATTTAAAAACAAAGAGGATATGTTACAAGAGTTAGCTAGATAAAAAAGTGGAAATTAACTGAGAAAGAGTACTTTAGCACAGGAACATTCTAAAGGTGAGAGCGGGGAGGGTGCAAGACAACCCACTTGAGAGTTCTGAATGGATTTAACCCTTCTTTAAAAATATTTTGTTTAAATATTTATTTTGAGAGAGAAAGAGAGAGTGCACACATGCATGGTGGAGGGGCAGAGAGAGAGAATCCCAAGCAGGCTCTGTACTGCCAGCCAGAGCCCAACGTGGGGCTCCATCGCCCCAACATGAGTTCATAACCTGAGCCCAAATCAAGAGTTGGACGTTTAGGGGAGCCTGGGTGGCTTAGTCGGTTAAGCGTCCGACTTTCGCTTGGGTCATGATCTCGCGATTCACGGTTCGCGGTTCGTGGGTTCGAGCCCCGCATCGGGCTCTGTGCTGACTGCCAGCTCAGAGCCTGGAGCGTGTTTCAGTCTGTGACTCCCTCTCTCTGACCCTCCCCTGCTCACGCTGTCTCTCTCTCTCTCTCCTAGAAATAAATAAAACATTAAAAAAGAAAAAAAAAAAAGAGTTGGACGTTTAACTAACCTAGCCACCCAGGTGCCCCTTAACCCTTCATATCTGTGCTCACCAGAGGAGCTACCAGAAGGCAAAAAAACAAAGCAGGGTGATCTCTAAGGAATTCCATATTTGTCTTCCAGTTTTACAGGATGTGTCCTGATTATACTGATTCCAATGTCGCATTTCTTGAGCGCACACCAGCGAGTAGTAAGGAATGAGAGCCAGCTCTGTGCTGGAGGACTTTTCCTTCCTGGCATCAAAACCGTGGACGCGTATAATCCACCGATTGGATAGACAGAGCTGAGAGGAAGTTAGTCATTCTGGATATCTGAGTTTTCAAGATCTTGGGGGAGACTCTCCCCCAGGGGTCAGAAGTTCAAATGCCCACAGGGTGAGGCAGGCCATATAAACGAGGAAGACAGTCTCTGTATAAAGGAAAAAAGAGTGGCGGAAGTGTCCTTCCGTAACTTTGTGGTTGGTCCATGCCGTGAACCAGGACTAATGACAAAAGTATAGAAAGGTTAGGAATGGAGGAGAGTCTGGCAGGGCGTTACCGCGTGGGGAGACTGGGGAAAACGAACATGGGATCTCTCTGCATTATTTCATACAGTTGCACGTGAACCTACATTTATCTCCCAATAAAAATTCACTTGGAAAAACGAATGGTGGGGACCATGGGAAACTACAGAACACATCATCTTTTAAAGGACAATGAAATAAAAAAAAAATGTTGCCATACAGTGCAAGCACCACCCCAACCCCCAGACTCACCAACTAACAAACCGATAAAGATATAAAAATGTCTGATCCCTGGTTACTTACTTAAGCTATCAAAAAAAAAAAAAAAAAGTGGGACACCTGGGTGGCTCAGTTGGCTGTGTGCAAGGCTCTTGATTTAGGCTCAGGTCATGATCTCATGGTTTGTGAGCTCGAGCCCCGCATCGGGCTCTGAGCTGACATTGCGGAGCCTTCCTGGGATTTTCTCTTTCCTCTCTCTCGCTGCCCCTTCCCTGCTCATTCGCCCTCTCTTTCTGTCTTTCAAAATAAATAAGTAAACTTAAGAAAGTAACCATTTTAGTTGTCTGCAAAACTATATTACCTCCTCCTCTGTCATCTTAGCTTCTTGAACATCGTATCCTGGATATTGCAAAATATCTCAGTGGTTCCTGGAGACAGGGTGCCTTCAAGGGCAAATCAGAGATAACCTCACCCAAAATGGCTCACACGCTGAGCAAAGGGCATTTGTTTGTGAAAGAAGTTGGGATGGAGGGTGAAAACGTTTGTGGCTGTTTGAATGTTCGTGCATAGAGCCCAGCTGCCCTTCTTTGTAAGGTTTATGGTTGCTCTTCAGGCGTTTCTGTCTCCTTTACTGCCAGACTCACGAGACAGCTTTCTTTATACTGTCCGCTTGCAGCTTGCAGTAGATTTTCGTCTCCTTCTAACTTATTATGTGCTTGGAAAGTGGGCAACAAGGCCATTGGGGATGGGCGTGTGTGTGTGTGTGTGTGTGTGTGTGTGTGTGAGAGAGAGAGAGAGAGAGACAGAGAGAGACAGAGAAAACACGCGTAGAGTGGGGACTGAGAGACTGAGCACTCATTCACTCTGTTGTGTGTAGTCTTCGTAACATCCATCTTGATGGCTCAGAGGCCTCACTGGTCCTAGTGAGTCAAGACTTTGGCAAGACCACATCTTGAAAAGCCAAATGAAACTTAAAAATGGAGACTGCGTGTTGCCTTGTTTCTCTCAGACTGGCCAGAATATCCCTTCCGAGAGGCAGCTTGGAAGAGGGTTAAGAACTTACACTCTGCAGCCAGCCCGTGTGGTTCAAATCCTGCCTCTACCACGTGCTCACTTTGTGACTTCGGGCAAGTTAGAGAATCTCTCTTCACCTGTGAAATGGAGGTGCTGCTATGAATACCCGCCTCATAGGATTATTGGGAGGATTAAATGAAGCCACGCTCTATAAAACACTCAGAGCAGTACCTGGTGCGTAACTGCTGTATGTGTTCTTCTATATTAAGCAATAGTGGCGGCATGAGCGAGAAGTGTTTCCAGCCGCTACTTGCCGTCCCCGTGTAATTGCTGTGACTGGCAGGCCTGGCAGGTTCCCAGCCACTGGTGAGGTCACACGAAGCCGCTTTTCCTAAGGTCCCTAGATCTCACCTGGCCGCATGGTCGCACCTGAGCCCTTGCTCTAGCCTGTGTTTCCCTGGGAATTCACACTCTCGGGGTGTGGAGAAGAGAGAGTAGAGGGTGCACGTTGCTTCGTGCCTGGGCCTGCCAATCCTCTGTTCCAACTATTGCTCTGATTTCCAGATTTGGCCTCCATCTGCCATCTCCATCCTTTGGGTCCCAAATTCAGATTCTTGGGAGAGAGAGTCCAATGGGCCCGGCCTGGTTCAGCTCGGGCATCAGCTGGGGCCGGGGATGGTGATCGCAAGTGGTATAAACAGGGCTCAGGGGTTAGCATGGAAGGTGGGGGGCGGTAATGGAAGGTTGTCATTGTGAGCTGGGCAGGAACTGGGCCATGCACACATGGCACTGAGAAAGCAGAGTAAATACTGGTTTGGGAGGTAGAATGCCTGGGGGGCTGCAGTTAGCTGCTTACTAATGGAGTGACTGTAGCGGAGCCATCTAACCTGCCTAACGGTCAGTCTTCTCATCTGCAAAATGGGCATGTTGGCAAATACGTGTGTGTGTGTGTGTGTGTGTGTGTGTGTGTGTATGTGTGTTTACCTCACCAGACCGGGGCTGGCCACATAGTTCGGGGGCCCCAGTTCAAAATGCACATGTGGAGCTATTTGTTTAGAAATGACTAAGAATATCCAGACGGTGATGGCAGGGCATTAAACCAGGCATGAGGTCCTTTGGTGTGAGTCCTTTGTGGCAGCACGGGTCACACCCCCAGGAAGCCCATCCCACACAAGATTGTACGAATGACCTAATGCAAAGCCTGTAATAAGGCATCATACACATTTCACTTATGCGTTTTGTTGTCTTAATCTTCACAATGTTCTTTAGAAGAAGAGAACTTGACTCCTGCCTCTGTGAAGGCTGCCCGAGAGGGCTGATCTTTAGCCGATGTTCCCAGGGCCAGTCTGGCCTGTTGTCCCTAGCCACGTGCATTCGGGCTGGCCGGCGCCTATGCTGTTGAGACTGTGGGGTCGTCTCCAACCTCACCCCTGCACACAGCTAATCAGAGTGGAGGACAGGAGTTTCTGCTGACTCCTTGTCCATTCTGGCCTTCGTCACACATGGAAGGATGGCCGGGGAGTCCAGACTTGAGAAGGTCGTCTCTGAATGCCACTTTCCCCCTGGAGCTACCGCCTGGGAACCCTTGCTTGGGACCAGCATGGGGGCGGGGGGAGTATTGAGGAACATCACGTGGCTCTCAGGGAAGGAATTCCTGCTTTCTTGTAGGAGGGAGGCTGGCCTTCTCATCTTTACTGTCAGACCAATTTTTTATGCCTTTGGTATATGCTGCCTTCTTCTCTCACCAGAGCCAACCTAAAACTATCAGGTAATTTTATTGTCCACTCACCTTGTCTATTGTTGGACTAAGTCATGTCCTTTTCAGTCTCCGTCTTTGCAACCGTCTGGCTCCCCGAAGAATGGTTAGCGCTTTCTTATCAGCAGGGGCCCTCGAGGTTTTCTCTATCTTTTTGCATCTCTTTCTCCAGCCCTTGACTTGGGGAGCTTACATGCCAGGCTGCCCTGAGCTTTAGTCTTTCTCTTCCCTGTTTCCACATGGTGCCTGAGTCAGGACTATGGTGTCTGTCATCTGCTCTCAGCTCCTTTCTGGTAATGCTTATCCTTAGCTTCCTTCTGGGACGTCCGTGTGACCTATCAATGGTTTATCAGCTAATAAAATGGCATGGAGGAAGGAAAAGAGGAAGCAGGGGAGCGGGAGAAAAGGAAGAGCGTCTATCCAGAGGAAGTTCAAGATAACCACATTCTTCACCTCTGAAATAATGGGAGAACGGCGTCTAATATTTCAGGGCCGTTTCCTTCTTACAAATGGCTTGCATTCCAGATCCCAAGGCAGCTACTTGGAAATCAGAACTTCTTTTCCTCGGAAACACGACTGGGCATGGTGATTCGCAGCCCAGTCCGCAGACACCCTTTGGCCACACGACCAATAGACCAGGTTAGCAACATCCAGCCCCGTCTGTAGCGAGCTCTGCGATGCACTGATGAAGTCCTTGTCACAGCGACAGCTGACAGAGGGGGCACAGTCCTCCGGGGGCCAGTCCTTTCCATAAAGGCACTTCTACCTTCCGTGAGGCTCCTCACCAGATATGAACATCCTCACAAAGGGGGTGCTTCTTAGGGGAGGGCAAACACACTATTTGGCAAAATTTGTCCCACAGGGGTGACGGTTGTATTCCAAACCCAGACCCCCTGCTGCTGTTCCTCACAAGAAGTGTTAGAGCACTGGTGTGTGTGTGTGTGTGTGTGTGTGTGTGTGTGTGTGTGTGTATTTTTCACAGAAAGCCCATTTTGTGTGCTTTCGCTGCACTGCAGACCTCAAGGACTTGACTGTTTTTATAATGATGATGAACAAAAGCAAAGCCTTTGAAGAAAAAAGTTCATTTTGATTTTCCAAGAGAAGTCAGCAGCAGCCCCAGAGACTTTCCAATCCTTTTTGCCCCATGTTCCCCGCTCGGAGCTTCACATTCATGGTTGTTTGCCGTAACTGCAAAAAGCCTCGGTCTCTAGAAAGCTAAGTGGATGCAAATGGGCTTCGGATTGTCAGCTTGGAACGGTCTCCAGTGGCTGGGAGCCCCGAGACAACTTTGATGGCCCTGACAGATCCGTCCTTGTACTTCCTCGGGAAAGCCGCTGCCTGGGCATGCTTCGTGCCATCTGTAGCTATCTGGGACCTCGCTTCTATTTATGAGGCTGCAGGAGATGAAAGCAGAAACCACGTTAATTATTGCAAAGTGCTTTTTACTTTTAAAGTGCTTCGCTAGCATTAATTAGTTATTCCTACTTACAGCACTCTGGTGAGGTAGGTCAGAATTATTACCCCTTTTCTACGTTGGAGGAAATGAAGATATAGACATTGAATGACTCCCCCAGGGACCTGGGGGAAGGTGGTCTCCTAGACAGAGTTGGGTTTTCAATGTAATGTGTCTGGCTTCCTCCTGGGGTGTACCTTGCCGCCACAGCTAATATCCTAAGGGCTTCTTAGGTGGAGGGGAGGTCTGCCTCCCACTGTCAGAAGAAGCTGGGCTTGCCAGAGGCTCAGGCAGTTGGAAACAAAGGACAGAGGTCGCTGCTTCTCTCCCAGTCCTCACTGTTCTTGGTCCTTCTGCCCTTGAAAGTAAGGAAGGCTTGGGAGGAGGGTTGCCCTGGTCACACGTGGTCGTGGTGGAGAAGGGGAGGGAGAGAAAGCATGGGAGCCACGCTGTTGCTAAGCGCTCCTGTCCCTGGCACATGCTTTCTGGGTTGTTTCTCATCCACACAGGGCAGGAGCAGAGGGGCCGATGCCCCTCCTCCCTGTTGTTGGGGAGAAAGCGAGGTGTGCTGGGAAAAGGGCCTTTCCCGTGGTAGGGTCGCAGGCGCAGGAATGGGCTCTGGAACCAGTCTGCTCCCCGTTGGCCATTCCGGTGACTGGGAAAATGGTTCTTAGTGTCCGCTCCTCATCTGTAGAGAGGAGGCGATAAATGAGCCCACAGACGTGGAGTGTCTGGCGCAGACTGTGAATGGCTGTCACCAAATCCCTGTTTGGTCCTCTTTTTTTCCTTCGCCACTTCCAGACTCACCTGGAATTTGGTCTTCATTTCGGTCGCCTCCCTTTCCAAATGAAGGCCCTCCTGAATTCAAGCAGATGTCCTTCTCACCTGTGAGTTTCTCAGGTAGCCTTGAGAAACTCCATCCGAGTGACCTCACTCATCTCTGCCCACAACTTTTGGGTCGGCGTCCAGGCAGCACTGATATCTTAAGAGCAGTCACAGGGCTGAGGCCCGAAGGCGGAGGTGGAAGACATGGGTCCGCCTGCGAGGAAAAGAGTGGCTTCTGAGCGCTCGGGTGCCCGCCCCCAGCATCAGTTCCTGAAGTTGCACCAGAGAGTGTCTTTCCTGGTGGGGAGAGAGGAGACTGGCTGTGTGATCCCCAGTATTCAAGGCTGGCGCTGTCTTCTCTCACCTCCATGCCCAGAGGCGCCCTCCCCCCTACCGCCCCAAGAAGGAGTCTCTTCATTCGGACAGGGTCACCCTTTCAAGGCTGCTGTGCTCTCTCTCTGGGAGGCCTGATGTTAAGTCCCACACGAGGCAGACCTCCCTCTGTGCAGGTGGTAGAGAGAGGTGTTTTTATGTTTTTATGTGCACCCCGTGTAGTGAGAGCCACCTTTCCTCTGACCGCCCTGTCCCCAAGAGTCCTCACATGGCAATTTGACTTCCCTTTGGAGCATGCTGGCCACTTGTGTGCCAGGATCCTTTCCTGTGTTGTCAGAGAGATGTCTGGTCCTTTTTCCATACACTTTTGTGCTGGACTGCCCATTGGCCCATCACTAGCTGGATGACATTGGCTAAGTTCGTTAATGGCTTGGTGTCTTGTTTCCTCATCCATAAAGTGGGAAAATAATAACATCACTCTTATTTGGAGGATCAAATGAGTTAAGGCAGTCAAAGCACTTCAGACAGAGCCACGTCAGCTGTTCTTATTAACTAGCGTGCATGAGGGAGAGAGGACACTCTGCCTCGGTTATAATGGAGCATGAAGAGATTCGGTTCACTTCCCTTGAACGTGGGAGAGCTGGGGGTGGTGGGGAGACATCTACGGCCACCTCCCTCCTTTCTTGAAAACCTTCTGTGGATCAGTGGACAGGAAATACATCATTCTCACAAAGGCGTAGGCTCCTTGCTACCTACTGAGTGCCTTCCACATTCCTTAGCGTGGTCTTCACGGATGCAGGGTCTGGTCCAGCTCATCATGACAGCCCTGGTCCCCTCGGACACAGTGTTTCTGTCACATGTGCCTCCTGAGTGTGGACCCGGGGGGTATGGATTGTCGTCCTTGCTCCTATACACCTTGAACTTTTACAGTTCCTGTTCTCATCTGTGCTGTTCTCTCATTTCCTCCAACAAGACCCATTTCCGAAGTCACCTCCTCTGTGAACCTTTTCTTGACTCCTCCCCTCTTTCACCTTAAAGTTAAATCACATATTCTCTGTAGTATGTAGCGTGCCCCACTACCGAGTAGTGTGCGTGGTGGGCATTGGATTCGTCCCTGCCACCTCTCATACTCTCTCCCATCCATCTTCCAGATGGCACCAGAGTAAGAATTCTGAAACCCCAAATCGAGACGTCCCCTCTCTGCTATAATTGAATGCCAGGCACTGTGCTCAGCACTTGACATTTATTATGTCCTAGGAGGTGGGTATCATTATGTCATTTTGCAGATGAGACAATGGGGGCAGAGACAGATCAAGCATTTCCTCAGAGGTCACACCGTTGGTAAGGGCAGGGATTCAGTGTCAGGTCTGGCTGGCCCCCAAAACCAGTGTGCCGATCTTCCGCCTATAAAGTCTTCCTGTGCTCCCTGGCTTAAAACCTGAAACAAGAAAGAGCCACATGCCTCAGCAGTTCTCAAAGCCTCAGCCTGGTGACCACCATGGCTTAGCCCAGCTGATCAGTGTGGCATTACCCACCAGGCCCTGCCTTGGCACTTCCTCAGCCTTTGCCTGGAATGTCTAGCTGCTCGATCACTACTGAAATCTTAAGCCTTAAGATTCAGCACTACTGAAATCTTAAGCCTTGGTTCCGCTGGGAAGCCTTCCCTGCCTGCACCTCTCTCTTTAATCCCTCAGGATAATTCAGGGCTCCCTTCCTGTGCCCCTCAGCCCCTTCCCAGAACTACCTGTGGGCAGTTGTTGGTTCGCATGCCTTCCCAGAGGACACGGGCTTTGCTGTCTTCATGCTCGTATCGCTGAACCTAACACTGGATCTGACCAAGAGCCTGTGTGCCATAAATCCTGTGGAAGAAATGAGGAGTTGCCTAAATGATAAATGCTCTTCTGGCCTTGCTGGGTGCAGATTCCAGCTTTTACAGAGCCGGTCTGGCAAATCCCCATGGTGCCAGGCCTTTGGAGATGGTTCTGGGGGGACCAAGGGATCTTCCTAAGTCTAGGAAAAATGTGTGGTATTGCTGTAGACCACCCTATAGCCCGAAGAGCAGTTCAAGTCTCCGGACCCCAGAGAATTGGAGATCACTTTGCATGACTGCATAATTCTATCCGTCTGAGTAGCAGAGAGATTAAGTGACTCGCTCCAGGACCCTGGAACTGAAGGACAGAAACCAGAGGCCCTTTCGGTTTCTGGCCCGGAGCGCATCCCTCAGTCCCTGTGATGGTTCTGGGGGCAGGATGGGATTGTGGCCGGCTCTGAAGCCGGAGGCCATCTGGTGAAGCCGGAGGCCCAGCAGCAGCCCTACCTCAGAGCCTCTGGGAGGCTCAGGTACCTGGGCTGCAGCCGGGACAGGAAGTAATACTTTCAGAGTTTTAGCCCCAAAACCTCAGAAACTTTTTGATGATGCATTAAATGTCAAGTCTATTGAGAGGAGTTAAAAAAAAAAAAAACCCACCCAGGTATCAGCCTTTGTTACCGAGACAACAGGAGAGATTCGGTAATATCACAGGAAGTCATACTGTCAAAATATAGAGAGGGCAGTGTCTAGGCGACCACACCTTAGCATAACTGTACTTGAGTACAAAAGAGCTCTCACATGCACCTTCTGAGGGGGGGCGGGAGGGCCCAGGGCAGGGGAAGGCAGTGGAGTCTAGGTGGAGTCTACCTTGCGGGCATCTTTGCTCTGGGAGCCAAACCCAAGTGTAACCGGATGACTGCTAGCTCGTAGTGAGCTAGCTCACTGTGAGTGAAGCTCACAGCCCAGTGAAGACGGTTCAGTGAACAAAACGCCCTCATCCACGCGAGTGTCCAGGCGTCTTTCCTCTCCCCGTTCGCCTGTAAATGCTGTGCGGCCACAGAACAGGCCAGCAGAGCGGTCAAGGACACTCACAAGATGGCTGAAGATAAAAGCCCCTTATTTCATCTCCTTACCATCTGCGCGGCGCCAGGGGCAGTGTTCTCTGCGGGAGGCCCCCAGGCAGGCAGGGGCCCCGCTCTCCTGGCTGAGAAGGCCCAGGTGCCCACGGCATGCCCAGAGCCCCGCCACGGCTCAGGACGGCCCCGGGGGTGGACAGGATGGGGGCCCCTGCCATTGCGTGCCGTGGGGGGTCCCCACGGGGAAGACAGCTCGTCGTCAGTGAGCACTGGGGACCCCTGGCAGCTGGCTTCTCGGGGCTGCTCTCTGCCTCCCTCCCTGAGGTGGCCTGGGGCTGTGGCTTCCTTGGGTGACTTCTGTGTGCCGCTCAGGGCTCTCAAGCATGCCCAGCGCCTGGGCCAGGGCCATGCGTGACGGGGACTGCACGTGGGCCAGGGGAGGCAGCCAGGGGTCCAGGCGTGTCGACCCCCTTCCGGCTAGGGGCCATCACCCCTGTAAACCCGCCCCGATGCTGTTACCCACAGACATTTCCCGGCTCCCACTGACTGGAGGGCCCACCGGGTTACTGTGTGCCTTTCGTTCCTTTACATTCTCATCCATCAAGTGGGTTTTTGATGCCCCAGTGTTAGAGTTCAGGGGCGTTGTGCGCTCCGTGCTGGAACCCTGTCCAGGAAAGGCCGTCCAGGAGCTGACAGAACTGGGGGTCTGTCTCCCTCCCAAACCTCATACCTTCATGACCCCAGCAGGCCCTGCAGGCCCTGATTCTCCGGAGTTCCGGACCCAGGTGACCAGCAGACTGAGCGGTTCTCAGGGCATGGGGTTTCGACTGCTCACAAAGGAGAGGGGGTGCTACCTGGGACATTGTCATCCCCCAGCCCCCATGCAGCTGGGGATGTTAGAGTCAGGACTGTTGGGCTCATGCCCAGTATAGGTTCCTGATGAAAGGAAAACGTTGCTTCCTTTTTTTTTTTTTCCCTCCTCCTTTCTCTGCCCCTTTGCTAATGAGCTTTGAAGAATCACGTGTTTCTCTCTGGTCATTTGTTTCCTTTCTTTAAGTTTATTTATTTATTTTGAGAGCAAGTGAGCAGGGAGGGGCAGAGACAGAGAGGGAGAGAGAGGGAATTGCAAGCAGGCTCTGCGCTGTCAGCGCAGAGCCTGGGGCGAGACCTCACGAACCACGAGATCATGAGCAGACATCAAGAGCCAGACGGTTAACTGACTGAGCCACCCAGGCGGTTTGTCATTTGTTTCTAAATGACACTTGATATTAAATGCCAGTATTTGAAGTGTTGTCGAACCTGGCCTTTCTTCCAAGATTGTTTGGGTTGGAATATTACTTTTCCATGACCGGTAGGATTTCAGGGTTTTACATTTGCTCTCCTATGTTTTCCAGTCATGCTCTGTTGTCTTTTCTTCATGTGATAATTTAGCAAGTCTCCGTCAACTTTGGAATGATTCTGCACAGGTCATGCTGGTCGTGGGGTCAGAGGTTAACAGCAGCAAAGCCTTCAGCGGCCCTCTGCTGAGACAGCCTGGATGGGGCACTGGCCCCGCTGGAACCTTCTCTGGGGTGGGCCTGGGAGGCTGACGGGGGGCCCCAGGACTCCCTGCGGCGCGCTCCTTCCATGAGCATAGGATCCAGGGCTCTCCTATTTCCACCCTGGCTCCCTACAGCATTTTCCAGTGACGACTCATAAGTGCTGAGCTGTGTTGGCCGACAGTGCTCACACCCACCATTCTTCTTAGCCATGCCCTCCCCAGCATCTTTATCTCCCTGCCTCCCCGTCAGTGCTCGCCTCTGACAAAATAGCCTCATCGTCAGGGAAATGCAGACCAAAACCACACAGAGGTACCACCTCACACCGGTCAGAGCGGCTAAAATGAACAAATCAGGAGAGTCTAGATGCTGGCGAGGATGTGGAGAAACGGGCACCCTCCTACACTGTGGGTGGGAATGTAAACTGGTGCAGCCCCTCTGGAAAACAGTGTGGAGGTTCCTCAAAAAATTAACAGTAGAACTCCCCTATGACCCAGCAATAGCACTGCTAGGAGTTTACCCAAGGGATACAGGAGAGCTGATGCATACATAGGGGAACATGTACCCCAATGTTCATAGCAGCACTCTCAACAATAGCCAAAACATGGAAAGAGCCTAAGTGTCCATCAACAGACGAATGGATCAAGAAGATGTGGTTTATATACAATGGAATACTCCATGGCAATGAGAAAGAAGGAAATCTGGCCATGTGTAGCAACATGGATGGACCTTGAGGGTGTTAGGCTGAGCGAAATAAGTCAGGCAGAGAAGGACAGATACAATATGTTTGCATGTATAGGAGGATTAGGAGGAACTTAACAGAGGACTATGGTGGAGCAGAAGGGGAAAAATAGTTGGGGAGAAGGAGGGAGGCAAACCATGAGAGACTCTTGAATGCTGAGAACAAACTGAAGACTGATGGGAGTAGGGGAGAGGGGAAGGGGGTGATGGACATGGAGGAGGGCACTTGTGGTGATGAGCACTGGGTGTTATATGGAATCCAACTTGACAATAAACTGTGAAAGAAAAAAAAATAGACTTTATGATCCTAGCTGCTTTCTCCGGAGGCTGATTCCTCTGACCTTCCTACTGGCCAAGGTGAATTAACTTCAGTTAATCAGTTAAAGAGATTATTTGGCTACAAGTAAACAGATGAAGATACTCTAGTTAATTAATGAGAAAGAAGTTAAAAGTTGAAAGGAATCTCCTTGACGTTTCATTTTTTTTTACTGAGTGGGTGGAATCTGTCTTCTCCTCCCTCGACACTGATGCCAGCCACTGAGCAATGACTGGGGGTGAGGCCAAGGCACGTGGTATGTCGTCGTGCTCCCAGATGCTTCTGGTGCACCCCGAAGTCTGAGAATTGCTGCCCTGACCTGGTCACTTCTTCAGCAATGCCTTTGTGGCTCCCAAGTTCAGAATCAATCTCTTTGCCTTTCAGCTTTTTTTTTTTTTCCTTAAGATTTTACATCTTTTATTTATTATTAGTTTTTAAAGTTTATCCATTTATTTTTGAGAGAGATGAGTGCACCTGCGAGCAGGGGAAGACCAGAGAGAGGGAATCCTAAGCAGGCTCTGCGTGGTCAGTGTAGAGCCTGACATGGTGCTCAATCTCACAAACCTTGAGACCATGATCTGAGGCAACATCAAGCGTCAGACGCTTAACTGACTGAGCCACCTAGGCGACCTTGCCTTTCAGTTTTAAAATGACCTAATTTTATGGACCTTGAGGGTGTTATGCTGAGCGAAATAAGTCAGGCAGAGAAGGACAAATACCATCTGTTTGCACGTATAGGAGGATTAGGAGGAACTTGACGGAGGAACAATGGGGAGAAGAAGGGGGGAAATGGTGGGGGGAAGGGAGAGAGGCAAACTATGAGAGACTCTTGAATGCTGACAAAAACTGAGGACTGATGGATGTGGGGGGGAGGGAGGGATGGGCATGGAAGAGGACACTTGTGGGGATGAGCACTGGGTGTTCTGTGGAAACTAATTTGACAATAAACTATTTATAAAAAAAAATTAAAAAAAAATAAAATGACCTAATTTTAATTAGTTACTTGGTTGTTAGACATTTCTACAAGACTGAGTTGTTAGCATCTCAAACTGGGATTCTCCTTGACTAAATTCCATGCTATGCCTCCAAACCTGCCTCCCTCTTGTGCTGTTTCAGGTACATGAGCTCACTACCCACTGCTAACCTCTGACCCCTCCAGTCTAGAGGCCCCAGAGTCACCTTTTCCCTGTCCTATCCCCATTTCCTCCTTTCTGTGCCTACTGGGTTGGCCATCATGCCTCAGTCTCCTTCCTGGGTCATGGCATGTCTTCTAGATGATTTTAATATCTTTAGTCTTTACCGTCGGGCCTCCAGCTTGTCAGTTATCCCCAGATATGACCTCCCCCCACCCTCTGACCCCTCCGTGTTTTCACTTTTCCCGGGTTGGCCCAGCTGGCTTCCAGACTCCGACCCTGTGCCCTGGTCACATCACAAGCTCTCCCGGCTCCTGGTCTTGCTTATGCTTTTCCCTTAGCACTGGCTGTTCCAGTCATGGGAATCCTTCCCGAAGTCAGAAGCCGACTCCCCTGTGAAGCCTTCTCTGCTTCTCTTAAATGCACCATCTAGTCTTCCCTGCCCGTCAGCACTTTCTCTGCACGGCCCTGCTTCCCTCTGCCGTGTGTTACTGTCAGTCTCTCTAAGGCGCTGGACTGGAAGCTCCCAGAGGGCGCGGGCTGTGCTAACTCGCCCGTGCGTCCGTGTATCGACTGCACACGTACCGCGTGCACCTAGGCCTGGCAACGGCTTTCCTATCCACGCTGCAATAGGCTGGAGTCCTTGCACCCCCACTTCAAGGGTATTGGGGGTTTCCCTAGAAACTGCCACTTCAAAGCCATTTAGAAAAAAAAAATTAGAGCTAAATCGGGCCACATTGTTTACTTGTTAAGAAGATGCTTTGGTGTTCCTTCCTGCACCTGTGAGGAGCTCTAGTTTGACCTTGACAGTTCTCTGTCAAGCAGGGCCCCCTTCTCAGTAAAAGCAGGGCCCCGGGGGTGTGTGTGAGGGTGTCCAGGCAGGCAAGGGAAGTTGGGTGACCTCCAGGCGGGGCTGCTCTCCCCGTAGCCCCCGCCTGGGAAAGAGGGATGCCGCGTCCTACCTGGATTGCCTGCACAGGCTCCCGCTTCTTAACTGGTTCCGCCCAGAGGAAATGTTTGTAATTCTTACACCCGGAGGGCGCACCTTTTTTGCTTCACAAAAAGGCTTTGCCTTGGCTTCTGCCCTCCTCTCAGTGACCACATTTTCCTTTTGCTCCTAAAATCTCAGCAGCGGGGTGCCGGGGGTTGCCTCCCGTGTGGGAACCCTGCCCTTGATCCCTGCTTCTGGGCGTCTGCATTTTCACAACGGCCCTTTGTGGTAGGTCGGCCCTTGCCTCCTTCAAATGACCTTGGGTAACACTGTCCTCTGCACCCTCTCCGGCTGCCACGGGAAGAGGCATGGCCGCTGTGAGTCCGGGGCCTTGACGCCATTTTAGACTCAGGCAGGAAAAATAAACAGATGGGCGAGGTGGCCGCCCTGGAGTTCTTGCTCTCATTACTCACCCCTCACTGGTGGTCAGCGCACCAAGTGTTTAGGCCTTGGATTTGCAATTTGTCAACCGATTAAACAATAGGGCTTTATGGGGCGCGTCCCGCGAGCCCGCGTCACACAGGCCTGTTTTACAGAGGGAGAGACTGAGTGGCCGCATAGACCCGGCGCCGAACGCAACCTGGGCCGCCATGGAGCTCGTTCTGTGCTGACTCCCGGGGCCTTATCGCTGCTCGGGCGCCGCGGAGCGCAGTCTCCCGTGGTCGGTGGGTTTTCACTCCTTCCTTTTCTTACTTACTCGATTCTCACTGACCCCAGTGCTGGCCTGGCCACTGCTGCGTGTCCTACGGAACTTGAGGGCGGGCGGGCCCGACGGAGATGCCAGAAGGACAGAACGGCACGACGGGCGGGCCTTCTGGGGGACAGGGTGCTGTCCTTTTCCCAGCCGTTATTGCCAGTCGGGGGCGTGTGTCCTGACGTATGGGCTGCACTCGGGGGAAGGGGCGCCACACACGGCCTTCATTCACCGGGCAGCCCCCTCAGGGGCGTCACATGGGGCCCCGGGAGAAGAGCAGGGGGTGCCCCCCGGCGGGGGTGAGGGGGGCCCGACCGGGGGCTCCTTCCCGGCAGCGCTGCGCCCTGGGCTGGCCGAGTCCCACGAGTCAGCAAACTGGAGAAGCGTTTTCAAAGCAAGGCCTTTGCCCTCCTTGGCAGGCTCCTCAAAGCCGGCCTCGCTCTCGCTGCGCCCGGGAGATCCTGTAAAAGGCTCTTTTTGTTCACGCTCCTCAATGGGGACATCCTCGGGGAGCCGTTCGAGACGCGCAGTGTGAGCTGGAGGACACTTGAGGCAGGGCCACGTGGGTGGGCAGCGGGAGGGAGCGGCCCGGCGGGGCTCCGGGGGGCGGCCCGAGGGCGGCTGGAAAACGTGGCAAGTGTCCCTAGGAAGAGCCTTTCAGAATCCAGAACCTCTGCCTGAGAGACGGCTTTCAGAGGCTGGAGGCAGAGCGCTCCTGCCCTTGTTTCATTTTTATTTTTGTAGCTGCACTGCAGTGTTTGGTATACAAACAGCGCCTCGGGTCTGCGGGATGGGTCCTCAGGAGCAGGCGCTAGGAAACTGCCTTGGAATTTAGTGACTTCAAGACATAGTTAAAAAAAAAAAAATTATAGGGGCGCCTGGGTGGCTTAGTCGGTTGAGCGTCCGACTTTCGCTTGGGTCATGATCTCGCGGTTCGTGGGTTCGAGCCCCGCGTCGGGCTCTGTGCTGACTGCCAGCTCAGAGCCTGGAGCCTGTTTCCGTCTGTGACTCCCTCTCTCTCTGACCCTCCCCTGCTCCGCTGTCTCTCTCTCTCTCTC